>JAVJGI010000014.1:27630429-27783962 GCA_035590275.1 Ibycter americanus | reverse complement strand
ACATCTCTTTTCAATTGGAAAAGAGAGTTAGAGAAATCTGGTAGATAAAGGATCAACTTTTTAAATACCTGTGTTGAAACTTACTGGAGAAGGGCATTCTAACCAATAAATTTTTGAGAGATTTAGCTTCTTAACCGAAAAAAAGAAATTCAAGATAAAAGTAGTAAAGAGACGGGAGTGACCCATCTCTGATACAGAAATTTCTAATTTTCAGTGGATACAAGGTCAGGTTCCTTGATCTCTATTATCTCCATCATCAAGTAGTAAATCTCCATGTACAAACAGCAGAAGTCCTCTTTATTTTTAGTAGTTGCTGTCTTGTCAAACAAGTCAATGAGCTCTGGTGCCACAGTCCAAGTACAAAGTGCAAGACATGTTGGTTTTTTTTTTTCTTTTCACAGCACAACATAAAATAAAAAGTGCTCCAGATTCTAGAGCTGATAAGAATTTTGAAAGGATTTTCCTTGGCTTGCTGACTGGTTGGCTTGTGCCAATAATTGTGTCCAAATCACACTTGAAAGAAAGTCATCTTGGCTAAGCTCTGATCTAATGACATAGCTGTAAATCCAAAGCATTTTCCTACCAATTGTCTCTGAAGTCAGTGTAACAAATCAGAATCGGGCCCAATAACCAGTCCACTGATCTTTTAAAATAAAGTTTTCATTAAAAAGGTGACTGGTATGTGGCCAGGGAAAAAAAAAGAGTCTACATATCCTTGCATGAAAGCTTCCAGCTCTGCTACGCTGCTACACAATATTTCTGAGTCAAAACAGAAACAGAAAGCTTTAAGACAAAGAAGACCCGCTCATTTAACAGAGTATTAGTAAATAGAAGTGTGCTCATGGAAATCTAGTAGTGAATATTTCTTCTGAAATAAATTACCTGTGAGGTTCAGCAGAATAGATCTATATTTTAAGACATTTGTTTATTTAAAAATGAATGCAAATCTATTCTTATTTCAAAAGCAACCCTTTCTGAGGGCATCTGGCTTTTGCTTTTGATGATAGATCACAGATTTGTATTCCTTATTGAAATCTGCGCAACTCACAGTTCCTGTGTAAGACAAACAGGTTTACTCTTCACCAAGTCGACACATAAATTTATAGTTATCAAAGACTGCCCTCTATCGATATGGTATAATCTTAACATCTTAAAGGTAGCAAATCCTGATTTTTCTTATTATATTAATTTTCGCAGTAGTTTTGTACTTAATGCTGGAATTCCAGACATGCTCGTCAAAGAAATTATTAATAAAAATGAAATAATTTTGATTATTAAATACTGGGAAAGGAGACTAAATGTGAAATACAATTGTCAGAGGTTTTAAACATTTGCTAGATAGAAAGCATGAGTGTTTCATAACTTACAAATACAAAAAGATGTGCCATCTCTTGCCAATGTATATTAACTGTCTTGCAAAGGAAATTAGGAGAGCAGGGGGAGAGGATGGAAACAGCAAAAGAGATTCATGGGAGCATTTGGGCACTTATTGGTTGTGTAAGTAATTTTACTATTACAGTTCAACTCTAAAGGCCATGTAAAAGTAAGGTGTACAGTACCTTCTGTGACACAGGGAAACTGTCATCATTCACAACAGCACAGGTGATTTGGTGTGTGAAGACTAAAAACCAGTCCTATATAAATAGTCTGCTGAAACAGAGTGAAACTTTGGCAATGTTAAATCAGCCAGATGAGTGTCTCCATTCCTTGTGTGTAGCTGTGCTTAACCAACAACCTTTCCGTTGCTTCCCCACTCACTTTTTTCCTTCTTATTTCATTAATGAATTATTATGCAACTGACTATTTCTAAATCATCGGGCGTAGCTTTTTGCCTGAGTATATGCAAGAATATTGCTAAACTGTAACGTTAAGTCATCCCTTTTCTGCCAGGTATCTCAAGAGGCAGATAGCTGACTCAAGAAACCTCTTTCCTCTTCCTGAAGTGTCTTCTTTACCTGTAAATAATTTACTCTATAAATGTGGCATTGTCTTGAACCTGTTCTCCATTTCTTTCATGACTTCTGTGTAAGTCCAAATATCTGTTGCCCTGCAGGCAGAGGTGTTCCTGAGAAGTCCAGCACCGCTAAATATTACATCCATAGTTTTATTTTCCTTTGCCTCAGGTAAATCTTTCCCTTGTAGCGTGAAGAAACTTCACTGGCTTCTGGCAGGGTAAGGTTTCATTCCTTGACTAGTGAAACTTACACAGTCCATTCTTAAAATTGTTTTCTGTTGATGCTGGGATGAGTATAACAGGTACCTACAGTAAATGTGACCACATGATCCAGCCAACATTCACTCCAAAACCCAATCCAAAATCACCCTCTATGTTTCTAAAGCTCTTCTTAAACTTTTGTCTTACTACCTTATGGTGTTTCTTCTGCTCCTACCCCAGTAATGGTTTACACGTGCCTAGCGCTGGCACCCTGCCCACCCTCTATGTCTCTAGTGCTATTTTTGCTTCAACTTTAGCTCTTTGAAAATCTACTTTTCAAGTCAACCTTCTTCAAGCTCCTTCCCACTTTAGATCTCATCAGAAGCAATGTGTTTTCCTTTACATATTTTCTCCTCTGCCTTTTGATCACTCTTACTCTTTTTGTTTCAAAGCCAAAATACAACTTCTTGATCTCGTATTAACAATGAGAAAAGACTTGGTAATTTACTAGAGTAAATAAGTAGTTCCATGAAGCTTCCTTACCTACAGTTTATGTCTTGTGTTTGGACTCTTTGAAGTTTTTTTACTGTGATTATGAAATTTATAATGTTACTTTTAAATGTATGCTGACACACACACACATGTTCTTTGATGTGTAATGAAGGCAACAATAAAGACATTGTAAGCAACATAGCAGTTTGCAAAAAATAGTCACAGACCTAGACTTTTTGAGTCCTCTCTCTCAGATTTCCCCTGGATGAAATTGATGAGTGGTTGGAAATGTTCTTGACAGGAACTGGCCAAATGACAATGACAAGTTCATCTCAATGTACAATCCAGAATAGCTACATGTTGGTATGGGTATGTATTGTGTTAGACTATATTTATGTAAATTATCACTGAAATCATGTATCAAGAAGGAATTCTTGGTAAGACATTCATTAGTTATTAAATACTTAGTAGCTGGTGGAGGTCAACACAGTCAGATCTTTCATGTTTATACATTTATGTGAAGTGCCAATTTTTAAATTTTATTTTCTTTTTTTAAACTTTAAACTGTGTCTATACTGGTTACCTACACTGATTTACATTGCCATGTTTTAATTACAGACCACTGAAATTCCCGTACAGTCAAGTTTTATTAATGAAATAAGTAGGGAAATGTTCCTGACATCACTTTATTTAAAAAAGAAAACAGAACGGAAGCTACTTAGTGGATAAAAGATCAAATCCAGACTGTTATTTAACTCCTTCTGTCCCACAAATGCTCTGCAAATACGTATATCTTCTTGTTAGGACACATGCAAAGTTGTTTGGGGTTTTTCTGGTAACATATGCCTGTTACAAAAAATTGCAACAAGAGATTTGTTTCCCATCCTCTCTCTCCTTGTTTTTATGCTTTCAGGAAGGATGAATAACAGCTTCTCAGTAAAACTGTTTTGCACTGTGGCTTGTGTGCATTTTGACATTTACAATACAGGCATTTTATTAGTGTAGCCTGCAGAAAACATTAATGGCTGAAAGAGCAGGGATCACTTTGTTGGTGCTAGAGTTAAGGCTATTCAGCTGATGGTGCAATGTTCTCAACTGGATAGAAAGTGAGAGAGAATCAAATTCTAGTTTTCATGACAGAGTTGTTTATGTGTCCACATTCGATTTCTATATTAAGAAATATGAGTTTAAAAAGTAGGAGTTCAAATTCATTTCATTCTTGCACAGATGTCAAAGGTGGCTGAGGTGAAACTTTTTGGAGTTGTCCATTCCTCTCTATTGACTACAGTTTAGTATCTTTGGTCATGGTGGTGTTCTGGCTATTATGATTTAAGTGTTATCCCCTTAAATAAACAAAGGAAGACTTGTACATAAAGGTAATATCTTTTAATAGATTTAATATAAATCACTGGGAAAAAATAGAAAGCCTTTGACCACATAAGCCTATCGTATTTCCTGGCCTGCCATAGAAACAGACAGTTAATAATATTTGCCCAAAATTAACTTTCTTGTGTTAAGTCTATGAAGTAGCTTGGGTGAGAAGTTGAGCAGTTGCTGTAGAATGAAGCCATGCTGAAATTTCATTCAGATGATGATCTTCCTCCACCATGGATTACATTGGTTAATCATTTTCTGCATATGTTTCATGTTTGGCTGAATGATCAGTGCTGGGGAGAGACTGTATCGCACCAAGTACCTACATCATGTAAAGGTAGCTCATTCAAAGAGCCAATCCATTTTTCTCTAGAGAAGTGATCTTAGTGTTTGAGAGGCTTTTGTAGCATGAGCATGATATTGTTCTTCTCAAAACAATTGCAACAGTATCTAGATGTATGTTACTATCTTTTTTAATGTGTTTTGGATGGCTGTTGGTCTTACGGAAGGAGGTATGTTTGTCTGTGGGTGCGTAAGATGAGTTGTTGAAAACAGTGCAGTAATGCTGCAACTGACAGAGAATTATATTTGGTAATAATATTTAGAATTATTTGAATTTATCTGAGCCATGATGTTGATTTTTTCCTACTAACAGAACTCTTTTCTATCAACTAATTATTTTTGTTACATACCTATACTATACACAGGACATTCTGCACATTTTATATAGTATACAGTCATGTTCCACAACAAAGATTGTTAAACTAGGTCTGGAACTTCAGTCAAACAAGCTGTCAGGTATCCTCAAATTGAATGCTTTTAATGATTCAGGACACTATGGTATGTGTCATAAAATGAAACAAATTCTTTTGAAGGATGATCCTGCCATCTCTATGTTGACCTTGGATAACTATTAAAATTGCATATCAAAGGCTGACAAAACTGTTGTTTAGGCACTTCAGATGCCCTTCACCGTAATTTTCTCTCTCCCACTTTATAAGAGAAATTTTCCTAATCTTTGTAGCTTTGGTTGTCATAACAAAACCACCCCACACAGGCAGTTTCATCATATTACAATTCAAACAGTATCACTGCCACATACACATTTTCCTCTGACTATAAACTACTGGCCTTCATGTTAGACAACTACAGGCTGGAAAATAAATGAGAACTAAGCCTTAAGATTGTGAAGAGGACAAGGACCAGCATCCCCCCTCCCTTTTCATATCCAGGTAGTGATGTCGACCACTTACTATGTTTCCTTCCTCCACAGAGATTTCCCTAAATTAGTCAATGTTAACTTTACTCCCATTTTGCACACAACAGGTGAACACAGAGATATCTTAACCTTTGGGTCTGATACTGTGACTTCACTCAAATAAACCTCCTATTGTCTTCAATTAGTTTTGCCAAGATAAGAATCACAGGCAGCTTGAAATATGACAGATGAGGATTTTGTTAATGTGCAGGTCATATGGATGTAGGTGTCTCTTTCACCTGCATACCTATTAAAATTAGGTATTTGTAACATTGTGATTCCCCAGGCATTGTAACATTGCAATGCTCCAGGCACTTCTGTATATTTGTTTCAAGTCGGTTCTCCAGACTTTTATTCACATTCAAATGAACCATCAATCAGTGTTAACATATACTATGAAAGAGGAGCTATTCTGGAGCAAAACCAATAAAACCTCTTGATCAAACTGGGTTTACCTTACCAGTAATGCAGAAGGTGTTCATCACAGACAAAACCCAGCAGTTTGCAAGTAAGAATCCCAATTTCAGGTTACAGCTCATTTTAGGGGGAAGATTTTTGAAGGCATGGATAAGTGCTTGGTGCCTAACTTCATCTTTCGAGTGCCATAGACATTAACTGGAAGTCAAAAAACAGCTAGGATGTGTTTGGAGAAGATATTTGCAACACCGCTGAGGTCCAAGTCTCACAGAAGAAGAGCGCAGCATGTAGTCACCACAGAGTTGGGACATGGCAACTGTCTGCCTTTAAACAGAGCCCCAAAACTTGGGCAAGGCAATTTCACATTTCCCATCTCAATACGTATGTGTAGAGTGCAAAAGGCAGAATACAACTGCCTAAGCTGAAGGATTCTTTGGTCCATTCCCCTTTTTAACTTAAAATTTGTAGTAAAATGAGTTTATGGCATTTCAGTAAGGAGACAGTCTTTCAAATATATTGTCAATAACTTTATATGAAACCAGTGTTCTGTGTCATTCATCACCCCTTTGGACATAAAAAGACCATTTCAGGCCATTTATTTTAGGTGCCTGAGACCTCACCTTACTTCCTCCATTGACAGTACATTAAACCAGGGTTTATCAGCCCCAGTAGGAGAAGTTTTGAATCACTTTTTGCTGTGTTGATATTAGAAATCAAGACATTTTGACAGCTGTTAGATAGAAACCATGCCACAGCGAGACTCATCCTATAATCAGTGAAGGGAAATGGGGGTGAGAGGCATCTTATCCTGTGAAAGATGTTTGAAGAGTGCTTATGTCCTTCCATCCCTGCTGTGGGGAAGCTTGAATCCCTGGTTTAGAGTAGGTACCTAACTCCTAGACTTGCAAAATCAGGTGTGGTAAATGCCACTCCACATTATCAGAAATTCAAAAGCTCTGAGCCTATTAGCTCTAGGGCTTCTATTTTTAACTATTTAAAAAAAAAATTAAACACACTTCTACAGGTTCTGCTACTTCATATATACTCATATTCCTGGAGAAGCCAAATCTTTTCTTAAGCATCCTGAGGCTTGCATGTGGTGAAACTCTCTTCAGTGCTCTGATACAGAACAGAATCCAAAGCTCAGGTGTTGCAGCATGTTCAAAGGCTGGTGCTGTGACCTTTAAGATTGCTGAATCAGCTCCTACCTGAGCTGAATGGCTTGTTTACAAGAAAGTAAAAATAGGTAACTATCAGTTTCAAAACATTGCCCACCGTTGTGACGTCCCTGTATTACATGACTTGGAAAGCCAAATTAATCCTGGACAAGTCACTGAAATCAAAAGTGCTCCAATGGGATTGTATTTGGCCAAATGGGCACAAAATAGAGAGAGCAAGTAGTATTTTGCAGTAAGAGTTTCTGGACCCACTTAATGACAGAACACACAACACATGCAGTTACCTTCCCCAATCTTAAAAGCTGTTAGCTGTAAAATGTCTTTTCCTTAAAAAAAAAAGCTGTTTGTTGTTAACTGCTCAATTAGCAAACATACACTCACCAAATAATGAGGGATAGGGTCAGAGGCCACCAGTATCTGACCCACCATAAAGATTACTCTTGCTACAGCATGTAAATCTGCAGCTAAGCAGGTAAATCAAGGTCTCCACCAGGGGCCACACAACAGCATCTAGAGCGATCTTGCCAATTGCCTTAGATAGCTAACTAAGTATTTGCAGTCAGATAACCTTAGTATTTGCAGTAGTTGTGGTATTTCCAACTGTATTCAGGGAAGTAAAATTGGCAGCTTTATTTGACAGAGTCTCAGCTGGAAGGTTAGTTATACATGGTTGGTATACACGCTTGAGTCACAGGACACAGAGGTTTTTGAGCTGAGTTACCATCAGGCCTGCTGTAGTCACTGTATTTCCATAAACAATCCTGGGACCCTGAGGGGGGATGGCTGCTTGAAATACAGCTTGAGATTACCCTGTACCCAAACAAGCACCTTTGTATTTTTGCAACATTTCCAGACATGGCAGATTTCCCTGTTATTGTTTAAACCCTTGGTCATTTGTATGTGCTCATATGCCTTAAGAAACTATGTAACTTTTTTCTTTTTTAAATAGTCTGTTCAGAGCCCATTATGGATTAAATCCCACACTGAAGGGGCAAATGGGCAGTAAACACATCATTATGTATCTATAGGACAATTCTCCCTCCTTAGGTATCTGATCTATGAAATCCTTTGAATTAAGCAAAATCTTCACAAAACAAGCCACCATTTCTGCATGTGGCATTCCAGGCCATTCATTTACATAAAAACCTCAGTCTCTGTAATGTGTTACTCCCCGTTTACATGTCTAGGTTTAGAGTTGCTTCTCTGCCCCTTACTATAGACTGCTAAGAGGTCAGTAATGAACACAAGAGGATGTTGCCCTAAGCAGTCACTCTTAGTTCAGAACCTATTTAAATGCCCCAGAAAGTTTACATTATTTTGTCTAATGAATATTTGGGGTTTGAGGAAGTTAAACGTCTTCTATCACTTTTAACTTGCTATATTTCTTAATTCTGTAACTGTGTGAGAATTTTCTTATATATCTTTTTTTCTATGACTACGCTAGGACTTCTCAACCTCAGTGGTGAAGTTTTCAGCTGAGAAACAAATGTTTCTTCCTCAGATCCGAAACCAGCCAGTCCAGAATATTGTAAAACAATGGAAACAATAACATAAACAGTGTGAAAACAAATAAAGAAAAAACATATGTATATTTCATATCTACTGAAAAAACTCCCAAAGCACATACACAGGTAACTAAATACCTACAGATCTCTCTAAAAAATAGTCTCACAGATCATAGATCATCCATCATGATTTCACTGTTGCTACTGTTTTTATATAAAAGTGTCAGCAACAGATAGTGAGTGATATGCCATAAAGATTGTGAGTCTTTATGGCCTGTTTGCTTTAAGGAAGAGGTAACACAGCTGATATTTGCAAATAAATTAGTGGTTACAGCACCTTCTCAGGAAGCACTGGGGGTGCATTTTAGGCTTTTGACAGTCAGAGGACTTAAAATGTTTCTCTCTCCTACCTGAGCTGCCAGGCTACAGGACAGTTTTGAGACACCTTCTGTCCTTCCCAGTAAATCTAGACTAGCAAAGGGCCTGATGAAAGGAACAACCTGTTACTGTCTGATCTAACGGCTGAAGACTCTGCTCCCTTGACCTCAGCCCTGAAAATGATTTCTTCTTGCTGCTACAGTTATAATGCTACTGGGACCAAAGGTTGTTTGGCAATCTCTATGATATCTTATTGACTGTAATGTACTGTACCCAGAGACAACAGCACAGACTGAGCATCACAGTTAGAGGCAGCAGGAACTGCAGAAAAAGCATCTCATGGAGGCTCAGTAGCCTGAGTGCGTTGCCCGCAGCAAGAATTGAGTAACCCGTGAGGGAAAAGGTAGGAGGGAAACGGAAGCATCCGAGGCAGTTGTCATCACACTGCCATTGTGAAATGGAGGCAAGAAGAACCACTTCACAAGACGTTTGGAAGCTAATCTTTCACCCACGGTGAACTGCATTTGTCTGATTTCAGATGAGCACTCTGTCTCTTCCATGTCTGCTTTTTTGCTCATTCCTGCCCCAGCTTCACCTCAGCCCTCAGAGGCCTCTTCCCTAGACTGGATAATACTGAAAGGACATTACAACTGTGCCATACCATCTTTACATTTACTATTGAAATCTGTGTCTTTTTCTTCATACTTGAGTAAGTTTTGTTAATAGAATTATAAAAAAACCAAAAGTTGTCATGAATGCCATAAGAAGGACCACACCTTAGACTAACTTACAAACACCTGCTGAAGGGGAGAGGCAATAAAACAAATGATCCAGCCCTTTTTTTGCTATCATTTGACAAATCTCAGGAAGAGCCTGGGTCTGTGAAAGTTCAGAAAGGAACATCTGAAATTTCATTTCATATCCTAGCTGCAATGTAGTCAATATGTAGATGAAATAGCTGAGTTATTGCAAGGTTATACAGCTAGATCATGACCAAGTAACTCCATAGGTTTGTAAACAGATGAGTTTGAAAAGCACCTTCCAAAGAGCTAGCCAAATCTCAAGATCTCCACTTGAAATAAACACATTCTGTAGTATCAGAGTGCTGTAGAAAACTAATATGTGAATGTTCTATAAGAATATTCTGTGAGCAAAATGAGTTTGCAAATAACGCTTTACCAAAATACTTTGATCCGTCAGTGACATTAGCCTAAGAAAGTATGATGACAGTTCTTGACAGGCAAATTTCCTGGCAGTGATTCACTCCAGGTAACATTTTCATCTGATCAAGTCAGCATTCTCTAACTCTGGGAGACTTTCAATCAGGTCTTCTTCTTTAAAAAAAAAAAAAAAAAAAAAAAAAAAAGTTTATTCTGTTTACACCAACCCAGAAGACAAAGCAGAAGGTCTCTGAGATACACAGAATAACATGTCATGATGTATGATAACATACCTCTCTTCTTATGTCGTGCTAAAGTAAACTTCTTCCTTCCTGGTTAATCGGTTCCTGAATCCAGGCTTAGGAGCTGTGCTGCACACACATATTCTTTACCTGTAAGATTCCAGCGTGCTGAGCACCCTGTAACCTCTCTTACTGAGTTCATGAATGCCCTTTTTCTGCTCTTTCAGACCTATTAATCTTCCTGTATCTGGGTGGCCTGATAATTTACTCTAATTGAGAATGTGAAGTAAGGAACAGAATTAATCTAATGAATGTAGGTGTCTGCATTTGAGAATTGCTTTGGGTTCTCTTTACAGACAATGCAATAGATGTTCTTATAATTCACTTAATTTAACCCTGAAGTTGAATCTAAAACAGGTCAAATGACCCTTGAATTTAAAATACACGGTTTTCTTCATTAATTACAGCGAGAACTTAGCGATGTAGGTACCTGCGCTGCAGACACCTAAAGGCAACTGTGTTTAAGCCCACTCAAAGCACTCATTTCTTATTTTAATTAAAATGATTTAAAAATTATTTTAAGATTCCCTCCAGTAGCACTATTTTTTTGGAAATATAACTGCTTTATACTCCTATAGATAAGATCAAATTTGAGACTTAAGCATATACTTTGAATAAAGAAGTGGAAGCCTTGTTATATTTCACAAGAATATCTAACAGAAAAAAATACTCAAAAATTAGATCTCAAAGATCTTAATATGAGACAGCCCTGGACACTGTTAAATTATTTAAGAGTTATTTGTAAATATACAGTAAAATTGCATTGTAACTTTTCTGAATACTTGAAATATAGTTTCTGACTTATTGAATTTCAATAGTTTAAGTATTATGTAGAACATTTATATGAATACCTCTTGAAATGGTCAGATCTTCATACTAATTTTTTCTTCCAATTATAGCTTCTTTGCTAAGGACTTTATTTACAGATCATTGAAGCTTAGAACCTGTGATGTAGGTCTCTTCCCATGTCAGGTGTCTGTGGACATGAAGTGACTTTGGGAGTGCCCAGTTTCAAGGACTGGCAGCAGTCCAAAGTGTGTTAATGCATACATATAATGGTCTTCAATCTGACATCTGTCCTTCAGGAAACTTTCCCTATTTCTAAATCAACAGCAAAGGAAACCCAGTGAGTTATAACTCCTTTAATAGTATTCCATAGAAATACGATCATTCAAGTAGCTTGCTGCCAGACGTAACTCTGCTTTGTAGGTTATAATGTACACCTTAAGCAGCAGCTATAATATTCAGAGACTGAAGCTTGCAAGTACTATTCAGGAAAGATTGCCTACCTCTGCACAATTTGTGGTCCAGCCTTACCTCAGATAATTGAGTTTTTTGCATCATTTTGCAAGTTCTGGCATAATTTTACCAAAATGACAAGGATGAAATAAAGGGAATTCTAATAGTGACAGCCAGAGTTATAGGATATATGAAATGATTTATAGGAAAGTACTAAAACAACAAATTATTTATCTCTTGACAACCTTTGGGAGCATGGACTAAAACACGGAATATAGTATCACTGAGGAGTATAAACAGTTTATCAGGGGAAAAAAAGGATTCATTATTAAAAATAAATACAATTTGAAAACCTAAAGGAGAAAGTCCAAAATATGACATATTTCCTGTGAAATAATCTACCAATATTTAGGGTGTGATGACCACTACTTGGGTTATTGAAAGAATTAGATTCTAAACCTGCAGAAGGGAAAACCTATTAAATAGTAAGGAAGAATTAATAGCTGTAAGTAGAAAAGATACAGATAGTTAATGCAAACATTTATGATACTTAAGCTTAAGGGAGTAATATGTCAGTCTATCCACTGTTCAGGGACACCCAGACAGGAGACGTGGTAGCAATGGCTAAGGTTGGCATCTACAGCAGATAGTTTGTGTAACATGGGGAGCACGAAAACTTCAGCAGTAACTGAATTTTTCGTTTCAATAAAAGATGAATCAGTTGTGACATAGAGGCTATGTACTGATGGATCTGATGGGATATTAAGCAATAAATAAATCTGGCAAAGGATGGACACCTTGAGGAAGAGGATCTTGCACAAGTCTTATGGGAGTTAAGGGATTCTACCATTAAATTATTTTTCCTTTTCTTATGCTTCTTTTATTTTAGCCAGGATAAAGCGATAGTTTGGGGCTTGGTCTGGTCTACAGAAGTATTTAGTATCTCAGCTTCCATAGAAATAAATGAAATTTAAACTTCTAAATACATTTACAGGTTCAGTCTTCGGTCCTCATCTTTTTCCAGTGATTAACCTTGTGAGAGGTCAGCAGCCTACTTATCAGGAAAGAATCAGAAAATTGTAGGAAAAAATAGGACTAAAAAGGATGTCAGGTGGTCAGGTAGTCCACCTTCCTGCCCCAGGGTGGGATTTACTCAACCTAGACCAAATACCTATTTGTCTAATCCAACAAAGGGGAGTGCCTGGGGAGGCCAGGCAATCTCTGCTAGTCAATCATAAATAGAGACAGTGCAGATCAAAACCTCTTACTCTGCCTTCAAGCAACCATGCACACATGGTGCACTCAAGGAAGGACAGGCTAAATCCCAGGAGATCTTTAATGATACAGTCTAAAGGCTGAGATGTCGGTCAAACTGTCTTTGATGGGAACAGATCCACCTGACATGGGACAGGAGAGACTGCAGCAATTCAGAAGGCTGCCTATGCTAAAACATATTTCTGCTATAAACTCTTAAAGGACATTTCTTTACATAAGGGACAAAGCCAAGGCAAAAAGCACGTTCTTTTCCATCACTCACTTTTAAAATAGTCGATCCATCTGAAAATAAGAGAGTTAATGGAGCACGTGCTGCTTTGGGAGTGGCTCCTTCTGTAGTATTCTGGCTTTGTATGTGTGCGTGAAGGATCAGTGTCGCCCTTTAATTGGACTTTGCAGAAACAAAGATACATCTATCTTACCACGAGCTGAACTGTTTTGCTGCCTTTTGTTTACTGCTGCTCTAGTTATTGGTACATTTTCCCATTTGCTACACTTCATACCCACTCTCATTGCTTTCCAAACAGGACTAACAAGACAATTAGCAATGTGGGTTTCTGTTCAGAAGTGTGCTTCTTGGGTGGTTTTAAGCAGGTCTCTTGTATGAACAAAGGGCTTTTGCACAGAAAAAAAAAAATAATAAAAAAAAGGCAAAATACAGGATGTGAAGACGCAAAAGAAATAAAACACATAAGAAATGAAGTCTGTTTTATAAGAAACATTACTTTTATAAGCAGTAGATATACAAGACCCATTACACACATGGAGCTAGATTCATTAGCAAGCAGTGTCGTTATTTTATCCTTCAAATTCCAAATACTTTTATCTGTATCAGTGTTTCCCACTGAAAAAAACAACACTAGAGATAGAAGAGCAAACAAAGGTTTCCTAATCTTGCTAAGCTTTAGTGCAAATATGTGGTCCAATCTGTATTCTAGAAGTGCTGTTCAAAGCCCTTAGATTCATATCTTAGCAATCCTTCCTAAACTCTTGCATTGCATGCCAACTAAAGAATGACATCCTGCTCTTTGGCTGGAGGGGTCATAGACTGTTCTGGAGTCCTTTCAGGGCTGTACTGCCTGACTTTCCAGCAAAAGATCTGAAATGTGCCCAATATATGGCCAAATGGTGTAAATTTGGGTTTGGTTGTTGGTGGGGTTTTGTTGTTGGGTTTTTTTTTTGCCTGGTTCCACACCAGCCCCAACATGCACATGCTCACATCACAAGACTGATTATTTTAGTGCTTTCAGAAAAGATGATTACCAATGCAGTTCATTTTCTCTCCATGGCTGAAGAAAATAGTGTGTCCAGGGAAGTGATGATAGCCTAAATGGAATATTTTCTTTGCTGAACCTTAACTTGGTAATCAACTCCTCCTTTTGCTCCATCAGCCAGCATGATCAGTAGACTACAGGGCTCAGGAGACAACTGTTGTAAACTCCTTTCTTCTTTTCCCTTTCACCCAAAGGCACACACATAGAAACATCCCCCACTCTGCCAATTTGATCTACTTTTACTTCAAGCAATAAATTCTGCCCTAACAAGCAGTCAGACAGAGCGAATGATGATATCCAAGGCTGATCAGACCACCCTCAGTTATCTCCTAGGGATGGGTCTATCTGTTAGATGTTGATAGGACTTGTGTAGCTTGTCATGCTGGTAGTGTGTGACCTCTCAGTAAATGTTGATACGAAATCTAGTTTACTTTAAAAAATAAATAAAGTAAAAATGCTGCAAACTCAGCTATTTAGCACTTCGTATCTTGGATCCGTGTCCCCTCTCCCCCAGACTTTTTGGTTAGACACCTTGAGAGTGATTCAAGTGCCTAAGCATAGATGTCTACGCTATCTTAGGTGGCACACATTATCTGAGACATCACACTGGGCTAGTAAATCATAGAATCATAGAATGGTTTGTGTTGGAAGGGACCTTAAAGACCATCTGGCTCCAACCCCCCTGCAATGGGCAGGGATTCCTTCCACTAGACCAAGCTGCTCAAAGCTCCCTGTGGAAGATCAGCTACAGCCTTACAGAGCAGCAGAGGTAAGATAAAAAACACAAAGGCATCCCAAAAAATGCTACTGGGCACGTTTAGGCACCTGAATCCCAGCCTTCATATTGTCTCAGATCCCCCCTTTCCTGTGTCAAATACAAGTAACCTGTCAGCAACCCCCTCCAAAACAGACAGGTGCCAGCCTTCTCAGGTGGTGAACATTCATTTGCAAAGTTCAGGCCAGAGAATAAACTCCTTCCACTACTATCAGATTCAGGAGTCAGCAACATCAGCTACTACCACCTGGTCTCTCCTGCCTCAGTTTATTTCGAAAAAAACCCAATAGCCACTCTAAGGACTCCCCCTTCAATGTTAAAGCAAAAAACCAGCTCAGCTGCCACCTTGCCCTGCAGCTCCCTCTCTTTTCTCTGGCGTCTGACCTGCTACAAGTACTTGCTGCTCTCACAGTCTTACCCTTCTTTCTTTCTTCCTTCACTCTTACACCACTACAGGCTTCAGCTACTCTGCTATGCCTCTAGCACAGTGCAGTAAGAGCTGTAAGCATTACCGACTGAAAAAAGCAGAGAAGTGAGCAGCACAGGTATTTCTACCCTCAGCCCAGCTCAAGCCTGATCCGTGGCGTGAGACACCTGAGCTCTCATGCCAGGAGGACACAAAGGAGCCCTTCTCACATGGGAAGCGGTCCCAAGGATATAATGCGAATTCACTCTGCATTTTTAGGATAAGCCTGCTTGGACCTGATGAAGATCAGAGAAATAGTAGAGAAGTATTGTAGGTAATTTTAGTAGTATCTAGGAATTGGTAATGCCAGGAATGACTGAAGGAGCCTGGTGCTTTATTAGAAACAGCTGGAGAGAGTTGAAATAACTCATTTAGATTTGACTGGATGATGGTCTTTTGATAAATCACACAGATGCCTGCTCAGCAGAGATGTATGGGTCTTCTGAAGGCTGCCAAACGAAGACTGTAAAACACAGATCTGAGCATTGTCTGAAGAAAGTAATTTCTTCAGAGCTGCAACAAGACGAGCGTGAGGTGAGGAGAGGCTGCCCGCCAGGGATGAGCACGCTGCTCTCAAGGAACCAAGGCCCCAGGTCTGCGTGAGCCGAGAGGATGGGAGGAGGCGGAGGGATAAAGAACAGGGCAGGTGGATGGGTAGGATGGGAGTCAGGGTTGGACACCCCAGATGTTAACATCTCACAGTTCCCTTAGTCTTGTCTATGCAATGTTGAAAGCTCTTTAAATTAGGGGCGGGGGGAAGAAAAGAGGGGAGGAAAAACCCATCAGTAGCTAAGAATGGCTAAGGAAACTAATAGAAAATAACTCTTTTCCTAGAAAGGGAGTTGCAGCATAGACAGCATAAGATTACGATTTAAATCATAAGTGACCATTTGCCACTTTGTCAGTGGAACAGTGAGATTGTTTGTACTACTCTTTTTTTGTGTTAAGTTAAACATGTCTGGTTTAGAAAGGCTCTTGCCAGCAGAGGGCTCAAAAATAGCAGTTACAGTGAAAAGTCATTGTGCCTGTTTTGGGTGGTGTTTTTTTGGTTTTTTTTATAAATGCAAGGGTGACTACAGCGATTATAGTTGGTCACTAAAGCTGAAGGCTTGCACTTTCTTTTACATTTGCAGGCCAAGCAAAGATAACAGACCTTAATTTTTACATGTAATTTGACAAAATAAGCATTAGTAATACTGTGATTTAGTGCTTTAAACCAGTTTGGCAAAATGGTTCAGCCATTCCTGCCCACAGTTACTCTTGACCTTCCTCTTCTGAAATTCTTTAATAGTTGGGATTGTGCAGTAACTAAAAGTTACAGTCTATTTATAGGTATAAGAACAAGTGGAAGGACTGATAACCCTAGCATGCCTTTACAGTAGAGCAAAGTTCTGTTCTTTCTCATATACACACACATGTTGGCTTGCAGCCAGCCCTAAATATGCTGACATTTTCACGTGCATGCATGCAAATATCCAGTGACAATGACAACAGTGAACTGATATAGGCTTTCAGAGTTTTTCATTCCATTTGGAGAGGGGACAGCCTTCAACAGGCCATCTAACGGTGATCCTATAGGCATTAAAAAGGCATTACAATCTTTTTTATCACCTCTAAAATACTTAATTTATTATCCTCAGGAAGTATAGCTTCAGCACTTGAGAAGCCTGTTATTTTAGATCAATATATTCATCTTTTGTAATCTGCCAAATCTTTCCATATTAGTAAAGTTTCTGAGTACAATAGTTTGTAACTTATTTGCATGTTAAATATGTTTTACAATTCAGAAGTCTTAACCCTGGAGCAATCCAATTTATATGGATCTCATTTAACATGAGACAAATTTTGTCTGCAGTGGACCAGCACCACAAAGCAAGGCAGAGATCCAACTCACCATATGCTATCTAGTGGAACTGCTCCATAGAGAACTTCATTCCCTTACCCTGGGCATGCTGAGAAGGCAGGGAACTCACAAATGCTTTCTGATGTGTAGCACTATTGCCCATGCATGGCCTGTCAAGAACAGCATCAGTTTGGTTTGCTCCATTCCTGGCACCACGAAGGAATTGGGAGAGTATCACCATTCTCAGTATATATCTAAAGCATGCAGCAGCAAGTGATAGTTACTTGTGCTGCTGCAACAAAGCAATGTGAAGAGCTGACACAGCAAGGTAGTGTCCTCATGGTTACCGTCCTGTCTGTCATTAAGCAAAGTTAATTCTCTCAGCTGGATAGCAAGCTTTATTTTGCCTTGCCACACTAAAACGCTAATGGTGCTTGTGGAGCTGAGCTAGCACGTCCACAGTTCTCTGTGCTGTACACCAGCATGGCCTGGTCAGGATTTATTCCACTGAAGTTTAGCCATTTACTTGAGGTGATCAAATTAAGACTGTAAAATCCTAAACTATTCCTGCTTAATGAAAAAGGGTTGATACCTCCAGAGGACAATTCATTCCACCTGTTTTAAATACTTATCTTAGAGTGGGATTAATTGCTTATGAAAAGAATCTATCCTTCTCTATTAGCTGTGCAGGAACCTATGAACCTTGCTTAGATGGGAAATCTAAGTTTTTGGAATGGTAAAGTTTGATAAAAAAGAATTCTAATTATTTTCAGACCAGTCTATACAGCTAAGCTAAGACAAGTGCCTGTCTCCACCATTGCAATGATTTGTCTCCATGCCTATGCAGGGAGTCAGTGTCTTTTGAGACGGAGAGCAACAGCCACATACAGAAAACAATTCAGATCTTAACTGCATTGATTTGATCTTTGGAAATTCTACCTTTCTTAATTACTTATAGAGAGACCAAATTAAATTTATTCTCTTAGTTTAGGTGCCTGTGTTAAGTCCCTTAAATCAAGTAGTATTAATACAAACCACAGTGCTAAATCAAGGACCTCTGTCCTGTGCACCCCACAGACAGCACCTTTCTTCTAAGCCATACCAGCACCATTCTGGTATTTCACTGGTGCTGTGAGCTGTAAATCCTGCTGCTAACAGGGAAAATAACAGTTAGGGCAATATAAAATATGTGGCTGGTCTGTTCTGCTGTGAAGGTGGCTCTTGGGGAACCTGCAGGGCCCAGCCCTGGCGCCTTCTACCAACCTAGGTGGGTCTGTACAGCTCTCTGATGTATACACAGGTACACTTTGGATATGTATATTTATGTATCTTTATATACTGCATTTACACACACACATATAAAGACATATAAATTAAATGTAAGAAGGAAATAGGTACAGTAAGGAAAAGTCTCAGAAAGTTTCCCAAAAAAGACAACATAAACATGGACAACCAGCTAATGGATTCATGAATCAGGAAAATTTTGTTAATAGAGTTTTTCAATCCTGTGGTAAGTTTCACACAAAGAAGGTGGGTGCTGCTGAGCTCCTTTTGTCCATGGCTGTGGGGACCTTCCAGCTGCCTGTGGGACCGTGACACCACCTATCACAGGATACGAGATAAGGTGTAGAGGTACAGGATGAGGTGTTTCTTTATCCTTAGGTCAATATCCTTGTAGCAAGTTGCAACACTCCGTAGCTGAGTGGTGGAGGAGAAAGAGGACAGAAGTGTGCCATGTCTGCTCATGTCCCTGTCCGGGGCTGCAGCAGTCAGAGACAGGAAAACCACCGACTGAAGCAGCCACCCTCTGCTGCCATGGGCAGCCCCAGCCTCCCTGCCAGGGGCTCTCCCAGCCTCATACCAGGGCTGCCTATTTCATGCTGTGCAGCAGTGTTGATCTGCTTGAGGGCAGGAAGGCTCTGCAGAGGGGTCTGGACAGGCTGGACCAATGGTCTGAGGCCAGTTGTATGAGGTTCCACAAGGAGAAGTGCCGGGTCCTGCACCTGGGTCACAACAGCCCCACGCAGCGCTACAGGCTGGGAGCAGAGTGGCTGGGAAGTGCCTGGTGGAAAAGGACCTGGGGGTGCTGGTCAACAGCCGGCTGAACACGAGCCAGCAGCATGCCCAGGTGGCCAGGAAGGCCAGTAGCATCCTGGCTTGTATCATAAACCGTGCATCCAGCAGGGCAAGGGAAGTGATTGTCCCCCTGTACTCAGCACTGGTGAGGCTGCACTTCAAATACTGTGTTCAGTTTTGGGTCCCCCACTACAAGACAGACATTGAGGCACTGGAGCGTGTCCAGAGAAGGGCAGCGAAGCTGGTGAAGGGTCTGGAGCACAAGCCTGATGAGGAGCAGCTGAGGGAACTGAGGCTGTTCAGCCTGGAGAAAGGGAGGCTCAGGAGAGACCTTATGACTCCACAACTGCCTGAAAGGAGGGTGGAACGAGGTGGGGGTCAGTCTCTTTTCCCAAGTAACAAGGGATAGGACGAGAGGAAATGGCCTCAAGTTGTGCCAGGGCAGGTTTAGATTGGATATTAGGAAAAATGTTTTCACTGAAAGTGTGGTCAAGCATTGGAACAGGCTGCCAGGGAATTGGTTGAGTCACCATCCCTGGAAGTATCTAAAGACCTGTAGACATGGTACTTAGAGACATGGTAGTGTTAGGACTTGGTAGTGTTAGGATAATGGTTGGACTTGATAATCTTGAGGGTCTTTTCCAATGTAATGGTTCTGTATCTCTTATATATGCAGGTTGTTATGTCTGCAAGTATGAAACAAATGGTGAACCAGGGGCAGATCCTATTTAGAGAACAGTCTGAAGCAACAGGAGTCAGGGCCACAGACAGGGTATGACATACATATGATGGGTCCATCCAGGAGACAAGCTACCTATAGTGTAGGTGCAAGGTTCATCCATGAGAGAAGACCAGAGACAGGCAAACCTACAACTCTGTGGAGCTCCTGGGGCGGCGGGTAGAAAGTGCAGGAATGAAGGTCCCACATGAGGCTGGACAGGGCAAGTCAGACCTGTTGGTGCCCTCAGACCCCTGATAGAAGCTGACAGATAACTTTTCTGAAGTTTGCCTGAAGAAGCATTGAACTTGCACTGTCCTACATGAGACAGGATGGCAAGGGGTGAGGGAATTTGTCATCTTAAAGACCATGAACTGAGCCAGGCTTGCTCTACAAATCATCCCCTGGCTACTAAGGGCTCTTATGGCACCAGACCCATGAAAAGATCGCCTCTCTTTTGTTCTTAGCTAAAAGGGGCAACAATGTGACTAAAGTAGAAAGCAGTGAGGACTGAGAGGTGAGCAAGTATTGCCTGAAGATGATAGAATAAAACCGTAGTGTGGAAGGAGCAGAGATTTCCATCCTGTCTGAACAAGGGAGGAAATGGAGCAAAATGTGGATGTGGTCAGAAGGGTCTTTAGCAAATGGAGCCTGAAATTGATTCAGAATTACTGAGCCTCCTCTGTTTTCAGCTTTAAACACTGCTGGCAAAATGTAGCTCTTCTCCTTCATCTTGATTTGTGCAGAAGTTGACAAATGTGCCACTATTAACTGAAAAGGATCCAAAGAGCTAAACTCTGATGATGAACCTTATGGGTCACTATAATACTACATAATGGATTTCCTGAAGGAGGTCAGTTTCCTTTTTTTAAAAAACCCAAGATTTTCCATTAACATTCCCTCTCTCCTCCCTTTACTCCTTCTCCTGCTAGATTAATAGACAAATAAATCTGCAAAGTCAAACATTCACAAGCAAGTAAATGCCAGGATGAAGATTACTTTAGCGAGAGAGAAGAAACCCCTGCTGATCTTGCCACCTGCCCACATACCCAAAGGCAGATAACTTACTTGTTCCCTAACCAGTGGAAAACAGCTGTGGCCAGCCCCTATGTGGTCCGTGTGGAAGGCGGCCCTTACTCAACACAGAACATCATTGCATACAGGCTAGTCACAGACTCATTCAGGATAACAAGGGGAAATTAATAAAATGTTTACAGCTCAAGGGATCTCTCTGTTTCAGCTCTTCTTTCCTTCCATTTTCCTCAGAATTATCCTTGTATGAATCCAGTAACTCCAAAGGCTACTGCCATGCTCTTTGATAGATGTGTTTCAATACTCAAAATTACTGGTCAAACTCTCCAAAGTCACTTTCTGAAAGTGATGGCAAACAAAACCTCTTCTTGTTTATTTGCTTTAGTTTTCTAATAGATCATGTTAAGCCTGTTTTGGCACCAGGTTATGTATTTCTGAAAAGAGCAGAGGTAAAATGTATCATAAAATGGATGGGACCAGTATCTGTGCATGAGGGGGAACCTTTCTGTACCTTTGCAAATATACCAACTGGCTTTATAAATGTATGCTACAAATCTTGTCAAGCAGCACTGCAGGCTCAAATAAACTTTCTGGTCTCTGATCTCAAATGGAATGTTTTAGCATGGCATTACGTGTTGTTAATTCATGACTAAATATTTAACAGAGTCATAAATTGGGAGGCTCTATTTCCTGGGCAGAAGGATGTTACTCCTATACGAAGTTTCCAAGTCACTGAAGCAAATTTGATTTAGTAGTTTGGTATAACTAACCGGCCTGTGGGCAGCTTGGTGCTTTCAGTCCAAACTACAGGCATTTAAGTCAGTGTCTTCTGGGAAAGATTCAGCACGTACAATCCTCACTGAAGAGACAGTGAGAAATGCTGAGCCTCTCAGAAGTGGGAATTAACACTTCGAGGGATTGGATCTTTATCTGTCAATAAAACTATAAATTATTTTTACTGGCTACTTTTTTGGATTTTCTTATTTTAATCCCAAAATGAAACCATCTATTCCCAGAAGATTTTTCCCTGCTCTCACCACCAAATTATTAAATTATCTGGGAATCTGGAAATAGTTAATTAGTACTCAGAAATGAAGTGTTTTTATGGTACAACAAATTTTTCTCTTCATTAAGGATGTTCTTACAAGTAGCAAAAGTAAATGCATTAACACATTAAGGGTTTGATCTGTCCTGTTCAAATGTGGATTTCCACAGCACAAATAACTGCATCCAAACCAGTTGTGCAAGTTCCTTTGATGGTCAGAGGAAATGAAGCCAGTTAATGAAGCTGAGGGTGAGATTCATCTCCTCTTAAAGCCAAAGCCTACATATGGTCATTTCAATGCTTAGATCTCCACTGACTGTATTAGGAACTTAAATGTATCAGATATAGACACCCATAATCAGATGGATTCCAGGTATGCTGTCTTTAAAACCTGGTCCTACATAAGCAGTGGTATCCCAGGGCTTTCTCTTTCTCAGAAGACATTGCAGAATTAAGGCTTGCTTTATGGAGATGCAAATGTATACATTTTTGATGGAAGAGAAAGATGGAAGCTTCCCACTATGTTTAGGTGCACCTATAGACAGAAGGCAGGCTACATCTGGCTCATTTTTAGCTGTCTAGAAATTAGCACCTAGACAATATTAAACTCCTTGCCTCCCCCAGTGGAAAAAGACACTCACAGAGGGTAATTTATCCATCCTTCTTTAACACTTGTTCTAGGATAAGATGAATCTAGACAACCTGCCCAGATTGCACATAAAACTCCTAGACAATCAACATTATGT
Source organism: Ibycter americanus (assembly GCA_035590275.1). Taxonomy (NCBI): domain Eukaryota; kingdom Metazoa; phylum Chordata; class Aves; order Falconiformes; family Falconidae; genus Ibycter; species Ibycter americanus. The sequence goes on along the minus strand of JAVJGI010000014.1, from coordinate 27,761,254 downwards.
GAGATGTGTCCCACCCACAAATCCTGTTATAACACCTATTTGCTTGTGGCGGCATTTTAAAGTCACCACTGTGCACCTCCTGTAGATGTTTTACAACTATTCTGGTCTCCAGTGCAGTCTTTACAGCTTTCATTCCTAGCATCCCGTTTCTCAAATCCCTACTTAAGACTTTTTCCCTTGTTCTGTTGATTTTTGCAACCATACTCTCAAATCTACCATCTTCTGTATACCAAACTGTCTGAATTTTGCTGTAAACTTTTCAGAGCATCTTTTTGCTACCTATAGGGATTCACCTTTATAAATAATATCCATTGCTGCTTAATTTATTTTAACGTTATTCTGGAGGCAAAAGGAATATATACACTACAACAAATGCTGAGGAATATCATGCAATGGAAGTGCAAGTGAGAGAAAATGAACTGAGTAGTGGGAGGGGACCTCTTCCAGTAAATGGGTGCATGAGAACAGAAGACCCTTAAGGGGGAACAAAAATTGTATTCCCAAGATTTAGAGATAAGAAAATGTAAAATGCAATCTTCGGAAACCTGAAGCTCTTATTTTTATCTTTGTAATTGCTTTCTTTAAACTGGAGGGGCAGATGATACTGCTGCCCAACCTTAATACAGCCCTTACATACTTCAGGACTCTTCAGAAGTTCATAACATCCTATGATTAGCAAATATTTTTTCAGCTGCCTTGCTGCATGTACCACACACACACAGTCTGTTCTCAGACCCACAGGGTAATGTCAGAAATCAAACAAACTCCAGCACAATCGTTCAAAAGAAGTTTGAATGATAAAACAAGATTACTGTCTGGAAAAACATTATAAAATGCATTTTCTACTATCAGAGAAAGATGGAAAAAAAAGTCAAAGACCAACCTTATTCTACTGATGGGCTTCTCAGGAATTGGACAGTCTACCCTACCACCCCTCTTTTGCACTGTTTTGGAAGATGTAGAAGACGTATTTAGGGAAAAGGGAGACACTTATCCTGAATGGTCAGTAAGTCCTTGTTCCCTTAGCTGAAATATTTGGTAAGGATATCAGTGAACTTCAGCATTGATAAATCATGTAGAGAAGGCTCCTGCTAGCCATCAGCCAGCTAGTCAATAATGACTGGATGTAAACCAGTACCTAATGCTGAAATAAAAGGAGCAATCACATTAGTCAGTGCAAGGTGGTATAAAAGACTTGAGGTGGTTTGAAACTAACTGATCTGGTTTAAGTTTACGCTTCTAAGCAAAATAAAAGGGTCCATGAACTTTGCACGCTGTCACACCTTATCTTCTACATAGTTGTTGGCTCTCTCTGGCTCTGTGTTGGACTACTCAGAGTAGATGTCTCCAAGGCACAACTTAGGCCTGGTTTTGGAGGCAGTTCAGCATCAGGAACCCTTCTGCTGAACACCTTTGTATGCTCTTCAGCCATACTGCAGGCAGCGTAGCACTGTTATTGCACAAGCTTCATAGAGAAAAATAACAGCAACCTTGTTCAATTGAGTGCAGATGTCTTGGGACCATAGAGGAAACTGGTGGTGTAGCACGTCCCAGAATAATCTGTTGCAGAGGGGGTTAGCCCTTAGTAGTGCAGACATGAGACATCGCACCGCTCAGCCTGCACCCAGTGATCGCTCCCCAAAACTGATGCCAAAGATGCAGCTTTGTGTGAGCAGTGCTGGCTAGTAGGAGATGAAAACCAAGGACGGATTCAGTCATCTGAGCTCTATGCTCTAGTGGCAACTCTGTTTCCAGAATGTGAGGTACTCAGCTGAAAAGGCAGACATACTACTGTTGTTGCAGCCTGTGTCCTCTGTACAACTGTGTTTCCCAGGCCAGAGTAATGCCCTAGGCAAATTCTTCTTTAAGCAGTGCAGTGTAGCTACTGGTCCTACTAATTCTCAGCAAATAAGTTAACATTCCAGACATAACAGGTAAAAATAATGAACCTAAAGCATATCAGGTAAAACTTTGCTGTGGTTTTGCCACTTTTTAGAAAGGATGCTGCCTTATTCTGCAAGATAAGATCCTTTACTAGAATAAGAAAACAAATATAAAAGTTAGCAATTTTATTTGATATCTGCTGTGAGTGACATTGTGAGAACGAATGCAATTACAGCTCTTTTTATTTTAACGTGGCATTTACAGTTATTAGATGATCCTGCAACAATTTCTTAAATGGACTGAAGATTAGATGCAGCTACTTCACAGTAATATGCTCCACGTGTGCTACTGAGTCTATTTGGTGCCATACCCAGGTATCTAGTCTTCTTTGTAACACTTAAGCCTGAACTGGAAGTACAATGCCAGTAAAAGAATGTAGCTCTGTAGTACTGCGGAAAGAATTTAGAGAACAAAGGTTTTCCTTCAATAGTGCGGACTTGTAGCATTACATTAATGCCTTTATTTCCTGTCTCTTAAATGCTTACTTATTACCCATCAAAGCTGGAAAGGTCTTTTCCCTTGACTGCAAAATTCAAAAACATGACATGGCTTTATGCAAGTCTTAGAGTGAAATGGAAAATTCCAATTTTAGTGAAGACATTTTAAAAAAACTTATCTTATTTGCAGCCTTTGTTTTGTTTGAACTATTTTTGTATTAACTGTAGACATCTATTTATTTGGGAATAGCAGTGATGTCTTGAATACTTTGATCATGCAAGTGTAGATAAGTTGGTTTATCATGTAGAATAATTCATATGTCTGAAACACCACTTGTCAGATATTAAAATTCATAAACTAATGCAATTCATACTAGTTAGATTAAGTAGAACCTATCAGTTTTAATACTCTGTCTTCTTAAAGCCAAGTAAAACTCTAAGAAACCTGTCCAGATTGCTTTATTTAGATAACATAAACATACAGATTCTGAGCACAACTGCTGTTTCTCCCTTGCTGATAATTTCACCCTTTCCATTGCAGGATGCTCACTCCCTATCCCCCAGCCCCCGCTTAGGGTTCCTTTTACTCTAGATATAATTAGAAATACTTCAAAGCCTTCTTATTGTTGATAAGTACACTGACAAACTCTTTATACTCACCTGTTTTTGCTTCTCTTTGCATGTTCCCACAATGACTAGATTCTAGTTTATATTCATGCCTATCAACTTTCTCCCTCCACACCCCGGCTCTTTGTATTTCCATTTCCCTCTCTTAACTGTGTTCCATTCTCCCTGAAGCAGGCTGGTTGTTGTTTTGTTTTGTTTTGTTTTGTTAAGAATAGGATTGTCTTTTTCTTGTTTTTCCAAATCTTGTTTTTATAATATCAAATAAAAAGTAAACTTTTTTTCCAAGTACTATTTTTTCCCACTCCTACACCTCATTCATTCAGTTCATAAACATTCTTAGCTCTGAGAGTAGTATTAATCATTGTAGCTTTATTGTTTTCACAGCTGAAAATAACCAAGCATTTTGCAGGCTGACTGTTAGCTCAGTACCTCCTTATCTGCCGTGAAGAGCCCTCACTCAGCATTTGCTCTTCTCAGGTCTAGGGCTTTGGAGTTAGTAGACTGTCGTTTCTACAGTTTGAAAATTCCAAGGCTGGTTTAATATTAGCAGCATAAGGACCTTCAAACATTTCCTTTCAGCTTGAACTCTGAACTCCCTCAAAATGCCATGACAGATAGATGCTAAAAACCCCCAACAAAACAAACAAAAGTATCACAACAAAAAATTAGTTGGATTGTTCTGCTGTCTGACTTGCATGTGATGGGACTATGGACACCTGTGCATTTGTTAGAACTGTGGTCTGTAAATATTTGGGGTAACTTGGTGCTCAATTATCTTACTCTCAAGGAAGATAATTCTACTTTTTTATCTGATGTGGTACCTCTGTTCCTGCATTTTAATCACTGGATCTTTTCCTAAACAGATCTTGGCCACTGACTGAAACATTCCAACAAACAGAAAAGCTTGCTATGTTCCTGTACTACTAACAAGATTAACTTTTTTTCAAAACTCAGCTACTTCAGTTCTTCTTTTTCATCACCTCGATTCCCCAGCAAGCAGGAAAAGGGAATCCCATTTTTATTTTTATTTTTAGTCTTATTCTTTACTTTTACTTTTATTCATATTCCTATTTTTATTTTTATTCTTATTCTTATTCTTGTTCTTATTCATATTCATATTCTTATTTTTATTTTTATTTTTATTTTTACTTTTATTCTTATTCTTATGTTTGTAATAGTTTTTCCAGTATTAGAAGCTCTCATTATATCTTCTGAAAAAAAAAGGTGTTGCATTCTGAATCTGGGATAGATTCTGTGATCTTTGCTGTCAGAACAGCATGACAGCTGCCTATCCCACTCCTTCCCCAGTGGAGACCTGCAAGCACGCTCAATCACCTTTTTGCCTATATACCTCTAGTAAAGCAGTGAGATTTTCTAAGTACAGCACTTTGAAGCATCTGAATATAGCTAGTTTCAAGGCATTTGCTTGCTTAGGGCAAGAATAGTTAGGCCTGTATTTAAATTCTTGATGTGAATGCCAACTCATACCAAGGATATATTTTCACATTACATCCTCACTGAACTCTGCAGAAGAGTAAAGATGCGACCTGGGAAACAAAAAGCGAGCCAGCTACCCAAATGCTCTCAGCTAAGTAGAGAAGGTGATGAGTGCTTTTTGTCATATGCTATTTTGAGAATTACAGTTTCGAGTAAATGAAAAGATAAATAGAAGGGACACAACAGAGCTGCCAGGAGTGTAGGTCCTGACAAGACATGTCCCTAAGGTCTGTCATTATTGTCATCATTCTCCAAAATTCAGTAACAGTAAAATATGATTTATTATTTTCAAAAGAAATTGCTATCAATTGGGAAACAAAGACATTTGGATGTTTGCCAGTATGCTAGCATTACTTTTGTTTTACTGATAGAAATATTAAGAAACTTCAGCCAAAGCTTATGGAAAGATGGGAGGACGCACATTTCAAGAATGGCCAATTGAAAATTACTAGATTTTCCCTAATCAGGAACAGTATGGCTGCCTGCAAACTGCAAGATCTCATCAGCATGTTATGGAAAGGACGGAAGGAAGGAAGGAAGGAAGGAAGGAAAGGAAGGAAGGAAGGAAGGAAGGACGGAAAGGAAGGAGGGAGGAGGATGTATGCTGCGTGTTCCTCCCACCATTCTAATGCTCAGAGTGTGGGCACTTAATGTGCAAACTATACAGGTGCTCTGCCAAAGAAAGGCTCAGCAGGTAGACACTTGTTTAAACAACTGTGCTGGACAGATGACAGAGGAAATAAATTTTACAGTCAGATAATGCCTTTTTCTCTCATCGGAAACTGTTGATCTAGAATTTGGTGTGCTTTAGCATCCTCATAACACTCCTAGGAGAAGCAGAATTTCAATGCAGCATGTTTTTACTTGTATGTTGACCACGGTAACAGTAAACAAGGGGCACAATGTAGGCATTGACAGTTGTTTCACACAAGGAAAGCAATGCAGTGGCAGGACAGAAGGCAGTCTTTGCTGCATACTGGTCAAATATGAGTTACAGTACCAGAAACCCTAACTCCAGTTTGGCAGTGCCATTATTTCTCTGAGTAGCCTGGATCCAGTTACTATCCCTTTCTACGCTCCGTATTAGTTTCCTTATCCATGAAAAACTAAGAATTTCACCTCTTCCCTAAGCTGGCTGAAGCATTAATGACACACTCTGGTGAACTGTACTTTGAAAGTGCTAAATAACTTTTTCTTTTTTTTTTTTTTAGAAGTGAAGGCAACTAGTTTTCATCAACTCATGACTAGCAGAGGAAAACACCATCTGGCTCAGTGATTTTCATGGGGTCCCTGTGACCCATATAGCCACAGTAAGGCATCTGTAGCTGTTCCATGAGCCATAGCACACTTTAATTAAGAGTTTGATGATAAGCATATGCTACACTCTCTGAAATCTTCTGAAGGTCATCAACGTCTGAAATTCAAAATTCCCTAGGACAGGAAGGTTTCTGCAGACAAAAGAACGCAGAGGCCATACCTACATTTGCACTGTATGGCTTTGGAATTTGCCCAGTATTTGACTGTCTGTTGGTAACACATGATGACACATACTCCATTTCTGAAGCGGAAATTAAGAAAAAAATGAACAGTTAGACCTATAATGGAATATCTTGTATTTATAAGCACTGGGATCAATGGATGAAAAGAGATGTGTATGCAGGAGTTGCTGTGGAAGTGAGTTATCCCCTGGATCCCATGTCTTAGCGTGTCTTTCAGGGCATTTGACTGTCACACAGTAAAATCACACACGTGCTTTTTGTCTTCCAGCAATTCTTTACAGATTTTGGAAAGCTCACAGAAGTAGGTGTAGTTTTCTAAAGAAATTGCTACCACATGATGTGAGAAACCACACAGGTTCCCTAAAACATGAATAAACTGAATAACACATTTGAAATAATCTCTGCATTCAGAGTAAAAAAATCCAAATTCTGACTGAAGCCAACTATTAATTTTCCACGCTTCCAGTTTAAGATACTGCTGAGACAGAAGAAACCAGGGAAGTATTTTGAGGATGTCAAAACACTCCATTTTTAACCTTCAGGATTGTGGCTATCTCGAACAAAGCCTTTGATATATCCCAAGCTTTGAGAAAAGTTTCTCTCTAGTGTAAGTTCACACAGAAAACAGTAGGTGGATGGGATATTCACACCTAATTTTGCAAGAACCAAGAAAGCCTGATAGTGAAAATATAGCATCTTTAGTGAAAGGAAGACCACATGTTCTATAACATGTAGTCTGTGCCTCATTCTCAAAGGAAAATAGTCAACAGTGTTTAAACATATCTAGGACATACCATGCAGAAAATAAAATACTGTAAGAAGCATTCTGCTTTTTCTACCCTCCCTTTCCATTCCCTGCCTTCTGTTTCCCTCCTCCCCACCTGTAAAATTTAGATTTAGCCACAACAGGTCTGTCTCAGCCATTCATTTCCACAATGTAACTGGGGAAGAATTTCTCATGGTGCATCTTTAAAGTGAAACATGACACAATCCATCCAGGACTGACCTGCATGAGCGTATCCCTCATGGAGGAAAGATCCTGATTCCGTCTCTCTCTGGTCTTTCAGTGTGGGTGAGCATTAAAAGGGTCACTGCGTGTATAGTTCTGCCCTTTAATGCATCTGTTTTAGAGTGTGCAAGCTAATGTAGCATTTCTACAAGGGATTCTGCCTTCCTACACCCCTCAGGATGCCCAGGGCCCTAATGAAGTTAGGAAAAAGCAGTGTGGCTCCTCCATGAACCATCAGCAAATTTAGCTTGTCAGGCAGTGGCCTGTTCAGGCTGGCTACAGGTTTTGATAGATATTCAACACTTATGAAGGGGAGCAGCTCCTGCTGCTTCCCATAGATGTCAGGGCCTTCACGTTAACGTGAGGTCTGACCCACGCTCTGCTCCGCTAAGACCCTACAAATTCATCCTCCACACTGCCAGGGTAGATAGAAGCAAAGATGGCTTAAAGAAGTTTGTTTAGTCTAGGAAGAGAAGAATATAGGAAGACATGATAAGCATTTTCAAACATATAACATGATATCACAAAAAAAAGAAAAGAATAAATCATTCCCCCTATCCAGAGGGAAGATAAGAGTTAATGGACCTATATTGCAGCTGTGGAGACAGACATAAGGGCGGAAAAAATTCTAACTGTTAGCACAGGGAAGCACAAAAATAGATTGATAAAGGAGAATGGGGTCTCTATCATGGTTTTAAAAGTAGGGTAGATAAATATACATCAGAAATTACATAGGCATGTTCCCTGGGGCTGCGTCTGGGACTACACCACCTTTCAGTGTCTTTCCAGATCAGCTGTCTGCAAGCCTACAGATTATTAAAAAGCAGCAGTAAATATTCTTAAAAATAAGCTTTCTTAAAAAGTTTCACACATGCATCATGCAAAGACAATGAAACATTTTCAAAGACAATGAAACATTTTCTTCCTTAGCGTGTTGTGCGTACAGTGCTCACACAGGACTGAATTCTTACGTCCGTTGTGTAAATAATGCTACTATGATTTGAAGATTGGGAAGTAAACTTTTGGGCCAAGTTCTCTGCTTGTACCAATTGGCCTGGCTCCAGTTACACTCCATAGACTCATGCTGGTGTTTATTTACCGTGCTAGGGTTTGGCCATTTGACTTAGAGTCTCCCCTTGACTTCCCTAGCCTTTGAATCTAGTCCTTGAGCAAGTCTGACTCTCTACTCAGAGAGTGCAGGATCCACACAAACAAGCGAAAGTGCTTCGACACGGTTTGAACTGTGGGAGCATTCCTGGCTGTGTCTAATTAAGCAAATACAGGAAGCCCGAAAAAAATGGGCAAGAGCAGTTAAATCCAGGAAGAGGTCAACCCTGTTGGTAATTAGCAGGATAATGGATCAAAGAGCTCCACTTAGCACAGGAAATATTGAGCACCTCGTCTTCATAGCTGAATCTGATAAAACCTGGGTTATACATTTTCTACTAAATGAACTGGAGGCAGCTACAAACAGGAGGCTATTGTTTAACCTCTGTGGGAATTATGGCTTGGTTATTGCATGCCTGATGTGCTACAGAAGAGCAGCCCTTTTGCCATACACTGATGGAGGTCTAATGATCTCTTATCTTCACATCCACAGTGGTTACTCCAAAAGCAAAGAAAAATGAAAGCCTTTCAAATGGCTTTGCCTCAAAAAAACGTGCCTCTGGGTTTTTGTTTGCTTAGTGGGGATTTTATGTTGGCTTTCTTTTTTCTCTTCAGCTTACAAATAAATATACCCAGTACTTTATTTTAACAGGTTTCTTGCTCCAAAGGAGTAATTTAATGATTTTGTGTTACACCCTTCAAAAATCAATCAGGTAATTCGGTTCAGACAGAAAAGATCAGAAGTAAAAGTCAAAAAAAAAAAGGCTCTTCAGTACCACTGTTACATTAATGCCTAAAAATTGCCTTTTAGCAAATACTGCACTACTCCAGGCCTGTCTCTACTGACACTGCGATTTCAGTTCTTTGCAAGACCCTAATTAAGGGAATAACACACATGTCATGTGCTGGAGTCAGTCTGAACTATGTTACCCTTTGGGTCTGTGCATTGACTAATAAAAGAAAAAAATGACAAAAAACCATCCAGTGCTCAAAAAAACCCCGAACCAACTTTTTTTGCAGAAAATTGATTTTCAATAGTTAGAACATTATGTATTTTTCACTGCTGATTGAGATGAAAAAATCTGCTTTTACATTTCTCCCTGGAGACACTGCTGGGTTTGTCCTTACTGGTGGCTGCAGCATAAACTGTCCACATAATTTCAGAGTCAATAGACAGGGACAGTTCTTCCCTGGGTAAGTAAGAACACCTAAAGTTAGGCTCGTTCTCTGACCTTTTCTGGGATGAGACTGTCTATTCAGAGATTATAAATAATAATGTTTTCTTTTTAGACACAAGCAACTTTTCATTATTGTCTCATGCATGTGACTGGGATCAGGAGCCATCTGAAGTGGATCAGTCACATTCAGAACTGAAATTGTCTCCATCAGTAACAAATTCACTGTTGAAGACATGATTTTCTCTTGCTGCTCCCTTCTCCTTACAGGACATATACCACCACTGAAAGTTGCCTTCTGGAGCTTATTATAGCATGCTGTGTTCTGGATACTGTGAAAGGCTATGGGGATCCAGTCTCAGATAATTTCATGGAGTGTTTCCATTGCCTAACGAAGCTGGACCTGCCTCACCAGAGTCAGAGCAAAGGTAGTGCCACAACAGTGCTCTGGCCATACACAGCATATTCACAAGCCCCTGTACTGTCCTAAAGTTCTGATTTTTCGCTGTGAAATAAAGGCTTCCTATGTTTCATGGGCATTAAAGTGGAGTGGAGCACAGTTTCTAACCAACAATTAAAAAAAGGAGAAGGGGCAGGGGGCGAAAGGAAGGATCACAAAAGTCAACTACGACCAAAAGCCTCCATGGCAACTAAATTGACTGCTGCTTTTCTTTGAAGCCTCCTTATAAATGCCATAAGCACAAAGCAGTCAGGCTTCCCTACAGCTCATTGGTGCCAAGTGGATTAGGCTGGCAGAGATTGTGCTGGTTTAATCCCCTTTAATGCCTTGCAACTTCAGCCTGATGAGCAGCCAGGCCCTTTCGCTCCAGCTCCACACTGAGCTCATCAGCGATAATGGCTTATCATTACCATCAATAGGCAACTGCTTTTCCCTGTGCTCCAGGCCTTCATCCCATTTTAAAAAGCTGCCGAAAAATACAAGCTTTCACTGAAATTTTCCTACTCCTAACAGCTCAGCTGCCAGTTGCCTAGTGAATGGTAGTAGCATTTACGCATGTTGCCCCTGAAAAGTGTAAATGAAAACTTGGCAACAAGAGGGCTGCTTCCTGGCAGGTCCTTGAAGAGTACTTTTCACACAGCAGTGGGATGGCATTCATTCACATCTGAAGCATTTCCCACTGGAATACAACACCAAGTGGTATTTCACAGGCTCTTCTGCGCTCAGGGTAGGGCGGGTTGCATCATACTTGTACTTTTGGAAGTACTAGGAGAGAAGGGGTATTATTCAGGCTAGGAAGGGTGGGGGTCCTTGGGCTCACCCACACAGCATGACCTGGTCACACACCACAAAAATCACTTCCACGGGACTTTTTATAACTATTATGGGGCAGAAGCAGAAATGGCAAATCACAGGAAAGGCAGAAGAAATACTGGTACATCTGGACACTTGCCACCCAGAGAGACAGGGAGTCCAGAAGCATAACACTGAGCCTGTTCTGGGGAAAGGGACAAACTCTGTTTACCATTCAGCTGGATTCCTGCAAACCACCATTTCAAAAGCAGTTCAGTTCACAACTTTTTTGTATTTCTGTATGCCATCGTATATATTTGTATATTGGAGTACAACATCCATTCTACTGTGTGGTAACCATCGTGACTCCTGCTAGACATCAGGTCTTCCATGTTTAGCTAATGCTGTGTTTTGGTATAAGAACAGATGTCCCAACAGGGCAGTTCATGCTCCATGGATGGCAGCAGCTGTAAAATTTCCACAGATGAGGCATTAGGAGCCCCTTATCCCGAGCTCTCTCTCATAGTACTTCTCCGAGGGAGCCCAGCCAACAGTTGTCCTGTTGTTACTATCAGCTATGGAGGGGAAGGCATGAAAGCAAAAGTGCAAAACAGACAGAAGTATCCAAGTAAAACATGGCTGCACAGAGTGGGAATGGGATCAATTTAGCTTCTTTAAGTTGTCACGTTATTAACATTCAACAAAGTCATCTCTAACAAGATTGATGCAAAAGAACTATGGATAACCTGAAAAAGTTATGGATAACTCAGAAGACAAAAAGGAAATATCTGTGCATTTCATGAGAAAAGACTAGCTTTTAAACAGATGAACCATTCCTCAAGTATTTTAAGAGACATTTGAATGTCTTAATTCCTTAGCTCTTATTTTTCATTGTCACTGGTGTAATGCCAGCCTTTTTACATGCAGCTATGAAAGGTAAGTTTACTAATGTCCCATCATGTTATGAAAAGGAAAGTTTTTTCTTTGATATTAGTTATCAAAGGAAATGAGTAAACCTTGATTATCATAAGAGAGACTGAGAGCCTCTCCATGATGTGTAAAATTTAGCAAGCCAAAATCCTGTTCTCTCTTGTATCAGTAGCTTCACCGCTCTGACAGAGCAAGTTTGAGCACTATGGTTTTAAACAGTGTTGGCACGACAGGGATATCTAGCAGATGAATATCAGGGACTGGCTGATATACTTGCATTCAAAGTCACTTACTGTTTTTAACGAATCTCAAAATGTCTTTGAGAACAAGCATAGCACCCATTCCTAACATCCACCTGTTGGATATTTCTGTAGTGCCAGCAGTGCTTAAAGTCCCAGGCTATTCTTTGCCATCAGAAATACTACCGTGTTGATTATATATTCCCATAAAATCTTTGCTACGTTATTTAGTGATGAAGTCAAATATAAACCAGAATTATTTCTTGCCTTTATTGCTTGTAGATCACGTGTAACTTTGTCCAAGCTTAGCCTAAAGTGCCAGAAATAGCACAGCATAACAATGTTGTGAATCAGATGCATGATTTTATAGCATGCAGCAGATGAAAGGAAAGATTCATTATTATAATACATGGAATTATTTTTTTCTGTTTTGCGTAATAAAGAGTCCAGGTAAACACCACAGACTCTAAGATAGAGAAAGCAGATCGATAAATCAGTAATAGAAAACGTGTGCCAGTAACTGGGCTTCTGGATGCCAAGGGCTGCCAGCTTTGCCTGGGCGATCCCTGCTCGTGTGTGCTCTCTGTGACTGACTGTGCAACACGAACCACAGCTGCTGCTAAAGGCAGCACGGAAGAAGACGGCTGGCACGGTACGAGTGGGAGGCAATAGGGACCAGGGTCTCTAGAAGTGAGAAAATCTTACGAGTGCCCTGCTAGGGTCTGGGGTGGGGCCATGCGGCAGCTGTCCTGCATACCAGCCTGACTCATGCCAGAGCACGTTGTACCGCCCTGTGGCTTCGCTGACAGTAGGGGACAGAGCTGCAGTAAACTTGGCTTCATGTGAGCAGACAAGTTGACAACTGAGGAAATTATGCTGGTGATAGAACAACCCCATGGAGTTACCAGGCTGTTGTCATTAGGACACTGTTTTCTTAGTTCTGCGTGCTCCTGTGCATCTGGTTTTCAAAACTTACGCAAATATTCGGGGTGAGGATCCAGTTCACCTAACTGTAGCTTTTAAAAAATCAGTTGTTTAGGTGAAGCCATCCCTATGTTTCCTGTATAACCAGTAGTGGTACGTCTGTTTTGTTTTCTTTGTTTTCTTTTGTTTTGCTTTTAAACCCTCTGACTTTAATAAAAAATGAGTTAAACTCAAGAGGAACACCTCTCTCTTTATTTCCTAAAGAAAAAACCGAGAAGACTAGCTAAGATTGTGAATGGGACCAGCTCGTGGGCCAAATCGCCTGTGTTTTATTGTCTATATATCATTGCCCATGTGTGCCAGGAGGCTAAGCTCCAGTCATAATCAAGGACAACCTAGTCAATGAAGCCTTGGGAACATATAAATTCATCCTGATGCGTGCCTGCTCAGCAGAATCACTCCAGGTTGCATTGATGATAACAGCTAGGTCTCCTGTACCTGTAAGTGGGAGCTTGGGGACATTAACCTCTTGCAGGCACTTACATATCCTCTTCTGTGAGCTCATTACCATCACAGAGGCGATAACTTGTAGATGGACAAAGTCATATTACATGAATCCCATCTCAGGCACTTGTACTGCACTATCAGAGGATCTGAAGAGAAAGACAGACAGTTTCCATCTCCTCAGGCACATTCGTTGACTTAAGTTACTCTGATTCACTCAAGTGGAATTCATAAATTATTAAGTTGTACTATCACTACATGCTTGGGAGGAAGGGACGCTTGCCTGATCACAGGATGGTGTCCTTGATTCTCAGAAGAAGAAACAGCAAGACCAGCCGAGTTCCCCTAGTCTGAAATAAATTTCTCTAATGGAGAGTCAGTGTCTTCTATAACATGGCCTGAGCAAACAACCAGCAGAGGAGAAATCCTATTAACTTCAAACAACTCTGGATGAGATTCCCAGTTTGCACGTGTGGCCTATGGCAAACCAAAGTGTTTGTCGCCTCAGCAACTCAGATAAGTTTCTAAGAGAGGACCAAAGGAGAATGTCAGTCTGAAGGACAAATTATCTTGCATCAGCTTTATTTTTCTGGATGACAAATTCCTGGCCCACAGGACCTTTGGCAATAAAACAACAAGAAGGATGTTAAACATGAAATGGATTTCTTTCTGTCTGTATTGAAACATGATCGCTTTGTTAATAAATCTCTCTTTTGAATGGGAATGAAGACATGCTGTGTGGTCTGTAATTACCATGATCAGGCAGTTTCCAATCCTCCACAAAGCTAGTGCTTTATTTGTGGGGGCATTTTTTACTGATATTTCTGTGCATAGTTTGAAGGTCAAATTCAACAGTGTAGGGTATGACTGCAACTCCATTAGCTTCAGCTCTGTCTTGGCCATTTGACTCTGAGCCTGTACAGCATAACTCTGAACACTTTCCTCAGCTCAGAGTAGAAAAAAAGTTGCTTTATGCCTTCTTTGCAAATTACACACATCTCTGCTCCATCGTTTGCTTCCTAAGAAAATCTCTGCTATCATTGGAAATTAAGATCTTGTTTTACTGAAAAAATTTATGATTTGAAGTCAATGTAAACGCCTTAAAATTGCTAAGGGCTAAAATATATGTGGATTTCATGTCTCTAAACTGATTTAAAATGTTTGCTATAGTTCTATTTAACATTTTATGGATTTTATTGTTGTGTTTCTATATGTTTATGGGTTCCCAAAGATCCGAGCAGTCACAGCATGTGAATCAGATGCTGAGTTCCTTCTTTCTGATGAGTAGGACGGTATGGCTGTGGGTCAGAAAACACAGGGCACTTCAGATGTATTTCCTCATTTGACTAGAGATAGCAACAAGCTGCAACAAATAAAGATAAAATAGGTCATTCAGAGTTGCTGTGAAACAGCATTTTACCAGAGTGAGGCACAGATCTCTCATTAAGGCTTTTCAATCAACTTCATTCTGTATTTGCGGTCATCACTAGGGTGTCATTTTGGAAGTGCAGGAGACTCTTAACTTATGGGGTCCTTTGAATAGGGGGCTAAGCAATGTCTCAGAGCTGCTGGCTCTGTACCCACCGTGTCAGACAGGGCTGCTGAGTAAGTCAAGTAATCTGCCACGCAGCTGCAGCTGCAGCCTGGGGGCACAGAGCAATATCGAGGCTATGAACTGATGTCGAACTGCACAAACACAACGGACGGCCCAGGCTGTGGGGGAGGTGGAAATGGGAATTAATTGTGGATCTTGAGCTCAGTGTGCATGCATGAATGCTCAGACCTGAATGACTTCCACAACCGCATTTCAGAACATGTCAAGTGAGAAAGGAAAGACTTTTCCTCCCCAGTTTTTTATATTCTTTAATGTTTTTATTATCATCTGACAGCTCAGTTACAGTTTGCCATTGAAAAGCTTTGCATTACACTACAGAGAGTTGGCACCTAAACCTAACAATTAGCCTTATTCAGTAAAATACCTGCATTCCACACAATCACAGACAAGTCACAAACAAAACCTATCAGTAGTTTTAATCACATAATTCATGTATCTGGGCTGTGTTTGCAGATAAATCTCTCCTGAAAAAATTCTGCAAGAAAAGAGCATGTTTAAAGTGGAGACAATAAATGAGAAAACATGTGTTGAAGCAGGCTCCCTCATTCATTTCTTTGTTGCCATAATTTTGCATGCTTTTTCCTCAAAAAAAAATATTTCAGAAAGTGTTTCAGATAAAAAGGACGTCTAATAAATATTACTTTTCCAGCACGCACAGAGACAAAACAAGAAAAATCTCCCTGGCTCCAGAAATCCATTCACACAATTTTTTCTTTGTCCGCCCAAGCATTGCTTTTGGCAAAATTTTATATTTGCTTATGACTTCACACAGGCACAGAGGTGAGGAAGGTGGTAAACAGTCTGAGTTAGGTCTATTTTCAGACAATTCATGTAAAGATTGAATTTGAAAAAAAAATTACTTTCCTACTTTCCAAACTGTTGTTTATCAGGATATGGTTTGAGCAGAGCTCCCTGAACTGTGTTAAATACTTGTTATTTGAAAAATAGAACCTCCTAACTGCATAGGCTGGGCGCTGAGCTGTGCGATATGGGAGGGCATATGTGACCCTGCTTGTGGGTACAGCAGGCAGGAGCTGTATATAAGATGATAACTAGGTGTCTTATGCATCTGCTGGTCTCCATTACCAGTAGCTCTTGAGCAAACTAATTTAAACAGTCTCACATAAAAGGTGAAAACTCCCAGAGAACCATGAAATCCACTGTACTACAGACAGTCATAGTGTATCGTAACCATGAGAGCTTTACCTCAACCTAACCTGCACAGTGGCAGTCTGTACAAATTCAACTCAGTATCCTGGACCTTTCCTCATGTAGTTAGTCCAGGCTGGAATCTGTGTGATTCCAGATTTTATTAATTTAGCATAAAAGCTGAATGAAAGCAAGCAGAAGAACATCTGCATGTGCTGCAAGCCCACCTCTGGTTGGCATGCTTTCCATTGCTGCATTCCCCTGAATCAAACGTAGCATAGTCTACATATCAGTTCTTTATAGACTTGTGAAAACCTTTGAAAGTAGACTTTCAGTATCTGAGTCCATTGTTCACACAGGTCCTGCCCTCCTCATCCTCTTCCATCTCCCCCAGGCAGGCACAGCGGAATACAGAAATAGATGTGAAAAGAGAGAGAAAAGTATGGGTTCCTGGGAATTCATGGTAAACCTGTTGGTTTAAGGCAATTGTAGGTTTATGGACCTTAGCTTAAAGCCACTTTGATGATGTGGTGTAGTGGCATGACCAATGTATGCAAATAGCCTCCTGCAAGAATTCAGAGACCCTTGTCGCTGGGTGGGATGGGGATGCCCTGCCTTGGCTCTGCGGGCTTGGAAACTGCAGAGCCAGGCTGCTGTGGGGGGAAACTTACACATATATTGAAGAGCGTGGGCTTGACATTTTTCTCTCCCAGGATATTCAAGGCTCATGGGACAGAGAAACTTCCCCTTCTAGACTAGACTGAGAGTGTCCATGCTCTAAGGTAAACAAAAAAAAAAAGAATCCATTTCCCCGCCATATGCCATGTGCTGATACTCCCCAAGGTCTGTTCCCTATGCCATGTGTTTTAGCACAGAATAAAACAGGACCCAGCCTCCTACATACATGGGACTTCTAGAAGCCAATGCAGAACAATGCCTGAGGTTGCCTAAATTACAAGTGCGTGAGATATGGAGAGACAAATTCATCATTTTAATGATAGTGGAACTCATGCCAATCCAGGCACTTTTGCAACATCAAGTCAAATTCTGACCTCAACCATTTTGTAGTAGCTGTGCAATCACTTAACAGCCTAAGAGCAACTGTGTCCCGTACTGGCAAACCTAAGCAGTCAAAAACACTTCAAGGAGGCCCTCAGCTGAAAAATACGTTTAATACTCAACAGCTTTTTATTAAAACATTTGAAATTTATATTATCTGCTTACTGTTTATGAGGCCTTTGGGGTATTCTTCTCTTATGTAAGATTTTCTGTCTGCCTACAAAGTTTAGTATGCTTTTTTTTTTTTTTTTAGCTTGGATTTTGAATTGTAAAAGGAAAGGCTCTGAAACAGTAAAATCATTGACTAGCATTACATAGTTAGAAAACAGCACAGAAACAGGAAACTATCTGTATAAATATATGTATAATATTCCTAATTAATACACAAGCCTGACCTTCATTCCTCAACAAATTCAGCTTTCCTTATCTGGTCTATCCTGTTCTAGCTAATTTAAACTTGTCACAGGTCTTACACCACAGAGAGCAAAGTGAAGGCAAACTGGTGGCACATACGTCAGGACTGGCATGTATGCCAGAACATGGCATTTCATGTGACATGAAAGGTTTTGCCACCACTGCCTTAAAGGCTCATCCAAGCCTACCGGTGCCAGTCAGTAGTTACTACTACCTTGTAACAGAGGAAGCTAACACAGAAGTAAATAGAATATGCATGTACAATAGAAATGTTCTCTCAAAATGAGACCATACCTGAGCTAGTTACAGTTACCACCCACTGGGAAGGAGAAGAACAGAATTTTATAGAATTCCCTTGCTGATCTACCCCGTTGGCACAACAAAACCCATTCATCCCATAAAATTGGTGCCATTTATGCTAACACATTTCTGCAAGCAGGAGTGTTTTCAATACTTCTTGAGTCCATCACCCTTGTGCTGTGCCTTATCTCTGTATCTTAGTTTCTTTAAGGCTCCAATTGTACTAATGCACTAGTTAATCACAATAGTTGCTTGTCTACTTATATTGCCTAGAATCTAAGCAGAATTTATTTAGCAATGATGCAAAAATATTCTGAGCACTTGAAGTTAATTTTCTCCAAATGGTGATGCTTTTAAATACTGAACATGTTATTCTATTGAAATAAAGAAATTCCTAACAAACAGCTCTATTATTGCTCTGCTTCAAAGTTTCTGACTGACTTTCTCTCATTTCAGATGTCTTGGTTCTTAACAGAGGTTTTAAAACTAGGTTTCTGGTTAAATGTTTCATAACAAGTATGAAAAGACTTAAATTTTGTTGCCATGAGTTCCTGGGAGTTCCCCACCGAGTGAAAACACCAGGTAACTTTTGTCTACCCTTAATCTGCAGTCTTTAATGCTGTTAAAGAAACAGAATAAGGTAACAGGCACAAATTCAGATGGTCTCTTTCATCAGGTAACAAATGTTCAGTCCTCTAAGAAAGCATATGCCAGTCTGTCTTTATTGAATTCTGCTTGTGCCATGCATATAGGTAGGAAGAAGCGTAGTCTCATATGTCCCAGTGTCTTAAACATTCCAGCGATAGAGAACAGTGTTGTCCTGTGGAAGAGCCTGTGGCCACTAAACAGATGGGTGACAGCTGAGCATCATAGCCTAGCATTTTTATGCTAGAGCTGTACAAATAATGCCTGTAGAACATAGCATCAGCTAACATATGATAGGGTGCCTGGAGAAGGAAGCTGCTGAAAAGAAATTAACATCATTATTGTGCGATGTAAGATATATTTATTACACCAGTGCACCAGTTCAGAGCTTCGTATCATAGATTTTATTTTCTAGTCAAAACTTGGTTAATTTACACTTCAATAATAAGTTCTGGAATTCAATGATATAATAATTCTGCATTTTTTTTTATCTCTTAGCAACTTTCTAGGGGAAACTAGTGTAATTGTTGGTGGTTTAGCATTTTTCCAGATCATTTAAGTTTTTCTGTTTTGTAAAAATCAAACCCCAAGACATTGCAGAAGAAATTATTTTTAAATACTAGTCTTGACTGTATAAATTCTTTAAGGCTTTTGTTTTTATTTGTTTATTTGACCATGTAACTCTATTGCATCTGCATAGCATCTGGGTATGAGTCAATGCATAAGCACAAAACCCAAAAGACACCCTAACAAAACTAGGCAGATGGCAACATGTTTTGTCCACATCTCTGATCTGGACAATCAAGGGACCAGGAATGTGATCATGCATCATTGCACATTCTCCTCAGTCCACACACAAACAAAGACATCACCAAGGTTTGCTATGCTCCTTCCAACTCCCAAAACACCCTTGTCATGTGTTCAGGCAGAAGAATGCCCTATTTCCCAAAGAAGCAGTCTCTGTGACCTTGTCTATGAAAAAATAGGAGACTTCTGTAACCTCTGATATGGCTATAAAATCTTCTACAAACACTTAGAAATGTGTGTGGGTTTTTTGCTTACTCAGCTTGAAAACATGATGGTATTTCAATCACAAAATTAATCTCTGGAGACCATATGAAATGAGATAGCTCCATTCTTTTGGCCAGGTAAAAATATCCCATGGGACATGCATATGTTTTGACTTTACCCAAACTCCAGATAAGCAGTCTCAGAGTGTGCAAGTATATGCAGTTTCCTCTCATGTGTACTTACAGGAATTACTGAATGTTAGCTAGCCAAAGTATGCAGTCGCTAAGATGATACATGAATGAAATTATTTCACCAAAAGAATGCTTGTCATGATAGAGTACTAGGGAAAAAAACTGATACCAACTTAAATCTTTCTAACAACTATAAAGGCCTGTTTCCAGGCATCCTTCCTAAGACTGTCGGTGTTATAAAGAGAAAAGTACCTTTGCTATAATTCTTTCTAATTGCCTCATCCTTCAGCAGTAACATCCTGCATGTTTGCTCAAAGGGAGCAGGCATACAGGCAATAAGCAGATGGATGACTCTTCTCAAACCTGCTTCCATGAAAGACAGATGAAGGCAGAATTGTAATATTTGTTGCAGGATTAAAGTGTTCAAGACAAAGATCAATGGGCATAATCACACCAATTCCAGTGAATTTATCAACCCAGTACAAAGCTTAATTTGATGTTACTGTGAGGTTTGGAGCATTATTTAAAGGACTTTCCAAAAACAAGGGATTATTTTGTACATTTCAGCATACCAAGTTGCTGATACAACTGTCCTAAAACTGCCAGATGGTATCAGCTATTCATCATTGCTCAGTTAAACAGAATTAGACCCCAACATTTATATACAACCCAGAAAAATACCAGTATGCATCACAAATGCCTAGAAGGTTCATCGCAGCATCCCTGAAATGGCTGAAAGAGTCCCATTGTTACAAGAAAAAACCCTCAGGATGCTCAAATTTGAGTGAAAGGAATTTCAAGGCCTGGGAATAAAGCAAGTGGATGTATGTCAACAACTTTGCTATATTCAATAATTTGCACTTCAGACCCTATCACATTCTTTCACCCCTAGTAGCTAATGTGCTGTATGATGTGCATGTTTCAATCTTTCTCCTCTGTCCGTGGCTCTTGATGTCTCGGTTCATCTTGTAATAGGTTGCCATTACTTCACTTTGAAGATAAAATGATCACATTGACAAACACAGGACAGAAGTGAACCATGTAACAAAAGGTTCCTGTATTGTGCAAAGCGGTTGTTTCAAAGCACAACCACGGAAAACAAAATGTAGGCCTGTTTCTGCATCTGATATATCAGATATATCTGGTCCATAGCATATCATGCTCAGAAGGCAACATTAATTTCTTAGTTGTCTTCTTGTTTTTCTTTTTTTTCTTGTTCTGCTAAGTTCCTCCTCTCTTCCCTTATTTCCCATCGCTCTTAATTTGTTTGCACTGATCTCACGTTTTCTTTGCACAGGTCCCAACAGTACAAATTTCTAGCCCATAACTGGAGCTCCTGCTTGTTTCAATAATACTGATAAAGTTCATCTACTTAAATGGGTTAATCAACCTCAAAGAAGATAATTCTACCTTTCTGAAGAATTATATAAATGATGAGATTACTTCCTAGGGTGTCAGCAATTTGAGGGCCTCCACCTTTGCTCTGCTTCTGTTCTTTATGTTAGAAATAGACATTTTCTACCTGTATTCTTTTGAAAAGAAAAAGACTCAAATATTTACAGGTGGTATTCAAATGACTTAAATTTGTTTGGATAGAGGTCAAGTTCTTAGTCTAAACTAGTTGTCCAAAAGTCAACAGAGAGACAGACCAGCTGCAAAGAGTTATCCTACTAATCTTAGATGTTTATCTTAAGATAGGATAAATGGCTCTATAGCGATATAAGTCTCTGTTAACTGCAGAGGCTAACTTAATGAGTAGTTTAGACTAGATGGTTAATTTCAGTTGAAGAAGTTCAGACAAATAACAGAATATCCCCCTGTGTGTCTCCTTGTCTCCTGCCCCCCGCACACTTGACTGCATTGTTAAAATCCAATACGGTATTTTCTGAGAACAACTTTTAGAGACTGTATTGGGTTTACATGGCAAGGTTTGGTAGGAGGGGGCTACAGGGGTGGCTTCTGTGAGAAGACACCACAAGCTTCCCCCATGTCAGACAGAGCCAGTTCCAACTAGCTCCAAGGCAGATCTACCACTGACCAAGGCTGAGCCAGTCAGTGATGGCGGTAGTGCCTCTGGGATAACATATTTAAGAAGGGAAAAAGCCTGCTGCACAACAACATCTGGGAGAGGGGAGTGAGAAAATGTGAGAGGCACAGCCCTGCAGCCCCCCAGGGCACTGCGGAAGGAGGGGCAGGGGGGGCTCCAGGCCCGGGGCAGAGGTTCCCCCACAGCCCGTGGTGAAGCCCACGCTGAGGCAGGCTGTGCCCCTCAGCCCGGGGAGGCCCACGGAGGAGCAGATCCCCCCCGGCAGCCCCTGGAGGCCCCAGGCCGGAGCAGGTGGATGTGCCCTGAAGGAAGCTGCAGCCTGTGGAGAGCCCAGGCTGGAGCAGGTTTGCTGGCAGGACTTGTGACCCCACAGGGGACCCACTCTGGAGCAGGCTGTTCCTGAAGGACTGCACCCTGTAGAAGGGACCCACACTGGACCGGGCAGCAGAGATGATGTGTGATGCACTGACCACAACCCCCATTGCCCAGCCCCCTGTGCCACTCAGGAGGAGGAGGTAGAGAAATTGAGAGTGAAGCTGAGCCTGGGAAGAAGGGAGGGGTGGGGGGAAGCTGTATTTTAAGATTGTTCTTATTTCTCACTATCCAACTCTGTATTAATTGGCACTAAATGAAAATAATTTCCCCTAGTCAAGTGTGTTTTGCCCATAATCTTCCTGTCCTTACTTTGACCCATGAGTTTTTAATCCTGTTTTCTCCCTTGTCCTGTTGATGGAGGGGGAGCGATAGAGCAGCTTGGTGAACACCTGGTGGCTAGCCAGGGTCAGCCCACCACAGTAATTCAGTTGATTTTCTTCCCTTGATATTGGTCAGTGTAAGTGAGCCGGCATTTATCTTTGGTAGCCACATGTTGGTATCTGATGTCAGAGGGACAACTACATGTATGCAGCGAAGAAATATTCTAGTGTAGTTCTGCAGGTGAAGAAGATATTTGCCCTTTACTGATGATACTCCTAAGCTCTTTCTGAAATCTCAGGAGAAATCCAAATGTATCCGATAAGAGCAGTGGGTTGCATTTTTGCTGACAAGTGATTTCAGAAAACAATACAGCTGGAGAAAGCTGTTAATCCAAAAGACGCCTGTTTTAAAAGAGCTGAACTGAATGTTTCTTTTAGACCGTATCACCAAACTCAGACTTTTAACACTAAAATTGACAATACCACTCCTTCAGTTTTTCTTGAAAGGCTTCCAAATGATTACTTCATAGCCACTACTATATCTCAGTACCTCATCATTTCATGCTTGTTCTGAAATAATCGCAAAAGCATGCTTTACCATATATTATTATCTGATGATATACTTAATAACTGACATGCAAGTGTGGTGCCTAATGCAGGGTAAACAGGTACTTGCCTGAACGAGATTTCTCCACGTGCCTGCTGAAGAATGGAATGCAGATGGCCCTTTGCTTCCTCCTTGACAGGCTGCAGCTCTCTAATCCTTGCATTTCAGCTCTTTACATGGATGCACGCAAGACAGAGCAGGCAAAATACATTGTCCTGAGTAACTATGCATGTAATACCATAACATCCTAGAATTAAGAGGCTGAGTTCCTGAACACCACATTCCTAGAAAGATGCCAAACAGCTGAAGACTGGTTGGAAGAGTGACATAAAAATGATGAAGAGACATAGCTGGTTTATGGTGGAACACTAGAAGTCTGAATAGTTTGGCTAAGGAATACCTAAGAGTAGGACATGATAAAAACCTCAAAATATCTAAATGTTGCTAATATCAAAAAAGGTAGAAAGATTGGTATGGTGGTATAGAGGATACCTGAAGGATGAACTTAGACAAAGAAGCAGGTAGGCAGCCAGCTTCGGTATTCCTGTTAATAAGTTTTGCCTGGGTATGCCTCACTCTTCAAAAGTCACAAAAAGAAAGTGAAAAACTCACCCTAAAAATTGTATTAAATTTATAAATTCTTTAGTTAGTAAGATCCCCTATGAAGAAAAATAAAATAAACTTGGAAACTGTAAAACTTAAATATGTTATACACCTTATATCCCACCCAGATTTCTACTTACATTTTATGAAGTGATGTTAGTACAATTTCAAAAATTCAAGACAGTAAATGAGGCATCAGATGGACACAGTGTGGAGACATGAGATAGATCTGAGGACTGAATCAAAGATTTGAACATCAGAGAAGGTATAATGTGATGGATAGTGCTTCAGGATTATCATAGGTGTATGCGGCTATTTATCTTCTGAATTTGTATAAAGAAGGAAGAAACAAACACTGCAGCTTTGAAGTCCACAACAGACAAAAGAAGAAGTAGGAGAGAAGAAATAAGAAACTATCAATGGATTATTTAAGGTGATACATCAGATGCACCTTAAATTTAATTTAAATTATATTTGAGTTCAGTGTACACAAGACTACAAAGATGAGAGGGAAGTTTTGTTCATAAAGGCAGATTTAGGATTCATTGTAACTGGTAGCACAATGATGAGGAAATATATAGGTTACCTCAAAGAAAAATCAGAGGAAGAACTTTAATGGCAGTTTAACTAGTTTTGCTGAACATATTTGAGAACTTTTATCGGCTAGTAGAAAATCATCTTGTCTGCCAGTGGGGAAGCTGGCAATATAAATACTTTATAATATCAAACATTTTTTGCCAACACTGCAGTAAAGTTTTCTAGTAAAGAATATTATTTCAGTAGTTAGATGATAGGAACAAAACATCTAGATACAGAAGACAGCTGAATATTAAAAATGCAAACTGCTGTATTCTTAAAAAATGAACAGAATTTGTTTTACTATGCAGACCATTACTTTTGGAAATGTTATTTTTATATAAAAAGTTCTTTTAAACCCTAAACATTGTATGAATTTTAGAAGATGTCATAACACGCAACTGTCTTAACTATACCTTTGGCCAGCATGCTAACAACACTGCCCTTTATACGCAAAATTAACCAGTTTTCAGCTTGCTCCCTTCTTCTCTGTCCTCACTCAGTGGCATGTGCAAGCAAGTCATCTCACCCCATGTGCTTCTCCTCCTTCACAATTCTCTAAACTTCGGCAGTGTGAGGAAGACCATTACTGCTTTCCGCACACCCAATTCATTCAGTTTGCTTCTAGTTCAGCCTGTAGTAATCAAGGTTAGGTTGACTAGGTCCTACTACAGAGAAGGCACTTTGCCCTTCAGTACTATCCAGAAGTGAGATAGAGAAGAAAATCCATCTGAGGAGTGATAAAACCCAGATTAGGTGACCAATAGCCAAGATGAACAACAGTAGTTAAACATAATGTAAATAGATAATTTATATATTATTATGTTTGCCAAGATAACTAACTGAACTCTTATGGATAATAAATACATTTAGTGATATTAGGACAGGATTATACATTTACTAATCCCAAACAAGCTGATTTATTCATAATGATTCATAAATAAAGAATTTATCTGGGTCGAGTGAGTCATAATACTTTAGATCCTATCTCTGGACAGATTTCCAGAAATCTGCCTAACCCAAATTCCCAAGACTGATAAAGGGGCAGTGACTCCCCATACTTACATTATTTCATCTGTTAGCAAAAATAAAGGTTTTCAACTTTTTGCTTTCAGGCCTTTCTACCGCAAATGTTAGACAGTCTTTGTTGCCACCTTCTGGTTTTAGTAAATATATGTAGCTCCACAGCAGCTTAGCTACACACTGTAGCTGTCAAGCTGACATATATACAGATCTTACTAAATTTCCATGTTTGTTGTGCATATAATGCAGCAGTAGGTTTCTAACTATTCCCTTTGGTTTTTTTCATCCCTTGTCCCCCAGATATTGTGTCCTTCTCACATCACAAACACAGACAACCAGAGAGAAAAAAACCTCCATGACTTTAAATCTTAGCAGTCGACTCAAAACAGAATGTATGAAGAGTTTAAGCTTTACTAAGCTCTGGAATGCATCTGCATAACAAAAATTTGTGGCTGTTCTTGCAGACAAGCATTTACATGTATTAGAAACAAATAACCATGCTCTTTTTGCATGTCTGCCTGTAAGCAAGGTTTTCTTAATCTGGACTTTATTTTGAAGATGCTATTTAAACAGATAAACTAAAAGTGTTGTATTTAATCACTGTAACTGCCAAAGACAGTCACGTCTGACTGTTGTATGAAGGTGGAGAAGGACATATTACAGGGGCATCTCACCACTCTGTAATTCACTGCTCTGGACAGCAGTCAGTTGCTACATTTGTAATTTCTGCTACATGAATAAATTTAGTATGTAGCACATGAATTTTAAAAGGTGCCTTTTTATTGCTTTTGCTTCGCTTTATGCCAAAATACTAATCTCTAGTAAAACAAACCCCAGAACTTCTGTTCCTACCCAAAGAATACATTTTTACACTAACAGAGTATGTTTTGCTAATTTAAACTGTCCCTGATCTAAGCAGCAATACGTGCCCAGAGCACTCGAAGCCTGGGCTCCTGATCCTGATGCTCTGGCTTACGCTGTGCTTCTGGAGGGCTGGAAGCAGAGTGCTACTTACTGCCCTGCGCTATGCGGCTGTGGCATTATGCCAAACCTATCAATCGCTAACCTGTTTTTCTGCTGAAGAGAGAACTTACTACAGTTGTGCTTCAGCTTGCAAGACAACCCAGGCTTGATTTATTGAATGCCGTATTGCTGTTGATCATCACTGATCTGCCAGCTAGGCACCAGAGTGCTTCCATGGTCTAGAGAAGAGCTACTATAAAATTCACCAGACAGACTAGAAAGCAAGTTGCTACTGCTGTCCACCTGGGCTTTCTCTAAAGAATACAGCTAATATTCTCAACTCTTCGAAATGGTGTGAAGTCTTCAGTGTTATAATGTTACAGTATATTATGTTAAAAAATGGGGGTTTTCTTCTTTTAGAGCATTGCCTTTTATGAACAGCATAAATACAAGACAAATTCTCCGTGTCACACAGTATGAATGAAAATAACCAATTCTTAGAGGTATGGGTGTGGGAATCAAGGAACATAGTACAGAACTATAAAACAAGGTAGGTAAGAGTTTAAAAATTCTTGTACTTCACTGGAATTTGCGTACACTTAGAATGGAGTTTATCTCATCTAACCCCACCCATCTTAAAGTTAGGTATCTGGTCAAAGTTGAGTGCCTGATCTTTAGTTCAGTGTGAGATAGACATCTTCAGATGGCAGTTTACTTATCCTGAAATATATGTTCAGAGTACAAGATATCCCACATATTTATGTCAACAAGCTAGCGCAGAAGCCTGTATGGCAAGCCTACACCAAGCATCTAGTCTTTATATGGCTAGAGGAAGAGGATATGGAACCTGTGCTGAAATTTATTTATTTTTTCATTTAAGGGCTGATGGTACCTCTTTATAAATAAAGACTTCCATACTCTGTGCCTTTAAACTATACAAACTTTATTTTTAAATGGAGAATACATATTACTTTCTATGTCAGCATTATACATAATATTTTGCTACAGGTTAAGTGTACTTATATGCATTTTAAGTTTCCTTATATGCGGTGAGAAAATATATGTGTGATGAGTCAGAATAAAGCTATAGGCCTGTACCCATCAGATGTCTGCCTTCCTCTGCTTTGGCCTCAGTGCTTTCACAGAGCTGTGCCTTAGTCTTTTTGCATTCCTGATAGAGAGGTTCATTCCTAATACCGTGAGGATTAGATCAGCCATTTTAAACTCTTCTGTTCCCATATAGCATTTTGCATTATTAATTTAGAAATGAAAAATCATGAAATTCATTTCCTCTCTTACTTTCATTTTAGAAGCTACGCCCAGGTACAGTGCATCAGTCACAAATACGAAGAGAGGCAGTCACAGAGAAGGTAAATATCATGGCCACAGCTCTACTGCCAAGAAGTAGTACTATAATGCAGTAAGAGGGCATTTGTGTTTTTTACTCTAGTCCTATAGGAGGTTTTCTTGCCTTCCTTCGTTATCAGTATTGCTATATTTCTACCCAACATCCCCATCTCCCAAATATCATTGTGTTCTCCTGTGTCCTGTAGAACCAGTACCTCCAATGTTGATGCTGCTGGGATGTGTTACATTGACTGGGTACTTAGTTGCAGGATGTTCATAACAGCATTGGTGTTATCATGCATGAACTTCTCACCATGAGCAGAGCATCCCTGTGTTGCTTCCAAAGAGTTAAGTTCCCACTGCACAAGCCCCATGGAGCTAACGTGAGTGTGAATGGAAGATGTGTCCAGAACCTCAGGCTGACTGGCCGACCAGTCTGAACTGGAATTTTGACTGGGTTGCAGTGTGACGGGAAGACTAAGAAAATGTCCTCAAATACCATGTAGGTGTGGAAGAAAAAAATGCCACTGGAGAAGCCATGTGCTGACTCTTAAATTAGCCCAGACTTGGTTTGTGGTATTCATTAAAATACAGGACTAGGAGGAGGAATGAAGAAGTTATGAAATACTACTTCTGCAAACAATGTAGGAGTCCTTGTTTTCCCATGACTTTCCAAAACTCAAACACTGGAAAGCTGTAGTTATTGGATTCACTCTCTGCACCTAACGAGATATTTCTGTTTCAGAAGAAAAGAGTCTGTCACTATGTAACTTTCCAAAGTCATCAGAGAAATCTGTAATGAAAATGTGCTTAAATTGCCTTTCTTTAAGTTCAGCAATGTCATATTAAAAATGCCTCTCAGGTTACTAAGTTTAGAGTAACATAGGTCTCCGTGTGTTTGTTTCTGCACATTTTTTCCAGGACTGCCAAACTGAGTTTCTCTTTTTTATGTGTACCACAGCCTAACCCTTGAGAGGAGAGGGCTTTGAGAGCTGTCTAGGGCTTATGCTGTTCTTTCTGTATTACAGCACAATCTCTTTCTAACATTGTGAGTCAAAAAATGACCCCACAGAGCCATCATGCAGTATAATACATTATATATGTGCTATTGTTAGATGACTTGTGTTACAACCAATGATGCTGATACCCTCATAAGAAACAAAAGCTGGGAATCCAGACAGCAGCGCCTCAGGAAATTCTTGTCTGGGAGCTTAATGTCTGAACACAGAGCTGGAAGAAATTTGTTGTGAGTGGCCACGAATGCCTATATGAGCTTCTCTATCTACAGAGAGAGTATACAAAAGCCACTGCTTTTTAGTTCTGAGGTTAAAAGATGTGACTAAGGAAAGAAAAGCTGCTCAGAAATAAGGGTGGTAAGTAGGAGATAGATGGCTCATTATTTCACTAGCCAGGTGCAGTATTCAACTGACTTCTTGGGACAGAAGTGAAACCCATCCAAAAGAAGGTTCCAGCTGGTGAATTTCCACAGCTGGAGAGATTTCATTAACACAGACAGAGGCTGAAAATCTGTTTTGGTTGCAGAACAGTGTCTCCACTGTTGGTTTTTTCCCCCTCTCCTTTGAGGTCCATGTAAACCTCCATGTTGGTATTTTGGATGGAGGGTGGTAAGTCAATATGTCTATGGTCAAAGGAAAGGAAGGATGAGTTGAAGTTTTGCAGTCTTGCCACACCAGGAGTGGAATATGGCCTAAAACTTTGAAATTATTTGAATTATTTGCTAATATTAATATTTTTGTTTGCAAGTCATGAGTTTACATCCATTTTTGGGGGATAAGAAAGTTGAAGTGAAAAGCTGTAAAAGCATTTCTCTATTTGAAAGGAAGACTTCTTCCCATAATTTTGGCTCCTACTATATAATTAAATATTTACCCCAATTTAAGCTAATTGCTTATCCATCCCTCCATGATATCCCTAAATAAGTCAGTTTCTAACTTGTTCAAAAGGAACAAAGCAATGCCATATGATTTTTGGAAGATATATATCCTTAAGGGTATCATTCTAGTGTGTTTTTCACCTTGTGAAGCCAATCTTAAGCCTGCAGGGTAAGTGTAAAAGGCTACTCAAATGCAAATAGTTTTTCAGAGAGCAAATGCAAGAACCAGGTGGCCAGAGAAACAGGTTCTGGAAATGTCCGAAAGAGCAGACATGCAGAGGTGTATTGCTGGTACTGCTGACATCTACAAAATGAAACATGCAAAGTATTTAGGACTATACATCATACAGAAGTGTGCAGACTAATATGAGATGTCTTTTCCTGTGAGGCTTTTTCTCCTTTTGGGTCTTGTGATGTCCCTCAAAGTTGTTTGTCTGAGAATGTATTTTCTGGCATTCCTGAGCATCAGACACAGAAACAGGAGGAACTGCAAGAAACAAAACAAGAAAAATAAATAAGTATTTCACTGTTGGTCCTAAGTCCTTCTTCAAAAACACCAGTTTAATAACAAAATACCAAAGAAACTGTGGTGTTATGGGAGTCACCAGCTACACATCAGATTGCCAGATGTTTCACTTGCTGGCTCTCAGCCCCTTTGATTTCCCCAGGCATGCTGTGGGAGAGCAGGGGAGTGCTTCACCAAGGCTGAATTCTTGGCTGAATGTGGCTGAAGAAAGGTCAGACCACGATAACCGAAGTGTGAATTGTCAGTGTCAGTTTTTCAGTGCTTTTCATCAATAAAGTTTTGGGGGTTTAAAATCTAGAGATAAAATATAATATACCCTTATCCAGCCAAATAAAATGGAGATCAAGAAATCTAACTGTTAAGAGAGGGAGTTAGCGTATTACTTCAAAAGAACTATGATAAGTCATATAAGAAATGATTATTTTTTATCTCACAGCAATTTCATTAGCTGAAACTTGTTGTTTATTCTTTTCTACTCAATTTTTGATCCAGGACTACCATGAAATGTATACCTTTCCTCAATGAAACTGTTATGAGGTGTATGTGCTTAGATTACATTATTTTGTATCTAGTTACTTTAAAAATACCTACACTACATATACCAACTTCCTTAAAGGGTTAGTGAGAACAAGGATACCTTGAAAAACACCAATGAGCCAAAATTTCCCTTTAATTTCATGACCTGATTTCTGTACTGTGGAAGGGTCAAAAATATCCTTGGAACCAATAGCGTTGGGCCAACTTGCACCAGCAGTAACTGGGAGTAACTGGGCACCATTCCTCCAGGCTGGTAGAGAGACACATTAGGTTCGTTAAAGAGCAGCAATGTGGAAATAGGGAATATAATGCTGTTGGCATTATTTTAATTGTCTACTTTAGCTACGGCTGCTCTGCTGCAGAATCATGTCTCAGCACAGGGCTTGTACCAGATTATGGCAAAACACACTTGAACATGGTCTAATTGCTCTCCTATCACTGTAGCATATGAAACTGCAGTTTGCCTTGCATTTTTCAAACATCTTTGTAAGATGAAACCCCTACGCTTTAATACTTCTTCTGCTGTATTACAGCTCTCAGGTTTGACTGTCAAGCTTGAATGATATGTTGTGAGCAGACATGAACTCTACCACCTATCCTCCGTGCTGGATGGACAACAGTTTCTTACTCTAACACAGTTTTCTAACTTTGATACCGATGTCCACACTAGCAAGCAGAAGGATCCAGGCAAAGCACACTAGGCAAGCCATTTGAGACAGTGTATTGGTTTGGGTGAACTATGGCCATCACTTTCAAACTGAGGGCACCAAGCCCTGGACGTTTGGGCTGGGTGCCGCTAAAAGTGTGGCTGTAACGTGTGGGACAAGTGACATGCTACATGTGGGACAGATACTGTTCAGTGGGCAATGTGTTCTCTCAGCAAATTCTGTTACCATTTTCTTTATCATTCCAAGGAGTAGCAAAAAAAAACCCAAAAACAACCAAACTCAGCTTTCCCCAGTTTGTCTTCCACGTTTCTGCTTCTGCAAATTGTCTTTCCTCTTTCCTGTAATTCTTTCTTTTCCATTGACGGCCCCAGCCTTTTATTCTTGAGGAAGCAATATTTGTTTTCCCCTGTTACTTGAAGCTCTGAGATTGCCACTGCTATGCACAGCTAGTGAACCTTGCAGAGTTGCTGAAATTACTTGTGCACGCCCAGTGCTGAATGAGCCCGGTGTATGGCTTTGAGAGAACTGGATTTTATTTAGTCAGCTAGGAGCATGGGCAGATCAAGCTCCATTCTCTGCCCAGCTGTGTAGACAACCCTAAGTTCTACCTCTCTGATGGAGAGAGATATTCAAATGAAGCATAGAGTGGAGGTAGAAAAGAAGAAAACAAGGTGGAGAAGTGCAATGCAGCAGGATAGGGAATCCTTTTGGAGGAGATAAAGTACGAAACAAGACATTGCAGATATCAGGAGATAATTTTCCAGAGATTTAAAGACAAAATCCAATCTAGAGGGTAAAATACATTTGAAATTTTACTTGCATCTGAGGCAAGCACTGCTGAAGAAGGAACAAGTGGACCGAAGAAAGAGGATGTAAAAGAAGTGGGTGGGAACAACCTCTTGTGGAAAACAAAATGTGTAGATGGGAACCTTGTTGCTCAAATAGCCTAGGAAAAAGGGCAACGCTTAACTGGGTCGTGTTCAATTTAGATTTTTTAAAACATAATTATCTAATATATTTGGTCTTTATACACCTGAACTCCCATGAGATCAATGTGAGTTTAGGTACCTAAATATCTCTGCATCTGGTCTTACATGCCTATTGGAAAGGATCAATTGCTATTTAACTATAAACCAAGTATTACAATCTGATTTGGCACATTTCTAGACGTTATTGCTTTACGAATGGATGAGAAAGTACCTTGAAACCTGTGAAAAAGTATTGCTCATACTGATAGACTGGTGAGGAAATAACACCCTAAGAGTGGATATTGGTAGCATTGGGTGGGGTAACATCTCAAGAACAATTATTAATTGCACAAGTCAGATAGAACAAGTCACATTAAAACCCTAAACCCATTCCTAGATCCCCATCCGAAGTGCTCCCATATTTCCGAAACATCAAATGTCAAGTGGAATGCAGGGAAAAATGAAAGAAGTCTTTATTAAAAAGGAACAAACCTTTCAGAACTGGGTTTCACCAGGCATCAAACAGGCTTTACGTTGTGCTTGAATATGGCGTTAGAAGAGTAACAACGACTCATGCCAAGGCTTATTTCAGTCTACAAATTCTGTGCTCACAAATGACACACTCCATTCCTTATTTCTCTGCATCCAATAGATCTGAGGAATGTGTGATTATGTCTCAGAAGTTACATTCTTCTTGAAGGAACAAATAACTTTTTAAAAAGTGGTATATGCTTTGACAGAAAAAAGGAGCTTAATCATATGGAAAATGGATACTACAAAGTTGGAAAAGTTTGCAACTATTGTCCCTCTCTCCTAAGAGTCTTTGCCCAAAAATAGAATGGGTTACAGTGAAGGGTTATTGCAGTGCTTGACAGCTACAGCAGTGATAAAGGATCTCACCTATTTTATGTCAAATAATGAACATTTTTGTCAGTTTAATGTGGTAACAAAATAATTCCACTAGAAGCATAAGTAATCAAAAAGTAACTCATTTTGACAATACCTCTAAAACAATAAATGACTTGGACACTATTGTGTATGTAAAGTATGAATAATTACAACAAAGTTACACATCTAGTGTAACACAATGTATATCTTGAAATAAATGTAGGCTGAAACCAAAATACAATTTGACACTTTGGCAAGACATTAATTTACTCTAAGTGACACATAAAGTTCTGTAAAATGTTTATTTTACAGTTGTGTTCATTTTACAATTTAATATTTGATGTGTCCATCTTTATATAATTCTACCTTTAAAAAAAATGTTGGTGAATTTAGATGAAAGGAAAAGCATTAAATGCTGTAAGTGGCTTTTAGTAGCAATTCAATACATGCTATTATGCTGAACCGATTCGAAGACTAAATGTGCCTTGCAGTGGTATGAACTGATCTCACCTCAATCATTTCAGAGAAGCTGGTGCTGCCATACTGTTAGGCAAGGTGCTTTTGAAAAAGGCCATGCTTTTCTTCAAGTCCTGAAAAAGACAGAGTATGGGAAACCTATATATGATTAAGAGGAATTCTTGCATCCATCCATTCAGCAATAGTTCAGCAATAGTTTGGTGATCTTGGAAACAAAATTGTGACCTCACTTCTAATCCACATGTCATATTTGGCCTTAGTCACTGGGTGTCTTAATGTTGAGGAGTCTAAGACGCGGTCATTTATGGAAATAACTGCAGTGTCTTGGAGGGTTTTCTTGTTACTTCAATTGACGTTAAGACATCAATGGCAAGGATTTGCCTCATATCGGTGTAAAGAAATTACCAAAGCTTCACAATATCTTCTTTGCAAATAGGTCTATGGTGGTGGTTAACAAGCAGACCTTCTTTTTATCCGTTGGAAGTGTCTGGTCTTGTCCTATCACTTAGCAGGAATTTTCAGAGAAAGAAATAACTCATTTCAGAGCTGGGCTACAAACACACATGTTGAGACTCAGGATGCAGGTTCATGACCAGTGTAAGCCAGTCAAAGACTACAAGGCAACTGAAAAAGTCATCTTTCCTCTCCTTCTTCTGTTTTGTGTTTCTGCACCTCTTCACCCCACCTGTAGCAGTGCCTGGCTGAAGGGTCTGTGAATCAGCTCACTTTCCTCTCCAGGTCCTTTTTAACCAGATCAGTGATCTGGTCCAGCTCACCACATGGCAGCACTATCGTTAATGCTAAAATAAATGAGTCAACAGGAATGCGTGTTCTAGGACAGCTTCTTGCAGCAACAGCATGGTTTCCATCTTCAGACATACAAAGGACCTAACATAGTCTGACATTTTCAAACTTACCAGGGCCTCATTCTTAAGC
Organism: Ibycter americanus; assembly: GCA_035590275.1. Taxonomy (NCBI): domain Eukaryota; kingdom Metazoa; phylum Chordata; class Aves; order Falconiformes; family Falconidae; genus Ibycter; species Ibycter americanus. The sequence continues at coordinate 27,726,971 of JAVJGI010000014.1, read as the reverse complement.
ACTGAAGACTCAGGTAGCAATGAATATGCATGCCAGAGAGAGGAGCGCTACGCATCAGAGAAACGGCATAACTGTAACTTAGGATGAACTTCCTCCACACTGCTGGCTGTCAATGCCTGTCACCGACAACAAGCATCTCAGCGTGACTGAGATGGAAAAATACCGTATCTGCTTCCAGTGGCCTAGCCAAATGCTGTGATCTCATCTCCAGTATACTTACTGTTTGCAAAGGTACAACCAAATCCAGGTCTGGAAAGCCTCTCGTCCCCTTCTGATGCGAGTATAAGTGAAACAAAGCTACAGGGAGAGAGTTTATAACAAAGGCAAAGCACAAAGATTATCTTTTGTTTCAGACATTAGCAGTTATTTATAGTACAGATACACATCATAGAATACTTCTGGATTGCTGAATGAAAGTCTAATAAGAGCAGTTCTTTCTCCTTGTTATATAATGTGAAAGAGCAGGTTTCAAAGCTCACATATCTGGACTGATTCCCAGACCTGGAAGAGCTCTGAAATATGCTTCCTGCACTCTCCTGTTAAACTTTCTGTCCAGAATGTATACGACACAGAAAACACCAAGTTATCCCACCTTGTAGCAGTCGTTATTGCAGTAGGGGATGTGACATTGGGCTTTCCCCTGGTGATGCTGGTGTCAGGTTCAGTTGCCAGAATCTGATTAGACTGGTCTATTCCTTTGCTGTGGAAATGTCTGTGTCCCAGATAACACAGTGCCCAGGGCTGCAAACGAGCTCAGCCTCCTCTTTCTTCCTGCACATGAATGCCCAAGTTCTCCCCGAAAAGAGCAGCTTCACTACTTCCAATCCAAAAATGAAACGTGACTTTGGGACAACATGCTTCTCCAAACTAGTTCAATGAAGGATAAACTATGAATCAGGAACAGAAATAGCACTTTAAAATAGAGAGGAACAATCTTTTGGAGATATATTTAACGATAGAGTCTGTGAGCTGTCTAGCAATTGCCCAGTAACCCTCACAGCAGGGAGATTTTTAAAGAATTCAAGAGAAAATAATACTGTGTTACATACAGTGTCTTCAGAATCAATAATTATTTTCCTAACGTGAGATTTGCTTCAGATTAAAGTTGTTTCTTTCTCTCCTGTTCTGATAAGGTCACTTGTGTGAAGTTAGGCTTCCTGGTGATCACAAACACCAGCTGCACTCTGTCACAGGGCTTCTCATGAAGAAAATTTCTGACATTTCATCCCTGCAGCAACCAGGGTGGGATATGACTTATGCACATTTGGCATGGACTAAAAGAACAAAAACTATTGTCCACACTGTATTTTGCTCTACTGAAAATATTCTGTTTAGAAAATAGATGATAATATATTGTGTATAGTCTCAAACATGAATGGAAGATTTGCATCAGTCAGTAGAGCTTTAAGCAAGTTTTAAAATACAATTTTTGAATTGCAAAATATTTTTTGTTATATACATCGGAGAAATCTGTGCTATGCTAATTTATCTGGCTGAATGTGGTGGGGAAAAATAATCAAACTACCCAGAGGTGATGGCTTTCTATTCCTAGGAAGGAGATTTCTCAAGGGCAGGAACACCACAGGCTGTTCTGAGTCTCTGGTACGATGATTAAAATCTTTGTCCGTGACAAAGATGATGCTGTGCAAGCACACAGCAGGGGGAGATAATTTTGTGTAATGCTTCTATTTCCACTGGCAGTAAAATTTTGGACTGTGACTGTACAGAGGCAAACAAGTGCCAGTGGCTGAGAATACCTTTGCTGCCAATTATCCCTAACTACTTAAATGATCTATATTTTTTTCTGCAGTGTCCTGAATTATGATGTTCAATGTATTCCTCTTTGTGCAGGTATACACACTAATTTTGCTGTAGTTCCATTTAGATCTCGCTTGGTTATGCCACCTTAATTATAGATTTGTGAAAAGGCTTGGTTTAAATCACAAACGTAAGAGATGAGTCACTCCAAGGTAGGTACCCTGATTTCCCTCTGAAACACAGATAGGACCACTTTTAATGTCCTGTCTTTGGGTCTTGTCTTCTGTGATGGTCCTTTTCCCTGAGACATGACCTTCCTTGTGACCTAGTAAAACTCTCCATAAATCAGAGATGTAGCAAAGCATTTGAAACTGCTGAAAACTAACTCTTAAGATGGAAAAGCACACATTCAATCAAAAGAAATGGAACAGTTAGATCTAGCTGTGATGGAACATCACAATCCAGTTTTCAGATACAGTCTGTGTAAACACCCCTCATCTACAGCACAAAGACAGTGTTAGTGGTAGTAATATGTGGCTGAAATCCTATGCTGTCGAGGATTTTTTTTTCTCCTTATTCTCCCCAGTACTGATTAGTTGGTGTGCATTCCTGTGCAATCTACTTGGAAGGTTTAAATTACACAGTGTTTGCTAAACCTGACACTTGGCCAAAGAAGTATTTAACAGAACTAATACATGGACTAGTGATCAAATGACAGAGTCCTGAAAAAGTGTCATTATCTATTTGATGAGTGACAATTTAAGCCTCAGTTGCTGCTGGTCCCTTTTGAAGAACTGAGGCTCCAAAAGCATAGTTCATAACTTGACCATATCCTAAGAGCTGTTAATTAATTGTTCATGTAGGCATGGGATTTTAAAATATCACTCCCTTCAAGTTAAGTGCAAAAAAAGGCTCCATTCCTCTGATGCAAGGAAGTGTGTGACTCACAGAGAAAGATAATGTTGCAATTACATAGCGATAAGGAAAGGTCACCAGTGCAGGCTCCATGTAATATGTAGGAATCTTTACTAGAAATAAACATTTTAATCCTGAAGATCGGCTATGGGTGGCAAATGCGGCACTGTAATGCTGCCCTTTGTTAAGTCTTCAAGAACAGAGAAAGGATTAACTTATGATCAGTCAAGGTGTAGGAATAATCTGAAATTCTCTGCCATTCCCTCTCAGTGATTAGTGCCTGCCTTTGGGCAAATGACTTCCAAACATAAAATATTGCTGTATGTATGGAAGCAAAGAATATCCCTCTGTAAACTCCAGCCATTCAAATGTTTTCTAGCCTAAAATCACATGCAACACTAGAACTAAGCCAGAGTAACCATACTTGGGTCTTGATAGCAGGTTTCCTGCTAAGTTGCAGCTGGCTGTTCAGTAAGCAGTAACCTCCCTTCTGAGTCACTATTGAGCTAAAACTGGAGTTGTGGTTAACAGGTTTTTGGTAGCCTGACTGTCACTTCAAAATAGCAATTAGGAGTCTTGGAAAAGCATTTGTCAAGTTAGAGATAATACTCTGGCCAAATTCCAGCTACTTCCCCTTTTGTTTGGAGGTGCAAGAACAGTGTGCTGGGAGAAGAAATAGAGAAAAGCTCCAATTAAAACCAACATATGTCTTTCTTAAGGCCCTACACATTCTGGCATGACAAACTTGCAGTGTGAGGATCTCCTTGTATCTGCAGTACTACTTCAATGACCTCCTGTATCTCAGCTGTTGAAATTTGCCATTGCTCTGATCCTCCTGGAAATGTCAAGAACAGGCTGAGGGATTGCCTCTACCACCTCCTGTCATCAGCACTGATTTGTAGACTCCTCTCTGCCTATCAAGGGGCTGTCTCGATCTTATAGCCAAGACAGAAAGCTGCCTTGGAGAACACTGTTACACTCCTGCAGTGTCAAACATAATTAGGCACCAGTCTATGAGCAGTGCTTCCAAGAAACACTGGTGGTGAGAGGAAGAGAGACTTTGCACCTCCAAACCCAAGCCACAGAGAAATTTTCATTCCTTCTAACTGAACTCTGCAGTCAGGACATGAAGCTCATGCCCAGCTCACCTGAGGGAGGTGAATGCCATGGGTAAGGCTAAGAAGACACAACCACATGAATGGATCACCTCAGCCTGAGGAACACCTTTGCTTTCCCCTCTGTCACTTTCTTCCAGCATTGCTCATGTCCAAAGAAATACACTGCTATGCAAGCCAGATGCATTTTGGTTTTTTTCTTATCATCTCACACAGCTATTTGGCTGAGCTGCTCAAAACACAATGTAGCCATCAGATTATTATTTGACTTTATAACCTTCTTTTTTGCCTCTAGAATGTATTTCCACTGTGCTATTTTGTGACATTTTCAAGATGGTACATGTGAATCTAAAATAATATAACAAATGTCCTGGCTGGACAGTAGCCCACTGCAGAGCATAGGCAAACACTTTCAGTTTGTTTTCTTAAAATAATTTAACTTGGTACAGTACCTGTTTTCAGGGCATGAGCTCAGGCTGTCCCTACTTGGTCAGACACCACGAGTTCAAAACTTAGAGAGATACTTCCCTCTGCTGGTCATGTTTATAAAATGGTGTCCTCTTTAATAGATGTTAAAAAATAAAAAAGTGATTTTGTTCTGTGTTTCACCCTGCAGGGTTCAGGTAAATAATCATAGCATTTAGCTTTGTGCATCTACATTTAGATGTTCCCATGTGCATCTGGAAGCATCTACCTTTCTCCAATGGCTACGTAAGGAACCAGGCTCTCAAACAGTAGCTGTTGTAGGTGGATGCCTTGTGTAGGTAGTACAAATGCATTCCTACAGCTCCCAAATACTTTAGCTGGCAGTCAGCGTCATCAGATATTTCAGGCTCATATAAATATCACTGAACAATTTTATTGGTTTACATCATTATTTGCAGACCTAAGGTGGACATCAAGTTTACCTCAGAAACATAATTCACTGTGCTCAAGATTATGGGGGAAATACTGGGAAATGGGTCCATGTTTTTTAGGTTATGTTACCGGATTAAACAGGATGTGTTGCTAGGTTGTATTTTGGACTGTTTGCAACTTGTTTTTGGGAAACTATACCAAAGCGCTCTCACTGGACCTCCAGTTTATTTAGTAAGTAATCACTTCACAGGTGCTAGGAAGGGGTAGATCAGCATTTTAGTCAGGTGTTAAATATAGATATTCTCTTAAATGGCAGTTATTCGCATGCTGAGTGAAAACAGTGGAGAGAGACAAAAAGTGTTTGCAAACAAGAAACTTGTTAAGAACTGAAAGTTTTCAGGTCGCTGTATAATGTTTTTTGGGTCAACCTGGGTGTTGACCTTGGGGGTGCTGGCTGACAGCTGAATAGGAGCCAGCAGTGTGCCTGGGTGGCCAAGGCAGCCAACAGCATCCTGGTTTCTATCAGGAATAGTGTGGCCAGCAGGGCAAGGGAAGTGACCGTCCCCCTGTACTCAGCACTGGTGAGGCTGCACCTTGAATATCATGTTCAGTTTTGGGCTACTCACTACAAGACAGACACTGAGGTGCAGGAGCGTGTCCAGAGAAGGGCAATGAAGCTGATGAAGGGTCTGGAGCATAAGTCTGATGAGGAGCAGCTGAGGGAACTGTTTAGCCTGGAGAAAAGGAGGCCCAGGGGAGACCTTATCGCTCCCTACAGCTGCCTGAAAGGAGGCTGGAGTGAGGTGGGGGTCAGTCTCTTTTCCCAGGTAACAACTGACAGGATAAGAGGAAATGGCCTCAAGTTGTGCCAGGGGAGGTTTAGATTGGATATTAGGAAATATTTCTTCACTGAAAGGGTGGTCAAGCATTGGAACAGGCTGCCCAGGGAGGCGGTGGAATCACCATCCCAGGAGGTGTTCAAAGAACCTGTAGATGCGGTGCTTAGGGACATGGTTTAGCGATGAAATTGGCAGTCCTGGGTTAATGGTTGGACTTGATGATCTCAAACATCTTTTCCAACCTAAATGATTCTATGATTCTATAATTTTGGCATATTTTTTCAATAAAATAATTTGCAGTGCATTTCATGTAAGAAGAGTTTAGATGATCTAGCAGTTTAGCAGCTAGGATTCACTGTGTTTCTCCATACTCATTGCATACTGTTAAAATTTTTTTTCGAGTTGTCAGTTTATATCATAAAAGTTGTATTATCTAGGCTGACTGGTGATTTTGATATACTATAAGGATTTACATTTTTATGAGTGCTCAGGAACTTTTATTGCTAAACATTTTGTAGAGAAGCTGAGTTTATGGTATACTTCAGCAATTTATATTATGGTCCACAGATGGAACAAATAGTCAGGCAGTAGAAAGGAATCAGATTCCCCGTTTGATGTTGATTATCCAGATAGTCCTGTGTCCCAACAACCTCCTGCTATCCAGGTTGATTAATTTATGATCATTGCTTCACAAATTAAAGCGCTATCCTAAACTAGTGTAGCTGTTTATCACTTCTATTCCTTTTGCATTTATTGCAATATCATCTAGGGGCTCTGTCAAGGAAAAATTGTGCTTCTGTCTTATTGTGTTATGTCTACAGTTCAGGCTTTGTTTCATTATGCTATACCCAGAAAAAGCATTATCCCCACTGTTTTTAGAAAGCTATTTCTCATTTCGGTATCACCCACAGTTCTCAAATTCCTTAAAGGATTGAAACGCAGTCTGCTTGACCGTTGCTAATTTTCTTCCCCACAGATTGTTTTAGTCCATGAGCACCAATTCTTAAACATGATGACATCAAAAATCAGGTTCCCTCTTTATCTTGCACACTAGTACATTGACCTTGCATCTGTTTATTGACAACTGCAGTTTTCCATCTTTGGTTCTCTATAATCACAATAAAACCAAGATAAATTTATAAATTTATCTCAATTTATAAACTCTTAATCATTCTTATTTACTTTTTATATGATAACATCAGATAGCAACAAGATGGCTAGAAGTCTTGTTTACTGAAATGTTACTTAGGTAGAGTGAATAATTAACTAGCCTATTTGGCTTACCTAGTAGCTCTTGTATTGTCTTCACATATCCCATATGACTATCCGAAGAGTTAAAATATGTGATACCTTAATTATTGGAGAAGAGTATGTGCCCTGAGCACATGACTGGGTAGAAGAGGAGATCAGTTCACACAAAGGATCTTCACAACAGGTGAAAGAAGCTTGTGAGGTAATGTTTGGAGTTAGCTTTAGAAGAAAAACTGCTGCAGATTAAGGAATTGTGACTGCAAGTTGCTATTAATTCTCTCTCGTTCTACCTCCAACCAAATCTCTTAGTAATTCCCACTCTGCCAGATAATAATTTTATTCCTGTCATCTTTGTAATAGACTATCTGGCTGTAAGACTGTTCAGCATTATATGCAACTGAACACTACACTAGAATAAAATCAAATCTACCTGCTAACGCTTGACTTGTTAGTTTCAGCATCCTGACACACCCTTTGACTTTTATTAGCCAGCAATATTGGATTTTGTGTTAATTATAAACAGTTTGTCATGTGTTTTTAAGGTACCTTCACCCAGTTGCAATCTTTCACTTTTCAGTGCTCGCTGTTTTCAGGTGAATCACAGTGGGGCGTGTAATTCTGACTAGACTCTGCTCAGCACATTAGAAACAAACACAAGACAGCAACCTTTTTAAAATCATCCACTGCTTCTTCATCTCCTTGCACATAACAGATCCTCATCATAAACTTTTTAAAGATGTTCTCTGTTAATGTGCTCTATTGAGACCTAGGAGACTGTAAAAGATAAAAAGACAAAAAGTGAAGCTTTACTGAGAGGTATCCAAAAGTACTGTAATTTTCATTTCAGCAATAGTTCCATACAGCAGTGAATACAGATCAGAATTTACCTACCATCATATATTGCAAAAAAGGTGTATTCTCTGTTGCCAAACAGTAAAAATCTCTCTCTGCTCTTGCAAAGTTTGTCAGATTAGATTCAGGTTATCTCCTTACCTTCACTTTCCAAACTATCCAGAAGGATAATTACTTTAACTATAGCACAACTTAAGTGCCCAGGAAAAAATACAAAGCAGTAGAAAGAATGAATTGAATTAGTCCTCAGAGTTCAGATATATTCTAGTGTAGGTCATTCTATGGAAGAATTTATAGAAGACCTATCAAGACCTTAATAGAAATTAGAGAATTTCAAAGCATTTTACACTAATAATGAATTAAATCAACACTATAGAACTCTGTACAAAAATTGCCAGACTTGTAGAGGGTTAATTTGTGTGAGGTTTTTCAAATTAATCTATTGTTAACATGATAAAATTCCTGTGGTGTATTCCATTGATTAACTCTTGTTCAGTCTGGCAGATCTTTCCTAGGAAGGCAAAGTTTTGGTTGCATCCCTTGAGTGATGTCATTACACAAGATTAAATTAGAATTTAGATGCCAGCACACTATTCTTACAGTGTGGAGAGTTGTATTAAGCAGATTTCAGTTCCTTCACAGGGTTATCTAGTACGTCTCCTGTCAGCATACAATGCATATGCATGTGTTCTGGTCCTCTCCATAGATACAAAGCAGTTTCACAGTGGAAAGCACGCTAAATGGGAAAACAGACTTTCAAAAAATCATATCATAAACTTTATCTAAATTAAATATCTAGAAAGACACTGAGACATTACCTGAAATAATATCTTTAGGGTGAGTCATAGACACCAGTTAAAATTGGACGGTTACAATGCAGGCAGGTAGGCTTGTTCAGATTTGTTGCTGGTTCAGCAACATTAGCTCAGCTCAGCCAGACTAATGTTTGTTGTCTGATGAATAACAACACTAGAACGTTTATACATACTTGTCACATTTTAAGAAAGTGAAACTTATTTTTAATATAAATAAAAATATAACTGAGGAGGTCTCCAGGTAATGAAGTTCCAGATGGGGAAAAAGTAGAAAAAAGTTTTGTTTTAAGCACAATAATACCCAATAAAATTTTGTTTTCTGACACAAAACCCTAGCTCTGAGCATGAAGAATGTTGACTCAGTCCACATGGGCTCAGGATAGCACCAAAGAAATGTCAGAAATACTAATTCTCTGGGAAGACCTAACCTACTACCCTGCTTAGCACACCTTGGCAAGATTAGACCTTTTAACAAAAATGCCAGCTGGAGGACCTTCCATACCTTCCTGTTCAGCATTCTCTTACTTTTGGCAGTGGTCTACAGGATTTTGGGGTGTCTTCAGATCCCCTACAAATAACAAATGCATACACACAGAGACATCCTCCTCCTCGCGCAAGGGATACTGGAGACAGAAAATAAGGTGTCTCCATCACTTTTTTGTTTACCATTGAGCTGTCTGCTTTGCAGTGCACTCTGGAGGCACTTTTAAGTCTCAAATGACTTTAGAGCTCTTTCATATGTTGGGATTTATGGAGTTATGTGATGTGGAGTCATCTTATTGACTGAGTAGAAAACCAAGAATGTAAACCAAAAGGAATTCCTGTGGTATGTCACAACTGAATTTAATGCAACTCTGTCAATATTAACTTTGGATTTTTGAACATTTACCAGTTTGGCTGTCAGATTCAGCAAGCGTGTTGCTCAATCATCTAAATTCATTCCTATTACTACTGAGTCAATCATTCTGAGATACTGTGTTGTGCTAAGAATTCTCCAAATCTGATCGAGGAAAAAATAAATATCTTTTTCTTTGACTGAAAACAAATATAATACTCCAGCAGACTGATATCTGTAGTTTTTGTTCTACACACTGAATAATAATTTGTTTCATTTTAAAAAAATCCCACCTGATTCAAACTGATCTCATGACTAACATGATCTCAGTAAAAGTGTTTGTCCTCAGAAGTCATATGGAAGTAATTTACTACCCATTATTAAACATTATATCAATTTCTAACATGCAGAATAAGATTTTACTGTTGAAAAGGCTTCGGTTCATGATTTACATGTTATTTGTAATCTTTTGGATAAAGGTCCAAGTCTGCAATGTGTTAGAATGTAGCTTTACTTGCATTTCTTTCAAATACACAATATAGAAATTTGTATGTCCATCTTAAGAATAAATCTACTGAAATTTCAGTTTCAGGAACTTTTTTTGGTTAATGAAGGCAAAAAAGCCAAACCAAAATTAAGATTGCATGTGACAAGAACAACTCTGGAAAATTAATTTGCAAATTAACTAGCACATACTATCACACTTCATTAAAGCATATCAAGACCACTCTGTACCTTTGTTCTTTTTATGTCTTGGGAAGAATATAAAAAGAAAGCAGAGATCAGATTTAATTATCACCTTTTCATGTTAGAACTGATTAGCATTTACACGTTTCCACAGAGATTCTGTTGTGTAACAGAAACATTTGAGCTATGATAATGTCATAGAGATTGAAGTGTCTTTAAACAAGTCCAAATGAAAACTAAATTATAATTGCCTTTTTTCTGGTTTAAGTTGTTGACAGTAATAGGCTTGTAAATTTCTATTGAATATTCACGTTATTAAAGCACATTGATGTTGTTATTAATTTGGAACTTAACTCTTCAAAAATACTACTGAGTAGTAATTATGGGTGAATAATGAGAGCTTTTGTAGAATTTTATTTCTCAATAATGAAGGATAGTCATGAATTCCCCACAGAGCTTGTCAGGGAGCTGCAGCTGAGAGGCTGCTCTGCAAGGGAAGGTGCGTCTGGAGCCAAGGGCCAACAAAACAGGCAGGACAACAACCCTCGGACAAGGGCCCTGTCCCATCATGCTCAAGCAAGGGGAGCAGAGTAGGTCGAGCGGTCGCAATCAGGGACAGTCAATGATCCTGTCACTGAAATTGGGAATAAAAAACCTCCTTAAGACCACTGCAACATTAAGGAGCAGGCATTCCTTTATTGCAATGCTGGATGCATGGGGGATCATTTCACCTAACATGCATGCCGTATGTTTCATTCAAACAAAATTATATAGTCCACGCTTATGTTTATGCATTACCTTTCTCGGAAAAATCATACGTATTCATCAGATAGGCTGTACTATGTTAATTAAGCATACCTCTTGTTCCTTACAGGTATGTTAAAGTCTTCTAAGGGGTCTCAAACAATAATCAACCCTATAGTTACAGCTGACCCATCACTTAACCTTAATTTACTGCCCTTATATGGAGAGCCCAAGGAAAGTCCAGGTTTGTTTCATTAGTTACCTGTACAATGGTCTCCTCAGCTACTGTAAGTTTTAAATGACTATTTCTCTTATGGCATAAAATTATACAACCAGGATTGGTTAGCAATCCCTCCATAGTGATTACACTGAAACAAACAATATAGTTGCAAAGCTAAACCAGACTATATTACATGGTAACAGTCCTGAATGCTAGATAAGTCCGTGGTGATGAGACAGGTCCAGGGCCAAGCCATGAAGGCAAGTCAACAGCTCAGCATGGCACCAGGCTGGGCGCAGGCATCCCTACAGTGCATCTTAAACAAGGATCAGGAGCAAGGACTGAGCCCAAATGCAGCTCCTGAGCCCATTGGGAGGCCTCAATGAAGCTTCTCCCAGCTCTTTCTCCCACAGTTCTTTCCCAGCAGCCAGACCCAAGATTACAGCTACACCGTGCCAGAGATGGGCTTGAGCACCCAGAGCCAAAGCTGCAGGAGGGAAGAGGCTGCAGAACCTGTTGGTGCACTGAGCTCTCCTCAGCCCCACCAAATGGCTTGCACGCTTGTGTGAAATTTCTGAAATTTCTGGTGTGAAATGTCTGTAAAAAGGAACAGATATTACTTAGTCCTACATCCTGGTATCACAAGTAACATTAAAACTATTTATAAAATCCCCTTTCATAGACCAGAATCAAGCTCCATCTCAGTAGGATAATACTTGTTCAAACTTTTCATAACAGAAGGAATACAAGTGACTCTTGAGTCCAGGCCCTGAGCTGGTGTAGTTTTAATACAACTTCCACAAAATTGATGAAGTAACATTCTCAGCTGAAGACAGCTCTGTTCTTAGCATTTTCTCATGGTGCATTGTAGACATAAGTTCTTGTCACAAATCAGAAGATGAAACTGGGTAAGCCTATCTCGATTTTTTGGAAGAGATTGATCTGATCCCATATTCACATATCTATCTAGGTGAGGGTCCAGTGCTAACAGTGGCTGAGAATCTCAAGAGAAAGCCAGCACCTTCCTCTACATAAGGGTATATATGTAGGCAGTATCTTTCAGAACTGAAATGTTTGATCCCCTGACGCTTCATTCTGTCTGCAAATCCAAATCCTCATAATTGTATCTGGGGATACATGCTCCCTATGTAGTGGCATTTTCACAGCTTTGCTGATTAGAGAAGTCATTAGCTCATGCATGTACTCTATGGCCTGTGATAATGATAGCAGCCTTGTTTTCATCCCAGGAACAGCTTTTCTCATATTAAAATTTGTGCTTGGGGTTCAATTTTGTGTTAATTCCAGATGCAGAATGCTAATCTGTGGATATAGAGACTCAGTGATGACATTTTACCATAGTAAGATATAGGAACAGTTTCATTAAGGAAATAGCTCTAAGGGCCATGGTCTTCTAGCATGAATCACAACTTTACGATCTACTTTTTAGATGTTTTATACTAGGATTATCCAAAGGGGCTTGATTTTCAAAGGGGAAGCAGGAAGACTGCTGAAGTCTTCTTGAAAGAAGTCTTCAAAAACCTTGGCAGGCTGGTAAATATGAGAAATGAAAAAGAAGACATGCTAAAGCTGCATAGACAAACTTATCAGCTGTCAGTCAATACCTTCATTTTTCCTTACAATTGCTTCTACTGGCATAGAAAATTTAGACCAGAATCACATGAAAATTAGTCTAAATAAAAACAAAATGAAATATTTACTATTAGATGAATACTGCAGTGAGCACATATTTTAAAAACTGATTTCTAAAAATAATAATAATAATAATAATTAAAATTCATTTAAACATCATATGAGAAATCCTGAAAGGTAACAGCATGAAAAGAGAACATCAACAGATCTGTACCTTCCAGATTAACGATATACCTTTAAAGATTAGACTCACAAAACTCAGGATTTTCAACATTATTGACTGCTGCACATATTTTCTCACATTATCTTTTGTGGGTCCTAGCTACACTTTCCACTTCTATTAAATATTTCCATTAATATTCAGGAGTACTTAGCCTCATCTGCCACCCAGTTTTACTCTGACTTTTAAAAAGTTTCCAAGAATTATCCTGCTTTATTATTTATTCTTCTGCTCAAGCTATACATTACAGTTTGGTCTCTGTATGTACTCCTAAAGGTCCCTCCCCAACAAGCTTAAATCTCTCATCCACAAAGTCTCAAAACTCTTGATTGTGCTACAGTTGAATATTAGACATTTTTTTGGGGGACACTGCTGTGATTTAAGTCATCTTTCAAACCACAGTAATGCTCCCATCCTTTGCCATATCATGTCTCGTTTATTTGATGGTCTTTTATCACCTTACTCTACACCACCAAAAGCAAGCTGATGACTCAACTGAATTGCATTTTATTACAACATTGGACAACAGCTCTTGCCATCATAAGTGGTGTATAAAAGCATCCATTATTAAAATGAAAATAATTCTCAGGCTGAAATTTCCTGCACTGAACAAAGACACAAAGTTTTTATCAGTGCTGCAGGTAAAGCAGACCTGTGTGCATAAGTGTATGATTAATACTCTGTCATGATGATTTCCCAGAAAAATTATTCACTCTTCACCCATGCCACTGTCCTCTTGGCAATTCCTTATTTGTATGCATAGGAGACACTGTTAGGCAAAAATTTACCCCCACTTGAAGATTGCATTACTCTCTCAGTTTCCAATGAACAGGAAAGGCTTTCCCTTAACTACAATTTTGCTTCTAGCCAACTCTTCTATTTTCTTCTTGGAAACATCTTTTTTAAAGTATTTTGAGGTATTTCCAAGTCAATATACTTGCTCCCATGTGTTATGAATTTCCAAAGAAGCATACTGTATATATCAAAATGAATTTGAAAATGGTCTCATGCCACTGTGCTTTCATGTAACCTATGTCATTCAATAATTTTTACAAAGCTCTAAGTATTTTACAACAAGAATCTTGCCACTGAAAAGAAACAATAGCCTGTTTTTAAACTCTAATTCTCCGTACTTGTTTTACTGACTTTGTATCTCATCATTGGGATACTTAACACTATAAGCCAATATGCAAATAAGAAGGCAATATGTAAATAAGAAACTGTATAATTTCTGAAAACTATTAAGTTTAGTAGGCTTTTCTTATTGTGTTTCAATAAAACCACCATTTCTACTCTTGAAAGATTTTACCCCATGAATGGATCAATTCAGAAAGCTCCAAAAATGCTTAGAAATTAGAGGTAATTTTGAGCTGCAAATTTCCTTTCTGACTTTCAAGTGTGCTCAAATATAAGACTGACTTGGATCAGACTATATGGTAGCTACCATGTTTGAGACAGTCACGTTGTTTTCCATGACTAATGAAGAAGGGCAACATTTATCAGTATTGGGTTTTACGGTCAGACAGGCTTTGAAATGGATGAGAATAAGGTTTGCCACGTCTGTGGTGAATAAAACAGAGCCATCACCTTCAATTGCAGTAAGAAAGGCTCAGGATATACTATCAGAAAGGACACTGCAATGAAGCATTATGCTAGCTTTCAAGGGAGGTTAGGGAATGTTAGTCACCAGAGGTCTGAAAAGCAGGTGGAAGATATATTGCCAGGTACAGTATAACTACGGTTAGTCTTGTCTTGGGATAGAAGAGTGGACTAGATCACCTTTGACATTCCCTCTAGCTTGATTGTTTTAAAATTTTATCAAGTTAGACATAATGCTCATAATTTTTTACTGTTACATCAAAGCACTTTGTTCCATTCTGTTTTGTGTAAATCTCCATCCAGCTTCACTTAGACAATCATATTCTTGAATTAATAGAAATGTTTTACTTACTATAATTAAAAACTAAAATTATTACTGCATCATTGCATTAGGATTATATCCACACAAAATTATAACATAAATCCACATGACAGAAGTGAGAAAGAAAAGATAAACATGAAGGCTTGAAAGCAGACTTCATTCCTGCAATGGTCAAATTCACTCACTATTCATCTCAGAATTAATGTGCACAAAAGCACTTGCTTATCAAAATCTAGTACTGTTAAAATCTTAAACTATGATCAAAACTGGGTCTCTTTGACGGACACGCCTGGCCCATGTACTTAAAACACAGGAAAGAAATGGAGGACTGTGGTATTGATGTAGTTTATTTAGACTTGACTGCGTGGATAAATCTTCTGAAAAGTCCCACTCATTTGCTAGATGCCTAGATGTGACGTTTCTGATCCCATGCAGAGGGACTAGCCTCTCTCAGTACATCAAACTTTCCCTTTACCTGCGATATCTAACTTAAGGTCTTTTAGATTCAAGGATCAAGAATACAATTCAAACATCTGACTTTAGACACTGGCAATTAAATGCATACATCTTAACTATGTATTTCAGTGTCCATTTGTAGTCAAAGAATGAAATACATGTCACACTAAGGTACAGATGCTAGCTCAGATGCAGATCAAATGAACTGAGCTCTGGAGATACATACTTCTCTCCACTGACTATAGGGAGAATCTAGATGACCTTCTCAGATATAGATGTATACACTGTAGACATCTGAATAAAGGTGAGCATGCATGGCTGGATGGAAACAGACACCCCAAAACCACATCTTTCTGCACTCTGCTGCTAGTCTAAGGTGGTTGGAGGTGAGGCAGCTCTGAACTGGAAACCTTCTAGTTTACGGGTGTGATCCTGAGCTTGAGCAAAAATACTTCATTTATCTGCTATAGAAGTTGCTCTTCAAGTGGAAATGTCTTGCAGCTGGTCAGTTTTCATGACAGCAAAAAGGTTACATGTCTGTCTTCATCCTTGCATGCAAATGTGCACTTAGCCCCATGCCAGGCTTATCTGCAAGCTCTGAAGTGAGTCAAATTCAAGGATTTAATTACGTTCTTCTGAGGGAAAGGAGGTGGTACCCTGGTAAAGATTACCCACCCAGGAAGTATCCTTAAATTCTTTGATGAACTGCACTTTGCCTATACTATTAACTACAGATGACGAGTTTCAAGGCACTTCACTAGTAAATACAAAGTCGAAGTATCTGTATATAGGTAACAAACTGACATGAATTGCCTTAGTTGAGGGATAAAACTAAAGGAGCAGGTTGTTAAGGAAATGTACATTTTGTAAATAGAATTTGAGCACTAAGTTTCTATATCCTGATAAACCACCATGCTTTTCTGATAATCCCACCATATGCATTAAAAAGTAAGCATATGTTGGAGGTATTCCCCACTTGGCTTAAAAATCTCAACTGACTTTAAAATGAGTGGATATATGCTCCTTTGGTCTTTTGAAAGTCCCTGATGCCTGCTGGTAATTTATCAAGGTCAGGCACAGGAAAGATCCTTTCCTATTTTTGCTGGCAGATTAATATTTCCTTTCCCTGAGCAAAGAATGAAAGTTACAGATTTTTCTTTTTCAAAGACAGACTATATTTAGCTTTAATCCATCCTCTCAGGTGAATATGCAAATTTTATTTTATTTTTCTTTTTCAAGCCCATTAAACTTGTACTTGTCACTAGTTTTATCAGCGGTGAGAATTCACCCGGCTGTGGTTAGAAAGGTAGATACGTTGAATTTCTTCCTTGGTACATGACGTTAAAATAAAATATGGTACATAAAATATGAATTACAGACCAGCCTGTGGTAGTGGATATTAAGTAAACTATATGCATAATAATTGCTTTGTTACGATTAGTAAAAGAAAATGCACTCATGATGAAATACTTTTCATTTAAAAAATGACTGAATTTGACAGGAACTTGAATTCCACTACTGTCAAGCAAAATTGAAATCACTGACATCTGTCAAAACTGGCTGATACATTCACCATCATTGCAGAAAAGAAGTCAAATGACATACTGTGAGGTTATTGCAGACAAGCACATAATTAGCAAAGATAGATGTCTTAAACATTGTTTTTATGTATTTGTGTCTTATAAAGATTACTATGTGATTGATTATTTGCTGCTTAAAATTAAAACAAACGCAAAACAATAACAGCTCAGATTTCTGCATTGTCCACTTAGGAGTGTGTCCAATTCCTACTGAAGAAAGTGGTGAAAAGATTTACTGAGTGAACTGAGAAATTAATCCATACCTTTTAAGGAGCAGTTTGAACTGTTGTACATCTCTCCTAATTTACCAGACTTAGCACAGATAGTAATTTCCATAACAATTTCAAAAGAAAAGCGAGAATCCTTCTTTTTCTTTTCTGTTTTAGGGAAGATGACCAGCACTATGAATGTGCATACCTAATTCATATTAAGAATGAATGAGAATGTTAATTTTCCAAAGAAAGACGTAATACAAATTCTTAAGCAGTATGACTTTGAGCAACACTAATACATTTCAAGTAAAAATCTATGCAAATTCATTTCTCTTTGAACTAAACAGAAAGTGTGGGGTTTTTTTAATAAAAACAAAATTGTTGGAGATCACAAATCCTTACTTAATTACATATGTGGTTGTGCTTATAAAAGAAATACATTTTGAATGTTATCTGAAAAAGCTTTCTTGTGTTTGCCGCTAGAACAATTTATTTTCAGACAAAATTACTGGGTTTGTAGATGAAGGAAAACAAAAGTGTCATGGCAGGGAGACAGAGGTAATAGCATATGCTGTCTTTATTCTGACGCACAGCATCCCAAGGAGACAGACTCTGAAAACATTTTAAAATGGAGTAAGCCTATAGCAAAACTTTACCAGCCCCTCTGTGTAGCAAGAGTCTCAGTCTCAGAAAAAGCAGAGAGACCTGAACACAAGACTGATTTCCCACATCGTCAAAATTCCTGTTTGTAGAAATGGGATTGTTAATCTATATCAAGACACAGTTCACAGAGACAGCTCTAGTCTCTCTGTCTCAGGGGGACGAGTGTAAGAGTTGGGAGTTCTTATGTGACAGAGGACAATCTAATTTTAAATTACATTCACTACTGGTTTGAAACACATAAGAAGTCCTATAATTATTGACTTTACTCTTAAATGTGCAGTTGTGACGATAGTAATTGATCACACAACATCTGCTAGAACAGGAATAAGCACCTCTAGACTAAACCAAAATAAAAGTTATTGTTCACTTTCTTCCAGCATGAAAGTACATTACAGTCTAAACAGTCATCACGTCTTGCACTGCATTCTTCTGCATCTGCTTTTTATGTCTCTTCTTACTGTTTTCAATTTTTTTTTTTAAGCTACAAACTGTCGTCTGCATGACATGCCTGAACCTCGGGAAGAAGAGGGAGATGTCCTTCTGCTGTGTGCCATCTCTACTGACAGGCACGTTGATCTCTTCATCTATGGCACTAAAAGACAAAAATGCCCTTTTGAGTTTGCTTTCTGTGCTTCCCCTCAGGAGTCTGAGTTGAGGTTTTTGCCTTTCCTGGAAGACAAAGAAGTTTGGATGCCTCATGTGGGCCTGGTTCCTTCCTAGTGTCTTGACTAGAGCACAAGTATGCACTCACATGAGATTCTGGGTCTCACGCCATCCCTCGTTATGAGTCAAATTTTATAGTTCACTTTGACAGAGCGCAGTGTACTCCATTAACTCTTTATCATCTGAAGGCTGGACGAGGTCAGAGTACTTGAAGCTAAGGAAACCTTTTCTTTATGATAGGGAGTAGACCAGCCAACTCTGTGAAATAAAATATTAAGACTTCAAATAAAATAGAAGAAAATAAATGAAGTTTGAAATGAAGTGCCAGTAAACATTTATTCTTACCAGCTGTAATAAGACCAGGGAGTAGCTGGGTGATACTCAGGTCCTATCTGGCCCACACAGACTGGATTTGATTCCCTCACTCCCAGTCCAAAAAAATATATGAGCTAACCACTAACACAGAAAATATTTATGAATTATCTCAGCAGAGATGCAGATGAGCATAGCTTTATTGCAGCCAGGCTGTGTTGGGTCATATGGGTTACTGTCCTGGCTGACAATAGCTTATTATATGCAATACATTGGATTTGACCTTAAATTAATTAAATAATCCTAATTTAAATATTTGAAGAAAAATAAATCAGTGTGGGTGTCTACTCATTACTGGTTTCTAGCTGTATTAATTACGGAGGCTAAAGTGCTTAAGACAAATGCATGCTGGAAATGTCTCCCAAACTGGATTATGCTTGATTCCAGTAAACACAGTGATTATCAAAGGCACTGCAATTACAGTGTGTGAAGCACATTCAGAACTACATGTATTGCAATATCAATGTCTAACTGAGTACACTTCGAAGTACTTCCACTAAGGCCCTCTAAGAGTGTAAGCGCATGATGAATGTAATCCTATCATTATTCAGCAAAACATTTGCATTTGCAATGTTTTAGATGCTAACTGAGAGGGGCTGTTCTCTGAAGTCTGAATGGTCCTACAGAAGCAGTCTTGAAATGCATTCAAAGGAATCATGTGAAATCTGAAAACTGAGTATGACCGCACTGGGACCATTTGTAAATTCACCAGAGCAAACTGGGATTTCATAGTCTGGCCTTTCCTATCTGAATAGTACCTGTTCCCATTTCCCTCTATCAGGGGAAGATACGGAAGGTACTAGGATGAATTAGATCAGTGGTCTGCCTCTGTAACATACATATTTCCACAGGTCTCAGCCCTTCAGTAAAACGAAATATTTGTTATAGCAAAACTTCTTTTACATCAGCTTAGAACATCTATTGTGAAAACTGTCATTATATAGAAACTAACAGACAACTTGAAATGAAACAGCTAATTTGTGCTCCTATTTTTGGTATTCATGGCAATATGACTCTTGGCTACTGCTAAAAATATTCTTTTTTTTTAATCTTTGCTGCAAATAGTAATCCACATAATTTCTGCATTTAATATTTTAAGAGTTTGGATTCAGCAACTTATCTCTTGGAATATATTTAGTTTGAGGACTAGTCTAGACTGGTCTGAAGAAGATTGCTTGATTTTTTGTATGAACAGAAGTTTCAAGTCTTAAAGAATGTGACCATTTCATGTGCACAGTCATTATCAGAACAAACCAACAGAGTGTGCTCATGTACTGTGAGAGCTTAAGTTATGCATAGTTAAAAGATTTTTTCTGTATGTGAAGTTGTTCTTCCTCTTTAAAAATAAGTAACTGTAAAAGCTCCATTCCTTCTCATGTTTTTCAATTACATATAGTATCTCCAGAAGAAACAAGCATCATCTTACATAATTAAACAGAGAAAGAGAGGGAATTCTAGATGAGAACAGTGGGACTAAAACATTCATGCAGAAAGTCAGGATTTAACAGCATTAGTACAGGGATCCACCAAGCTTTCTCTGTGTTAGTGAAAGTATTGAACTATGCCCTGGTGATCAACCCCATGGCCAGTTTATGCATGGCACTGTATTTGTAGGGAAGCGATCTGGCATGAGGCTGGAGGGACTGTAGGAGTCTTGTGGAATGGCAAAGCTGAAATGGGTTCTCCTGCTGGGGGATGCTTGCAAAAAGTTCTGCTTGATCATTTCTTGCCAATAAAAACTGTATTTGTGTAAATGTGGTATGGATCCCCAAAGATTACAGCCAATGTTCAGCATTGGAAACAGCACAAGAAGTGGGTGCAAAAAGATGGAGCCATTTGGCACCGTTAGAAAATCCCATTCTATTTATAGAAACATTTCAAAACCTTGACATTGAAATCTGTTCTTTGAATAAAAATCTTAAAATAAAGATCTGCTCAATATAGGCAGGAATATGGCATGATTTCACGTGGTGCATCACCCACCTGGATCCATGAGTCTTGAATATTTTACACAGGAAAATGCAGACACAGGTATTTGAAAGCCAGGGAATAGGAATGCTGTAATGTTAAAGTCACAGAATTTGGACTTTCTTTGCTACCTCCGTTCTCTTGTGTGAAATTGTATCTCAGACCAACAAACGGGATACCATTGGATGGCAAGTTAATTCACATTTTCAAAGTTTGGTGACTTAGCCCACAGCAAATGCAAGGGGCTTAGATGAATCTGAAGTGCATGAGACAGCTCAGAGAGCTGATTTTGTGAAGGGCTGTTGTACAGTTACTCCCTCAGGGAAATAATTTATTCTGTGCCTTGAAGCCCAAACTCCAAAATGAGTATTACTGTTGCTCTGAAGGTTGTCAATGGATAGAGTTCATTACTGATTAAAATTAGCAGTCATGTCATTACTGTCATTAATATTGTACTGATACCTACTTAGTTACCTAGATTAAAGCTATCTACTTCATAGTACGTACCACAGCAGCACTGTTTAATAAAATCACATTTGAGAAGTACTACTTACCTAGATCTGGAAAGGTAATATCAAAATCTCCCTAGCTGGCAGCTGCCGAGTTCTGCCTAAAACATAGACAGACCCATTCTGTTTCACCTGAAGAATCCCCTAAATGCACCGGAATCTAGGTGTTCTTGAAAAAAAAAAAAAAAAGCATTCCACGTAGCAAGCTCCTGTCAGTGCTGCCTTGCAATATGATTACACTGTGCTACCTCCCTGCGGGTGAGGTTTTCTCTCTCTCTGGAGAAATGCTTGCAGCATTCTGAGACCTCTCTCGTGCATGTACCATGTAAGGCTCAGCCCTGGAGATTAGCCTGCTTTGCCTTCTCTGCCACAGTCACAGTCTTTCTTCCCTGCTCCAGGTTTTAGGCCTGTACTGCATTTCAGTTTGGTGAAACTGGGCAATTTATAACAACTGGAAATGATACTCAGAACTTTAGAAATGTACTCTAGTGAGAGAACTAGAGATACACCTGATGTGGTTAATTTTGGAATCCATCAACATTAAAAACAAATTCCTGCTATAAATATTGCCATTCTGCGTCAATTATGATCAAATACCTTTAGACATTCCTTGCTATAAATCAGAGAAGACATGTCTGGTGCAGTAGCAGCATAAATATTTTGGAAAAAAAAAAAAAAAAAAAAGTCTGTGAACTCTGAAAGATTTCATCAAACTTTATTTGAGAATACCCCATTTTTCCCCATGCTAGTGTGATTATAAGAATGTAGTGGATGGGATACATTCCTCAGTTTGCGAGTCTTCAATTCTTTGCCAGAACAGCTTCCAATTCAGCTTACATTCTTAAAATGAACAGTGATTTAATATGTCTTGATGTTTGCCTAGTTTTAGATTATCTTTGAAAAGCAGGCCACTTAGAAACTGCCTATTGCCTCCTTTAGGAAAAAACAGTTAAAAAAAATGAAAAGGCATTGCAAAACAAAAAGCCTGTGACTTGTGAGGATGTAAGATTTTCACTGTTGTATTTCATTCAAGTCTCATTCTCTGTGATAAGGAATTTCCTTCATATTTTGAACTAAGGGTTAAAAACTGTATGGGAGCTGATTTGCTGGAAGAATTAATGGTCTTCTGTACCTATGCACACATTTAGGGATGAAACAAAAGTAAGCAAGCCCCATCAAACACAAAGTCCTGCCATTTGCATCTTAAGGTTGCGTTACTGTGTGTCTTCCTTAACAACAGGAGCTCAGCAAGCGCCACGTTCATGCAGTCTGATGTTTAATTTCCCCAGTTGTCTTTTTTCTTTATGACTTCTGTATTTAAGCTTGTTTAGATTTAACAAACAAGAAAAAACTGTGTATCAGTAACATTCAGTTAGTCATAAGCTTTTTGTACACGCAAGTACCCTTAGTTCTATAACCAGACAAGGAGTGAGTTGGCATGTTAGCATTGTTGCCACTGCTACCAAGTAATAGCTGGAACAGTTTCTGCTGCAACAGGTTATATCTCAAGGATCCATTTGTAGTGCAGGCTCCAAATCTGTCTGATTTATGAAGCAGCTGCTATCTTCAGGAGCAGATCCTGTCAGACACATTCATCTGGCCATACTTTGAAAAAAAGAGAAGATTATGCCCTTTAGACCAACAATCATGTATGAAACTCTCCAGTCTCTCACCAGAAATGACAATGATGTGAAGGAAAGAAAGGCCATTTGCTTTCATTGGTCTCACAAATGACAGCTCATATTTAGACATCTGGGACAATTGTTTCCAAAATTAAGACACTCAAATTAGCACTTGTTTGTCTAAAATCAGCTCTTTCTTCAATATTTCATTCAATACTGGCAGTATTTCTTATAATCTTAGTTTAAATGGTGAGAGAATTCAGTTCTCACGAAAATGTTCCAAAGTTACTACTGCCAAAAAAATTTTAGAATTCATTTTCAGGCAAACAAAGAAAAATACTGCATGAAGCTAAAAATGAATACAAGAATATCTTGTAGCTAAAAGGGATGGGTTCCTTAAAGACACAGAATACGAAAAATGCAAGAGGGACTTATTTTCCCACTGAAGGTCAAATAAAACTGAACTGAACCAAGAGGAATGAGGTCTGCAGAGAACTTGGCAAACACGCAGGAAGTAGCTTTGTGTCTGTGAGATCATGCAAAGTATATCAAAGGGCAACAATTACTTCCTCAGAGAGACAGGCAGTCTCAATTGGTAGCTTTTATCGATTAAGAATCTCAGTCTTACTAATCAGTAATCAGTAAGACTTCAGAAATCATGAAATCTACAGCATCATCTTTTATCTAATTGCACTAAAAAATATTAGATCCAATTCTCTGAGCACTGCGGAAGTTCTTATCTGCATGAGTTGTATGGGCAAGTTCTACTTAAAATGAGATAAACTGAAAAGCTTTTTAATCTCAATTTCTTTTTGCAAAGGCTGGTTGCCAAAAAGCTCTTCTCACTATTACTCAGTCTTTGGTGGGCAATTTGTTTGAGGCTCTTCTATCTTCTGTGGAAGGATTCTTCATGCCAGCTGTTTCCCCAGTCAGTTTTAAATCTTCCCCATTTCTGTGGGGAAAAAAACCCACCCAAAAGATAGCAAGAAATACTTCCTTTCAGTCCAAAGCCCCATATAATTCTTTGAAGCACAGAAGATCCCACGTTCAGGATGGACAAACACGTTAGCAGAGGCAGATGCATGACAAGTCTTTCCCAATGTAGTTGCTCATATCTTCCCTGTGACTGAATTAGGCACATGTGGGTCCACATAAATAGAAGAGAAACAGAGTGGTGAAATAATCTCTTACTTCACACTTTTTCAATATCTAGGACTCAGAATTCATAAATACCATAAGCTACTGCTGCTGTCCTCGTTAGTATCTCTGCCTGCAAAGTTAAGTATTTGAGGAGGTGGCAAGTAGCCAGTCTTGCCAGAACTCTGGACCAAATTTTCTGTCCATGTTGGAGATCTAACAGGATTACTGAGACATGTCTTTATTTGTGATGATGAATACAGAAATATACCTTACCAGTTTCAAGGGATACTGAAAAATCACCCCCATCAGCTAAGGATCGCTTCTTCACCACCAGCCCTTGAAAAAAACCAACATCAGGGTCTTGGCTGGACATCACCCTGTCCTCCCCATCTCAGTCATACGACAGTGCTGCACCAGCTGTTGGGCTAGACCTTGTCTCTCACACTTGGGTGGTAAGTGCCTTTGAATGCTCACAAAAAGTACACAACTACACCAAGATCTCTGTCAGTACAGCCAGCAGGTCCCTCTGATGACAGAGAGCACAAATAGCCTGGCCAACAGTGCAGCAACAATTTTAACTGCATGAAAATATTCTAGCAGAAGTTCATAAAAATACATAGAATGCATCCCAGCCACACTCAGGAAATTGAACTAGAGGAGCAGAAAAATAATCAATAACTCCTGTGATACAGCACAGCCTGCAGCCCCCCTGGACCCTGACTCCCCCTGCCCCTGTCTGAGAAATGCTGCTTCTCTCCCTGGCTCCGACAGCTGGTTTAGTCCAGAGTAAGAGATGAGCGAGGCTCCCAGCACGGCTTAAATCCGATTCCCAAACACAAGGGGGATAAGCTGCAGCTGTGTCAGTGCCCTGAGGGCACCGCCAGCCCTGTCTGCCCCTGCCTGGCCACCACAAGACTCCCCCCACCCTGCCCACCGCCCAGGACCTCACGTCAGGCCTGCCGGGGCCATCAGCCCCTGCCACAGCCACCCTGCACCAGGGCCAGTCTCCAGTTCCTCACGGCTCTGCCCTGCCTCATCATCCACCCCAGTGCACCAGGCCCACCTGCAGGCACATGGCCCAGCCCAGCCTCACCCCAGGGAGGTGCCCTCTGTACCCCCCAGACTGCTTTGCTTCTGGCTGGGGCAATGGGACAGGCCCTGGCTGCCGGGCCCTGCCCTGCCGCCCCAGAGGAACCTCCAGGCCTCGCTGTGCCCCACGGCTGGGCCGGGCCCCCCGCCTGGCAGGGCCTGCTCAGGCTGCCCTGAGCCCTGGCCCCCCAAACACCCACACGTGGCACCCACCACGGCAGGCGGCATAAATCATACCCTTTGTGCTGTAAAAGTGCCACTTTGGCGAGCTGCGGCACACTTCTTACATTGCACAAGATATTCTGAACAAAAGGCGTGTACAAAATCAGTTATAGCTTTGGGACGTGGGAGCACCAGCTGGGACCCCGAGGAGTCCCAGAGCTAGGTACTTTGTAACACAGGCATGGCCAGTCTACTCCAGAAGGGGAACAGCCATCCCCAGCTGTTATGCCCCGGTAATCACCTGTTAAAGCAGATTAATTAATTTAGCATCATGGATGTCCGGGGTCCTACTCTTTCCCTGTGCTTTGGACGCTGCATTCAGCAGGTGGGCAGCCCGTAGCCCTCCCCCCTAACACTGCGCGAGCAGCCAGCTGGGACGCACAGGGACCCTTGTCCCTGGCCACCCTGCTTGGCAGGAGGAGCTAAAATGCCAGCTGCTCCTCTCCGGGGCCTGCAGAAACCCACCTCCCTGCCGCAAAAGGCAGCATGTGAGGTGGAGATACGTGGCCCATGTTCCACTTCACCAGACAAGGACAATTCAGATTTAAATTCTTCTTAAGAACTCTGCTCTGCATTTGGTAGACAGGCACAATTCTTCAGCGGGTCAGTAACAAGCTATGCCTCAGCAAGGCATAAGCAGTGGTCCAAAATAGCTGTGTTACTTTGCTCTGACATTATCCAGTTCTGCAGTCCAGGCCTGATATCTGTTTTCTACCCGCCTAGGTGCTTGTAGTTCCCGAACTCCGAACTGGTATTCACTGGGGTAGAGCGAATGCCTGCAGTGGTGTGCTCAGGCTCACTGCCAGGCACACATCCCTAATCAGATTAAATCCTGCTACTCTCTGCAGAGAAACTCAGACGCCAGCCACACGTTCAGAGGCCCTGCTTTTGTTTAGCAGCATTGCTCTGCCCACAGTCTCATCAATAACAACATTAAAGCCCATTTATATGCACAACTGGACAATCTGAAAAACTGATTTCATCTAATAGTCAACAGATGAGCACTGCAATCATTTAACACTATTAGATATTAGAGCCCATCATTTTTATCAATCCACAAAATTATCTTTCCTGTGCTCAAAACTCTTTACAAAATATACATTTTACACCAATACTGTTCCTTGAGGGGGAAAAAAGAGAGCTGCTTTTTTCTTTTTTTTCCGCCTTATGTAAGCAAAGTCCCATTTCCTGAGACTGTGAGTCATTACGGACACAGGGGACAGATGAAGTATAGATGATCGATACCAATGTTGCTTTATGTTGTAAAGCATTTATCAGAACATGATAGAAGACCAAAGAAACCAATCAACTCATGGGAAGAACACTTTCCTAGGTGCACAATACAAGAGGCGCACATTTTGGTGATGAAGAACAAAAAACTTGGGGTGATATGAATAAAATTTGAAAGTTGTTATTTCAGAGAAATGTGGAAAAAGCAATTATATGAAAAAGCCAGTAAGGAATAAACAAACCAACTAACCAATAATGTTAAAAAACAAGTAAAGTTGTACTTTGTGCAGCACTGTCCTGGTGTTCTGGCACCGAAAGGTTCCACTCAGGATCAGGCTCTTTGCCATCCTATAGAAGGATGCGCCTTTTGGAGTCTTAAATTCAATATGTTTGGAGGAATTAGAATATACTTAATCCCTCAGGGGTCTGTACTGGGACCAGTACTATTTAATATCTTCATCAGTGACAGACAGTGGGATTGAGTCCATCCTGAACAAATTTGCAGATGACACCAAGCTGAGTGGTGCGGTTGACACACCTGGGGGACAGGATGCCATCCATAGGGACCTGGATGAGCTCTAGAGTTTGGGCCCATGTGAACCTCAAGGCCAAGTGCAAGATCCTGCAAATGGGTCGGGGCAGCCCCCAATATCAGTACAGGCTGGGGCATGAAGGGATTGAGAGCAGCCCTGTGCAAAAGGACTTGGAAGTGTTGGATGAAAAGCTGGACATGAGCTGATAACATGTGCTTGCAGTTCGGAAGGCCAACCTTATCCTGGGCTGCAGCAAAAGAAGTGTGGCCAGCAGGCTGAGGGAGGTGAATCTGCCCGTCTACTCCGTTCTAGTGAAACCTCACCTGCAGTACTGTGTCCAGCTCTGGAGTCCTCAGCACAGGAAAGACTTGGACCTGTTGAAGCAGATCCAGAGGAGGGCCACAAAAATGAGCAGAGAGGTGGAACACTTCTCCTATGAAGAAAGGCTGAGAGGTTTGAGGTTGTTCAGCCTGGAGAAGAGAAGGCTCTGGTGAGACTTTATTGCAGCCTTTCAGTACCTAAAGGGGGCTTATAAGAAAGATGGGAATAGACTTTTTAATGGGACCTTTTGCAATAAGACAAGGGGTAATGGTTTTAAACTATAAGGGGATCGACTTAGACTACATATAAGGAAAAAAAATTTTATGATGAAGGTGGTGAAACACTGGAACAGGTTGCCCAGAGAGGTGGTAGATGCCCCATCCCTGGAAACATTCAAGGTGAGGTTGGAAGGGGCTCTGAGCAACCTCGTCTAGTTGAAGATCTCCCTGCTCATTGCAGGGGTGTTGGACTAGATGACCTTTAAAGGTCCCTTCCAACCCAAACTATTCTATGATTCTATGCTTACACGGCAGTCTGCTTAGACTGTGTTCACAGCAGATCAAAATCTCTGACAACATTTATGTGTAACTAGCAGTAATGATAAGGAAGGACCAGGACAGGTTGCACTAGGGTGTAATCAGACAGGCAAATGACTCAGAAAGAAATTTCTGTCATGATTTGGAAACCAGAGTTTTCACTGTAATGTTTGTGTTTACCAAGAATATAGAAATATTTTATATAATGAACTAACAGTTAAATTTCTTTGGTCATAAAAAAAATTCTTAATAGATAGACAGACAGATACACAGACAGGTAGATATCACTAACACAAGTGTGAACTGTAGTCAGCAGCTGTTTTTCAGATGTAATCTGTCAGCATCCAGAACATGAATACTGTAAAGACATTTCTTTGAACAGTTTCTAAATGCTCCCAACCACAGTTACATAAAATATACAATAAAGAAAAAGTATGTTAAGATACCTAGCAAACGTAATGCTGAACCAGTCTGTTTAAAGATTCTTAATGGCATCAGAAAACAATACTTGTTAAAAGGCAGCTGTTCATAGGTATGCTGCCTTCATCACTGTCTAGTATCACAGGCTGCCACTCACCTGCATGTAAACTGTACAGCTCAATGTGTGGAACTGGAAATAATGATCTCAATTTATTAATATTTTACAGCCATTTCAAACACATATAAATGTCTATTCAAGCTGCAAGACAGAAGAGAAACAGTCCCAGATTCTGTTTTATAAATAAAATATCTAATGTGTCAGACTGGGTTTTACATTCCTGTAACTTCACTATAGCCATGGGGCTTTTTGTTACCTGTTACAGTAGAAATTGGCTCCATATGTGTGATAGATGGTACATCTATAGAAGGAATCTGGCAGAAATAATATATTTACTTTTAGTATCATCATAACAGCTTGGAATATTATCATTTGTTATATACATTAATTTAACAGAATATGCTGAATGTATAAATACTAGATTGTATTTCATAGCTTTAGATGTTATAGATTTTCAGCATCTTGTCAGAAAAGGAGTCTAGCAAGTTAAACAGTATAATAAAAATATAATCCATATGTGGAACTTTTGTAAAATATGCTCCAATAGTTTTTATACAGAAGAAGTACTTTGCTTTCCTTCGGTTAGTTTTCTTTCTTTTGTCTTCCCCATACCACATTTCTTCTTTTTCTCACACAGTTCCACAGAGATACAATAAAGATTAAATTTATCATTTATTTTAAAGTCAAATTTGACCTTTATATTCTAACATAATAAAAGAGAATTTTACCGTGTTTTAGATTTAGTAATATTCTGTTTTACTTTGATAGTTAAGCCCCTTCCCCCCAGCCTGTCACAGACATAAATAATGAAATGTTCCCATGGTGATTTTCACTGGAATCATATGTAATGTTTAATTTCACCAGAAGATATTAAATATTTGCCAAGAGAGACTGGGTAACTGATTTTCTAAATGTGTAGTATTTTGTAAAGAAAACAGTATAATTCTACTATACACTCTATTTAAAAGTATAATCCTACTGTTTTAAATTAAACAAGACATAATTTTATTAAAAAAAAACCCAAAATGTAAATACCTATAAAAAGGAAAAGGATCTGGAGGTTCAGCAGATCAGACACAACTTTATATGGGATGTAATCACAGATCATACACGTTTCCAAATTTTGTCATGCAGCACTTAGAATTTCTGTATAAGGTTTTTCTTTGAAGAATTTCCCCTCCCCTAATGTAATTTTAAGTGAAATTAGCAAGTTTTGTCCCTAATTTCTATTAGGATGTTATTTTGATTGTTGGTGAAAACTGAGACTTTATTGATTCACAAGCATAAGAAAGCATAATTTCCCTCATATCAAGGTTAATTAATATTAGCTCATGTTCTAAGCAGTTGTTTTCATTCTTAGCATTGACAAGGTACTGGGATTTCAGGCAGTGAAGGCGAAAATAAAGTGTCGAGTATAGGGGGCTAGGATGAACAGTAACTACAGGATAAATATTTGAAGTACAGTCATGAAAAGGAAAAGAAGTGTCTTCCTTGCACAGTGCTGCAACCAAAAGCAAAAAGAAAAATTCAGAAAATACAGTTTAAAAAAATATAGGAAAAATAACCTGTCAGATATTGAAGGATATGGAAACTGGTCAATAGATATCTTTTCATCTCATGGTTTTAAAATTAATTTGATAAATAATGATATTAGAAAGTGTACTTTTAAGAAAATATTGAGGCTATAAGGCACACTTTTTGACTTAAGATATTCTTTGCTATTCCAGTGTCAGTAAATTATGTCTCATCTCCTTTGAAGTCAAGGGCAAACCACCTACTGGGGTCAAGAATTCACCCCATATACCTAGGATTTAAAATACTGGTTTTAGAAACCAGTTTTTAGAAAGAAAACCTACTTCTGAAACCTTTTAACTTGATATAGAAAAATATCTATGATAACTAAATCCTTTCGTCTTTATGAAAACTGACTCTCCTGATTGATATCCCACTAGTTTATTTCAGTGTGCCCTTCCACACACATACACAAAAACACCTTTTCTTTCAAAAGCTTCGTGAACCTAGTCTAGCAGATTGTATATGTATTCCTAGGTGATTCAGCCTATATAGGCCATATGTAAGATTCTTATCTTAAAACAGGCTTCAATTAAAATGTCACTGGCTTTATCAAATGCAAATAGACGCATATTCCTTATAGGCTGCCATGGTTCTCTACTTATTTGGAGGGAAAACCGCAAAAAAAGCTTATGGGTAGTACTAGAGTGACACTGTGCATGACAAAGCCCAGACCGCCTCTTACAGAATTTCAGACTATGCTTTTGTGTCAGCAGCCTTGAGGTCAGGCAGCCAGCTGGTGAGGGGACAGTGCTTGTGTTGGGATGTCACAGCCTCGGCACTGCCTAACAGTGAGAAAAAGGTAAATGTGCCATCCCCAAGGTGTGGATGACAGAAGATGGATAGATACTCATCTCATACCTTTTTTGCTGTCATGCTAGGGAAGTTTCTGGGAATGGGCAGCTTTTCCCAGTGTTGTCACAGAGTGTATGTGCTCTCACCTTCTTCCCAAAAGGACAAACCCCCCAGTTTTCACTTCCTTTATATCATGGACCCTATGGCACAGTAAATTTTGCTGGTTTTCCTCAGAGTACAAAACAGGTTAGGGTAGTTTTATCTACCGTGGTCCTCCCACCTAAACAAAACAGGACATGTATAAGAACAGGGCAGCAGAGAACACACTGAATATTTTTGTTGCTCGCAGAAACCAGGCACCCCTGAGTGACCCCCGTACGTATTGCTTTGTTTGGTTTATCCTGATTATGACAGCCTGCGGGAGGGAAGTGCCAAGATACAGTCAATTTTGCCTATACAGGACTGAAAGACAGTGTAATACTTTTGCTTCCAAGATGAAAAAGCATGCGTTGGACCTGACAGTTACTGCATAACATGATACAGTGGCAGGTAAGGCCTTGCCTTTCTCTAGTTTATCTGGCCATGGCCCTTTAGCTGACAAAGCACTAATCATATTACTACCCAGCCAACTTCCAATCTGGCACTCAAGGAATGCAGCTGCAAAATCTGGGAAGAGCTCATTCCCAGCAAATACCACCCGGATAGGCCAAAACCAATTATGGCTAACAGATATTAATGCTATGTAGCATGAAAGAAGTTTTATTGGTGTAAGATTATGTAATGCATAACATATGCCCAAACATATGTCCACAGACCAGTCATGACGTATTTCAGTTTGGGCAGAAGCCTATAGTTGCTTGAATTAAGTAATAAAAGGGTTTTTAAACCTTTATGGAAACCACAGAGAAATGCCAAACAGATGGAACTGAAAGTCCTTCTTTGTTCACAGAGCATTCAGGATCAATTCCATCAATTTTGCAGATCTCACACAGTCTTTTACTGTTATCTGAGATGATACAGCTGACCCAAGTATCTCATGTATTTTCTGTGCTGTGGCATAAGAAATGTGTGTAACATACACATTTTAAGAAACACTTTGCTTGACCGTCAATACAAGGTATCAACCTATTATTAAAAAAGTACTACTACTGAAACGTTACAAAAAAAATGTGGATGTTAAAATGAAGACAATCAGGAAATCCCTCCCAGTACGTTCTCCTGTATGTAGTAAGAGCAACTAAACACATCTGATTGCTAGCAGCTTGCCTAACTTGTGAGGGAAATAGAATTTCTAACTAGGATCTTAGATGCTACAATGGACAAATGCATATTCTACAGCAGTGTTATTTTTACTAAAACAGGTAAGATTTTTTTAAAAAATAAAAGAATGTCTATGCATATGATTCTGATACAGAAAGATCTAGGTACTCATCAGCTTTCTATTGTCAAGTCCCGTATTCAATGATTTTTCTACTCTGCTGTACTGCGGAACGCTAATGGCAATTTATGTCATTGTCCAGTTGCTGGATTTGGTGTTAATGGTGTCCAGGAGATTAAAAGATTTCTCCATGACAGACAACTGAAGTGTCACCAGGTGGTCCTGCACATTAAGCTAAGTGGAATAAAGTGTTTGTTGTTCTTGTTTCTATTTTTGCCTCAGCCTGCATAAAACACCTAATGGAGCAATGGCCCAGTAAGAAATCACATTTTGGTGATGTAACCATGAAACACATTTTAAAAGAAGTATGTTAATTACGATTTAAAATGTTTCAGTCCAAAGCTAGACAGAACAACTGCTGTATGCCGTTACTATTGCCACATTGCGGTATGCTGTTGGTTGAATCCAGATTTGATTTGTTATCATCTTATTCTATGTATTGCTATTAGTGCAAATGTAACAACTAACCTACTTTTGGGAAGACAAATTTTATTCTTATGGTCATGAAAGTGCTATGCTACTCTCCTGGAAGACCAAAAAGCAGCCCTGTTAGTAATACAGGCAAAGCTAAAAATAAGGACCTTGCGTACAACTAGTAATTGAGTTATGCTATCACAGATATTTTGAGGTGACCCTTGCAGCTACGCTGTGCTGTGGAAGGAACACAAGCAAATACAATTTTGTATAGCTGGCAGATAGAAGGAGGCACTCAAAATAGGCACGAGAGGAGCAATACCTC
Source organism: Ibycter americanus (assembly GCA_035590275.1). Taxonomy (NCBI): domain Eukaryota; kingdom Metazoa; phylum Chordata; class Aves; order Falconiformes; family Falconidae; genus Ibycter; species Ibycter americanus. The sequence continues at coordinate 27,694,093 of JAVJGI010000014.1, read as the reverse complement.
TTATCTCAGCCTTGTGGAAAATAGGGAGGGTCCTGTATTTTTCTCATGGTGTTTTCTTGGCTGCAGGACAGAAGGGAAAAAATTAAATATGCAAAAAATATTTATTAATTCAATGTTATGTAGTATTCTCTTATCAGAAGAACTTTATAAATATGAATTATTTAGAACTTGATGGCATAGTGAAGAGTGAGGGAATCCTCTGTGGTCTCCATAGGAGCATTACCAGACTTGCCAGGGAAATGAGCACTCCATTGTCCAGTCCTCCAGAAACAAAAGCAATGGTTTACAGAGAGGTACATTGTGGTGGTGTGTAGCACTTCCAGTGATAGTGGGTAAGGGTTTACCTACAGCTAATTTGATCAGTGGGAGTCTTACTGGGTCAAGAACCAAAAAGGAACATAAGAGTGGTAATAAATGGAGTTACATCCAGCTGGTCACAAGTGGTGTTCCCCAGGGCTCAGTACTGGAGCCGGTGCTGTTTAATGTCTTCATCAATGATTTGGAGAAGGGGATCAAGTGCACCCTCAGTAAGTTTGCAGATGACACCAGGCTGGGGGTGTGTGTTGATCTGCTTGAGGGCAGGAAGGCTCTGCAGAGGAGTCTGAACAGGCTGGACTGATGGGCTGAGGCCAGTTGTATGAGGTTCCACAAGGCTCAGTGCCGGGTCCTGCACCTGGGTCACAACAGCCCCATGCAGCGCTACAGGCTTGGGGCAGAGTGGCTGGAAAGTGCCTGGAGGGAAAGGACCTGGGAGTGCTGGTTGACAGATGGCTGAACATGAGCCAGCAGTGTGCCCAGGTGGCCAAGAAGGCCAACAGCATCCTGCCTTGTATCAGAAACAGTGTGGCCAGCAGGACCAGGGAAGTGATTGTCCCCCTGTACTTGTCACTGGTGAGGCCACACTTCGAATCCTGTGGTCAGTTTTGGGTCCTTCACTTCAAGAGGGATGTAGAGGTACTGGAGTGTGTCCAGGAAAGGGCAACGAAGCTGGTGAAGAGTCTGGAGCACAAGTCTGATGATGAGCAGCTGAGGGAACTGGTGTTTAGTCTGGAGAAAAGGATGCTCAGGGGATCTTATTGCTCTCTACAACTACCTGAAAGGAGGGTGGAGTGAGGTGGGGGTAGGTCTCTTCTCCAGATAATAAGTGACAGCACAAGAGGAAATGGCCTCAATTTACAGCAGGGCAGGTTTAGACTGGATATTAGGAAAAATGTTTTCACTGAAAGGGTGGTCAAGCATTGGAACAGACTGCCCAGGGAGGTGGTGGAATCACCATCCCAGGAGGTGTTCAAAGAACCTGTAGATGCGGTGCTTAGGGACATGGTTTAGTGATGAACTTGGCAGTCCTGGGTTAATGGTTGGACTTGATGGTCTCAAAGGTCTTTTCCAACCTAAATGGTTCTATGTTTCTATGATTGTATAACCCTGGTCCCCTCTCAGGGCACACAAACACAAGAAAACAAAGCTTCACATTATCTTGGGGAAGGCTATGTGTGAGGCAAAGCTGCCTTCCTCGACAGGGATGCCAGATAGATATCTTCCCAGAGGGCAGGGAGACTTCAGTCATGGTGCACTGCTCTCCTATTTACCAGCAGAAAACTTCAATTCTTCCTCCTCTTTTCTTTGGCATTTTTAAAATTACTCTACTCTTCTAGTTCAGAGCTGATCTCCTAACCTTTTCCTCTCTTTTTAATAGGGAAAGATTAGACAGATTTTCAAAGATTTTTTTCTCCTATTAATGCTTACATCCCCTGAATGACAGCAAATGAGAACCTTGGTCCTGTAATGCCACAGTACAAAACTACACAGATCTCTTTGTGCTTTGGAGAGGGTTATTATGTTCACTGGAGAGGGTTTTGTGTTTAAAACAACGCTGAATGCAGTTTGGCAATTGGTTTTCCACCACAAAGATAAGTTAGGAAGTGCTAGTGCAGTCACTGAAACCCTGGTCTGTGTAACAGGAATGCTCTCAAATGTCACCCTTTTCACAAGGTTCAAAAGTGCATTTCAGCTCACTCGTAATGACCATTTGCTGCTTGTTCTAGGCTGTGTTTTATATTCCTGCACTAATTTTAACAGTACGAAGGTACAGAGCAGCAGAAGCTTTGCTGTCTCCTGAACTATATTCCTGTGATCTGACAGATCTTTCAAGCTACTGATTTTGTAAGTCTCAATGACTATTTCAGTTAGAATAACATGTTTTCATTGTATCTCCCATCAAAAGTCTCTACAGATCTTCCCAAATATGAATGTGACAACTTGAGTGAGTGGAACCAAAAAGATTTTGTAAAATCCATTCTTAATTTTAAAAGTATATATAGCTTATTAGAAAATAGTCTATTACTATAAGAGGGCAATGGGTCGTTCCCTTTAAAGACAAGATTTTAAGCTGAAGGAGAAGGTGATGATGCTGTTTTTGAGGTATAACACAAGAAGCATCTTTAGATTTTAAGCCAGATCCTCTGCTAATATAAAGCAGAGTGATTCTATTGAAGGCAGTAGAGTTCTGCAGATTTATGTCTGCTAAGGGTCTGACAGTGGCAAGTGACTGAAGAGACAGTCATCTCTCAGCAAAAAGAAAATGTGAGGATCAAAAACCATCTAATATGTATTCAGGGGGGATTGCTCAAAAGTAAAAGGGCAATAATAAATGCCCTGTACTGCAAACAGGGAGGGATGATGCAAGCAAGAGAGAGGAAGAAGAAAGAAATTAGAGTCAATCAGAAACTGCAGAGAAAAGATGATAAGGGCAGCAAAATGTCAAGCTGGGCTGAGGCCAGCTGAACAATGCAACAAGAATAAGAATGTAACCTGCTTATAAAGCAGGAAAAAATTAAAACAGTGAGAATAAACTCATTAATTGTGTGAGGCTCCAAATACCTCATGTGCAATTTTGAGACCCACTTTGTCCTCAAAGTTGCTTTGAACAACTCCTCTGTCAGGGCCAACTTTTTACTGCAGTTGATTGACAGCTGTAGTTAGTCAGAAATACTGCACTTGATAAAAATAGTTTTCCATAGGAATATTTTTTTCTCCTTTTTGTAATGTTCTACTTCTGCAGAGTTTTTCAATTCAAAAACACTGAAAAAATACTCCATGGAAGTTAATAGTTTTCTGTTTTTCTCCCAGTGAGAACTCTGAAACTTTTTACATTTCATATAACAGCTAAACCTAATAGGTCCCTATACCTATAAAATCGAAGGGAAGACAGAAAGAAAAAAAGTTTTTAAATGAACCAAGAAATGAGAAATGTTTTTTTCAGAATCAGCCCGTAACATGGAGTACAGAGCTTGACACAAGGAGATATTAGTACCATTATGTGTATTGTAGAACTTATTCTCATTACCTGCTACTTTTGCTTAAATCACTAGCAATAATCATATTGACAGAAAAAGTTACTTACTCAGATGAGCTCACAGCCTGACCTGTAAGTAAATACCAAATATAGGACTGGATCTAAAATGCTTCAGCATGAATAGAATACATGTCCATATAAAGCCTTGAGCCAAAGTGACATAATTTCTCTCACCTTTAAAGAGTGAGCCTGTAAAGTTCCTAATGTCAGATCTTTCCTGACATTACAGCAAATGCAAGACTTGTCAAAATTAATAATTTTGTCTATTACCATTTTTCCAGGGGAAAGAGGGTTTACAGCACAGCCTGTGTATTGCAGACCAGCTGTGGTTCGGGGGCGCTTAGATACCGTGACCTCTGTTGTGGTCCTCATCTTTCCCCCAGGTTTATGAAGGGATTCATTTTCTTATTCCAGCTCAGTCTTTGTCTTCATCACAGTTCATATTTTGAAAAACAGAGTGAAAATCACCCCTGATTCCTGCTTTCCCCTCTTTGAAGCACTGATATAAATCAGCCTTCCAAAAGTTCTCCTTGTCATCGCTCTTGCAGTTTCTGTCTTGCCTCACAGCTCTGATTCTTTGACTTACTCTGAAGTCAGCCTGTTATTTTTATACATTGCTGTATACCAGACTGAAACCTTTGTCTATGATCTTTATCAATCCTTTTCACTGGTTTTGCTACTTTTATCTTATAGGTCAGTTGCTCCTCTTTTGGGGTTTGTTTAATATTGTGAATACAACAGCAGCATGTATAAGGGGCACGGATGGTAGACAGACTTAAATATAGCACAAGAAAATGGAGCCTACCTAACACATTGCGGTTCTGACCTGAGCTCTCATACTCAGAGCTTTCGTGTGTGTGTGTGTATACATACATATGCATGCATTTAATTAGTCCTAGAAACTCAGAAAACTGATTGAGGAGGATTTATTCTACAGATCCTCAGAGAACATAGAATCTGTGTGTTCCTATGTAACTGGACTGAACGCAAAAGTATTTTGTTAGATCTTTTGTCTTATAAACCAGCATTGATGTCAGGACCTACATTTAATTCAATATTAGATTGTGAATTACAATGAGTAATTAATTTTATTTTTGCAGATTTTGAGTGAAATCTGAATATTCCAAGTTTTATTTCTTTTTGAATACAAGAAAATATCTTTTTTCTAAGAGTTTTCTAAAAGGTATCTCTCAAACTTGCTCACTCGGTGCAAGGCAAAACATAGTTATGTATATGTAACTTGATCTGGTGCATAGCATGTACTTGGAATATGCTGGATAATTTAAGTGCACCCTTTTTAAAGTCTGATAAAATACAGTTAGCTGGAGAGTTTCTTTGCCATACTGCACCTATTTGTCCTGACACACCATATTTATTTCATTTTGTTGAATCAACCTGTTTCACCATGTCTGGATTCTTTCCACTGCATGTGCACTCTGACATGAGACCTGGGAAATCCTGTTTCTTTCGGACAGCAATCTTTTGGGGAAGTAAACTTTGCAATCTATGAAAAATATACTTTTTGCAGATTTTCATACCATTGCAAAACATCATCTTTTTTTTGTCTTGTTTATGCCTTCTTTTGATTTTATGTAACTACTGAACTAGTAAAGTAACATGAGCATCAAACTTGAGCCAAGCAGCACAGAATAAAACTTGCAAAATCTGTATTTGGGCCAGGCTAGTTAAAAAAGCTTTTCAAATTTCATGCAAAGCTGGAACCAGCCCTGGGAAAACCTGGGCAGATGGTACTTATTTACGGTACTTATTCACTGAAACTAGCTCTGCAGTCTGGAAACTGGAGCTGGCTGGGAAACTTCAAATGCAAAACTGTTGAAAATAAAATTCTTCCCAGGGATGTATCTATCACAGTGAAAGATAATTATTTTGCACTAGATTGGTCGAGTGGGACACTGAGATGGGAAGTTAGAGATCCAGGGTAAAATCCTCCTGCCTGAATCTGTAAAAAGGTTTAACCTTTTCACTTCTATATTCCATATGAATAGCTGACCTTAGTGGTTGCCAACCACAGTTAGGAAGGTCTCCATGCTTCTGCCTCCTACTTCCCTCTAGTCCCTGTCAAAGTCTCCTCCTTTGTCCCATACTGAGCTCCCTGCACTCCCTGGTAAGCCTGCTGCCATGCCTTGCTCAAGCCATGGCACTGCCTTCTTGGGCTGATGGCCCACATCCCAAGCTCTGCTTCCTCTCAGTGCTGCCCCCTCACCTTCCTCTGATCTCTCCCACCTTTGCACGTCCCTGGACTACACCATGGACCACCAGTGTTACCTTCTCACAGGAACTCTGGCTTTTGTTGGGGGTAGAACTAAGGAATCTGGCAAAGCTGGGTAAGCTGAGCTTTGCTCCTTATCTCCCCTTCATCACTAGTGCGACTCCTTAGCAGAGTGTGACCCACAGTTTGGAAAATAGTGTTTTAACCACCAACACATCAAAAGTGTCTTTCTCTCTTTCTCTCTCTCTGAAGCAAAAACAAATGCCAGAGCTGTTTGAGATGATGTCAGGAGGAAGACAAAAGGAATGAACTCCACTTAAGTTTTGGGTTCGTTTCAATTGACTGTGAAATGCAGAACTGAGAGATCTAACTCCAGGCAGTCAGTGGCATCAATCTCTGCAGAACCAAAGCCTCCACATTTTCAACAGGTTTTTCCATAAACTTTCTGCTGGATAATATTTAAAAGGGTATCTGGACAAATATTCACTTTTACTAAACCAGAGCACAGTGCTGCCATTAATGACATGCACACACACAAAAAGGCAAAAATAAGAGATCATTCTGAGGCTGGAAGCTGAGAAATTTCGGGATTTTTTTCATGTTTTCAACTCAAAAGCTGGACAGATCCCGGACCTAATTCATCAATTCAGACAAGGATTGGTGAAATTAAGGAACTGAAGACTTTAAATATGGAAAAAAAATCTCACATGACATAAATGAACACTGTCTGGTGATATCCAGAATGTTACAACAGTTTACATTTAATCTAGGTAGTTCTTTCCCTGGACTAATAGCAATTAAGTGATGTGTCAGTGGCAACACTCACAAAGCTCAAGGAAGGAAGGTGGAACAATATGAGAATCACTTGTTTGTCTCTCTTCTGATGTTAATTCTCTGAACTAAAGTTCTAACATACATTTGATAAAGGGAAAGCTACAAAAAGAAAAAGCAGCTGGAAATCATTGTGAGGTATAAATGCCTCTTGCCCTAGTCATTTAAAGATTTTGATTGTGTAAGTCAGAACTATTGCATCAATGTAAGAAGAATACGTAATAATATCTAAAACTACTGAGCATAAACAGATAACTCTATGAGACATTATCAGGTTTACTTTTGCTCAGTATTCAACAGTATCTCAGTCGTCAGAAGTTTGGCCTGCTGATCCATGGGTCACACAAAACAAATTTGCATTAAAAAAAATTCCCTAGTTTTTCATACTGCATGCTAAGAAGGAAACAATTACATTACATTTGGGAATGGGAAGTAGTTTTGTCTTTCTAGTCTAAAATTCACATTTAGTAGGAAAGAAATAGCACTTCATAAGAGTCTATAATTAAAGAGAACTACATTTTAAAACAAACCTGATATTGTGGGAAAGCCATGATTTTTGAGTCTTTTGGGATTCCTTCCTATTATTCCTTAAGCCTGTACTGGAGACAAATTCCTGCAGTTTAATTATATGTATGATGCAATTCCTGCAGGGGAAGTGTATGAAAGTGGTACAGAACCTCACCTCCTCTTTCTAGCTAAAGATTTGGCTGATGACTCTTCCTGTGCAATACTCTGCTGGTCTTAGAAAGAAATGAAACGCTGCTGGCTTATAAGAAAACTCAGTAATCACTGTGGATAATCATGCTGTTCATGCAGCCTTCAGCATTTGAAGTCTCTTGCTCACCGATATTTTATTTTCTCATTTAGAATTATTCATCATTATTTTCTGCCCTTCAGACTTACATTTTTTGCTACTCTTTAGCACAGCACAATATTTTCTGTGGAGTTTATGTTCTTGCCCCACTGTCACCACACTATTCGGTTTTGCTTATTAAATCTAACTCTTCCATTATTATATTTATAAGTCATCTTGGACAACTATGGCTATTTTTGTATGTTTGTTATTTTCCATTTAATGCATGTTTAATTACCGTAACAGCAAGGGTATCTTTTAAATATTTTTAGCAGACGCATAGCACACTTGGCTTAAGTTGCACAGTTGTTTATAAATCATTATGGGAATGGTGCCTTGAGAAGCATTCTCCCCATAGCATATTTATTTGTTTTTGTTTTCAGTTTAGAGTAAAGGGAAATTTTTTAAGTTGGTCTATATTTGCCCATATTTGCACAGAAATGGATTTCACTGAAATGAAATTCACCAGTGGCAGGTCTGGGCCCCACTGATGAAAACAGATCATACACGGGTCTGCACATACCTTTCCCCATCAATAAGCCAAAGTATGCTTTTTAGCAGGGGCTGTGAAATCCTTACCCAGACAAACCAGGCACTGAAAAGTGAACAGAGCTCAAAGGTCTCCCTTGCTTTCTTACTCAGTCACAATAGGGGTTTATTTTATTATTTTTCCTACTCTGAAGTAGAAGTGGCTTTGTTTGGCTTAACCACAAAGGACAACCATGGACCAGCATGGACATGTACACCTCTAAAAAGAAGGGAATCTGTGCACAAATGAGACACTGGTGAATAGAAGAAAGTAAAGAAACCTTGGAGAGCTGTTTAAAGTCTCCATGTCTCACTATGGCTGCACCCTTGCTTTTTATAATACCTTCTAGTGAGTGTAAATATCTCATTCTTTCCTAATTTCAATATGATTTTTGAAATAATCTCCAGCTTTTAAAGTAAAATACCCATTTTCTTTGCAGGTAGCAGTCACAATGTGTTGAGTATCTGGGTAAGCCGCTTACTATCAACTCCTATATTGCACAGAGGCTTTTATTCCGTGGAGATGATCAGCTCTAAATGAACGTTGCAGGCCTTTGTCAGGTAGTAGATCTGGACAGGTCTTCACAGTCCTTTCCAGCATGTCTTTGTTCTTTAATAGAATTGCCTGGGCTCATGTGAAGCAACATTAGCCTCTGAGTTTGTCTGCTCTTGATCTTATCTTTCTCCATTACCTATTAAGAGCAGAACTGTGAATCTAATATTCATACTAAGGAGCACTTAATTTTTGCCAAGAGGTACGCTCAAGCTGTCCTTAATGACCTGAAACCCAGGCTGCAGGGAAGACTAGGCTCTGCACATTTATACTGCTGTGTGAGCTGTCGAAACTTATTGCAAGACTGATCCTACAACTGTTAACAGTGAGGAGCTGCTAGGCAGCACTCTGCCCCCATAATCATGGCTGCTGAGTGTCCAGAACGTTTTGTCAACTCAGAGGAGCTAGACAGAGGCTCCTTGCCCAGCAGTAGGGTATAACATGGAGCCCACGGTGGTGAGATGCACCTTTCCTTGTGTACTCTGTCACAATCAGCACTGGAGGTTTCCACGCTGTGTTTTGCCAGAGCCAGCCCTAAGGCTGCTGCTACAGCCAGAGATAAAACAGAAAATTCATCCCTGGTCCCTGGTCAGGGCCGCTCCATAACAGGATTGTAGGCACAACCAGTGAATCCAGTTTTGCTACTAGTGGAGAGTAGCAGCTGTCTGAAATGAGCATTTCACAGCCTGACCCTCTCTTCCTGGGCACCTACATACATTATCTGCTTGTAATAAGACATTATTATTCTCAGTATAATTCTGTGCTACATTTCAATTTGCATTCTGCAAAACAGACCAACAATTTTTGTTCAAATCCAGTTCTAACTATTGTGACTCCAAATAATGTCTTGTTTAAAAGAAAAATGGTCAAGCTGTAGTCACAGGTCACCAATCATACCTTTTTAAAAAGTCAGATAAAAAGCTTAAAAAATTCAATCTCGAATTGAGTTGTTAAATATGAATACAGGAGGTTGTTTTAGAAAGAAGAGGTTTGTTAATGCAAACAGCATGAAAGACCAGCATGAATGCCATGTGAACAGCAGCAAACTCAAAGTAATTGAATGCAATATTCAGGGTTGATGCAGCTATTTATAGATTTGAGATCCATTTAAATTCAATGAGAAATGCAGATTTAGAGAGGCAGAGAATTCCAAAGTTGTCATTTACGACTGAGATTAAATGATGGAGAAATTGTATGAACGTGATAAAGCTACATGTGGGCCTAATTTATGTCAATGTGGATGCACATCAGTAATTGTTTGCATGCAACAAGGGAAGTATGAGCTGTTATGGCAGCGCTAAGTATTGCTATTATGAAAATGTATGAGGAGCTGGACAATACACTGAAATAGATTTCTGAGAAACAAAGTGGAAGATTCACCATTTTCAAAAGCTTTAAGAACAGGTACACTAGGATATTTTTTTTTTCCCTATTAATTTTATTAATTGAGACATTTGGCAACAAGTTGTTAAAGCTTGCTATATAGATCCGTCATTCCAATCCAGTGTCATTGGCTAGTAATGACTGGATCTTACATCTTCGTTTCTGTTGATATACATCCCTTTAGGTTAATACAGAGAGTAAAGCATAGTGTAAAATGCAGGACTTGCTTAATATGCCCATGAAGGCTGGAGAACACTGGTTTTGCTAAATGTGTTTTACCTTGAAATTTCTTATGCAAACATGCCAAAGACATATTCCTTGTTTAGGGACAGGAATCAGACCACGTCTGCCCTATTTTAACAAACACATTCCCCTCCACCCTCCCCAGTCTCCTTTTTTACTGCTAAAACTGCATGTCTAAGTTGAGCCTACATATCCTATTATTTAGGAAGGAATCTGGCTTTCTTGTCACTAAATGCAGATTCTGCAACTGAAGTTGAGCTCTTGCTTCTGCAGAACATTTAAGTATCTGTTTAGCAATGAAATGCCATTAAATTGCACTGAAGCTGGTACACAAGGACTTGGGACAAATCAGTAAGTGGGGCTTAATATTCACTAGTGAGCCTTTAATTTTGCTTCTAATTAAGTCAATGATTATATAGAGAAGTAGCATTTTCTTCAGTGCCTTAACAGAGACTTTAATTTTAAGATCGAGAGCTAATTTAAAAAATAAATTCTACATGCTCTCTTAGTTAAATTCTAGTCTTTTTGCATTGGAGCAGGAAGCAGTACGTTATCTGGGTATGCTCCGGTTGTATGCTGTATAAGGTAAATGAGGATGACCAGGAAGAGAGACAGTCTGAGACTGTGACCTCAGGGCATTACGTGGGAGGACACAGCAGGCTGGTTGTTGATGGGAAGGCTAAATTCCTCTGGCTTTTCTGGGAAATCTTAGCCAACGTAATTGTTGCATTAAAAAATAAAAACTTGGGGGTTTAGGTTTATAAAAATTCACAGACTACAAGTAAAAGTCCCAACCACAGACTTAATGTTCCTCTTAGCCTTTCCAAACATGGGTCCTTACTATATTCCTGCTTTGTGTGATGAGAAGCCCTGGGCACTTCCCAAAGCCCAGATGAATTCCAAGACAACAACATCCCCAACAACACTGCCAGAGTGAAGGCCCGAGGTCCTCAGAGGTCTCTTATTTAGCAGCTTGGTATAAATCCCTATCAACTAAGAACTTTAGTAATCTGATCTGTATTAACAACAAAGATATAAAAGGGCCCCAAACCAGGTTGTAAAAATCTCCATTTCCCCTGCTTCTGCTAATGATCCACATCTTTTCCCTATCAAGCTGGAGATACATCTCTTTAAACAAAACCCTCTAGTTAGCACAAGAATACCCAGACTTTTGGGCACATAGTCAAGGAAGGGCTGGTATACCTGAAAGCTTATCCTTTCTTCCTACTGTGTTAAGTTTCAAAAAGATATTGCAGCTTCTGCTAAAAATTGCCTTAGGCAAACATCAGTAAAGGCTCCCTGGAAGACAGGTAAGAGCAAGGAAAGGGAAGGGAAAGGATGGAGTGACAATGCTTCGTAAGGTTTGTTGCAGAGATTATAGTTCAGTTCTTACACATGCACCCAATGCCCTTGCTTTTGCACATTTTTTTCTGAACGTATTATTGTCTTATTCAAAAGAGGATACACCATAACTTCTAAGTAGAATCTACAAGTACATTTTGTCTGTGCTTTTCTTCTCCCTCTCTGGTCTGCTGCATAGCCTGTGAGGCAGAGCAGGGAGTGTCCTGCAGAACCCCAAAAATTTAGGAATATCTCCCACTTTCTTCTAACTCTGATTCTTCTGCACAGCCCTAGCAAGTCTCAGAGGCTGTGATATTTAGAACAGCAATGGAGTTCTAATTTCTTAGGTATACTGAGGAGTATAATTTGGGGAACTATCAAGTGATTTTTTTCTAAGCACTTTGTTTCCCTGACTTCTAGTAACCTGTAGTCTAAAATGCTGAGGGGAAGATGGTGTTTTGATAAACTGAGCTGAGTGGGTTTTTTTAAACAGCTAGATGGAGTGCAAGTGCCTGAAATTCCAAGGTAGGGATTAAAGTAGCCTCCTTTAAAAGTGGCAGGGGAGGTTTCAGCCCTGAGTTTTCATCTCCTTAAATCTATCAGGGTTGTAAATATGTAATTTAGGGAAAGAGCTGACTGAAGAGTGCAAGAACATTGAGCATCCTGAACATAGCTGACAGAGTGCACATGATCAGTACCTGGGCTCTGGTGCAGTGCATAGCAGCACTGCATACACCTCCAAAAATAATGAAGAAATCACTTGTTTATTCAGGAAACCTGTATTCTGAAGCAAAGCTGACATGGCTTGTAAACTGCAGGGAGAGTATCTCCATGGCACTTCTGAAAAGAATACCTCTATAATGTTCTGTTTAGAGAACTGTAAGTTCTAATGTGACTTAAAATGAAAGACTTTTTTGCTACCTGCTGCAGAATGGGCTGTGTCAATCTGTAGAAGTCTTGTTGGATATTCATTATCTGTTAAAGAACAACTGAGGCCAATGGTGCCCAAAGACCCCAACAATGCCCGAAACAGGCCCACATGCACCTCATGAGGTTCAACAAGTACAAGGTCCTGCACCTGGGGCAACCCCCAGTATCAATACAGGCTGGGGTATGCAGGGATTGAGAGTAGCCCTTCTGACAAGGACTCGCTGGTACTGGTGGATGAAAAGCTGGACAAGAGTTGGTAATGTGTGCCCACAGCTCAGGCAGCCAACCCTATCCTGGGCTGCAGCAAAAGAAGTGTGGCCAGCAGGTTGAGGGAGGTGATTCTACCCCTCTACTCCATTCTAGTGAGACCCCACCTGGAGTATGGTGTCCTGCTCTGGAGTCCTCAGCACAGGAAAGACATGGACCTCTGTTAGAGCAGGTCCAGAGGACAGCCAGGAAAATGATCAGAGGGCTGGAGCACCTCTCCGATGAAGAAAGGCTGAGAGAGCTGGGGTTTTCAGCCTGCAGAAAAGAAGGTTCTGGGGAGATCTAAAGGGGACTTACAAGAAATATAGGGATAGACTTTTTTGTAGGACCTGTAGCAATAGGACAAGGGGTAATGGTTTTAAACTAAAAGAGGGTAGATTTAGACTAGATATAGGAAGACACTTTACAATGAGGGTAGTGAAATACTGGAACAGGTTGCCCAGGGAGGTGGTAGATGCCTCATCTCTGGAAGCATTCAAGGTCAGGCTGAATGAGGCTCTGAGCAACCTCATCTAGTTGAAGATGTCCCTGCTTATTAAAGGGGGATTGGACTGGATGACTTTTAAAGGTCCCTTCCAACCCAAACTATTCTATGATTCATAGTGAGCTTCTCTACACATAGAAATACACCCACTAAAGAACTTCATATTCCAAAGATCTCAAGTCTTTGCAGCATATGTCAGTTACTTGCAAGAAACACTGAATCCCTTACCAGCCTCCATACTTCAGAGTCAAAGGACTTTACAATAATTAAGTAGCACATTTGTAGTATGTGACTTGAACAAACCAAACAGGCACCCTAAGGAGAAAACAACTTTGAATTTGGGTCTCTTGCATCTCAAACCAATAATTTTACTATATGACCATCTTTTCTTCAAAGATGTTTCCTGGATGAAAATCAGAATCCTCTGCAGTACCTCATAGTAGGCACCCAAAATCAAAATTTCCAATTGTTTTGTAGCCCACAGCCAAATACTGATCTCTCTGATCATTGCAGAGTATTAATAGAATAGAACAGCAGCTAATCCAAAGAATTTTAGTGGACTTTAGATCTTGCCCTAAAACTGTATGGAAGTTACTGAATCTAAATGAAAAATGAAAACGAACCATGCTAAGCAATGTTTACACTTGGGAAGTATTTATGTTTGTTATTTTTTTTCTCTTTAAATGCTGCAGAGTTCTGGGAGATTTCAGAGTAATCTCTGAAAGTATTACTTTGGAGTAATGCTTCTTTTTCTCCATCAGTTGCATTTATAATTCTGTTGTTTCTCTGGGACAAAATAGGCAGCCAGGCTTACTCTTGTTATTACTGTTACAACAATATAAAAGTTAGGGCATTTTTCAAAATGAAGCCTATTGGAAGTAATCCATTTTTGCAAGCAGTGAAACATAACAGGATCAAGCTGGCTGCAACCACATAGCCAATTCACAGACCTTAGAAAGCTCCCAGAATATGCAGCAGTTTTTGATTAACTCCTTTCTTAGAAGTCAAGAAGTCTTCGTTTAGGGTATGGTTAATAAACAGAGTGACCTGATTAAAAAACTTATAAACTAAGAACTAGAACCCCTGGTACATCTACCATCTACAATAAACAACTTAATGTAACCCATTTGCTGATTATCTATGTATTGAAGACAGTGTTCAGAACAGTGAACAGAAAAAGTTCAGCAAAATGCACAGTATTTCATCTTGATTCACAACACAATTTTATGAAAACTGAATTCAAATTTCCAGCTAAGTACATGCCTAAAAACACAGGTGCCTGTCAATGTTTTCCAAAAACATCCAGATACTTATGCACATATTTTGAATATCTTGCCCCTGGTTTTTTGGGGTTTTGTTTTTGTGGTTTTTTTTTTTCTCTTTTCTTTCCCCAATATGGAAGTTAATAGCTACTGAAAGAGCCTGCAATGAGGTAAATAAGGAGCATTTACCCCAGACCTTCTTTGTACCTTGCTAAGTGCTGTTTTACCATGATGTTGTTTACCAGAGCTTTAAGCAGAGAAAGGCACAGGGAAAAGAGTTTGAAGGTACATTCACAAAGCCTAATATTAGCATCCAGAAGCTAATCTCTTAAAAACCTATATTTCTTCCAAAGTGAAGAAACAGGGGTAAGAGGGGAGAGAAAGGGGCTTGCCAGAGTACAGGTGAGAAATGGAGTTGAAAGTCAGTTGTTTTCACTTACCCTCTGGGGTGAGTGTATCTTACTACAGTAACCATAGGAGGAATTTAGGGACATTAAGTCAGGTCTCTGAATCCGGTTGCAGATTAATTTAAACACCCAAAAAGCAAAGTAGGAAGACACAAGCTTAAATCCACGCCTCTGTAATTTTTGCTTAGCTTGGCCAATTCACACCTAATATCACTTAGTAGAAAAAAATCGTACAAACAGCTTTGAACATTGTCACCTGAGAGATCCTGAGACAATGCTCAGTACTTAGGAGTAAAACTTGTGTGTGTCCTACATCCATTGAACTGTGGGTAGAATTAGGCATGCTGGTTGACAGAGTTAATTGAAATTCAGTCTTTTTCTCTTTCAGTGAGTTACTGATTGACTTTGCTTTTACAAGTCTAAATTATTCATGGAAGAACCTATGAAAATGAATTTTAGCCTCTTGGTTATTTATGAAATCTCCACTGTGACAGTGTGCAGCTTGTGATTAATTACTAGAATAGCTTTTGTTACTTCTCAAAATGACCATTGCAAACTTTTTGGGCAAGAGAATAATGCCAAATACACTGCATTTTCAAACATCACTTGGGGCTGGGGGAGGGAAGAAATAATCTGATTTTCACTGACAGGGTGCTGTACATCTATGTGTACACCAAAAAATCACTGCATTTCTAGTGGAGATTCATACACACAGCTTTGAGTATATTGACCAGATCTTAGGTGAGAGACCTGTTGAAAATTTAATTCACTGTGGACTGAGAAGCCAGAGAAATTATAAACAAATATAAAAATAACAAAGGATAAGTCTCCTTAACACAGCAAGCAGCACAAAAATATTTAGCTGTAATTAAGAACGAGTTTGAAACTCAGATCAATTGCTGATTAAATAGAAGAAAAGAAAAAAAAAAAAAGAAATAATCACATTTGAGTTCAGGCAAGTACGCTCTGTTATCCTGTGCCCCAAGCTCAAGCTACTACAAAAGCTTACCTTGATATGCAGTCTGTCTTGTTCATTTTAAAAGAATTATTCACATGCTTGAGAAGCATTTCTAGATATGGGAATTGAAGTCAATCTAAATATTCATTAGCCAACACATACCAGCTTACTTTTTCTTAAACATTAATAGTGCTAGGCTGCTTTATGAGAGGCAACCTGACACAGGATAGAAAACTTGATGCTGATATCCAGCCCTTGAGCTGTGCATACACATAAACCAATTTAAACCTTAAACATCTTAGCATCCTCTTATTTGAGGCAGTTCGGTACATTCTTACCTTTCAGTGATACCACACATTTAATGATTTGGATTTATAGCTCCTCTTGTACTGGGGATACAGATTTTTTGTTGTGATATTGTAGGGCTTAAAAGACTGAAAAGTACCCAGGATGGACCAAGAATTTACAGATATCCTAGCAAGAATGAATTGCCAAATGCTTTTTAGCCTTAGCTGCATTTCAGCAGATGGCACTGTAAGAGCATTTGAACTGAATTCCCAGAAATGCTTTATATATTATATCATAGACATAAATTAATCTTTAACATTGAAATTTGACATTTCAAGATAAATGTATCTTTTTTAATCATTTTTTTAATCAGTGGGAGAGAGGATAACAACTGAAAAATAAAGTTACATATCACTGGTCTGGGATACTTAATTTTTCATTATTCCATATATATACAATAACAACATGGTTATTTTAAACTAAGATGCAATCCAGCTTTTTTTCATGTATCCATAACATTTATATTTTAGAGTAATTTGTCCTGATGTTTAAATGTATGTTATGAACTTCATGGGAAGAGATAATGTTAAACTAGGGATCACATTTTCTCTCAGAACAGAATTGAGCCAGCCTAACTATCATTCTCTATTAAGCATTTTTCAGAAGCCTGTTGCTATACTGTCTAAAGGCTTTATACATTGATAAACACAGTGGATATGGACTTTTGGCTTTGGATCAACATTTGGCTTTGATGTCAATCTTTCAAATATTAGTTTAAAGATGAATACAAGGACATTTAACTCCCTTCTCCAAACACCAACTCAGCAGCCAGCCCAATCACTTCCTATCCCTCCTTCATGTCGGGGTCTGATCTCCTTTCTGATTAATGCCTTACACCGCTTAATCCTTGCTCAACCATCAGTTCTCCAATTGCTTTGTCTTAAACTAAGTGCTTCTTCCATTGTCAGTTCTCAGCGAGCCCTCATTTCCACCTCCACCCTCTGTTACTTTGCTGTTGGCTCATTACAAGGTACATGGGAACTACAGCATCGTCATGGGACCCCAGCACACTCTGACACTCCTCAGGGAACCAAAGGTGCTAAGTGAAAAGCAGACATGTCAAAGTTAAAGGTGAAGTGAAAGAACCATTATGCACAATATTACAGTCACAGAACAATTAAGTACAGGTTGTTTGAAAGAAATAGTAATTCTGAGAAAAGCTGAGAAGATGCATGGTCTTTCTGAATCTTTAGCTGATGCAATTGTTACAATTTATTAATATGGAGTGGATTAGTGAATTTTCTGTTCTAAATGACAGGGATTTCTGACAAATCAAAACTTGTAAACACTTATTTTCCGGGGGGTGGTGGGGGGTGGTGTGTGTAATATTCAAATGTTCAGAGTATTTTTTTCCCCAAACCCCAGAAACATTCTTAATCCTTCAAAGTTCTCTCTCTCTCCCCATACCATTCTCTTTCCAGAGAAAAAGGAAGGAAAACGAAGCAGCTCAGAATTCAATACCAATAGGATTACAATTATGTATAGCATATTAGAAATAGCTATTAAGAAAGAGGGCAGGTTATGGTTACTTCCTTGAGTTAGATTTTCCTGATACTTTCA
The DNA here is from genome assembly GCA_035590275.1 of Ibycter americanus. Taxonomy (NCBI): domain Eukaryota; kingdom Metazoa; phylum Chordata; class Aves; order Falconiformes; family Falconidae; genus Ibycter; species Ibycter americanus. The sequence goes on along the minus strand of JAVJGI010000014.1, from coordinate 27,676,560 downwards.
CTGACTTGCGGACTGTGAAGATAAGGCTACCTCCAGCTGATAGAATAGTGGGAACTCTTTAAATAGGAAAGCAGGCAGATAATGAGAAGAAGCAGTGACTGTAAAGACCTGTGTGTCCCTTGAGGAACATGGGAATTAAATACTTTTTTATAAAGCATTTAAGTTTTCATTTAATTGACGTACTATCTATGGCTCTGATTCAGCACTGCACTTGGCTACTTTCTGTGTGCTTTTACTGAGATCAATAAAACAACAAATGTGCTTGAAGTTCATGAATCTCAGCAATGCTGAACTGCCTTCTGTTCTGCACAGGGCCCCACCACACCTCAGAATTCAGTGCCTGAATGAAACCTGAGTCTGAGATCTAGACATTTGTGAAGAAAGAAGACAAACAGCTGAACACCTTCAAAGTCAAGGGACAAATTATGCAACCAAATGAATGGTTCATGCATTGGGGGATGGGAGCAGGAAAGCTAATAGAAAACTGTGTGAAGTGTCAGAAGAATTATGGCTGGTAACACCTATGTAAACCTAGTTGCTTGGTGGGTAGCTGACATGACAGGAACAGACCGGATAATTGTACAGCATAGGCCATAGCTGAATACAGAATGTTGAATGGATGTTATATGGAAACACCTAAGACCTCTTGGTGTGAATAACCAAAAAAATGGGAACATGTGTTCTTTACAGAGACGTCATATTTTGAAATCAATCACAAACATTTTTCAGTTTGGTTATTTAAAAATTTATAGAACAGTAATAGTGGCATATTACACCTGAGAAATTACTTATAATTTCATTTGGCTTCCATAAGGCATCTATCAAACCTCTTAGTCATCTAAGAAAATCTGGAAATTATTTCACAAAGTGTGTTTGAATTATAATGCAAAGTAATAAAATACCTTTAAGCTCAGATTGGTGCAACTTTCATAGTTTATCTATGCAATGTCAGGAAAAAGATGCCATCCCTCTCCCTGTCCGAGAAAAGTATTATTTTTTATTAAAATCTATTCACTTATTTCATATCTATGCCTTCAGCTTAATGTTAAGAATGCCAGAAGTACAACAGATCGGCCCAGAATTCTGTCTCAGGTCAGGTATCCAAACTTACTTCTGAGAAAAAGTGCCCTTAAACATAAGCAAATCAGATATAGTTTTGTGCTGGGCTAAAAAAAAGATTAATCATGTAGGAACTAATGTCCATATTACATTGCTTTCCCAGAAGTCATTAAAAAGACAACAATGCTTTGGCTTTTTCCCACAAAATAGTACATGTGCAGTCATGCTATGTAACTGTCTACTGGTCTCAAGCAACAATGTCTGAAATTGCTGGCTAATTGCAGCCAAAATTGAGCATTATGAAGGGTGTATGGGACACAGAGTTCACGTTTCATGAGATAAGCAGAGGAGTAGAAGACAAAGACTTTGGCTTGCTGAAGGAAGTCTGCAGTGTCACATCAGCTATATTATTAGACATCAGATACCTCAGGAAAGAGACCTTCCAACTCACACAGAGCCAGGAGTAGGCTGGCTTGGAATTTGTGTTTAATTTGCTGTTGGCTATGACAACTACAGGTCACAAAAACTCCGGAAACCAAGGTTCAGTCCCCCTGCCCACAGGACTAGCTGCTTTTCAGGAACTTTTTTTGTTCCCCTCTGTATCCATCCTCCTTTGAAAAAATACACTTTCTCACACATTTTAGAAACCCAGGCCTTTGTAGCTAAGGTTATCTAAATACACAATTATAACAGAGGTGGTCTCATGTCATTGTTATTTTACAAAGTTTGTGTTTCTTTGGCACATAATTGTACACCAACAGATTTAAGACTGAAGACCTCTACTTGATTTAGTATAAATCTGTATAAAGGTGTGCAACGAGTTGTTAACAGTGGCAAGTGGCTTATGAGTTACTTGATGTAGGTGAGTGAGAAGTTGTTATTTGTCCAGATGTTTTTGCACATTTCCTTAAAATTTTCATCCAAAACCACAAAGAATAACTGTGGTGCAGCTCTTATGCAAAGATCTGTTCCTGAGCAAGGCTGCAGTGGGATTATGCGGCAGAAGGGATCTCTAGAGACACTGTGACTGACTCAGATCAGCAGCGGCTGAAGAGACTGCATATTTCCTTCTAAACATAAGAATTTAATTCAGATTAATAAGAAAAGTAAATGATTTCTTTTTTTCCTTGAGAGAATTTCTGTGTCGGCAGAGATACTGCCTCAATACAGCTGTCAAATTTTTAAATTTTGCTAAATGTGCAGCATTTTACTGACAACAGAAATCCCCCCAAAACAGTTCTTTTCCTCTCTGTTACTTATTCCTGCCTCCAGAATGTCTTTTGAAGGCAATGCCCATTGTTATTTCTCTGCTTTTAATGTTGCATCCTTATCTGGGAACATAAACCTTTCTTCAGATAATTTAAATTGCTTATCCTGAGAACAGAATCACCCTCAAACACATTGCCCAAACTAGTAGCAATAACTTAAATTATTTTATTATTTCCAGCGCATTTTGGACACATTGAAGTCAGTTCTTACTGATCACTTGCTTTGCAGACATGCTTGCATTCAGTAGGGACATGAACAAAGTTAAGTGCATCATCGTCCTGAAAATGTATTAAGTGATTCTGACATTTATGTGAGGAAAGTCGTCCCTTTTCTGCAGTAGATCCTTTAGGATCTGTTTAAATATTATCATAAAGGAAAATAATTTCAGTTTGACGCTCTTGCCTGTTTTTTCAGATAATCATCCCTTCCCCTACAAGTGAAACCAAATACCTTTGAGCTTTCAAAGATGAGGACAACTGGAAAAAAAACCAAACACCAGATATCAGAACATGTCAGAGGAGAGGCCTTGCAATGTGGGCTGCATCCAGACTTGTAGCAAAGTGCAGCTGTGGAGGGGAGTCAACGTGATTTTTAAGCCACTTTGACACCTTGTTAAACCTCAGCTGTTAAATGTCCCTGGGTAGTCTTTGACTCAGTCCTGCTTCTTCCTGATACTGTTTAGCTGGTGGCAGAGTCCTGTACAGGTCTATCTACACCAATTAAGTGTTAAATCAATTAAGCTTCACATTTTTTCCAGCATCTACACCTTTTTACTGTGAATTAGCCCCTTTCCAGGTGCAGGAAGGATTTTGTCATTAACAGTTCTCTGCCTCCTTCTGTCTGCCAAGAGATCTCCTACGCAGAAGCAGAGGGGTTAAATATGGACAAATGCGTATCACACTGCAAGAAAACAAACAGAGGTTAACTTTGTACAAATACATGTCACGCACTGTAAGAAAACTAACTCACTGGAGGAAAAAAAAGTAATAAGCCTGTAATGTTCTGGGAGAGCAGTGAGTCACCACTGGGAAACTGCTATTTGCAGGAATCCTCACCTACCACAAGCAAGAAAGAGACCAGCATGGTGGGCTTGGGGAGGGGAGCGCGACCAGAAGGCTCACTGCTTGGCTATGTCCCAAGTTCTGCACTAAGAAAAGTAGGAGGGGGAAAACCAGCTCCTCTCCTGACCAGCTTAGGTGTGAAGAGCCAGGCTACCAGCAATGCTGCAATGGAGCTGCTTCCACTGCTGCCAATTGCTGCCTGAAGGATGGAAATCGGTATTGTAATTGATTTTTAGGCCAGCTAGTGACCTTTTCCTGTGAGGATATGGCATTTTAAGGAAGGATGTGAGGTCTGGCAGAAGGTCAGGCTACCGGTATTTATGTAACCTATAAATTATAGCATTTTCGTTATTGCATGGTCTGGGATCTTCTCTCTAAAATGCCTCTCTTCCTCATCCAATCTGCTTCTCCAGGACACCTTGTAAGCCACGTATGAATATGAGAGCTTTCGAGGTTTCTCTTACAGCTGTCTCCTATAATGTCTAGTAATTCTTGTCCCCAGTTAAACAGATACGATAAACACTGCTTTAATCTTTTTACCCAGAAATAGTGAAAGGACCACCTTTTACCCTACCTGCAATAGGGAATAGAGACCTCATCCAAGATCTGCAAAGCTTCTGTTCTCAGGAACTCAGAAGACAATTTCCTTTTATTTCAAACATGGATGTGTAGACAGGAATCTTAGAACATTCAAAATAAAACTCAGTTTCACATATGCCCCTTTTTAGACCCATTTCAAACCCCTGTTTAAATCTTCACCTCTTAATTCTTTAAAAAGCAAGAGAGTAGTCTGAAAAAATAAAGAAGGTTTTGACATAACAAAGACTTTATACGTGTGCTTAACTATACACGCAGTATTTAATCTCAATTTCAGTGGAATGCACAGTGATGTGTAAAGATATACATAAATCTGCAGGCTTGGGGTTTGTTTAAATTTCAGCTTTGTAAGAAAACGGCAAACTAGATAATTTCTATGAGTCACAAACTTTTTAAAGATCTTTTTAGAAGAAGGGATAGTTTTGTGTGTGTTTATGGAGGGGGGAGGTCTGTAAAGAACAGGTAGAAGTATTACTGCCAACAGGCGTGTAGGAAGCACAGTCGATTATCTTTGGAGTATACCGGGCTTTTATTTCTCTCACCTTTGCTAACACCACTTGCTGCAGTGTCTGGTCATGTAATGGCAGAGAAGTTACATCATTAGAGCCATCACATCCTTTTCATAGTTTGCAGACCTGGCAAACCAGTGTGGGTCACTGCAAATAATTTGTTCCTTGACCCAGAATCATATGGAAGTGCAGCTTTTCATATGGTGTTCATTTGAGAGATATGCCCAAAAGCTATTTTTATCAGTTGAAGACAAATTTGATCTGAATGTGAGCTGGAATGTTAACTCTGAGTACCTTTCAATTTTTGTGAGGATCTGGATTTGATGTCATTTGGGTCATTGCCATGAGACAAATTTGTCAAAGGCTGAGCCAAGCTTAAGAATACCTAAAATTGTGCTTTTAAAATTAAACGTGGACTGTTTGGCAAGCTCATCCTTTCTTTAATAAATGCATGGTACTGACTTCTTTGGGACAACCTCTCTCAGTCTATATTCAGTCATAGCTTGCTTCAGGGCTCCTTTTTTTACTCCTTCTCTATTCTCTGGTCCAAGTGTCTGGACCTCTACCTCTCAGGCTCCACTACCAAATATTTCTGATTATTGCCAGAAACCTGTGGCTCAATTTTATTGTAACAATGTTATTTTATTTTGCAGTCACTGATGTTTTTCTTGACCTTTTCTTCTTTGCCTAGGATGGATTAACATGTTGTTCTACAAAAAAAAAGAGTGAATGGAAGATGGACACAAATTAAAGTGTGTAACATGTCACACGATTTATTCAGCTCAGTGCACTTTCAAAATTAATTATACCTAACAAGCAGCTAAGACTGATGGAGTTCATGTGTGGGACTGGAACTAACAGGTATGAAAGCAATGATTTCTCAATGACCTGAAATTTTAGTACAATGATTTGTTTGAGAGTAAGACCTAAAACCCCCCAGAAGGAGCAAAGTTGAATGCCATTAATTTGAAGAAATTATGCCTTTGGGTGCTTTTTCTGGAACATTTTTACCAGAGTGCTATTATATCACTATTTTCTTTCAGAAATTTGCCTGGGGAATATAGGACTTTTATTTGCTATTTGTGTGGGTTTGATATGGAAAGATTCAATATGAACTGCGATTGACATCATTAAGCCCTTTTCGTATCTAGGATACCAGTACATCCTGAGTATTTGTGATTGAAAGTAATCACTATCCTGAACAAAATTCAGTTAATAATTTATGTGGGTATACACATTGATTCCAGTTAGCTACATTGGACTCTTATAAATCCAGCCTGCAAGTCATGAGTGTAGTGTTTTACATGACATATATAGGAAGGATTAGCTGAAAACTTTAGTATCGCATGCAAAATAACATGGTTTTTGTCAGAGCTGCAAGCAGTTCTAACAGTCTCAGTAAGATTTAAAGATATATCTGTCTTGGCAGTATGTGTTGTTTGCTAAGGACCACTGTAAAGTAGTGAAGAGAAATACTTTTTAAAGGAGGTAGCCAAAATTATCATACTTCTGGACTGAGAAAAGCCAGCCGTACCTCCTTGGTAAACTATAGTGACTTAAACTAGATAAGACTAACCAGCAAGAATTAATTTAATACAGAGAGAGCATTCTTTGCTCTCATAGCCTATAGGCTATGAAAAGCACCCTGGTTCCTAGATTCTCAGCCCACTCTCCAGTTTGCCTAGGTTAGTGGAGCCCAACAAGTCAGCAGAGGTTGCTGAAGATCTGATGTTTTGTCTCCAGCCAACCCGACCTTCAACGGGCAAGTCTGGGAAATTTTACCCACCTGCAACACTGCAAATTCATGGCACAGAATAGAGGACAATAAAACCAAAACGGAGAGAGAAAAGCTAGGTGTGAATTTAAATATTTGGGCCCAGATAATACCTTATATATATCTTAAATATGTGTCTCAATTGAATACTAGAGGCATCTGTGCTCTGCTTCAATGTTCCTGTGAGGCTGCGAGTCTGTTCCGTACCGCCCCATCTGAGCTCCTCAGTCGTAGCTCGCTTTCAGACCAAATCCTCCTTGGTTTTGTAATGTCTTATCCACCACATGATTTCCAAAGACTCTTTTACATGGAGTGGCAGTATCAAAGCCTGCAGTGAAAATGGCAGCAGATTCTTTTTTCTTTTAAGACTGATGGAAGACAAAAACCTCATCATTTATATCACAGCCCTGACCCAAGCATTGGGAAACTTGAGTTGAAATCATGATTTAGTTAATAAATTTAAAACTATCCTTTTGAACTTCAATATAAATGAAAGGTAAGTTGAGTTGCACCCAAATGGTTTGAGCACTCACCTGGGAAAGAAAAGCACTGGATTTTGGTTTTCTATTCACATTATACATTACAAATTATAGCACCACCACATTATTAAAAAACAGAGAATGAGTGATAGGCTTATAATGCTCATAAGTTTGTACATGTGCTTGAACTAAGAGAAAAAATCCCAAAACAATCAAACAAACAAAAACAATCCAACCAGCAATGTTCTTGAACTTCCATTTAGCAGAGAACCCTTGTCCTGTGAGGGCAGAACTATATTGCCCCAAAGAATTGCCCACTCATTTGGAGAACAAAGAAGAGGTTATCCAGTCTGCATGGGTATGAAAGAAAAGAACCCTTTTCCTCTCTTTGTCTCTTACTAAAACCATGCCCTAAGATGACATAAAATTTGTGCATGTCATCATATGAAAACAGAGGCTTCATACTAAGTAGAGTCTATTGTCTCAGCAGCTGAAACTGCAGAACAAAAAAAACCCAACCCCCACATCAAAAGAACAAGATTAGAATCACAAAGCTGAGTATTCAAAGGCAGGGAAGTGACAAAATGAAGACTGCCAGAATTTTCTTTTTAACAGTTTTGTCTGTAAGTATATGACTGAATATTATTGGAAGGTCACCAGCCTTCATTTCTTGCACAAGAGTGAATAGTTACTATATTCAAATTAACGAGTAGTTATGCTTATTTTCTTCTTATTGTTGTGTAGATACATCCATGCCCTAACGCAATACATTTTGAAAACTTCAGAGCAATAAGAGGTGATATTAACCTCAATTTTATGGCTCTGGAACTAAGGCATGAAGAAAATGAGATGCAATGTTTTCACTAATTTCAAATGACAATTTGGAAATAATTAGAAGCTCATTTTTCAGAGCATATGAGCTCATACAACACCTTATATATGCGACATGACTTCATTTGCAATTGCTATGCACTTAATCAATCTGAAAATCAGACCTTAGTGTTTCCCATTAGATAGACAGAAAATGAGAAACATGCAGTTTTTAGTTCGCCGTGAAAAGTTTGGGTGAAATGACTTGCCCAGATCTTTATGGAAAAGCCAAGGATGATACCACATTTCAAAGGTAGCACCAGGGAGGGTCTGATTAATGCTGGAAGCTACTGAAAGTAACCTTTGAAGTAATGTGGTTTGTTACCTAAAGTAGAAATTTTCTAATTTTTCTTTTAGATTAAAGAATGACTATGTTGAATTTACTAATTTCATCTCAAGTTAGGAAACTGGAATCCTTTGTGACAAAGCACACATGAGAGACATATAGAAAGAAAATGCATACTGAGCTGGACACTTCTGACCTTTTTATGTTGTTCCCATTTTACGCTGTTGCAGCTGAATTTGATTTGAATATGGAGATATTCCATGTTGACATAAATGAAAGTAAGAGGAGAACTGAGATTCTTCTCCATGATTTCATTCTGTGCTGCCAGAAAATAATGGATGCGAACATCAGAAGCACATTAACTGTAAAGTCAGTTTTATATATATATATATATATTTAATATATAAAAATATTAAATAATTTAAAAATCAAGAAGTTTTTTTGTCAGAACATAACAGCTATTAGTGTAGTCAGATCACTCATGCAGGTCTGAGAGAGTGCATGTGCTATCTGGTAATGGTAAACGTATTCTTAATGCATACCACTTGCCTGAGTACATAATAGCTGTCACCTTATATTTTATCTGTGTCATCAGTAGACAAAAACACACACTGCTTTTGAAACATCTAATTCGGGGTAGCTATCACCATGGAAAACTGTAGTTGAGGCAAAAGAAAATCAGTTTTACTCCATGTCAATAAACATAGTAAAACTCAGACTATTCACTGATATGCTTGCACAGCTCCTTTACCAGCCAGTGATGCAGAACTACCTAGTGTGCCAGTTTCATCTCCAGACTGATGGCAATTCAAGAGCACCTGCTATATATCTTGGTTTAGCTAAAAGAAACGACCTTTTGTCTTGAGAGAAGAGCACCTTTGTCCTGAAACAACATCAGGAAGTCATGTATATGTTGACTGAATTCCTGACACACCACATTTTCTTTCAGCATGCTGAGGTTTCCCTGAAGGTGTCTCATTCTAGTCCTGGTGGGAACATGCCTTGTTGGCAACAAAGATCTTAGATGTCTACCATGCAGTAGACTATATCTGAGCTAGTGACTATGAAGTCCTACTATAATTAAGGAAAAGAAAAATTAACTGCCATAAGTGTCAATTTTTTTCTCCACTGACAAAGGTAACCTAGGGAAAATACTTCAGATGTTGTATGTTGTAGATGGCTTAAGTTAGAGAAGATAAATCCCACCCACAGTGATGAGACGCTATAAATAAATCATTTATGTCTGACTAAAGATTTTTATTCCAATTACCTGAAAAAAGGTACACAGGAAAGAATTTACTCAGTTAATAAGGTAATCCAAGTTGAGAAAAAGCACCATTAAAAGTCAGATGTAGATTTAAAGAGCATACAACTTTCTCTTGTTTTCCCTACACATGCATACTAAAAATAAAATGGCCAAATTTATTCAGCTTTTCAATTATGAACTTCTGAAATGTGATTTTAGAGAATAAATAGTAGTTTGACTTGCTTAATAATAAAAGAGATGATAGCATTTTATTATGCTGATGATTCCCACAGTTACATATCTTGCAAATGATGTCTACCTGGACAGCATTATGACACAAATACAATCTTGAAAGCAGTGACACTCTTCTTCATTTTCTCAAAATATCTGCGATCGCTGGTCATTTGGATTTGAACATATAGAATATTGTCAGAATCTTCTAAAAGTAAGGTTTCGGTTTGCATAGCCCTGAGCTCTGACTACAGATACATTGATCATGAAGCTTTTCATGTACCACCTTCCTTATAACTTTCTTCTGGTGCATTTGTGTAACTACAAGGGATACCTACAGTTTAAGGATAGTGTCTGTGTGTGAGCACTTAGTATAATCAGTGAAGATCCAGGGCAGAATTTAATTGCATAAGCATAGGTATCTGGCATCGTTTGAGATGTTATGAGGTATTTCATCAAGCTTCCAGCTGCAAAAGGTCTCCCATACTCCTAGATGTATAACTCATATGGTCAACAGAGCTCAGAAAGTGACTAATCTCATTTTAAAGTGACCTATATTTAGTCAGCTGTCATGCTCTTCAGGCTACTATGGGCACAAATATTCAATAGGGAGCTAAGGCAAATCTGGGTAATTGGTAAGAGGCTGCGGTACAAAATCCTACAATGGTATGGCTCACCATTGTAGCCACTAACTGTAAAGCCAGATTCCAGGCTTCCACATTAGTAATTTTTCATTAGCATCTAACTGAATTAGGCACATGATACACTTAGGGCTAGGTTAAACTACTGGTGTGTAGATGTGTAATGTAATGGCTTGTGATTTGAGTCAGTAGATAGATGAATGAATCAAAGCACCTGCTGTCTTTGGCAGCCACATACTAGCTGTCCATACCATCACTGGATAAAACGGTGATTATATTGTCAAAGTCAGGATCTTTGAACAGCGGAAAGGTTATAATCTTTCAGACCCCTCTGAAAAAACCCGTAGTCCTCTGTTTATTAATAAAATGCTAAAACAAATGATAAGATGAAGCCAGAAAAAGTATTGACAGAAATATTCTATTAAGTGCAAAGAAATCATATCTTGAAAGATAACTACATTTGATATATTAAAATAAATGTATGAAAAGAAAAACCTTACCGAATTCTGTGTACTTTGGACTAACAGCTATGAAGAGTTAACTATTTTTTTCTAGCAGTCATTGTTTTATTGCATAATATAAATAAAGAAAATTAGCTTTAAAATTCCATTCTTCTTGGGTTGACATAGAACAAAAAGTAGGTGGTAGGTTTTGGGTGTGGAAATGTTTTGGGAAATGAGGCAAAGTGATAGAAAATGAAATTAGTTTGGTAGCAATACTTACATTATACAATAAAAACATTCCCTGGTTAAGAGAGACGTAGCTATTCCGTGTCAGATCTAAACCTTATAGATTGATATCACCAAAATAAAAATTTTGAAAAATCATTGAAGAAGAAATAGTGACTAGAATAATTACAGAATTTATTGTTCTTCCTGTCTCATCTAGAAATATAGTGGTGTCATGACAGTAAACAAGATCATACTTATATGGGTGTTATGGTCTATGGAAGTATGCAGGAGTCTTTCCATCTTATTTCTGATACTCTGAGAAGTATAAGGACACCCCTGTAAGCATGTATTCGCCTTAGTGCATCCAAGCCCCAGAGCAGTCAGAGGAAGCAGAAATGGAATTGCCACAAAAGCAGTGATATGTTGTTCCTTCACCTTATCTTAGCCTTAATATGAAAATGCTTTTCATCTGTGGGATTTAAGTCAAGCTTTGAAAAAAAGTCACCTCTGAGTCCAGCTGAGCAGGTCTATATCCATAGGTCATTATGAGCCACAGATTCATTTCTCTTTCCCGTGTACACAGTGTCTCCTGTTTTGTGCTTGGTATGCTTGTATGACACTTTTATCACACCTAAGAAATATCACTGGTTGGGCAGCTGGAATCTGACTTCTGGCTTTATCTTATGATGTTTCTATTGAACAAAAGGTATAAAATAGGGAGTTCCAAATTACATAAACTAACACAGAAGCCGAGTAATTCTGAATCATTAGAAGTGACTGCAGAAAAAAGTCTAAATAACATTTCCTTGAAATTAAGTCTATCAGTCTATGGAAATCTCCCAGAATAAATGATTAAAGTCCCCTCTTCTGGAATACTTAATACCAGGTTTGGTGAAACCTCAAAATCTTGTAAAACCAATCCAATATTTGCAGAAGAATTAAACTGGTAATCTGGCAAGTTATACAAGACTCCTCCTCTATACAAGTAAATGATGATCCTAGGTCTGACCTTTCAATGTTGAGCGCTTCTTTTATGACTTGAATTTTACTCTGTCCACTTATGTATTACTTTTGTTTTACTTCTGGCTAGATGTATCCTGATTTTTTTAAAGCAGACTGTGTTGATCATTATTCACTCTTTTATTCCAAAATCTAAAGCCTTCTGCAGTTCCCATTTGCAACTGCCTGAACTTCAGTCTTCATTCTGAACAGTAAATGGCTTCATAATCAGACTCTAACTTTGCATTTTAAGGTTTATGATAATTAATTTTAAGGGGAACTTGACTCTGTTTATGTTTTCCTCTCAGGAGTAAATAATGCAAGAACAATTACTGGTAACATGCCAGCAACTCTGACAGCTTGCTCCAAAAAGTTTGCTTTATAGTTGAGTATAAGGCAGTGGTTATGTACGCAATTCTTACCTACTGATCTCAAAGCACTTTACAAAGAAGGCATAATTTCCATACTATGTTTTAAAATACCCACTTATTTTTTCTCTTGCTTCTAACACATTTTTGCTTCTTTAGGCAAATGTTTTTCCAGTTCTGACCTCCAGATCTTCTCTGATTCATAGATAAGGAACATTTTCTTTTTTGAGGGCACCAATATGTTTGGCCTCCTAGATATTTTTGGAAAGACTTATATTAACATACGTCATCGCAAAACTGCTCCAAGGAGACCATTGCACAGGATGCAGCACTCCCCCCCAGCTGTCCCTAGAACATCACTTTTCCCATCCTCAGCACACTTGCATTGCAGTACCTACTCAGTTTCCAAGATCTTACAGAATTCCCTTTATAGTTCAGTTTCCAGGGTTTCATACAGAGCTACCCCATATCCCCTGAAGACACCCTCAGCCTCAGTCTCCTCCAACAGCAGATGCAACTCCCTGGAGAGCCTACAGCGCTCTCAGTTGCTTCATCCCTCTACCTGATACCTGAGCAAAAGAAAGCAAGAAGTGATGATGGAAAAGAGGGAAAGCAGAGCAATGGGGACAGGATGGCCAGTGTGGGATAGAGGAGGCCATGGGATGCAGGGTGGAAAAGGGTGGGAGCTGGAGTAGGACCAATAGAGAAAGGGAGAGGAAGAGGAGATGATAACAGAGGAGCTGTGAACAGCTGTGAATGATTTCACAGGGTTAGACAATGAGGTAGCTAACTCACCTCTTCATTTATTCTTCAATAATTACAATATGAATTGTTCTCTTCCAGGATTTATTTTCTTATTGTTTTGGCCTCCTCCTGGGAGGTTCTACTGATCTATCTTGTTTTAAATTTCTGTACTAAAGCCTAGCAGTGACATTTTTAATCATTTTAGTGATTTAGTAATATTATGCATTAATATAAACTGCCTGGGTGTCAATTCTCCCTACAGCTCTTTTTCAAGAACACAGGATTTTTCTTCTTTTTATCATATTCTTTCAATAATAGTGAAAAATATTTCTCTTTCATTCATTCATCTCTCACCTCTCTCCCAGTATACATAAATAAATAAATCACTCCCAAAATATAAATAGAATCCCTCAACGAAGCAGAATCCAAGAAAACCATAATATTTTGGATAGCTTTTGAAGCCTGTAAACCAGCACTTCTCAGAAGTGTCTTCAAATAGCTGGCTTGTACTTTCTTACTAAAAATGTAAGCTGATAAGAGAGAAAAAGTTTTTGCAGCTGACAGTGCTTAATGTTATCTGTAGAGTAACTTGAGACATCTATCTTCAGCCCTTTCCAACCTGTATTTCTCTTGATATGTCGAGCCAAGGCACAAACACAGAGAACACTTAGCAGAAGCCCATGGACATAAAGTACAACATTTATAAGTACCTATAAAACTTAAAACAGGACCTTGGATCAAAAAAACCTTTTGTTTCAGGCCCTAAGACCATGGAGGGGAAGACACGTACCTTGTGGTGGTGTACAGTGGAGATTAGCGCTCATTTACACTGCAGTTTCTGCTCTCCCCATTGCAGACATCTTCCTTTGCTGTGGTGCCATTTAAAACATAAAACCGCCTGTTGTTTACGATGCTGAAGACCATGGGAGTTCTTTCCTTGCTAATAGCTGACATAGTGTAGATTTTTGGCTAAAATGATTAATATCTTGAAGAGAGGTGCATAGGCATAGCTGGGAAAGTTTTGGCAGCAGGAGGCTGCAGGGGGCCCTTTGTAGGAGGTGGTTATGAACAACCCTGGGCTGACCACAGCCACCTCTAGCCAGCTTTGAAAATGCTGTGAACAACCTGTCAGGACCTAAAATTGCAGCTTTTGGAGGAGCACAGAGTGCTTCTGTGCAAACATGTTAAAGAAAAGGCATCAGCTGCTGGAAGGAGCAGAAATTAAGGGAACACATGAGGAACATGGAGGAGATGTGGAAAGAGACATTGTTGGGAATGTGGCTGAAGGCATGCTTTTGGAAGGAGGCACTCCATGCCAGAGGAGGTATGGGTGTTCCCCTTTTCTGAGGAGACGGTGGTTGTGGCAAAACAGGTCAGGGCAGGAACACCCCTGAGGGGCTGTAGCTCTTGTGCAACCCGTGCAAAGGTGGGGACATCCCCAAAGAGACTGCAGTCCATGGAGGAACCCATGCCAGAGCAGAGGAAAAGTAATAAGAAGCAATGAGTAGCAGCAGGATACTGCTACGCACATGATCCCAACTTCCAGTGCTGCCTGGCACCTCACAAAAGGGACTGAGAGAATCTGGGTGAAACCTGTGGCAAAAATATGGGCATTTGAGACCAGATAGAGGAGGGAGAAGAAGAGCTGCAAGCAATTCTTGTCAGCAAAGAGAACAAGTAAGGACAGCAAAGAATGTAAAGGAAGCCGGGAAAAAAAATTTGTCACAGAACAGTTGCATTAAATTCTTGATCTTCTTTTGAAAACCTGTGTTTCTTCTTTCTTTTCTGAGGCAGCATGGAGTGGTATTGTCCAAAGAGCAGAAAGGACTAGCAAGGACTGAATTTTTGACTCCAACACAAATGAATTCTTACCTGAACAGCTTTCATGTATGTCACTATGTAGATAGATAAACTCCAAACATATAATACTAGATACCTGTCCTGGTTTTGGCTGGGATAGAGTTAATTTTCCTCTCAGTGGCTGGTACAATGGTGTGTTTTGGGTTTAGTATGAGAATAATATTGATAACACACTGATGGTTTTACTTGTTGCTAAGTAAGGCTTCTACTAAGTCAAGGACTTTTCAGTTGTTTAGGCCCTGCCAGTGAGAGGGCTGGAGGGGCACAAGAAATTGGGAGGGGACACAGCCAGGGCAGCTGACCTGAACTAGCCAAAGGGATATTCCATACCATGGAATGGCATGTTGTGTATATCAACGGGGAGGGGGTTGGCCAGGGCCTGCCCATCGCTGCTCGGGGATTGGTTGGGCATCAGTCAGTGGATGTGCGCAATTGTATTGTACATCACTTGGTTTTTTTTTTTTTTTTCTCTTTTGGATTTTATTCCTCTCTCCTTTTCATTACAGCTGCTGTTACTGTTATTTTTACTATTATTATGTTGTATTTTATTTCAATTATTAAATTGTTATTAACTCAACCCACAAGTTTTACTTTTTCCCCTAATTATTCTCCCCATCCCACCAGGAGTAGGATGGGAGTGAGAGAGCAGCTGCGTCATATTTACTCGCCAACTGGGGTTACACCACAACAATACTACAGCATCATAGTATCAGCATGGGTGTTTGGTATACTGGATAGAACAAAACCATAAATATGATGTCTCTCTTTTAGGGTCACTTCCATAGAGGGAAGAAATAGTAACCATGGATGGGAAGATATGATGATATTCCTATTCCCAAATACTTTATTAATTCTAGGAAAAAATTGCACAACAAACGAGAAGAGAAAAGAAAATAGGCATCACTGACGTGAATCATTTGGGGGACTAAAACTAAGTAAGTTATTTAAATTTTAGGTAAATATTTCAATATAGTACATGTCTTGGATGCTACATTGAGGATTGTCTAGTTCAGGTGCAGCAATGAATACAGTCTGTGGAGACATGTACATAGCCCAGAAGAATAAAAACATGTATGAGTGACGTAGAATAAACCAAGACATTTCCCAAGACCTTGGACTGTTGCAGCTGGCAAGAAATTTTTGGGGGAGCATATAGCTGGGAACTGTGGTTGTTGCCTTGATGCTTTAGAGCTGCTGAGAGAGAGAAAAGAAAATTTATCTGAATCTGTTGTGACTTCTAACCTGGATTTCCCTCTAATCAGATTTGCATTCCTTCATTCCTTTTTCTTTCTTGATTGTAGAAATACATCAGGTGGTCATAGTGCTGCTCCTACAAATGTCACAGTACAAAAAGAAATGTAGGTATGTGGCTGAATTTAGTTTTGTGATTAAACAGACTTTCTTTCCAAAGAAAATTGAAGCAGGATATTAGAAGTATGACGTATATTTCTCTAGTTTATTGCCAAGCAGTCTGTGTGCAATATAAAACCCAATTGTGTGAGGAATCATATTCAACAACAATGATCAAGAAACATCCTCCATCTTAGAAGCAGTGCATCAAAACAGACTGCAGAAAGCAGGAGGCTCTACTCCCTTTTGTGTGATTATTGTGCAAAAGCTAACAAGTAATGATTGCCTAGCTCCAGGCCATAGCACAAAGAACATCAAAACCAAAACACAAGTTATTCTTGATTTTCCCCTTAATCATACAATTAGGTCATGACAGGAAATACATAGTGTTGTGCATGATCAGCTCTATGTTCTAGAAATAACAGCCCTCATACTGTTTATGTATGAGGGTAGAGTAGCTGGTTTGGGACTGGTCTACTGGTGTTCTGGATCACAATGTCAGTGTGTGTGAGACTATCTGTACTCTTTCTTTCCCAAAAAACTTTGCACTTCTCATTGTTGATCTTCATGAGGCTCCCGTTGGCCCATTTCACCAGCCTGTTGAGGACCCTCTGGATGGCAGCACAACCCCCTGGTGTAGCAGCCGCTCCTCCCAGTCTGGTGTTGCCTGCAACTTTGCTGAGGGTACGCTCTGTCCCATAGTCCAGATAATGAATATGTTAAACAGGACTGGATCCAGTATTGACCCCTGGGGTACAGCACTAGTCACTGGCTTCCAACTAGACTTCATGCCACCAATCATCACCCTCTGGGCCCAGCCATTCAGCCAGTTTTCAGTCCACTTCACTGTCTGCTCATCCAGCATGTACTTTCTTCATCAGTTTCCCTACAAGGATCTTACAGGAGACAATGTAGAAAGCCTTGCTGAAATCGGGGTAGGCAATACCCCCTGCTCTCCCCTCATCCACCAAGCCAGTCACTTCATTGTGGAAGGTTATCAGGACTTCACAGACCCTAAAACTAAATGGGATTTTTCTTTGTCAACTGTTACCATTTTGGCACATTTCAAAAGCATTAGAGCCACTGAAAAACTAAAAAGAACACAAATCAAATGCTGGATAATTTTGAAAGAAAGATTGGTAAATATTTTAAATGCTAATTAAAAAATATGATCAGCATAACAAATCTGGTTGGATATGGGTTCATAATTGGTTATGGTACTTACTACACTGACTAAATATCCACCAAGAAATTAATTGAACTAATATTTACAATGGAACAATACACTGGTTAACATTTGGACTTATAGTAGTGCTACATTAGAAATGCTGCAGGTGTATTGATTTAAAGCTCTTACTGTTAGTAGCTTAAATTACAAATCTGCAGCCTGACCTAAGAATTACGTCAAGTCAACAGGATTCTGTAGCAGTATAAACCAATTTAAGTACGATTCTTTTTCAATAATATTTGACAGAGGCATCAGTCCGTGGAGTACCCTTGATCCTGTGCAGATTCTGCCAGGCATCAGCGAGGGCCAGCGGCTCCCTGAGGGCTGGGGAGCTGGGGGCTGGGGAGGGCCTGGCAGCCAGGGCCTGTCCCACCACCCCAGACCGCAGCTGGGCAGGCCCCGGCCCTGGGCATCGGGGACCTCCCTGGGAACGGGCCAAGGCCAGGCGGGGATGCGGGCCCCTGGGTGGGCCCAGCTCGGTGGGGCCTGTGGCCAGGCAGGGTGGTGGGGAGCTGGGGACCAGCCCTGCCGCAGTGTCGCTAGGGCAGGGACAGGTGGCCTGGGGGGCTGACAGGGGTCCTGGGAGCCCTGTGACCACCGGGCAGGGCTGGCAGAGCCTCAGAGCCCTGGCAGATTTCACGATGCACGCAATCCTAAATCACAAACGAAATTCCATTTTGCACAGGGATTGCTCATTGGAGTAAGGCATAAAAGTTCATGGGGTAGGAACTGGAATTTAAAAGCAACAACCCAGAAATATTAGCTCCCCAAAGATTCCCTAGTCTTTAACATGCAAGGTACAAACTTTCACGCACAACACAGGGACAGGACAACCCCTTCCCTGGTGACAGATAACGGGAGATGTGCAGCACACTGCACAGAAACATGGAACAGACACAGCTATACTGGCAAAAACTGAGTCTCAAGGAAACTTTTATGAAACTCTTAAGGACCAGAGAAGAAGGTTTTAAGGTTTCATCCCAAAGAGTTTATTTTCAAAAAATATTTTTTGTCTGGAAGGTCCACTGTCCACTGCACACGCACAGGACATTTCTTCTGCATTATGTTAGTCAAAATACAATGTTTGCGATGAACATAGTAAAGTCAAAGTACGAATGCCAGAAGTAAGACTGCTTATGCAACCTGTTTCTGTTCACACATGTGCTATGAGATAGCCTTTACAGCAAGGGAGAAACCATTTGCCACACACAGAATCATAGAATCGTTTAGGTTGGAAAAAACCTTTAAGATCATTGAGTCCAACCATTAACCCGACACTGCCAAGTCCACCACTAAACCATGTTCCTAAGTGCCACATCTACATGTCTTTTAGATACTTCCAGGGATGGTGACTCAACCACTTCCCTGGGCAGCCTGTTACAATGCTTGACCACACTTTTGGTGAAGAAATTTTTCCTAATATCCAATCTAAACCTCCCCTGGTACAACTTGAGGCTGTTTCTTCTTCTCCTGTTGCTTGTTATCTGGGAGAAGAGACCAACACCCACCTTGCTCCAACCTCCTTTCAGGTAATTGCAGAAAGCAGTAAGGTCTCCCCTCAGCCTCCTTTTATGTCTGTGTCATTTACTGCATGGGTGAGGGATCCAGATTACTGAAAGTCATCTCCAAATTGGGCTGGAATTCAGACAGACTCACTCCGTCCCATTACAGGAAAGCATTTAATTAACACGCCAAACATTTACAGCAGTTGCATATAATGGGCAGGACAGTACAAATGTCAATAGGTTCCTTCTGCATCTTCAGCAATTATGTTGATTTGAGCATTTATTCAGAAACATGGGAAAGCATCAGCTTCCCTTCTTACTGCCACATTCCCAGCTGCGGCGGACAGAGACCTCCAGCATCAGCATGCCTGCTTCCTTGTTTTTACAGACTGCTGTATTTCATTTTCCACTTCATAAATGACTCTAAATTACAGAGGTATTTTGTTGTCACTGCTTTCAGAGGTGTAGTGGATGGTATTCATTGCAGTTATGTCTTTCCAGCTGAATATTATGTTCCTTCAAATGCTGACTGGAGAACTGTAACCTGGAAGGAGTGGAAGCTTGTGCCTCCCCAGGAGACCTGCTGTTTGGGTAGAGGGAGATGCTCCAGGGTGGGAGAGGCAGACATGGGAAACTGCAGTGAGGAACAGGAAGATGCCAGACCAGCCCCAGAGGGAGTAAAAAGCTTCCCTGAGACCAGAGGGATGGAGTGGAGATTTCTGCAACTCAGAATACCATTGAACTGACCGGAAACAAGGACCTGCCCCACTAGGATACAGCAGACAAGCAAGGCAATTAGGTACAAAGCCTTTTTTATTTTTCATCTGTTTACTTCTTGCCTTTGTGTTTTCAATATTTCAAAAATTAACTATTCTAGATTTTTAAAAATAAATTGTTCTAGCTTTTTCAGTGTAAAAGATTTTCAGTCTTACTTGGGAAGCTCCCAGCACAAGAAGGTCTAGTCAGATCTATCAGAGACCTACAGCTACATGGGTTCCTGTCACACTTGGCTGTCCCAGCTTTCTCATTCCTCTAAAGATTAGAAGCTGCCTTCTAAATTCTAACCCACAATTATTCATGGCAATTTTGTATCCATTTGTTCTTGTACCAAGACTGACTTTTAGCTTAAATAGCTCTTTTCCTTCCTAGTGTTTGTTGCTTTCATATATTTATAAAAAGAAATTATATCCACTCTTCGCTTTCATCTTGCAAGAATGAACAATCCAGCTTTAAATATTTCCTTTCATAAAACAAGCTAGCCATTTCCCTTGTCAGTTTAACAGTTGTCTTTACATTGTCCCCATCAAGATTCATGTATAATTGCCAAAACCTGCAGTTGTAGGGAGTCTTCTCAGGCAAGGTCTCACCAGTGCCCTATATTCATTCTAGGTTGCCAGATGCTACATGCTAGATGACATTTGTTTTCTCATATGATGGTCTATGATACAGATGTTTTGCGATGGACTGCTGAATTAATGTCTTTCTCTGTAGTATTTCACCTTTTCTACAGTGCATGTCTTGTATAGGAAACAGGAGTCTGAAATCTGCCCTGGGGTCAGATGCCCAAAGTCGTGTGGTGATGTCCCAGCCTTTTATCAGATTGCATCCTGAGGATACCCTTTTCATCAGCCTTAGGTGACTTACAAGTCCCTTAAATTCAGTCTTTCACACCCAAATGTAGGTATGCAAACAAGTAGTATGTTTGGTTTTGTGGTTTGGGTTTTTCTGGGTTTTTTTGTTTTGTTTTGTTTTGTTTTTTAATCTGTACGCTTTGTGGAATTGCATGACAAATTTGTAAACACATTTTTCTTTGAAAGAAATGGGTGTAGTTGGAAAGTAATATATAATTTAATCAAAAAGAGCGGGATTCACATTCACCAAAGTGGAGATACTTATACCCAAACTAGTCATTCATGCCCACTCTGTTGACAGTGGAGAAGAATCATTCCTATTCCTCACTCTAAACCTTTGCCATCCTGGATGATGTCCCATCACAGAGGACTTGCTTTCTCTATTTTTGTCTGGATTCCACTGTACATCTGGGACAGACTGATCTGTTTAAGGCAGCTTTTCAGGGAAGGATAGCAGGGAGGTCTCAAGTCCTGCATGAATGCATTATGTAAGGTAACACTGAAGAAGTTTGCCATTGTTTACCTCACGGACTATCACATGGCATACATACAAGATGAGGCCTTGGTCACATGCCTCCATTGCCCACAGATGCTGGCAGAGACCTCCCTCCAAAGTTTTAAGAAAGCTCTTTTCCATGTTTAATGCTTCTGCCAGCAAGGGTCCATAGTGAGACTTGTGCTTTTAACAACTTCAGGAATTAATTTTTGTAAACAGGAATTCATTCTGGATTTCTAGTTAGAAATCAAAGTTCCCAGGCAGCTATAACTAATAACACTGCATTAGAAAGTTTTGTCTGGTCCTTAAATATACACGTTTCACAATTCTTGCTATGTCTGTCTTGCTTAGAACTGTTATTTTACATAGTGCCAAAATGTAATATTTATGTTTTTAAGAGACAAATGAAGCAGCAGAGGTATACTGAGTTTGTAGCCATTTAAGGCATTTTGCTTCACAGAAAGTTACAGCATGAAGCATTCATTTAAACTCTCACCTGCCCTCTGCTACATGAAGAACTGTACTCAGAAAGCAGGCTTAATAAATCAATAAAGTTTGATTAATTAAATTCTTCTGTCTTGCTTTTTCTTAGGAACATAGTGAATGCACTTTTATCCCCTTCTGGAGTCATAGATCTATATAAATAAATCCTAGCATTTCCAGAGAAATAAAATAAGTTCTTCCTCCTCTACTTTCCATCTTACAATAACATTCCATACCTCCTATACACGAGTGCAGACATGCCAGTGTTTGTCATCTGAAACATTTCATTCTGTGGGGTGATTTCATTCCCCCCCATTATCAGATTTTAAGAAAAAAGCCTTTCCATTTCATCAACTTTGTGCATTTTCTGATGGAAAAATACCATGATCAAAACCAAGACTTGCTTCCAAATCTTACCTTAAAAATGTATGAGCCAACAAGAAGTGCTCACTGAGGAATTAGAGACTGAGTGTTACTGTAGTCTTGTTGACTGATGTACATATTGCACCAGAAAGGCAATTTATATCAGGTTCATGCGTACACTGTTCTGTTTAGTTTCTTGTCTGTATATAAATTACATCTATGCTTCTATTATTGCAGGCTCTTGTGCTTGATATTATTACCTACTTTCTACAATTAATTTCCCGATATAACAAGTTCCTAGGGCTTCCGCTACTGGCAGTAGACATTTTGCCAAAATAATGTAGCTCTTGTTTCTGGAAAAAAAGTGTCCGGCTGTAGCTCAGTTCAATCCTTGAAGGGAAACATGCCAAGAAAGAACAGAGGAAAACTTCCATTGTTATTTCTTTGGAGTCAGAGAGCCTTTATATCAAATTTACCCCACTTTCTGGGGAAGAACAATATTCTCGTGAGGGTGGAGGGAAGTTTTACAGTCCTGCCTCTGTGACATGCAGAAGGGACCTGCCCTGGGAATATTAGAGATGAAAGGAACAGAACCAGCTCTAATGCCTGGCTTCTCTCTCTTCCCTTATCCCACCTTCTGCATGTTGGTTTATGCATGAGACAAGGGCAGGTATTCAAAATGTGACAGAAGGAAAGCAACTGTAACTAAAGACTTGACTTGTGTATTAATTCACTTTCCTGTAAGTTGGATCAAGATGTTAAATTAGCATTTCCTAGTGGCAGACAGTTTAATTGTTGGGAAGTTTCCTGCAACAAATCAGTCATTGTCGGTTTGAGCTGGTCAGCCACAAAGCTAAAAGCTAATACTGTCACGGGTTGCTTCCACAATCCACTAATAACAGGAACACTGCTACTCGACAAACTACACCACTTCACAGTGTTTTGTTTAATAATAACATGAGTGTGCTGCAAAGTGGCAAGATCAAACCTAGTAAGAATTCAGCAATTTGTGCACCCCTGCAAGGTGCACACTGGATGAAATGCACGAGCTGTACCTTCCAATAATACAAACCCTGTATTATCTTCCAGAGTTTTGAAGGAAAGGCAGATCTGAACTGTATTTATTTGAGGTGGGGTGGTGCCAATCTACTAGATTCTGCTCCCCTTATTCAAGATCAGTGGAGGTTTACTCAGCAATTAATAGATGGAGATGCTAATTAGCAGGAGGCAAGGCAGTGTATGGGGGTGGAGGCACGGGAGCAAGAATGTCAGGAGTTCGTGCACACATGTTCAAAGATACCAATAGCCTATTTCAAGACACGCAGATACTTGGAAGATGAGCCCCCTTGTATTTTCACCTCCTCCTTTTTCCTAGATCAGCTCATTTTACCCAGTCCATGTCCCATTTACAATCAGTCAACAACATTCGTGTGAGCCTCCCTCCTGCCTTGGAAGAGGGCAGTTCTGTGCATCTTTCAAGAGAGGCCCCTCAGTGCTTGAGGCTTTTTTCATAGCCTCTACTAACAAAAAAATCTTGTTACTTAATTGAATAGAGACCATTTTTCACCTGAACTAATTCCCCAACCAACATAATTTTTATACTCTTTTGCTGCAGTTAGGCTTATTTTAAAACGCCTGAAAGTTTTTCATGCTCTCATGCAAGACATTCATGTCTTTCTCATCACTCTGCATGACAGCTGGCCATACTGATTATCAGCCGCTGTAGTTAGCAAGGAAATAATAGTGTATGGTGGATTTGTAGGATAATGAGATTAAAGTATGTCTTAAGGGCTATTCCGGGGGGGAGGGAAGAAGAAGATAACCACACCAAAAATTTTAAAATGAAGAAGAAAAGAAAACTAGAGGAAAAATAAAGCACAAAAGCAGTTTATGGCTTGCTCAAAGTTACTCAGAGTAGCTTTGGCTTGCCAGTTTATGGCTTCCTCAAGGCAGTTCAAAAGCAGATTCAAGAATCAGAGAATTCTTGAATCACCTCAGTGTTAGCGCTCTGGCCAGAAGAGAGTCCTGTTCCTTTATCTCCTTGTCAACTATGTGCAGCACTCCTGGTCCATACCATATAAATGCCTGATTCAAAGCCCACCTAGCTCAACAAAAGATCCATCTTTGGACTTTTTCAAGCAGTAAACAGATGTAGCTGAACATATATATTTATCAGAAAAATAAAGTACACTTCATTATGGATGTGAAAAGAACCAATGTTCAGAAGAATACACATTTCCCAGACCTCTGGTGTAAGATGAGCAGTGGGTAATCAATAACCTGAAACAACAGGATTCTCAAGAAAGCAAGCAGTAAACCATCCTGCAATGGGATGGAAAGCTCACTTTGGGTTAAGCTGTTTAACACTCCAAGGGAACGTCTTCTACCTCAAATTACTTTCAGCTCTGAAACTTCTTAGTAACGCAAACTTAGTTCTACTGAAGCAATGTGGAGAATCTTGAAAAGCAGCAAGCATTAAAGGAAAAGGACAATGCTAATTTCATGAGTGAGTTGTCCAGACTGATACTACATTTCCAGAATACTGGAGCCTGTGTTCTGCATGCCAGATTTTTTTTTTTTCTTTTTCAGTGAACCTGTATTTGGTATAGAGGAGACTTTTCCAGCTATATACATTAGCATTCTAGCACCTCTTCACACATCAAATTAGCCCTGGGGCCGGGAAGAGAAAAAAAATACAGTCAAGGCATCAGCTACACCGGGGATTAAGAAAGCAAAACAGGCAGGAGGGTTGTTCAGCAATTCAGAACCAGCCAGCAACATAGACCACTTTGTGCTACATTAAAGAACAGAAACAAGGACTGTGAAAAGGTCTCAGGAAAAGAAGAAGGGAAAAATGGAATTCAAAGAGCTGGGAGGGAACAAAGTTTAAATTAATGATTGGCAATCTGAATTGGATTAAAACAAAGGAAGAACGAAATGATAATAAAACAGATGGGAAGAGAATTCTGGGGGAAAAAAAAAGAATGAAGTATGAAAATGGTAGCATTAACTAATGGGAAAAAAAGCACCTCAGTGAAGAAAGATTAACATCTTTAAGCCTGTGATGCATTAAATTAATTGAATTGACAGAGCTATTTATAAGATTCCAAATTAATTTATTGCCTGAACACCTTTGACAGGAGTTTAATTAAAGCAGAATCTACAGGGTTTTCTTCGGCTTAGTTTCAAACGTCTTAAGCTGTCTATGTTTATGACCAGCAATACTGTGGGTATCTAGGAAGCTAATAAAACAAATGATGTTCAGAGAACAGGAAGAATTGTCTCCCACATCTGCATTGTTCATTAGATACATTAAAGGACATGTTTGTTTTCTGTAAAAGCCTCCCTGACTGGAATCCGTCTTACCTGTGCTGGTAGTCCACTTAGCCTAAATTTATTGACTAGGCTTCCCCTATACTCTCTAGAAATAGGCACCTGCAGTCATTGGTCCCATCAGTTGTTCCAAATATACACTGGAAAGGAGGAAGAAGCAGCCAGCTTAATTTTCACAAATTAAAATGGAGCTTGGAAAAAACTTTCTAAATAGAAGTGCAGTAAAACACTGGACAGAAAAACCTGCATATACCGCAGCATCTGTTTTACCAGTACTTTAAAAGAACAACATATTTGCAGAAACACTTTCTACTCAGTCAGATTTATTCTTGACTTATTCTTTAACTATTGCAGGACCAAAAGTTAAATGAGACAAATTTTATTCAACCTTTTTCAACTTTAGACCCCTAACAATTTTCCAGAAATGCTGTAGATCCCTTTGGAAATGCCATTTACGTAGAATGTATATAATTCATGCAAGCCTGTTGAAAACAAATAGTTGAAGAATTATTGTATTTTAAAAAGTTACAGTTCTTTGTACATACAGTCTTTTGCATTAAATCAAATAGAATGGTGCTGACACTGGTTTTGGCAAACCAAAACTAAACAGTCAGTGCATTTCAGCTGCAGATCTTCCCCATCCAGGTTATACAAATATTTCATTTTTTAATACTCAAAGTTCACATGAACTTAAGTAGACAATCATACATATTATTGATATCATAACTACTAATTTGCCACCTCACAGTTTGTTGTTCGTTCTTTTTTTGGATGGAACTGATGTTTCAGTCCACCATCACTGGGTAATGGAAGTAATTATTTGTCTTTATTTAGCTTTTACGGTGGGACAGAAATTGCAGTACAATGCAGAAGATTTAGTATGTAGTGATATCCCTCCCTCGTATCAGGGAAGCATTACTAAAACTAATATTTGAGCACTAATAAGCAGGAATTTAATTTGCATTTAGCATCATCAAATGTCAAATCTTCAGACAAAAGCTGTCAGGGGTTTCATTAAAATAATTTCTGCTAACTAGACAAACCCTGAGTTAAAACAACTTTACAAACATCTTGATTTTATGATGAACACTGGAAGCTGTTACAGCCTTTCCTTGCTGTCATGGTTTAACCCAGCCAGCAACTAAGTACCACACAGCCACTCGCTCAGTTCCCACCCACCCACCCCCTGCCCCAGTGGGCTGGGGAGGAGAATCAGAAAAACAAGGAAAAACCCACGGGTTGAGATAAGAACAATTTAATAACTGAAATAAAGTAAAAACAATAATAACCACCACAATAATAATAATAATGAAGACGAGAGGGAGAAAGAGGTATAAACCCCAAGGGAATAAAACCAAGTGATGCACGATACAGTTGCTCACCACCTGCTGACCAATGCCCAGCCAGTCCCTGAGCAGCAACTGGTGGCCCTCAGCCAGGTCCACCCAGTTTATATACTGAGCATGACGTTCCATGGTATGGGATATCCCTTTGGCTAGTTGGGGTCAGCTGTCCTGGCTCTGCTTCCTCCCGGTGTCTTGTGCACCTCCTCACTGGCAGAGCATGCAAAACTCTGGAAGTCCTTGGTTTAGAGTAAGGACTGCTTAGCGGTAACCAAACCCATCAGTGTGTAATCAACATTATTCTCACACTAAATCCAACACACAGCACTGTACCTGCTACTCAGAAGAAAATCAACTCCATCCTAGCTGAAACCAGGACACTTGCCATTGTAATTTAAGGTCATCAGGCAATGCAAGCATAACAGAGCAGCAATTTAATAAAGCTTTGTTTTCCAGGTGATCTCACTGTTCAAACTGAAAATAAATTTTGCATTTAAGGCACAATATGAAAAAATGAATGTGTACTTTACTTTGATAGCTGCCACTTTCAGGGTAAAATGGTAAAGTTACAGATTTTCTTTTGATTTTATTTCAGAGAGCTAAAAATACCTGATGAAGTTAATTATTTATACAGTAAGGCCCAAGACACTTTATTTATTTGCGATGTTTCCTTAGCTGTGAGGGCTCCCCAGTGTAAACTGCATTACTTTTAATAATTTAAACATAAAATAGTCTTCACTACTTTGATGACAAAAGACATAATGTCTCCTATGGAAGTATCACTGATATCAGACAGATAACTGTCCTGAATGGTCAAAACTTAAAGAAGTAAAGAATGGTTTTTTAGAGATGCCTGGAGACAAGTTGCCTCTTCAGTTCATATTTGGAAGTGTTTGGAATCGGAGCAATGGAATATCCACAGGTCAGTGGTCAGCCATGAAAGTCTGTAGAGAACCACAAAAATGAAATGGGATGTCAAGCCTCATTCGTTCCTGCAATGCCCAAGCAGTCTCATTTTTAAGATCCTCTTAGAGATTTTTTTTTTTAAACACCCACACACAACATTTTCCATGGCTGCAAATTTTTTTGGCATTATAAAGTTCCTCTGGCATGTCAGTAGGACAGAAGACATTTAAAAGTCACAGGCTAATTCACAAAATCACATTGTTAAAATTGCTTTCCTCTACCATTTGCAGATGTTTAGATATGGTGCTTAAATCTTCAGCAACCCCTGACCCTAAAGCTTGAAAATCAATGGAAGATCTCCATCCTAAGTTTCTGTGGCCACAAGATTACAAATAAAAATGAAATGGGTAAACTTCTGACCAGCTTTTAAATGAGAGATTCCTGGATGTGAGGCCACATGGCACTGACTGTCTTGCAATCCCTCTCTGGAACAGGTCTGTCTTGGAAAGAGTTGAAGTTGTCCAAAACAGAGCCATGATATAAGAATAATCAGTACCTGAGCTCACTCTGGCCACTCACTTTGTCCTACAGACATACTCATCTGGAACAGTATTTAGTTAGGAAGTGAGAATTAAATGAATCTGACATAAATAATTGGACCATTTTGATTTCATTGTCACCTATAATGGATAACATTGACTACTTTACAGCTGGCAAGATGTACTGTGCCCTTGTTCATGTACTAATAATCAGCTTTGCATGGCTGGTGCTTATTGACATTGAATGCTTGCGCGATCTTTGACTATTCATGCTGCGGGTACAGATGCCTAGCTGCTGGCTTTGCCAGCCTATATTACTTGTATTGTACTCCAGAGCCCATAGCAATATAACAGAACCTTGTCACAAGTTAATGGGTATCTACTGCTAAATCACTACTGCTAACTGGAAATGTCAATGTAAAAATGAATTGAAAGATGTTAATTTTTCAAGCAACATGGATCCTCTCTCAGCATTTTATTACAGTAATGCTATTTACATTCCTTCCCCCACCCACTTGAGGAAAACGTGGTTTAGAAAGCTACTGCAATAAATATTAGCTGATTAGCTACATCCAACATTGTCTTTTTTTTTCAATTTAAACACAAAAGAAACACAATTTACAAAATGGATAATATTAACATCATCATGAATACATGTGCATTTGTATTTCATCTATCAGACTCCAAACTTCTTATGCAATGTCACAACATCACAGCTTCTATACAACAGTAGAGGATACCAAGATTGTGACTGTTTCCATGGTCAAACTTACTGCCACTCTCCAGCAGGAGGTCAAAGACAGTAACCCTTTATAGGTCTTCTGAGAAACTATGTGCGCGGAGAGCAAAAAGTAGTCAAATGTGAAGAGCTGCGGCTCTGCCATGTCTCCACTATCTGGGCAGACACCTAAGGTAAAGCAAGATGTAGCTCTTTATCAGGAAAAAGTTGGGAGAGAGGAATTAAAGAAAGAAATGGCCAGGGACTAGCTTAGGTTGGAAAGAACCTCTGGGGTTTACCTGGTTCAAGCCCCACTCAGACCTGGGCCAGACTCAGTTACTTCAGTTCTCAGGCCTTGTCCAATCACCTTTTGAGTACCACCAAAGATGGAGACCCCACAGCCTCTCTTAGCAACCACTTCCAGTGTCCAAACACTCTATGAATGCTTCTTTTCTTATATATAATCAGAGATTTCCATGCGGCAATCTATGTCCACTGCTTTCACAGTCTACTTCCAACTCAATTTTGTCTTCATCTTCTATACAACCAGCCCTTTGATGTTTGAAAAATTGCCCCTTACCTTTCTCTGCTTCAGGCTGGATAAAGCCAGCTCCATCACTCTCTCCTCCTATATTATGTGCTTCAGTTCCCTAACTATCCTGGTAGTCCTCTACTGGATATGCTCCAGTTTGTCAATGCCCTTCTTTTGTACTGTAAGCTCTCCAAAACTCTAACCACAAAGGCCTCATTCTGATACTGCCAGTTTGGGGTCAGGGCATTCCCTCTTTCTCCAAGGAGTTTGGCTGCCTGGGTTCATGTACAGTATTACGATGAAGATCCAGTTTTCTCCTTATCTTGAAGATCAGCCTTTCTCAGAATACTGCAAACAGTAGGCTACGTGCTATCCTGACCCACGGGCGGTCTGCATGCATACACAGGCAACTGTAAAGAAAGGCGTGTACCACCAGAGAAAATGAGCAAACACAGATATAAGTATTTGGAGTTCTCTTTGCATTCGGCTTAGAAGGCCAGCATTCTTCTCCCTCTACTTGTGACCTCTTTCTTGTTTTAACTGCTGGCTGTTGGATGCATAATACAGAGACCATTCCCAGAACAAGGGCTGGAATCCTCCTCTGTCTGGTTTGAGGCACTGGGTTGTCAATCCAGATGTTGTTCTGGATTCCCCCCTTATGCAAGAAGCCATACAGACAGCACAGGGGAAAAAAAAAATTCATAAGAAAATCACAAGTTTAGCAAAAAAACCCCACAAGTCAAATTTGAGGTATGAATCTGGTCCCATATGTGAAACTGTCTAGTTGTTAGGACCAGTCCCTTCCACTGCAACAGCAGTCCCCTTCATTTCAGCAGCATTTTTTCTGTAATACAGTTCTATGTCATCCATATTAGAGCCGCAGGTCATATTTCCTAGATTTTATCTTAATGCTCTCTAAAGAGTTATCAACTAAAAAGTGGGTAACTTACTATACTAGCAGGCAACATCCAAAGGTGTCTCACTAGATTCCACAGCAGGGAACCTCGCTTTTCTGAAGGTCACTGACTTGAACAGGTTGCTCAGTTGAATGCTCACTGCTTCTACTGAAACTGTAGCAGCTCGAAGAATATGTGCTTAACGTAACCATGTGACAGTAACAGTAATCTGAACAGGCAGGTAAAAGCAATGAATTTTGGGAAAGAAATTAATACACTTTTGTGACGGAGCTTTGAAATAGCTCTTTTGCCTAGCACACCACCACAAAAATTTCAAGAAATAGCAAACTAAATTAGCAGTGGGCACATTTGAATGGCTACAAGAACCATTTAAGCCACTCTTGCACAGCAACCTATGGATGGTTGTTTGCTTAGTTTGCGCAGTTAGTAGTGTAAGTTTGCAGAATTCTCACTGTTCATTCCCCAAGACAGACAGTGAACAACCTCATTGCTTTCTTTATTGCCTTGCAGTAACTGGCTAATAGTCAATGATATTTTGAAAGAACCTTTAAAAATTATTTTGTGCCAGGACATAAAATCAAGTCTATGTTATCAGAAGATACAACAATCGCTTAATGATCACACCTTTGATCTCATTTTGATAAGCGAGCAGGAAATGGGTACTGCCCTTCTACTTACTGTACTGCAAACGTTTCCTTTGCAGACAAATGGGGCAAATTATTGGGGACAACTATAAGCAACTCTGTATGCAATTACTTTGAATACAAAATAACTAACATTTGCTCCTTTCTTGACTTCTGTAATTAGACCTGAAGTCATATATAACAAAATACCCAGGAAACCAACCTAAATTTCTTTAAAGCAGCACTCATGAAGAACTGATACAATGGCTGAAACCAGTAAGCAATTCTAATAGCTATTTCAGGAGAATAACTTGGTCAGCATGGTGCCCGTGAATATCCTGAGTCTGATCATGCCACTTACACCTGGGTGGGAAGTCGCTCCATACAAACAGTATTTCCAAAATAACTTTTGAAAAGTGAGATGCACGACAGGGCCCTTACGCTCAGACTTGATTTTAGCTCTGCCTTGAACCAAAGGTGGGACAACAACTTTTTTTTGCCCAGAATCACAAAGACTCCATATATATATGGAACTATTATTCTTTGTAGTTTTGTAGTTTCTTACATTTAAATGAGGTTGCCATTATTACTGGCATTCATCAGCCACAACTTACCACTCTATGCTCCACTGCAGCTCACTTATTCTGCTCAACTTTGCTTATTCTGCAAAGGTATCATGGTCCTGCTTCCTCATGGAAGGAGTTAAGAGAGGGGCACAGGTCAGTTACTTACACATATATATCTAAAGTCTGCATAAACCCAGCTTGGTGCAGAAGCAGCACTTCTATTTCTGTACTCTACAAAAGTCATAGCAGTAAGTTTGGCCCATAGTAAAAATCAACAGCATTCTGGCAAAGCTAGCACGCAATCTGAAGTATTACGAACTACTTCAGAAGAATGACATGAAAAGCAGTTCAGTGTAATGCCCAATGCTTATAAAATGTTAGGACCATGATCTGGTATTAATACCACGCTATTTCTGATCATCCATAGCAAGAATGTTCACTAGATGTGGATGATATACTTCATATATCTATTTCCCTAGCGTTTAGTGTCTTACAAATAGCCCACAGCTCTTTAGTTGAATTTCCAAGATGTTTGTGATAGCAAACAGAATAGTCCACAGTAAAATCTTGCGGGTTTCGGTACAAGAAGACATACAGTGTGAGTCTGGAATTGCAAAATGACCATGTACCACAACAGGTAAGACAAAGTATATCCATCCCACCCACCCACCCCCCCTTTTTTTTTTCTCTTTTTTTTTTTCTGTTTTAAACTTTTCATCAGACAGCAACAAATCTTTACCAAAGCCAAGTCTTCTGAAGAAAAAGATGTTGCACTTTCCAGCAGGCACTTGCCCTTTGCATCCTGAACCTTTTTTAATGCCCAGACTGTACTAGACTTATTTCTTGTCAAATTCCATGAGCAGTGAAAGGGATTGTGGATAGTGATCTCACTCCCACTACGTGAAGATTACTTTCAAGGTCTATAAATAGAACTCAATTGTAGGACAAACTTGATTTATTGTTCAAAATCAAAGAGCAATTTTCCCCATTAAAATGATCAAAAGCCTCTAAGGTTGGTATAGTTCTTACACAAAACATCTGGTATTTCTCACCAGTGAAAGACACTGACAGTTCCCACTCACAGCCTTCAGGATTTTCTTCACAGTAATAAACAGGAACACCTGCACCTGGTCCTTCTATTAGTGGCTATTTGTATGCATTCCAAACCCTTTAAAATCTGCTTTCCAGGAACATTTAACCTCTTCAGGGACATAAAGGAGGCCAATTCTATACTCTGAAAAAATTAAGCAGTAGAATCTTTTGTTGTCTTCTTCAGTGTACACATTTTCCTCTTTGTTTGTAGGCAACCAATTTTAACATTACAAAGCTTTCTGTAAAGAACAACAAGCCTTTCCCACACTCCCACCAAGGCTGCTGAACTTGCTGTAAAAATAAAAATAAATAAATAAATAAATAAATGCATTCAACTAATTGTATTGCATAAAAAAACAGGTTTGTTTTCATGCAAACAAGTTCTTGTAATTTTCATTTTGCACAAGCCCCTGGGAGCTTTCTATGTATCATGTGCTAAACATCAAGATCAAACAACAGCAAGCAGGTAGCACAATGCTGTAACATATAAGATTGACAGGAGGTGGAAGTGCCTGTTGGGGAAGGTATTCACAAAGGTTAATATTAGCCCCCGCAGGTTAATGCCTCAATTGCTTTCTCTAGTCAGTAAAAAGAGAAAGGCTCCTCCAGAGCATGATTCAGAACTGAGGATTCATTTAGCTACTCTGAATCTCTCCGTGGAGGACTCTCACTTCCACTAACTTCAGAAACAGCCTGCAGAGATTAGCCTCAAAAAGGTAAGGCTAGCCTTTGTGAATCCTCCCTGGTATTTACCTTCCATCAGCAGAAACTGGCTGAAATTCACTACAGAGATGTACAGTTGGGTATACTGCATTTAAATCTGAACACTATGTATTGATGTATTGCACATGGACTGAATTTACTCAGCTGGAGCTTAGCGCTCCTGCCAGAATCACTGAAACACAGTCTCCACAGCACTACTAGGATGACTGCAGGATTTATTTTTTTTCCACTGGCCCATTAAAGTGCTCTGTTTGACAGCCACCCGCATGCTGCCTTACAAAGGACTACTATGCCCCCAGCACTTTCAGAACGTGCTAACATTCTGCAGTCATACCTGCACAGCTCCTTCTCTTGCTCCAGCTGCTCATTGTATCACTGGAGCAGCAGCAGAAGCGGAGTTTTCACCATCAGCCTGAACACGAAGAAGAAAAATTCTCCACTTCTAAGACCTCCTATCAACAATTTTTACGGTTATTATTTAGCAGCAACAAGAGAATAAAATTGTCTTTTAATCTCAAACACAGAAGAACATTAGATTTCGTGACTTGAGAACAAAAGGAAGAAAGCCGTACTACTAACAGAACTATTATCAGGGCCATTTCCTAACTCTCCCAGCTCTTCTATACTTCATCAGATCATTGTGCTTCCCACCCTGAAAAATTTCCGTTGACACCTTCAAATTCTATCAAATAATAACTTGAGAAAAATAAGACTTTTACAATATTGTATAAACCAAAAGAATGATTACATTTCTTTAAATGTTTTGGTGGGATTTTTCACATTTATGAGTCTGCCAAAATTTCTTTTCACAAAGTGTCTTTGTAATACAAACCACCCATCCTTTTACAAATGTAAAATACAGGAAAAAAAATAAATAACCTTTTAAACTGACTTCAGCAAAGCCATGACAAAATTAATCACAAACAGAAGTCTTTCATTTAACACCAGTCAAGTTACAACCAAAGACAGTACAAACTCCAGGTAGAGTTGA
This sequence comes from Ibycter americanus, assembly GCA_035590275.1. Lineage (NCBI taxonomy): Eukaryota > Metazoa > Chordata > Aves > Falconiformes > Falconidae > Ibycter > Ibycter americanus. Next base: position 27,642,557 of record JAVJGI010000014.1, on the reverse strand, counting down.
TTTCCAAAGTATGCCTTAAAGTATGGTTAGACAAACCAGCACAAGTCTGAGAGTACAGCACTTTGTGATTCACAGTCTTATGACAACTCCCAAGCCTTAGGAAGTCTGGTTGTAAATTTTAGATTTTTCTTATACAACCATGTCACGTATGACTTAACAAAATGAACTTGCAAACAACAAATCAACTTGAAAACATCTGCCAAGTACATTTTACCACTGAAGTGAAGCCTCTTTACCAAACAGATGTTCAGATTTTAGAGACAATATTGAGACAAAGGTGCAATGTACACAGAAAGCACTACAAAGACCAGTTATTGTTCCAAAGGAACAAATCCTTTGCGTGTTACGTGATCTATTTGCGATGCAGTATGCCAAACATAATATATGCTATCTGTGTCATTACCTAAGTAACAGTGTATGAAATGTTAGCCACCATCTGAAATTATTTTTACATAACCCTCTCCTTTACATAAACATCAGAGCATCTTAGTTTCAAAATGCATTTAGTCATGGTGGCCTTTCAAAAACAGTATTGCAGCTTTAGACAAGATAGAAAAAAAAAAAAAAAAAAGGCTCCTGTTTGTTATAGTTCTGTATCAGGTGGTTTTTCAGGTATTCATTCAAGAGATTTGCAGACAAAAATTACAAGCAATTAATTTGGCTCATTTTAATTATATTGTGGTGTTAGACTAATAGAAACTATACACTCTGCCCTTTAAGGGCAGTGTTCTGTAGAATTCTGCGTAGTAAGAATCTTTTGGCTTGTAAATAATCTGAAAGCATGTTGATTGGAAGGTTAAAGAGCAGAGTCTTTAATTATTGCCAAAATCTAATTAAGAAGATGAGACGAACAAAGTTTGCACTTTTTCATATAATTGTTTATTAAAAGAAAGGAAAATCCAGAATTTTACAATGAATTTTAGAGTTGGCAAATGTTTATAGTCAAATATCACTTTCAGAAGAGTTTCTTCTCTATATGCTCAATTTACACCCACTCAGAAGGGCATTCTATACTTCTGCACTATCTGACACACCTGAACATCCTTCTAGAGCAGAATTATTGCACAGGACAGTTGTATTTGTGACAATATTCATTTAACCAAGCACTACATTGCCCATTGTTCTTTCTGTTAAACTCAGTAGGACGGAAAAAAATGCAACAGGGTAAGATTTTGCCAAATACATTAAATCAAAAGTAGCAAAAAAAGCAGCAATTTCTCTAATTAACATACACAACTGATAGTTTACCCCTGGCAACTTATAAACAAGAAACATATAATCTGAACACAAACATTTCAGTGAATTCTATGCTGTTTCCCATGTAACATGCAGTAACAAAACAAGGCTTTTGGAAAGAACCAGTATTAGTTTACTGAAAAAGGAATGACATATTTGACCAGTACCTACACACTCCCAAATAACGCTGCAATCTTTCTCAGCTGATGACACTCCACGTGAGGAGATAAGGTCTCATAAATTCATTCTCTACAACTGCCTTTAACTTAACTTCACAATAGGTCAAATTAAGTTTTAACACATAGAAACCTGTTTTCTCCTTTATCTAAAACACTTGCAGCAATTAAATCTTACAATTACTTTGGAACATTTGGCAGTTATTTACTTATGTGAGTAATAAAACCCTGAAATTTCCTTTGTATTTGAGCTTAATACTTGAACCATGTGAAAACCATTCCTCTTGACATGGAAGTAAATTTAGATAAAAAATAAAGGGAAAAAAAAAAAGAAAAAGTTTTAGCTCTCCGTAGGAACAATTTCTTTATAGGAAAATCATAACACAGTTCCACAAAGTAGGCTCAACAATATCCAATATTTTAAATATCTATCGATCGTGGCTGCATGGTTACCCTTGTGGTGTCAGTAACACCTACACAGAGAAGTCCATCTTTCGTTGAGGCACATAACATGCAATCAGCCCATTCTTCTATTAGTCAGGGAAGAATCGGTGCACGAGTTAAAATACATTAAGAATAGAATGAATCCTTATCTCTGTTTCAAAAAAAATCAAATCCTGGGAAGTCACTTTTGCTAACTTTGAAAAAGGCCAATTAATCAGTTGCATTTTGGAGTTCCAAAATAAATAGACCTTTGCTGCATGGCAATGTCACTTATTCCAAAGCTTTCATGAGATGTTAAGAACTTCCAACTCTATCTCTGGGAATAATCCGTAGATCCGAACCGTGCTTTAGAAATACATTTCCTAAACAAACGAAAAAAACAGAACGTGTTACCAACTAATAAAATGAAGTGTTACTTAAACAAACATACACATTTAAAGGATAACAATGTTAGGTCAAGATTTAACATCTTTGTATTAATTCCTCTAATATATCAGAAATACATTTTTTTTATGCTTCCAAGGAATTTCATCTTATCCCTCTTACTTTTAAATAAAAAACACCAGACCCGAAGTCACCTAGTAAGACTTGCAAGCTATATGGGCTTTCAAACTTTGCAGTTCCATACTTGAATGTCTGGTTTCATTTACATGTCATAATAATTTCAAGGCAAGGAAATAAGAGTTTTAGTTCTCCATAATTATTTTTTTATCTTGTGGTCATTCACGCATACACTCATTTTTACTTCTCTCTTTGGTTCAGTAGTTATCTGCTTCTAACTTCAGAACCTCAACTGTACTTTTCTTTTAGGAAGGCTCTTCACAGATCCAAGCATAGGTCAGTCTCATTTTATCACGAAAAAATCTTGAACTTCCTATTTACTACTATATAGTCTTAAACAAGACAGTCTTTTCAAGAGGACATAGTATGAAAATCCTAAGTTTCTAATACTTGATGTCTAGAATATTTTCTGCATGTATTCAGGACTGTCATTCAGGTTGCTATTTTCTTCTATTAGATGTAACATCTGAAAATGAAATCACATTGCTAGAAGTGATGCATTATTTAATTACTATTGGAACTTTTTTTAAACTTCATACTGCTATTGCACGAAAAAGACTATATGTAATTCTACAGTATCAGGTTTTAATAATATCTACCTATTCCTATTCATCTTTGCATTGACTTGTAAAAACAAAATAATTTTACTTCTCTCCCAAGCACCCCATTTCAGGGATGCAGAGTGCTCTCATAAAAAAAGACTAAGATATTCAACATTTGTTCAAACTATTAGCATACTGGAACAAAGCTACCCTTTTTCAAACTTCACATTTCTGGCACACGGATCAGAATTGAAACTGTTCTGCTTATTCAACATAATGAATATTAGAAAGTCAGTTCAAAAGAATGTGGTATCAGAAGACATTGTTTTTAGGGATCTGCCAACAGCACACACTGAAGAGATCTACAAAAACTACTGAACATAAATCTGTCACAGCAGCAAAGCAGAAAACTAAGCTTACTAATCTAGATGAAAAGTATCCATATTGCAATGGCCATCATAAAACTCTAAAATTTTATAATATGCCACAGCTGTATTTCATGCAGACTGCAGTTCACCCCACCCTTCAGTCTGTTTCCATCATTAATATCACAGTGGTTTTATTAAAGTTACAGCATATTATTCCCTGAACTATCGAGGAATTAAAATTGAAATCAATACAGGAATTAACTGCTAAACCCAGCTTTTTCAGCTTTCATTTCCCCTTCTCCATGGAATCATGCAGGGAGAATGCAAGAAAGTCAATACTTGAGTACTTTTATTCAGAAAGGTGGAGAAATAGTGGAACAGTACAAACCCTCTGAAATACCCAAGGATTATTAAAATTTTATTCCTAATTCATCTTATTTTGGGAAGTTTTTGAAGACTGCAGTAACTTCAATCTACAGGAACTTTAGTGTATAGGGGCGGGGCGGGGTGGTGGTGGGGGGAAGTACAAGGTAAAAAAAGTACGTTTTACCCTTCCAGGTTTCTGAGATATCAATTAAAAAGGCTGAACATAAGGTTATATCTAAATGGTATATATTTAGCTGTAAACTGAAAAGATCAAAATCTGGGTCTTGGGTTTGGTGTATGTTGGATTTTCGTTATTTTGGTGGCATATGAGATGCTGTCTTACATTACTACTGAAAAATTCCTCAACATTTATAAGAACTTAGGAGAGGTAAAGCAAATCAATTAGAGATGTGAATTCAACATGCATAGCTGCAAGGCTCTTTTCAATGGTGCCCAGTGACAGGATAAGGGGCAGTGGTCACAAACTGCAACACAAGAAGTTCCTTCTGAATATGAAGAACTTCTTTACTTTGAGGTGACAGAGCACTGGAGCAGGTGCTCAGAGAGGTTGTGGAGTCTCCTTCTCTGGAGACATTTGAAACCTACCTGGATGCGACCCTGCGCAACCTGATCTAGGTGAACTTGCTTTAGCAGGGGGTTGGACTAGATGATCTCCAGAGGTCCCTTCCAAACCTGACCTTTCTGTGATTCTGTGACACCTTAACTTAGGCAACTGACTTTACTCATGTTGCCTAAGCATTCTTGAGTGGTCATGTGCAGATGTGGCTTTACATGAGGGTGATGATCTAGTAGCTAAACTAAACCACTAGTTTTATTATATATTTTTAATACATTTGGTCATGGGATCAGGATGAGAAGAGCATCAGCTGAGGAGTCTGCCTGAGGCAGTATACCTGTCAAACCATAATCCAGGTGTCCTAAGACAAGTCCATGAAGGACAGAAACTTCCAGTGGAGCAGAAAGCCAAACACTCACTTGATTTTAATTTTCAAATCTTGTTGATGCAATCACAGACCTCAGAAACAGGTCACTACACTTAAACGGTTCCTTTTACAGATCCAAGATGTTCCCCAAACTGCTCTCAAGCAAGTGCTCTTCTAACCATCAGTTACTATTATGCACTCTGCAAGGATTTACTTTATACTATTTATCTTAAATAGCTAAGTATGCTGGTAATACTTTGCTTTCTTATTGTCTCTTTAGATCTGAAAAAAAATGGTGTGGTATCTTCAATAATGACTGGCACACAGAGGGCACAAATGAATGAGATCTGGCAGAAATTTCATGCCAAAAACAGAGAAGCAGCAAGTCTCCATCAACTGTTCATCATGTTTGCAAGCAGGACTAAAATGAGATTCACAGTTTTCACTGGATGACTGGGTTCTACAAGCACCAAAGCCATTCTTATTATTTCTTAGTAGAAAGTTATAAACATTTCTTCCCTAAGAAGATACTCCACTGTTAACTCTCATCTCAAATGGGTTGAGATTAGATTACTCTGATCATTTCTTGTATAGTATAGCTTTCAAGAACAAGTCCACAGAAGCCTGCTTCCAGACAACAGATCATTATTAGTACAATTCAACACCTGTACTACGTTTCCATGTATTTCAGGAGGTGATGGGGAAAAGCTTTACATTTTTCTGTGACAGAGATAAACTCTTATCTCATAACAAGCCTTCACAGTTGAAAGCAGAGATTTCTCACATGGAATCCCTTGGTGTGAGAACAAGGGGGCTGCCGACAAGAAGATCCCCTCTTCTCGAAAGCATGTTTTCCAAAGCACATAGAGTTCTTGCTCCAAACCCGAGTATTATTTTTTAAATATACCCCAGGAGAAGTGCGGCTAAAATAGCAAATACTACTGAACAAGGTACAGTGGGGAAAAAATACAGCTATTACTCGTTATTTCATGTAATACAGTGTTGCTCTTTTAAACTGCACACTAAATAGCTAAGCTCTAAAGATCAGAAGTACCGTATTTTTTCACAGACCTAAATAAACAAATGCTGCACAACAGTTCTGTGGATTTAACCTTCTACACACTACACTGACTGTGGTTGACAACTACCAGGTAATGCTTCTCCCATTTAAGAAATAAAAACTTAAAATATAAATCAAACCGGAGTCCTATGCAATAGTTTAAAGAAAAATAACTGAGGTTTTTAATACTGGGCTCCATAAATAATAACTTACCCGCAGTCTGTGCAGGGTTTATTCCTATACCATCTAGAAAAAAAAAAATTTAAAAAGGAGAGAAAAAAAAGAGGGAAAGATGAAATAGGTATACTACAATTTACTACATTAAACTACAGCTCAAAAAATATAATATACCAACAAGATATAATTATTACATCAGATCTTCATGCAGCTATTTCCTATAACCAAAAATAGTCTTTTCACAGAAGCTAACAAGAAACCCTCAGCACAGAAAATCCAACCTATGTATTTGGACAAAACCAAATTAATTATATTAGTGGTTTAATACCTTCATCCCATGCATAAGCAATTTAAATACTGCTGCAATATTATCAAATTCAGTCTGCTGTCTTAGAGGTTGTGAAAGAAAAGACACTTCAGCTTTTATAAATATGCCTTCATTGAAACAAGAATAAAAAAAACTTTAAAAAAAAATATAAACTATATTCTTACCATTTGTTATAATGGCACTTGTTGCTGCAGGAACTTTGAACTAAATGGAATAAGAGTAGGACAAAATAACAAAAAAGACATAGTTAAAGCAGAAAATATATGGGGAATATTCAAAGCAATTACAATTTTAGCTGGTTCAGGTACAAGAAATTGAGAAAAGATTCCCCTCAGATTTATAGATATAGCAAAATGAAGATTTAAAGTGAAAGCCGATTAGACACCTCAATAGAGAATGCAAAATTTGCAGTACTAAACAACTAATTAAATCCAATTATTATTACTTATTGGATAAAATATAAAAGTTAAGCATCTGCACATTTAAGAAATACTAGTTCTTGTGATACTACATAAAGGAATACCTAAAACATGTACGGAAATGAACTTCTAAGAAGCATATCTGTTATGTCTAACAGGAACTAAACAAGAATTAACTTGAGCTAATCTTGGTTAATTTTGACCAATTCCCTAGTTTTCTCTCTGGTTCTACTGGGAGCTCTCCAACTGCAATGCTCCAAGAGATGAGTTCACTCCAGGACTCGCTTACAAAAGGAAGCGCTAACAGCACCGCATCAGATATGGCTCCCTCCTCAGATTTCCGACACCAAAGCCTAAGCAAGCTTTGTACCCTCAGTCACTACCACGTGTCTCCACAGTACCCCACCTCCACATGCATCATATGAGATCAGTTTTATAATCTAAAAAGCCCCACTCAAGTAGGGTTGCATTGCATACAGGCTTCAAACTATTTCAGAAGATCTGAACTGAGACGGGGAAGCCAAAAGTTATTATTTCTCAGGACTAGAGGAAGCCAGGTAGGGCCTGAGAAAAATCCTGCACTATGTAATGTGGTTGGACCACACAGGACAGAAAGGGTGAGGTGCACACAAGTCAATCAGTGCTACTTGGTTGGTCTGAGGACCAAAGGTTGTTCCTCAGGCTTCATTTACTTAGCACAATGAACAACCCCTAAGGTAAAAGACTGGTGTTTCAGAAACGAGCAAGTATTAATAAAATCTCCTCACAAAGCACTTCCTCTTCCTCTCTATATTGAGTAAGAAAAAGGGCGGCTAACTATGAAAGCTAACACCGAGCGCTTCCCTGGAAGAACTGTGGAGCTCTCCCATCTGCTAAACAAGTCACTTCAGCCATGCCTTTCAATGGCATTCACTAGCAGTGCTTTCCCCATTTTCCAATTGCTCAGCTTAAGATTTCCAGGTTTGATTTGCAGAAACACTATGCATTAACAGCAACAGCTAAAGCTCACAGAAACCATGTTTGAATACAGTGCTTAATTATCAATATACTGAAAACCTGGTTCTTTTTATCTCCAGACATACAAAATTGGCAGAACTTTTTTAACCTTATTCTCTCTTAGCTTTTTATCCACAGGAGGTAAATCATGTCACCTCCTCATCTTGCAGGGTGATGTGAAAACATCAATTTCTGCAAAAGGTAGGTTAGATACCAGTGTCATTATAGAAAGGCCATGAGGAAAGTAACAATTTGTTTTGAGAGCAAAACTTGAATAGTAAAGTTGATAAAGTAGGAGCTACATATTTAACAGTAAGAATGCAAATAATAATCTTCCATCTCATAACAGCTAATGTGTACATATACCACATGCTGAAGAAAGCAAGCCTTCTTTCTCAAGTTCAGTGACTTTCGGAATCTTCGCTTAGCAGTCTAAAAGGAAATCTTTTAACAGGTTTGGGTTTTGTGTTGGGATTTTTTTTTACATAATAGGAGAAAATGAATTTATAAGGTTGGAACAATGGGACTGTCAATCATATGAAGTCCTGCCTCCTGGAATGAGTCCATCTCAAATTTGAAAAGTAAAGGAATAAAACACACAAAAACTTGAACAAGCAGGAAATACATGTTTAACTTAGTATTATGTTACTTTTCAACAAGCAGCTAAGTGATACCATGGATCTCTCCTAAATCATCTGGAAAAACCCAAAAATCTAACTTCTAGAATTCTGAGTGCCTCTTCTTATTTCTTCCGTGTCTCTTCTGACACACAACAATGCATAAAACGGAAGGATCATTCACAGGAGGACGGATGTCTTCACTCATTTTGCGTCATTTTGCTTTTCAGTAAAGAATCTACCTGATGCTGATATACTAGGTACATGAGAACTGTGTGGCAACCAGTCAGTGAAGCACTAGTTAAGATGCTCATTCTCTTACTGCTTCATATTGTATCATGTTAGAAAGGAATAAAACACTTTGTTCTCTTAGCCCAAAATACTGGTCCAAACAGCAATAGTTGTCAGCTATATACTCAGCACATGAAAATCATCACAAGTATAATACAAAAAGGGAAACCACTGCTGGAAACAATTACACATAATTCAGTGCAATATGGTTCACTATTTAAATCAAAAATTCTTTCTGTGGCTGCTAAGCATACATTTCCCATGCTGAAAATATACCAGCTTTCCTTGATACAAAGTCAAATGGATACTCAAGCAGCAAAGTTCTGTATTCATTAGATAATCCCTGGTTTGCTTTGAAATCAAGTTAGGTAACATCCAGCCCCAAACTCACACACTTTAAAGTAAGGGATTGTTTGCTTTAAAAACATTATAAATTGGTAACTGAGGCTACTACACAACTTACTTTCTCCAATGCTAGAAAATACATTTGTCAATATCTACATTCAAACTGTAAGATGACAATCTCACTTTTTACAATGATGACAAAAATCCTCTATAGTAATAAGCTCATCTACTTTTTGCACAATGAATAGCAAATAAATGCATTAAACCATAATGTTTTAGTAGGAATCTATCAAGAGTAACACTAGAATAACAGAAGAAAAGTTTCAAAAATATACATGTTTATGAAATAATAAAATTTAACTTTATTTAATGGAAATGAATGACTAATTTAGTAATAAAAATTCCACAAATGTAAGGGAGGTTTTTTCTAAGTATTGTGCAAGTGTATACCTGAGATATGTACCAAGCAGCTCCAACAGATGAAGGAAAAAATGCAAGATACCACACATTGTAAACGACAGTATTAACACTGTCATAATAAACTGTGACAATTGTGGAAAGAACTATAAATAGATAAATACTGAACAGCAGTGTTTCTAATACTCTACATACCAATTTACATTTTTTATATATAGCCTGTAAGACAAACACAGAAAATAAAAACTAAACAAAGAGTTAGGTTCGCATGATCTGAATCACCACTGCTAAATGTATACATTAGGAAGGACTGCAATTGCTACAAATGATGGAGACTTCCTGACATCTCCCCATTTAATGATCCAGTTTGTTTTCTTACTTCCAGCTCTGCCAATCGTGAATTGTGTACAATGTACAACTTTCACATGTTATGGAATATGCTAGAGATGCCAAAAAAAAAAAGCTATGTATTTCAGTTATTTCCAAGAAACAAACAAACAAAAAAGCACAATTTGTTTTTTGCAATGAAAGTAACTCAGAAAACTTTACTTGGAAAAACCGTAAACTTTTCACAAGCACTCTGACTGAAACTTCATAGATAAAAGATGACCATTATACATTATAGCTACAGTTCTACTTGTTCCAGGGAAATTCTAGTTATGACTTGGCAAGCTTTAAGACTCCGAAAAAATACTCAGTAGAAACTTGCTAAGGCAAAACAGCCGAAACTTAAATCTTTCTCAGCCCCAAGAGCTTTAATCACTGACAGGATAATGCACTTCCCCTGGAGACCAACTAACAACTTTGTCCAAAATCCAGGGCCACAGTTTGATCTTTCCCTTGTATGTTTCATACAAGGTACTGTAAAACTGGTATCCGAATCACAAGACAGAGTATAAGTTAATGTTAAACTTTTAACATTCTTTTAAACTTTTCTCATTCTTTTCAATGTCAGTTCACAAAGCATGAAGGAGATTCATTCATGGGGAAGAGTCTACAGTCTTTTATGCTCTCTGTTTACAAAGCACTTAGTTCTGCCTGGTATCATAGAGATGTAAAAAGCTTCAGTGCTGATCCAGAGTAGTCTGAGATCAAACAGCAAAGCTCCCATGGATACTCCCAGTGACAACTCACACTAAACTAAACATGAATATATAAGTAATTCTTCCCTAAATCCATTTCACAGAGGACCCTATCACCAGCTAACATCGTGGTTCCACAAGCAGGTAAAGTTAACAGGTTTGATGGCAACTCTTCCCACCAGAAGTGGCCCTTCACTCTTGGTGTCTCCAACTACTTGGGCCCACTCTAACCTTTTGTGGTCCCTCATATTAGTCTATTAAGACTTTTCAGTCTAGGTGTCTATGTATGGGTTGCGTGGGCACAGTTGCCTTAGTTCAGATTAAAAATAACTGGGGAAAAAAGAGTAAAAAAAGTAATTAAATCAGCAAATGTCTTTAACAGCACTTATTATTCTGTGTGTTGTTCTGTTCAAGTAAAGACACAAACAAAAAATCCACAACCTCCCAAAAAAAGCTGTGCTTCCACTAAGAACTTCTGTCATAGTGGTATAACACTAACAACCAAAGGAGACTCAAGACATGGAGTCCATTATCCTTCCTAACAATTCCAAGCTTACCAAGTTTTCCCAAAAAGACAGAAGGGGAATTGCAAGAACAGACTCGCAGCTGAATCTGTTTGCTGATTAGATGAAAAAAGACATCATGCTTTTGAGCACTTTATATTACCGTTAACACCCTGATGAACATCTCTCAATGTCTGCATACTTAATCTGAAACAAACAGGATGCACCTCTTCAAATACATTATATGGTCAATTCAGGCACCTAATGGTTTTGAATTCCATGTGAAAAATCAAACACTCAGCAGCCAAAGAACACATTACCAATGCCTTATTCACTTGTCTGTTTTCTGAACCTAGCCCATACGCCTAATCTCAACACCTTCACTAATCAAAAACTGTATGCCTTCCAAAATTCAGAGATTACTGGAACTGAATGTGAGAAGAGTTTAAAATTTCCTGAATAATTCTAAAGAATTTTCTGGATAATCTACATAAATTATTTAAAGTATTAAGTATTCAATAGCAGTATCTTTTAACTATGTTCACTGTCACAAATTTTTACATTACTGATATTAAATGGTTTAAATGAATTGCAAAGAAGAACGGGACGTGTGTTAATACCTGCTGTTGATGTGTAAATTGTGCAAGAATTGCTAACTTTAGGATTCTGAAAGTTTTGGCAGGCCCCACTGACACGGGTAAAGCCTGTGTTCGCGTGTGTCTAATGAGAGCATTCTCTGTGTTGAATTAACCATTGCATTTTAGAATTTAAAAGCTTTTGTTTTCGGGAACGTTCAAAAAGTTGAAGAACAGTATCATCAGTTTTTACTTACTTCTTCTGCAGCAAACTTCAAGACAGCTGTGAAAGGGGTACTTTCAGGCACACTTAACCTGAAATTACAATGCAAGTGTATACGTGACTGCTAAGACGAACTGAAAAGCAACTTTATTTGTTATTAAACTAATTAAAACTTCACTTTTACCAATGGTAATACTCTTGCCAAAGGTGTGCGTGTACTATTTAAGGTCGAGATCAGAGCCAAAGAAGAGACCTGGCAGCAGAGCAAGGCAGAGGAGCCCTGACAGGCGATTTAACAACAGAAAACCACCTGTCGTTCCACAAGGAATGGGAAAACCCGCCCTCCCCACTCGCGGAAGCCCTGGCCGGGTGCCCGTGGGAAGCCACCGGCCCCACGGCCGCCCCGCCTCACACGGCGGCCCCGCCGGGCCCCGGCCCGCCGCACCACTCACACTTTG
>JAVJGI010000014.1:27587818-27627201 GCA_035590275.1 Ibycter americanus | reverse complement strand
AGAGGCGCTGCCACCATCACCGATGGGCTCGGCTTGGCCAGCGGTGGGCCCCTCTCGGAGCCGGCTGGCACTGGCTCTGTGGGACACGGGGGCGGCTTCTAGTGCACCCCTGCTACCAAAAGCTGGTCACACAAACCCAATACACAGGGTCAGGATCTTTGAATGTAGATTAAGGAATCCAAGTGATTTCATAAAAATGAGACCTCTGCAGTGCTGGAAATTTATAATTTTACTATGCTGTCTAAGCTAGCAAGGTTGATTTTTTTTTTTTTCCTGAGAATTTACAATGAATAAAGGAAGGAGAATATGCATGATTTTTGTCTTTCAGCTGGAAGAGTTAATAGGACTTGATGTCCCATCTGCAAACAATCCAGGGATGGATCAGAGGTGATTGTATCTCACTAATGGGTTCATACACAACAACATTCTCCTCAGCTCCAGAAATACTGGTCTATTCCCAACAAAGTCTTCCCTCCTTTCCCTGCAAGTGAAACCAGAGAAAAAACTGGTGTTCTTCATTCGATTTGTTTTCCCTACAGCTGTTGCTTACCCACAGTTAAATATGTTGTGTGATAGCAATGAGACATAGCTTTGGCTTTTCTAGCTGTGTAGATGACAAATGGAATGACAGTTTCAGCAATTAAAACAATTGGGATCTCTGGCAATTTGTAAACACATCAGTGCAACATAAACCTTTAAACTCAGGAAAATTTAAAAAAAAAAAAAAAAACAAGCCAAAAAATGTAAAAAAAAAAAAAAAAAGCCAGAAAAAAATAGATCCCTTTGGATGCTAAGATGTGACTGAAGTGAATTAAAACACCTCTGACAATACTTCAGGGAAATTTTAGTTGCAAATAGTGTTGCAAGAGAGAACAGTGCTGCAATACATAGGAGCTATTAATCCCACATGCCTGCATCGCATAGGTAGCCACCTGGCTGGACTTAGTTTAATTTCGTTGAGGGGGAAATAAAAAGAAAAATAAGAAAGGAAGTGGAATTTAGAAAATACAAAAAAAATTACCTTACCAAAATCTATGAATCAGTGTTTGACTACCCAAGCGAGATGATCACTTTTCATAGTGAAGGGTAAAATTTTTCTAGAAGGTGCAGCTATTTCTTGAGATAAGACGGAACATGTAAAATTACAATGAGGGGGGTAGAGGGGGGCTGTTTGTTTCTTGAGTAGTTGCATCCTATATGGAGGCAGTTCCTTACTACACACTTGTAGTCTGAATACAGTTTCTTAATAAACATTTTCTGAGTTGCCATAATTAATTACCATAATTGTTTTACTTACATGCAGCATGGGGAAAAAAAAGCTCTTTGATATTATTTTCTACCCACAACGCAGGGTACAATGTGCTGGAGAGCTGTGTTTAAAACAATGTTATTAGCCTGTTTTTTTCTTCCTGCTTTATTTCCTATTCTCCCTTGTTGCAGTGTCTGTTAGATGCAATACATTGGTGAGCATTCAGTTAGAGCAGCCCTGTGATACAGGACTGGTAATCACAATTGCCTGCTCATCCAGCAACAAGTAAATGTGACCACAGTTCAGAGCCTGGCCATAAAATTAAGCTGCAGCGTTTGTGGTTTTGAAAGATTTCTCCTTTGCGTCTGAAGCATACAGTGTGTCTTAAAATCTTTGAACCTTTGCAGGTATTTCTAACATTCATGAGTGCATGTGCCATTTGAAGAACACTAATTTTTATGCTACAAAACAAGTGCCCATGTGGAGGAAGATCAAATATCTCCCGCCTGCAAAACTTGCTTTTAGCTTTGTCAGTTTTGGACTGAATAAGGATCGTGTAACTTCCAAGAATCTTTGCTGGAAAAGCATTGAATTAAGCCTTTTAGCAGGTACCCAGAAAATTAAATCTTGGCACTCAGCAAGCTTTTCTTCTGTGCTCAGAAACAATTAATTAAACGAGTGAGGATTGCCAGGCAATGTGTTACAGGAGGGAGAGAGGGAGGCAAAAGAAACACAGTGTTTCTCCAACCAACCACTTCCATACCAGGCACATGGATAGCCGTGTGATTCCTGCTGCTTGTACTGAGGCTGTGGTTTCACCAGATGGATCGAGCAGTGCTAACCCGTATCAAAAAGGAGAGGTCCTGGGTTTTCCCCTACTTCTGCTTCACTCTCTGTTCCTGGCCTCCTGCCTGGCTGCTGCTCCTTGCTATGGCTTTGTTGCTTAGTGGATCCACCCGTGAGTCAATTCAAATCAGCAGAAGACATGGATGTTCACCTCCTGGCTCAGAGCATTGAGTCAGCCCAAGGAAAGGTCTGAGCTGACACAGCAGAGGCAGTCGAGGAGATCTTCCTCTTTTGTTGTAGGGAAAGATGGGATAAGGCTTCCTGTTGATACCATTTCCTATAGTCAGAGGGCTGGGGTCCTCCTCTGGTGGGTACATCCCCCTAACTCTCCTTTGGCTCAGCATGGTGGTGTGTCTCTTGGCTCTCCCCCTGACCCAAGTCAAGCTCATCAGTGGTGACCCTGTGACTCTTCCCAGCGGCAGAGGCACCTCCTTGGCTGCGGGGTCCTGCGATGGCAGCAGGAGTGAGCTGCCTTTCTCAGATAGTCTGCTCCTGCTTGCTCCGGTGGGACCTGTCTGTAGGAAATTCAGCCCTCCAGAAAGGAAGCAATAGCACTGCGTGATTTCTAGGTTGGTTTTGTGGCAGAACCTGAAAATGTGACTTTGCGGACCTTTCTTTGCTAAAATTTCTGTACTCCAAGGCTATGAAATGTAGCATTAGGCTAGATTGACTGGGTTGTCCTGACTTTTTACTCCCCAATACTTACAGATTCTATGTTTTCTTATATTTATTTATTTTTAAACAGAAATGGTGGTGTAACATACAACATAAATTTAGCCTGTTTAAACTAGCCTGTTGGTACCTACCAGTGAGAAAATTTTAACCTCCTTCAAACAGGGCACTTCCACCTTCCTGAGCCGGCAGCCCACGGGAGACAAAAGCAGTTTCCTATCACATACTGTGTCGCTGGGATTCTCTGTAAAATATATGCATGCATACATAGGATTTTTAAAAAGCAGTGCTAAGCCAAAGGTAGAGGAAGATTATAACACTTTAGGAATGCAATGCAAGGTTAATAATCAGACAAGTTAACAGACCTTCCTAATCTTCCTTCAACAGTAATTAAAAACCTATTACAGCTCTGTTGTGTCTCACATATTTTACAAAAATGATCTGTCAAAATGAGAAGATCGCATACAAATGTCATATTAGTCATATAGAAATCATAATGCCAAGTCTCTAGTCTCTAGACTTCAGAATTTTTATTGTGTGTGTTAGATAGTACAGATAACCACATAACAAGCCAAGTATTAGTCTTCTGAAGCACTGGCACTGGATGTATTTGTCAGCTGTAGATAGTGTTTCTTCTTCCACATGTGAAAGTTTGGTGTTTTTTCATTTATTTTTTTTTTCTTTTTCCCAAT
Source organism: Ibycter americanus (assembly GCA_035590275.1). Classification (NCBI taxonomy): domain Eukaryota; kingdom Metazoa; phylum Chordata; class Aves; order Falconiformes; family Falconidae; genus Ibycter; species Ibycter americanus. The sequence goes on along the minus strand of JAVJGI010000014.1, from coordinate 27,623,742 downwards.
TGCTTTGAAAAAGTAATTATCAAGAAACCTTTAAATCAAAGGATAATAAGCATTTAGCAGGAAAAACTGTGTGGAAGAACCAAAAATGGATAATCTTTCTTCTTCTATCTGCCATTTTTTAGTCATGGAATTTGATTTATTTAGTAGGTGGATAACACCATTACGTATATGTACTGTGTCCTGTTTTCCAGAATTCATTTGAAATCACTATAACTTTGAATAATTTTCCAGGTGTCCCATTAATTCTAAAAGTAGTTTTATTTGTATATCTTTTGTCATGATGAGAACGATGACATTTTTGTTAGTGATAGCAATGCTTATGTGATATTTTGTTTTTATATGCAGGAAATATTTTTAAAGTAATTTCCATAAGACTTGTATTGATCATAATTATGTTTTAATTGGACACTAAGAAACAAAGTTCCATCTTTTGATTTGAGACTGTCAAATAAACTGTAGTTCTTCAAATCTGGAGGGCTCCCATCCCTCTGGTGAAGACTGGAACACATTTTTGGGGATGTTATGGATATAAAGCAAAGGTGTCCAGATCTACAGATTTAACCTTTTCTCATAATTGTTAACTGTATCAAAATCCTTTTTGCTTGTATAGGCAGCAAATACAGTTATCTTCAGGTTTTATAGAATATTTTGTTAACTATGCTTTGGTGCATTGTGGAAAGATTGTATTTTGTCAGCTGGTCACCAGTCTCAGAAAACCTGTGTACCTTTATTACCAGCGTGCTGCAAGCAGTGTATTCTGCGATCTGAGCGTTCTGCTCTGGGATGGCCCAATACATGGTTTCATCTATTTCTGCAGATTCTTTTATCTGGTAAGCTTTCCCGTGTGTTGATTTCCTTGCATCCATCATCAGGCTGTGTAGTTCTATTGTTTGTTTTTACTACCATTATGTACTACAGTGGGTTAGCTTGCTACTGGAGATAAAAATCACCTTGTTCGCAAGATGATTTGGAGCACTGGACAATATACACAGATGTATTGCAGCACCTGTAGTGAAACGTAGGAGTCTACAGAGGCATAAATTCCGGCTAAGAACGTTTTCATTGTAGTATCTTTTTCCTCTGTAGAGCATAAATACAAATCCAAACAAGGTCTTTTGCAGTACTAACCAGGGTAGATTTCTTATGTTCTGTTTCACTTCTGAAGCAGGTTGTGCTTTATGTGCAGAACTAAATTGTAACTAAGTCCGTGAAAAGTCAATGAGAGACCAAAATTTCATCCTTTATGTGCAACCATGATAAAAAACCCAGCAAGAGTCCTGATTCAACTCCTACTACAATTTAATTATTCATAAAGTGCCTAGCCTATTAGATTTTTTTAATGAGGAAAACTTTTTTTTTTTAAACTTTAAATAAATCAGGTTATTCTAATGACTTCACAGTTAACATTTAAAAAAAAAAAAAAACACCAACAAAAAACTGCACAGATTCTTGCTGAAGTGAAGCAAGAAATGAAGCCAAATTTTGTTTCCATTTTTGAATGTAAAGACTGGCAAAGAGAAGGAGACTAAAGAAGAAATTAATTTCAAGTCCAGAAAGTTGTGATTCCAACAGGCTTAGTACAAGATGTCAACTGTGATATCCCTCACAGTTCTCTAAACAGGGTCATCTTGTATATATTTTCTTTATTCAGTCATTTGTTATGAAGATACCTCTCATATTTTTCCTAGTCTTCTTTTTGTTCCCTTTGACGGCAAGCCCAGGAAAGAGTTTACGTAGTCTGCAAGTATTGCTGCAAGAGGACAGTTTTCACTGACATGGAGGTGAGGTTACACAGATCACTATTTAGTGTTTGAAGGGATTACAAGAGAGATTTACTGAGATGACAGAAGGTAGTGCATCTCTGTGGAAATGAAAGAGAAGTGAAAACCTACATTGTGTTTGCCAAGTCTGGGCATTTAAATTGCTAAAGCTTTGTTTGGCAAAAAGATAAACATGACCTTTGCTTTTTTTCATGTGGAACAGGCCTTTCTAACCTGCTGTGGCTCAGGACACCAGCCTTCAAATCTGTACTTTGTTTATCAGGCTTTGCCTTCCAATTTCTTTGGGTACAAAGCCAAGAATTTCTCTGTATGTCGTTTTCCTGTGGGCTTCTTAATGGATCAGAGGTTTAGCTGGAATGTTCCGACCTGGGAAATATGCCTCCTTGTTCAGTGCTTGCAGTAGCACGATGCTGAAGATTTGTCTGAACATTTAGGATGCTTTTGTGTTAGATGTGGTGAGAAACTTCTTGTTTCTGGACTGTTACCTATAAAGCAAAATTAATTCTAGTCAGTGCAAAATTATATTAGCACAAGGGATTTTTAAGCTTTAAAGTGTAACACTGTTAGAAATAATCAAGAAACAAGCAGAGAACAAAAAAAATGACCCTTAAATAGCAGATGAAGACTTGATCTGTGTTGTGCCAAATGAGTTTCTGAGTAATGTGCAATTTCTTTCAGTAACTTTTGGTTTGCTTTCCATTGCAGGTTTGTTTTGGTTTTGGTTTTGTTTTTTTTTTTTTATATATAGCATATTATCTTGTTAGGATACCTTTATGCCAGCTTCTAAATGCTACTGTTTAGCTAGGCTTAGAAAATATATTAATCCCTTTAAGTCATCTGATTGCAACAAATTTGAACTACAGATCCAACACTACCATCAGAAGGGGTAGGGTTCAGCTGACCAAATGTTGATGCCAACTTTGTAAATATCTGTACCTAAGCTACTTCCCTTGGGCTCCCTTTATATTCAAAGCAAAGAGGGTACTTCTAGTGCAGTTTGTATCATTCTGAAGCAGATACCTGAAAAGATAAGCTCTTCCCTCAAAGTGCCTATTTCTTCCGAGACTGACAATAGGAAGAGGCTAGGCTGACTAGCTTTCATATTGACATTTACTTTATATGAACAATAGGGTTTGGTGAGGTGAATCCCACCCCATGTTCATGCTCCTCCAGTGTTCTGGAGCTTCATAATCCAGAGCCCCTGTGCCACTGTTCCTCTCGTATAACTTTAGGCACCCAGTTGAATTCAATTCGATGTTGTATGGTTCTGTCATTACAATACAGGGAGAGAGGTAACTTCAGGTTGTAACCCACCCAATGTATGAATTGCTCTTTCAAGTTGTTCTGATTTTTGTAGGTCCAAACAGAAATTATTTCTGGGACCTTCTCTTTATACAGTATTTCTAAAGTTGAACTACTACAAAGCATAACATTATATCATTCTTTAATAAAAAAAAATAATCTCAGTTAACAATCATGCCATGCATGAAAGTAAAATCAGAGTAAGATCTGGAAGAAGAAAATGCAAATAGGATTTCAGTGGATAAATACAGTAGTGGTTACCATTCTCATGGAAGTGCAAAAGAATAACATTTCACATTTCAGGAGCGACACCAGTTGAGGCTAGCATAGTGTCTTCACAGAAGACGTCATCTTCTATTTATCAAAAGCTTGCATAATTAAACCCTTAAGGTTTTCCTGCTATGAAAAGAGAAAAAAACTAAAACAATTGTTTTAGTGATGATTTAAATATTCACTTAGATGTCTGTCCTTCATGCCTTCTATCCTGCAGTCCTCATCACTCATACTGGGATCAGTTGTCTCACCCTGTGGAGTCAGTTTGGGCTATTCTATCTCTAACTTTAACAGATAATTATCTTATATCTGAAAGCCCTGTTGCACCTATTCCCTTCAGCAATTGCTTTGGGAACGCTCCCGAAGAGAAATCAGAATTACGGTTGTTAGAAGGGCAAAGTGATATACAGAGAATATAAAGCAGAGTAGTTAAATGATAGCATAGAACTGAATAAAAGAAATGAAATGGAAAAAAGGCAAAAGGAAGATTGAATAAATTCTTTGGAAAGAAGCCATTGCAGAGTCACAGAATGGTTAAGGTGGGGCGGGACATCTGGAGGTCTCTGGTCCAACTGCCCTGCTCAAGCAATGCCACCTAGAGCAGGTGGCCCAGGACCATGTGCACATGGCTTTTGAGTATCTGCAAGGATGGAGGCTCTACCACCTCCCTGGGCAATCTGTGCCAGTGCTCGGTCACCTTAACAGTGAAAAAGTGTTTCCTGATATTCAGGAGGAACCTCCAGTGTTTCAGTTTCTGCTAATTGCTTCTTGTCCTAGTTCAATGCACTAATTCAAAGGAAATGAGCTGGACAGGAAAGTGATGACAGAAAAAGGGAATACAAAGTAGATTGGAAAAGAATGAAGAAGATTTGTGGGTATCATCTGTCTACTGCTCGGATGAGCAGAGCCAAAATGATAAAACCACAAGGACTGTTAATGAAGTAGTCAGATATTTGAAACAACATACGATGGGAAAATGAAACGGGGAAGGAAGTATGAGATAACATCAAACACATTGTTAACTTGCAAAATCTACTCAAAACTCAAATGATAAAGAAATATTCTCTGAATTTTACATTTTTTCATAGTCTTATTCTTGATTACATGTGTACTGTCTCCATTTGGACACCCTTTTATTGTTGTAGCCTGGCAAAAAACTGCTGGCACCATGCTATTGAGTATTTTTCTTCCTTTTCTGTATGAAGTGAAAATTTTTTATCCTGTATAATTCCAGCACTATTTACATTTTCTCTTTGCTTTCCTGTTTCTTTTGCTAATCCCTACCTTATTTGCACTCAGTGCATTTTTTTCCTCTTAATTCTCTGCCTTCCCCATGCTATGCTCCCTGTACTTAATAATGTTCTTTGTGTTGAACACATTACTGGTTCTTCACTGGTTCTCACCTTCCATCTGTTTTTCCTTAATATATAAGCCAAGAGATGATGGCTACAAAATTTGTATGTAACCTTACATGCATAGTATTATCTGTTACATTAAAACATTTAAAATATGCTGTCTATTGTAGGTAGTAAGGTCCTGGGTCTGGTTTGTTTTCCCATACAGAGTAATCTGTGATACAGATTCAGTCAATGTATTCCAAATGAATCACCTGTATGGAGGAGCAAATGTAAATGTTGCATAAAAAGGGGATTAGAGTCTTTCCTCTGTAATATAAAACATTCAACCTACTGTAAAAACAGCAGATTTCCAAACACAGATGTTCTGATCTAAAAATTAAATAATACCACGTGGAAAAAAAAGAACCTATACATTAAATAATAAAATATATCATATTAACAAGTTTCCGTATTTTTATATGATGCACAATGGGGCATGTTGTTTTTTCAGGAACTTCAGAAACTGAAATGGTAATGCAACATTAATTATGACATCCAATCATAATACACAAGTTATAACAGGAATCATATTCTTACAAAACTGAGCATTCAGAAGTCAGTAGGTTCCAAAATCGTAATAGTATAAATAAAGTAACAACTAAAGACAAATCCACCCACAAATAAATTAAACTAGTTTGTTAGACTTACTGCTCCTACTAGTTCTGTACCGTAGCTTTTAATCTGTATTCTATCTATATCACAAATAAGCTGATCATATTCAATAAAGCTATTGTGGAAAAACTTCTGTAAAGGAATAAATGTTGTTAGTTCAAGGAAATACTGTGTAGTCAAAAGTTCCTGCAACTTGTCATTTTTATAGGAAATTATTACTTCAGATTATTTAGAGGATTTGGGAAATTTTGGGGGTATTTTAGTTTAGTTTTAATTAACAGTATTAATGTTGAAAGGGAGCATTACAGAGAGGTATTACTTAAGCTTAGGTTTTTGAAAAATGTTTGTAGGTAGTAAGTGAAGTCCACGCTGTACTCTCCAAATCCAGATTAACCAAAAACCCCAAGATCAGATACGAGTGCATTTGCTCTGTTTTGCCTGTTGTTTTCTTGCACAATCTGTGCTGAATTAATGCATGGGGTAGAACATGTTTTTTTCTCAGGTGAAGCTCCTACTGACTTCCTAGACAGGAAGAAGAGTGTGGAAAATAATGTTCTTCTGAAGCAGAACTTCCCATGATTGTGTTTGTTCAGTGACTTGTCACCACATACGAAACAGTTCTGCTTGCTATGGATATCTTGTCAGACTAAACTAGTCTTTTTCACTTCAAAGAGATTCTTATTAACTCTGTTTCAAAGCCCATGAAGGTATGTTTTATCAAGCACTCTGTAAGCGCTGTGCAAGTGGATTTTTTAAGAAACCCAGCTGATTTCTTGAGTCAATTATTCTGTTAAAGCTGCATGTATGCTTTTCAGAACATGAATGTTATAGGAAAGAGGTAATCTTGAGATTTTCTAGCATGCTGAAGGTTTTTATGTCGTTACCTATGTAATTGTTTGTGGAATTGCAGGGGAATTCAGACTGCAAGGCACCTCTGGAGATGGTGTACTTTACCTCTCCTCCTCAAAGCAGGTCACCTAGAGCTGGTTGCCCAGGACCTTGTCAGTTAGGTTTTGAATATCTCCAAGGATGAAGACTCCACAGCCTCTCTGGCCAACCTATGCCGGTGTTTGACTGCCTTCACAGTAAAAAAGCTTTTTCTTACATTTAAATTGAATTTCTTGTATATCAATTTGTGCCCATTGCCTCTTGTCCTGTTACTGGTGGGCACTGCTGAGGAGAGCTTGGCTTCATCTTCTCTTCCAGCCTGAAATTCAAGCTTCTTGTCTCCATTGTTAAACATCTCCAAGGTATTATCCTGTTTATATCATTGTCTCTGTTGAGGATTAACAGAGTCCAGTTCTCTCTGACCTAATCCACTAGATTTGTCCCACATAAAGTACAACTGAAGAAATTAAAATCTCTCAGTTCAAAGGAACCAGGAGCTGTTTCTTTTATTTTAGAGAAAGCCTTTGATCTAATAAACTGAACTCTTTGAAGAAGTTTGCATAGGGCAAAAACTTCCAAGTATGAGTGCAATAGTTTTATTGCAAATGAACGAGTCATCATGAAAAAATCACAACAGAGAGACCCACAGAGCCTGTTTTTGCCGCTGGTGTTAACAACACAAGGAACCAGCTATGGTAGTAATATAAAAGGAGTATTATCTGTATGAATATCACAATATATGTCACTTAGTCATAGACAGTCTTTTCTAAAAATAAAGAAAATCTAGCAGATCTTAGTAAAATGTAAGATTCATTGTGATAAATTCACGATTTTTCATGTAATAACAAAATACCATAGAACATATTATGCAGACTGCAATTACAGCTGAGTGGCAGAAGGGAGCAAAAGACTTGGGGATTAGAGTGAATAAAGAAGAAAATAAAATTGCCTGTGCAGCAAAATGGGTTCTTAAGATTCTGTCTGGCTTCCTGGAAGCTACGACAGTAAAGAATATAGACTAAGGGAGAGCAACTTGAGTGTGTGTGTTTCAGACAGACATATCTTAGCAACCGTGATTTTTAGGGGAGAAACATTAGACTGGATCAAAGGAACATTGAGTTTTGAGTACTTAAAAGACTTTTTGTATGACAGAACATTTAAATCACTTGTTTCAAAAAGCCAGACCATAGCAAGAAAGTTTGTGAAGGGCTGAATCAATAATAATAAGAAAAAAGTGTTTTGTGAAAATGCCATCTTCCAAAACATGGTGTTGAAGGTGGGATGGGCAAACCTATCAACAGCTGAGGGAAACCATCAAAAGGCCTGTAGCGATAGGACAAGAGGTAATGGCTTTAAACTAAAAGAGGGTAGATTTAGATTAGATGTTAGGTGGAATTCTTTACTGTGAGGGTAGTGAGACACTAAAAGAGGTTGCCCAGAGAAGCTGTGAGTACCCCATCCCGGGAGTGCTCAGGGCCAGGCTGGATGGGGCTCTGAGCAACCTGGTGTAGTGGAAGGTGTCCCTGCCCATGGCAGGGGGTTGGAGCTCGATGGTCTTTAAGATCCCTTCCAACCCAAACTATTCTATGATTCTCTGAAAGTCATATTTCAAGGGACAGCACGTTTCCTTCCTTGCCTGTTAGTCTTGCTGTGTTGCTAGGACCTGGGAAGACATTTAGCCCCTCTGAGTATATTCTAGAGGGGATATTGCTTAAGTAACAGACACTAGAGTAGTCTATCCCAGTAAAAGTGAAAATCTGTGAGGTAGCTAGATTTAAGAGTAAGAATAACAACTCCCAGAATGATTGTTATAAAATTGCTGTTTATAGTGCAATAAAGATTGCATATAAACATAGTCATTTTATAATAGGAACTTGGTTTTGTTTTGTTTTGTTGAAGTTTATTACATTAGAAGCATTTTATATGAAAAAAAGAGCAGGGGAATGATCAATCATACAGTTAGTGGGGGGAAAGCAGCCTTAATGCTCAAACAATAGCTGGGATTTCAGCAGACCTCTCTATAACAGCTGAGCTCATTGAAAAATCCTGCTAGGTTCCCTGTAGTACTACAAATCATCATTAGAATGCTCACATATATGTATATATGGGTCATCCTAGCATGCCAGACTAAGTTGCTGAATTTCATTGGAGAGTACAACACTTGAAAATAATTTTGCTAACTCATATTTTTCCACATTTTAATTACTATCCATTTTTTATGGTCCTGTATGGAATCACCGACAGTGTCTTTACTTAAGTGATTTAATGTCGAGCTTTCCTGCTGGTATTAAACATGTTAGTGGAATTTCAAATAATGATTAATTACTCAGCAACTAAAGTATGTGCAAGTAAAGTGTGTTTTAGTAAGCTATTTTTAGTGGTCAATTCAATATCTACCCTATATATAGATACCCAGGCTCAAAACTTCTCAAGTACATTTTATTTCTTTTCAACAGATTGTGGAGAGAAGAATAGAGGGCAGTGGAATAAGACACTATCTACCATTTCTTATCCGTCCAGGATTTGCTTTCTTGAAACTCATAAAGATACTGCCACCTCCCAGATTCCAGGATTGTCAGCAGATTTATTGAAACCATTCTGGTGTGCTGTTGTTGATAAACCTGCCATACTTTTCATGATGAAATGTATCTTTTTACGCTATAGCGTGGCTCTTCCAACTCTGTGATTTTGCAAGGAGAGAATACTTCAGGGCAAATAATCTGGCAGATCTCACAAAGGAGGTCAGTGTCTGGATAGCATTACGTTTTAGATGCTTTCCTGTTGAAATAGTTTTGCCCTTTTCCAGATCTGATCACAGGTCCCCAGTACGTAACAGCCCTTTGAAAAAGCTTGCATTTAGGAAGGAATATGTCTGGGACACGGCCAGGCTGTTTCTTCATTAGGTGGTTCTCTGAGAGGGATAAATCACTGAAAGTGGCTGCTCACTGAGAAGCATTTTAGTGATCAGTTTTAACCAAGTTTTGAAAGACAAATATAATGTTTGTCAATCTGTTTAAAGAGCTTCCTAGGGAGAAGTTTAGAATGTGTGTTTGTGGGAATTTCGTTTCTGTTTTCACAAGTAAACGCTGTAAATCCTGGACACAAAGCCACAGAGAATGAGAAATAAATAGGTACATTATACTTCAAATTATTAGGTTGAAGGTTCCACATCACTTAGAAAATAATGATTTTATTTAATGGGCGTATTACTGAAGATTCGTAAAGACTGTTTGATCCTACAGTTACTGCTTTGATCATTGATATATATGAACATTGACAGTGTGTTTCAAATGTTAATCTTTCTGCTTTTCTCTGGGCAAATCTTACTGGCCATCTCAAGGTGTAGTCAGGATAAAATCTTGAGAAGGGATTTCCAAATTTCTTAGACAGCCTTTTAAGAATATATACTTTCTGTAGTTTATATCTTCAGCTGCCTTCTCAAGAAAGACCCCTCAGGAGCATTGTTGCTGAACCTACTTAGAACAGCTTGCACAGAAATGATAACGTGTTGTGTAGCTGCTTTGGAAGAATTTATTTCCCTCTGCAATAGGTCTGGCCACTGACCTGGGGAGGCTGGATACATTTGGACCAGTGAGTTGGTCCTCCAGAGAAGGATTTTTGTGTCTTTCTCTGTATTTTGCTGGCATTTAAATACTGCCTGTACCCTCCTCGGTTCCCTCAGAAGTTCTCCTGACTTGTAGGAGGTTTGGCTTTTTCCTGCATCTAAGCTAAAAAAACATGAGCAAACTGAAGAGAGGAAGATTTATTCTTCTGTGCTTTCAGACTTCTGGGCAGGCTGTGGATTATTATCTTTCTAGCCAGGAAGGCCAGGAAAAAGGGCCCCAGACTCTTTCAGGCTTCCGTGTGCAGCCAGCTGAGTGATGCAGGCTCTCTGAGATGGAGAGGGTCGTGGGGGTAGGAGGTGGAAGAAGGGCAACTGTTATGTTGAGTAGGCTGGGCTGTTTCACAGCTAGAGCCACAGCTGTTTTCAACAGAAGAGAGCTCTAAATGCATTAGTGAGCCATTTGGTTCGAGAGAATAAAAGACGTGAAGAAATTGAAAGAGAAAAACCACACCCCCTTCTTTCACATTTCAACAGGCTGGATTTTCAATATAATCCATTAACCTACACATAGCCTTTCATTAGAGCCCTTGGGAGGCTGGAATATTTTTGGCAATGTACTGTTATGAAAAATACAAGTAAAAAACCCACATAACTGCCCCCTCCCCAGCAAATGAAGGTGTCACAGGGAAAATCAAATCTTTTCTCTGAGCATATCAAGAAGTGAGTGAAATTGCATGCACATCAGATATGTTTCACTCCATATTTACATGATTTTTGTGAAGAAATAAAAAAATCACCCATAATTTACCATGATTTGTCTACTTAGTACATAAAGCATACACAAAGTCTTCTAAATGTGTGTAATTAGGAAAAAAAATACTGACAGGTTAGGAGAAATAATGCAGTTTTAGTTTGGAAGGTAGTTGGAAAAATAGACGGGATTAAACACCACTTGAACTAGTAAATTCTTCTGATTTATCGCGGAACTATTCTGTTATTTTCATTGAAGGCGTCTGCGGTGTCATACAAGAACTTGCTGGTCATTCTAGTTGACATGGTAGCACATTCTTTTCCAGTTTCAGCCTGAGTCACTGCTATGATCCTCTACATTATTTGCCTTAGTGTCTTTCAAAGGACCTTCAAGTTGCCCATTTTATTACCGTAGCTACTATCTTCTTACCTCTTGTCTGGGATGACATCAAGGGTGCTTGTGATAGTGTGACAAACAATACCATCAATATTGTGCCAAGCAATATTTTAAACAGTTTTTGAATTCCAAAGTTCTAAAGTCTATGATGAAAACCTGTTTGAAAAGTGGAGAATAATCTTTCCTGCATTTTTGCTAGACTTTTCTTAATATCAGTGTTATACCATAGACCTTCTAAAATGAAGACATTATATTGAATATCTGTATTCCCATTTCTATGCATTAATCTAAGCAAATAAGAAAGCATAATAATCCTGCTGGAGGGTTTTGGGTTTTTTTTTCAAAATACTCCCAGATATCTGTTTGAGGGCCATACAGTTCACTTGGAGAAGGTGCCACAAATTTGTGGAGAAAGTAAAACTGGAAACATACTCAATTTTATGTAATAGGTGAGATTTTGCCTCTGCTGAAATCATTCTGATTTCTCTTGTGGCACCTGGACTTTCATACAGTCAATACTTTTAAATTTAACACTGAGAGCTTGCATTGTTTAACGTGGAAACTATGTATGTTCAGTGTTTTACCAACAAATTATGTTTGAGGACTAATCAGACATTGAAGAGGAGCTATACAAATATAATACAAGATATCTGAGTGACATTAGAACACTGGTACTGTAATTATGGCTTTAAAATACTGTATTCAGACTTTATTTTTGCTTGAAAGCCACCTCTTATTAACTAGATAAACACGTTTTCCTCTATGGTCATTGGTTAAGAATTATGCCTTTTGACTATTTCAGCTCTGAAGTGTGTTTTGGCCACATTTAAAGAAATCCATGGTGAAAATACTCTGGGAGGAAGCCTTAGACAGAAGTATGCACTATTTTTTCAATTTGGTTATTTGTTGTACCTAACAGATGCTATACAAATGTATTATCAGCAGCTATATATTGTTGCAGCAATATTTTATCCTTCTTTCTAACAGCTATTCTTATAACTTCCAGCAGTTCTTGGTGAGTTCAGAATTTCTAGTATCAGCTGCTGAACAAGAAAACTTCATGGATTTTCCACAAGGTGGCATGTAAGAATCAGTCTGGTTGTATTTTAATTAAGATAATTCAGTTAATATATACTTTGTCTATGTCAAATGCATGTGCATACTCAGTCTGGAAGGAACACGTTCATAGGACAGAATATACTGTGATTGGCTATTTAAACACAAGGCAGCAACTAATGCTCTATCAGTAGTTAAATTATAGAGGCGACTACTATTGTATAATTTACAGAATAACTTATCAAAATAAAATCTAACCAAAGGACCTCACAGTTACTTGTATCATGAAATGAGATTAAAACCTGATTCACAGAATAAGTTTCTGTGGAATTGACCAGTTACTTTAGAATAAATTATTTATTCATTATTATTTATTCATGCTTACATTTTATGAAAGAAAAAGATTTTATGAAAGACAATATCAATATATATTAATTTAATGTAGATAAAGAATTTTTAAAGCAGACATTTAGTTATTATTAAAAACTCTTCATGCAGTCACTCTATTTATCAGTTACTGAGCAGTTTCCGCTCAAGAGAACTTCCTACTCAAAACAAGAAATATTTCTGACCTAAGTGCCATCCAAGCACAAACTAGTCATGATTTTGCAGATCTAATGGTGTTCAGCTAATGCTTGATTTCTTCCAGTGCTGCAGGTCTCCACATTCTCTAAATTTCCTAGTACTGCAGTAAATCAAAGAAATAAAATGTGCTAAACTACCACCAAAAAGTTGCTGCTATAGTATTTTTTCCATCTTATTTAGAAGCTGAGTGGACAAGAAGTCTGGGAGACACTGTGCTTATAACAGATTTCCAGCAAAAGAGACTTTTGACATCCGAAAAACTGAGCACTGTTCAGAACTGAATGATCTCCTGCAATTTGAATGGGATTCATCCTGGGGTCTGCCATGATGACAGAGTTACATGTTTGAATCTCTAAAGCTGTTTGCATTATTCCATGGACACAAAACCAGGTATAAATTTGATATTGTTGGTTGGTAAGGAACATCTCCTGTTCATCCATCTCCAGGAAAGCAGGGCTCCATCATGTGTAACGGTTACTTGGTATGACAAATGCCATCACTCCAAACATCTCCTACTTCCTTCCTCTTCCCCCCAGCTTTTATTGCTGAGCGTGACATCATATGGTGTGGGATATCCCCTCGGTCAGCCAAGGCCAGCCCCAGCTGTGCTCCCCTCCAGCGCCCACGCACCCCCAGCCCACCTGCCGGCAGGGCAGTGCGAGAATCAGAAAATGCCGCGATGTTGAGCAAGCACCGCTCAGCAGCAGCTGAAACTTCCCACTGCCATCAACACCACCATCATCACAAATCCAAAAAGTTGCCCCATACAAGGCACCACAAAGAAATTTAACTCCATCCCAGCTGAAACCAATATATAATTCCAGCTCTCAAAATGACTCTTTGATCACTACACGTAACACAAAGTAGTTCAGCACGGTGCCTTCTTTGACCATTCTCTGCTTACTGTTAGGTAAACCCTAATGTCAGAAGGAAATTAGGTGATTTAAAGCAATCTCCTGGCTTTCATATGGTTCAACTTTGGTCCCTGGGGCTCAAAATGCTCCTTATTCATCCTAGAAGGTTGGAGACAGAGAAGAATCTTCAGATTTAGACTCTTTCCTGACATATTTAACAATGTGCCTGAAGTTTATTTTTTTAAGATTGAAAACTTCGAAATATTGCAGTAGACTTGCAGATCAAGAAAACCGGAGGACAAGTCATTGTCAAAGGTTATATCTGTCTCAGCTGAAAAAATGATGCAATTTTTGAAAAATTGATTGCAATGCAATTTATTACTGTAGTTTGTTGAACAGTTAATTGCAATCTATGCATTTTATGCAATAAGCATAGGTGAGTTTTTCAGTTACTTTTGGTCCTGTTTTCATATGGTTGACAACTTCATTATTATAGATTTCACATATGTGAACATGTCCAAGAATAAAGAACAGAATACAAATACTAAAGGCAAAACAGCTACCAATTTGACTTCAGCTTCAAAGCCCAGTCGGTCATCTTGTATTAGTAGATTCATTGGCAAGTAGTAAACAAACAGTCTCTTTTCTCTTTTGTGTTATGTCCATATTCCAGCTTCCCATTAAAAAAAAATAAAATAATAAAAAAGAAGGCTTGTTCTGCTCCCGTGTTGCGGTTTGGCATACAATCGAAGCCAGAGAAGGTGGCTGAGAACTTCTTAAGCCACATTTCCTACCAAGGAAAACATACCAGGGAACTGTTCTCTTAAGTAGCTCAAAGTCTGGTACAGCCCATTATTTTTGCCCTTCATTTTATATTTTTGCTATGGTATAAGGCCGAAGTTGTGCTTTTCAGCCTGCTGATACATTTACCCATCTGGATCTGCAGGGGGAGAGCAACTGCCTTTAGAACTTGCCCCTCACAGTCTCTGTCTGCACCCAGGATGACAAATATCTCATTTTATCTATGGCAGCTGGAGAAAAAAAAATACATTCACACTGTGGAGAATGATCTTATTCTTCCTACAAATATGTCAATTTTGTGGCCAGATAAACAGTTTTGATAAATACAATATGAACCAACTTTAGAGACATTTCTCATCTTTAAATTTCAGGAACAAGGCAATCCATACCGTGACCAATACAATGAATAACAAACTGCAGGCCCCGATGAATCATACCAAGAAAGAAATGGCATTTTAACCAGACTGCAAACACTACGCAAGACATCTAATTTAGCAGTCACTCTGCAGCAGATCTCTGACTCTTTCCACAAATGTGAAATACAATTGTTGTATTTTAGCAGTATCTAGCAGTATACATGGTATCTGCTAGGAAAATTTCCCTGAAGAATATCATGCCTTTTTAATTTTATAACTCAGGGAGATTATTTTCCCATGAGTGGTGGAAAAGCAGTATCATTTTAAGTGAGCAGGGGACATCCATAATGATATCTAAGCCGAACATGGCTTAGCAAAATAAGTACAAGGGATAAGAAGGAAGAAAATAAGCAACATGCCTTTGGCAATCAAATTCTAAATTCAGAGTCATTATCATAAGTAACAGATAATTAGCATTGTGTCTGAAACACTTGGCTATTCTTAACCCAGGAGAATGTTGATACTGAAATGTTGAACTTGATCTGAGATTGATCATCTCTGGAACTGATCATCACTGAAATTAATCATCACTGAAATTAATCCTTCATCAATTAAAATTCTCAGAAAGCCACAGAGCTGTCTCTGTACTTGAGACCCTAAAGGAAATGTCTTTCCAAGTTTGCTGTTGGCATTTTCCCTATGTTTCTGTACAGCAAAAAATAACTTCGGAAGTTCCCACATGCTGCGATTTTAGGAAACGAACTTTTCAGGCAATGTGGAAGAGAAGACAGAAGATGATGGAGGGATAAACAAGCAATTAAGAACTGTAATGAGTTCAGGCATCATGCGGAGAGTCCTACCTTCACATGGAGTGACAGTGAAGAGTGTTGTGCACACTGCAGCTACCGATGGGCTGGTGTTAGTGATCTGGAGATGTTTGACTCCGTACCCAAGTAAATCATATTGACAGCCGAAGGAGAGTTAGCACAGGTGGCAGGAGGATTTATAATTTTATGCCTGATATGACTGATGCTTGCCACTTTTCAGTAAAATTGCTCCTTTAAGCTGTGATACAGAATGTGAGCATCAGTACATTTTTTTCTCCTGGAAAGACTGCTGCTCCAGCCCCTGCAATGTGCCCACTTGCACTTCTGGAGGTGAAGAGGTCCTGGGTTTTGTCAGCTCACAGAAGACTCCATGTGATTTTTTTTTTTAATTATTATTATTTTATTCTTTTAACAACTAGCTCATTCACTAGCTGTCTCAAGATGTTTGCAACTTTGAAGAGTGAACTAGGAACTGTCAGGGGCTCTGGTTTTAACCCATTCTTTCCTTCCTTTCTCTGTGCACGACAGACTGATGCTGGGGCAGGAGAGCTGTGTGATACTGCAAAGCACGAACTGGCTGTTTTTAAAGCTCTTCCTCCACAGTGTGCCAGAGACTGCCTGTGCCTTCTTGGAATGTTTTTAGTACAGTAACCATGTACCTTTGAATCAAGGGAAGAGTTACTTTCCTGTTACCATTGCTAGAACAATTGCAGCCTCAAAAGGGCTGGCTAGTGTGCAAAGCAGCTCACTATCTTTCTGAAAAATCGTAATGATCAGTAATTAAATAATTCAGACGACCATATGAAGTTCTTAGGCCTCTTGAGTTGCTGTTCATGGTAGATTTTATAACTGTATCAAGACTGCTTTTCAGTCTGTATGAAGGATTTCCATCCACTTAACAATTATTCACAAATCATTTCAACAATAATCATGCTACTAAATATGAAAGTGTAGAAGTCTAGTTAATGTAATTCCTGAAAACCTTGTAACATTCTTATGCTACCATCAAAATACTTGAAACAATATTATCCATTTATATGCTGAAAAAGAAATCCAGGATTGCAGTTGAAATGACTATTGGTAATTAAATAGGAGTACAGTGTAGTGAATAAAATTTTGGTAACAAAAATTTAAGTGACTAAAAATGTTTTTCAATTTTCTGTCTCTGCAGAATAAGGAAAATTCTTTAGTGTTGGTAACAGTTGTCATTCAGTGGATGTATAATAAGAATGTAAACAAGCTGGCGGTTTTGTACTTCGTTATTGCTACTGGCACGTCCCCAAAAACTTTCAGATATTGTTGACATACTCCCGAGTTTATCCATCAAACAAGCTGACTTGTTTCTTCTGCTTTGAAGAGACAAACATAGTAAGTATAGATAATATTTGTGATGTCAAAGAATGATGTCACTGCTAACCCACCAAGACATTAGTAGAAAAGTGAGATTTCAGAAAAATCAGTTTTGTTTCTCTCTGCCTTTTCAGTAGTGTTAGTCCTATTAGTATCTTTACAACTGATTCTAAAAGCCCCTAAGCCCACATCTGAGGAAATGCCCCCAGAATCAGATTTTCCTTTCTTAATGTGAAAAACGCAAAGTTAGAATGTTAATTCTTAATAAGACAGCCTTCTGTTGACATACAGCATGTTTTTAAACAAGCTGTAAATTTCTGTCTTCACATTACTAGTGGCTTTCCTCTGTGGTCCATCTCAAAATACCTTCACCTTTCTTTCGCATTTCTTCAGACTTCAGCAAGAAGCTGGAATAGGAATTCTGAGACTGATCCTTTCGCTGCATTTTCTGGGTCTGATATTTGAATTATGTTTGCCTCTCTAACATTGAGATACTGGAACAGAGGTCACTTTGTGAGGTCCATCCATATCTTCTTTCGTTCTCACTTGCTTAGATTTAACTACATCTAAAACTAAAATAAGATTTTCATACAATTGTACTGGGTTAAGCCACATTTTTGGGTTTATGAATTCATGGTGGCATATTAAAATGCTGTCTACCTTGATATCGGGGATGTAAAGCTCATTGTTTTCTCCTGCTATAACTTAATCTACACAATATGAAAGCTTTAAACTGGGCTGATTTTAAGATACCCTGTCTTTGACATTGATTACATAATTTCTAGTAGTTCCCAGTCATGTGTTTACTGAGTACGCTTATTGTGTTTTTAATAAAGTTCAATGTGTTCCTAATGGCAAAGGCTATAAAACTCACATATTAATCCAAACCTTATTTTGGTGGACTGGTTATAGGGATTACTGGAGGTACAGCTATCTTTTTTCCAACCAGTACTACAAAATCAACAAAACAGAAATTCTCCACTTCAGTAACTGCCAGTTTCTGCCTCATGCTGGTAAACTCTGTTTTCTTTGTCTTAGCTTTGTGCACATTCATGTGATGGTCAGTGGAAGTAACCTGTCATGTCATTCTTTACATTTTATCTAGAGGAAAGTGTGTATATTAGAAAAAGGAGATTCTCAAAATAAAAGGTTCAGTCTACAGTTTGGGTTTTGTTTGTTTTTTTTTTTAAATTGTCTCTTTATCATATCTTTATCTGGTCCCTATAAATTCTCAAATACTGAGCTCTCTTCTCTGCTGCTTGTTCAAACCTTTGACTTCAGTGAGTTTTTTCACTCAAACTTGGCATGGCATCCATCTCATCCTATCATGTCTACAGACTAGATGCCAACATCTGACCTACCACCTTGAACTCCAAACTCAAAACTGATAAATTATTGTCAAAGGAGAGTATCAACAATTTTCTAAGCCAAATCTGGCCTGTTTCAGAATGTCATATTAGAAAGAAATAAGTTATGTCATTAAAAAGCTTATTTCTCTCCCTAGTCTATAAGAAGGACCCTTAATGATACCTCAGATGTGGAGGTCTACAGGATGGTCTCATTCTCTGTGTTAATAGCCTACAGCTATGCCTTTAGTGTTTCAAGGAAGAAAATTTGGCAAAGTCTTTGGGAACTGTAGACCATTGACTTACGGGGCAGCTCTGCTTGATGAGTTCATAATTTATTTCTGGGCCACAATGAAATCTCTCAACACTGCACTGCAAAAGCCCAATAAAAGGTGCTTCATCAGAGGTGCTGCAGCTTGCTGGTCTAGACTGCCTCCTGGACAGAGTTCTTGTGCATATCAGTGCTCTGAGGCTGAACAGCTTCAGTGGGTTTTGTCTTGCCTACATGTAGATGCTATGTCTGAACCAGGTACCCTTATTGTCAGAGGAGAAAAAATAGGCATTTTCAAGGCATGATGCATCTGATCTAGTTAAGTGTCTACCTTAGGATGAGAGAAATTCCTCAGAGATGCCTCTATCTCTCCACATATGAAAGGTATCTCATTAAGTAAGTAGTTCAGCTGCAAAGGAAGTCCTATGTCTCAGACGTGTATAGGCAGGTGAGTTGAAACCTTCTTCTGAAATCTATGCAATATGGTGAGACGGATACCATCTTGACCTTAATTTCATAGAAACTCTATTTTCTTGAGTCTTTGCCTCATGCTTTTTCTACATCTTTGCTTTGCCTTATATATATGAGTCTTGATACCCAGCTCCTGTGTTGTGGGTCATATAGGAACTATATGTGTTCCCTTCCCTGTGACAAAAGGTTAATTCAGTTGAAACCTCACCTCAAAGATGCAGTCATTGGAAAAAAGCAGCAATAGATGGTAATGTCTTTTCTTTATAAATCTTCCACTTACTGGGCACGGGCAGGCTACTGACTGCACAGGCATCATTGGACATTGTCTGCAAACCTTAATCTTAAATTCAGACAAGCCATAAAAATGTACTTACTCTGTTAATAAGATGCTGTCTATGACAGTGTAAACTTTTGAAATGACTCTACAATCCCCTCACTGTACAGCCTGAGGCAGATTCATTGTCTTGGCTGCTGGTAAGGAAGGAGCATGAAAGGCAATGCTTAATTGAAAATGCTCAGCAAGTATAAAAAAACCCCTCCGAATTGTTACAGGTATTTTACTTTAGTGCATAATCTTTTAAAATACATCATGGAGAACAGTTATATGATCCATATTGTTGAAAGAATGGAACTTAATACCAGTTCTAAACAGAGATCTGACAAATATGGAATTGGCAAGAAGTTTGGATTTAATAGTACCCATATCTCAATGTGGTACGTGTTGGGGACACATCTCTCACAAGTTAAGTTGAATCTCTTGCATTGTATGATCTCAGGTTTGTTTGCTGGGGGTTTTTTTGTTTGTTTTTTTTTTTTTTAATAGAGAAGCAGCCACCTGATAATATGTATTCACACTGAGTCTATTAGAGTACTTAATCAGAGAATTTTTAGGCCAGGTAACAATTTCTAAGCTCACATAATTGTTCCTCACCATTCCTATTCTTCAGCTGAAAATAAATCAATCATAAAAGTGCAGGTATGGTTTATTTCTCTGTGACAATTACTCTATACGTGCAAGTATGGTATTTATTTTTGAGCTTACCAATAACTTCAGTTATGGCAAATATTTATTAATGTTGAACATACCAATGTAACAGTATTTTTCTTTGATTCAGTGTATTAAAACTAAGCTATTAGTTTTCTGTGCAATCCGTTTTGAATGAAGCTGACTGTCTTACTATAAAGACAAATAACCTTGAAAAGCATGTTTTAGAAATGCCATCATGACAAGAGGGATGTGATCACTACTGGGGTAATTACATTTCTTAAAAGCTTTTCCATTCCAGTATCAATTAGGAATATTGTGGCTTTCTTTCACCATCTTATAACACTTACCCAGAAAGTGGTTTGTCTTTTTAATGTTTTCTGCTGGTAGTTGTGTATTTATGATTACATTCCTAAGTGATTAAGTTCTAAGTGTTATCGGGACTCCCTGGAATACTTGAAAGCACACAAAGTAGGATACTTGTTGAAGTATGGAGTCTCTGATCCATTGTAACTCACATCTCCCTGGCATTTATAATTTTCAAAGGTTAAATATCTGATTTGTTAACTTTGTAAAATCCAATTTTTGTAAATAAACAAAGGACTACTGTGCAAATATATGCATTTCCAGAGTCAGCTACAGTTGTTGTCAACAGAGAAAGTGGAATTGCCTGCCATAGAAATTGGACCTCTGAAACACTAACATGTATGAAACACTGGTATGTACACAAGCACCTGTATAGGTCATAAACCCTGAATCCTTATGGTGAAGCTCTGTGGAAAACTTTATCCTTAGATGATACAGCTTTGGAACAATGTCTGATTACCACCAAAAGTCATCAGATCTGCATTCATGATGCAAAACTGCAAAGCAGGCCCAGACATACTGGTATGTTGTGCAGAACATGTATACCTTTTGTAAAGCCTGTGAAATGGCAATAGCAGGATTTTGACTCTCAAAGGTACTATATACTTAGTCTTGTCCTTTTGCAAGGACACATGTTGCCTCTGTGACCCATATACTCCCAGATCTCTCTGTTCTTAGCTGATTTATAGTGGTAACCTCTAGGATTAGTTCAAAATAATAACTTGTGATGTGTGGATGAAGCACTACCAGCATCAGGAGCAGAGCCTTGGGTGTGCAACCTTGCTATAGCAGTAACATCTCTAATTTTCAAAAGCAAAGAGAGCCCCATACAGTTCAGTAACGGTGTTGGTTTAGATCAATTATCTATTTTTACAGGGCCATTATAACGTTGCAGGAGATAAAGGCATCTAGAACCGTTGCCCCTACCCAGCAGGTCAACTGTCACCAAGGCAGGGGTAAACATGATGCAATCATGCCATTAAGCAACAACCAGGAATTTGTATGAACTACGGCAATGGGACACCATTCCTGATTTTCAGCAGCAATCCTTCCAGAGTGTGAGAGAGATGTATGAAGGACAAACTGTAACAATATATTGAGAATTAAGACATTGATAGAAAACCTATGGAGGCCTCTTGCAACAGGATCGAAAGGTCAGACTGATGGAGAAATGATGGAGATGTGAGGCAGCCAACCCTTCTTATCCATAATACCTCCAGGTAAGCTTATCAGGGAAGGCTATTAGTACATTATACTTTAAATCAGCAGTGATTTGTCAGAGCAGGAGCATGGTTTCACATGTACTTTGTCTTTCTGGAGCTGAATAGTATTCTTTATTAGCTTTCACCCATATATTTAAGTAGGTCACTAGTCATTATTTATTTATGTTATGGCAGTTCAGAATAAATAACTACTACATTTCACTGATGGAACTGTAAGCTTCAAATGCTCTAGTTAAGACACATGAAAGTACTTAATTATTTGGGGAAGTAAATTATCCATGTCTAATTGAAATGTCAAACTGCCCTGGATAAAATGGATCACACTTCTGATTGATCTAATTTCCTTAAACACACTGCTGTTTTTAAAGGTGCAAATTCTTTATTTTTTTCTGTCTGTGTATGTACATATACTCAGCCTTTCCTGGGAGGCAGGTCTAGTGTTTGGTGACTTGATGTTGGTCAGAAGCCTAGGCTGAAGCCTTAATGCACTTGCTATTGATGCTGTTCAAAACCTGAGACGAGGTTCAAATACTCCCTCAGTCAAAGTTTAAAATTTATAATCCCTGCTGTAAGCTGAGTTTGGCAGCTGAGTCTACTTGGGTTTGACATGTAAAGCAAGCTCCAGTGCGGTAACCAAAGGCTACTTACATCATACACCCATGTTTTGGGACCCTTAAGGCTGTTTTGACTGTGAACTTTCTCAGCTCTCCTGCTAACGTGTTTAAAGGTTATACCTGTTTCTCAGCCACTTCTGCACTCACTTACCATCTCAAAAGCTGTCAAATGCTTACTCAAGTGCTAAAATATGAATACAAATTTGACATAATTAAGTTAAACTTAGAGCAATTGTTTTTCACTTACATTTTCCTGGGTATTTGCTTTTTGTTAATGAAATCTGAAGACAGGCCTTGTTTGTCTGGAAGCTAGCCTGTTTATCTGCTGGTATAAAGCAGTGTAATGAGAGACAATATTTTTCCCTACAACACATACACTACTTAAGAACAACTCAGAAGAGTTTTATTTGAAGTGTTAGTAGGTAGCTGAATATCAACCAACACATGCTTACCTGTGGCTATGAAACATGTGATGGAAATCAGTGTTTAACTGACTACCCTCAAAGGCTAGCTGGAAGGTTTGCTAGTTGCCCTTATCAGACTCTTACTGCTTTTGGTGAGGCTGTCTGCATGGTGGCTGGTCCGCTGAACTTTGCTGCCTACTGGAATGGCAGGTAGCTGAAGGGCACAGATGGGCGACACAACTGAACAGCACCTTAGCAGCTCTCTTTTTTCTGTTGGTTAGAAATTGAGCATCCTGTTAGTAGCAGAAATGCAAACATACACTAGCAATATCCAAAATTAAGTGAGTTGACTCACACCTAGCCAAAGCGTGGTTGTGTCACCTCTTCCCTTGCTCTCGTGACAACCTAAAAAGGGACAAAATGTCCCTAAAAGCAAAGGCCAGTTCAGGTGGTGAGTGCTATACAGTTATGGCAATCAAAAAAGAGTCAGAGAAGTTCATCTACTTTTAACAAAATCACAAGATGCATGTAGTAACCTTCATTTCTCATTCCTTTAAAATTCTAGTCGTGCAGTTATTCAATAATTCCTGAAGTCATGTCTGACCTGAACAGATTTATTTTGTATCAGAAGTGAAGAAGGCACTCTGCTGCCAGTTTTGCTGTTTGTAATATTACATATATAGAGCAGCATTTTGTGTTGTTCAGCTTTTAAAAACAGGCAATTGCAAGATGTGTTACTTTAGAGTAAGTGGCAGATCTGGATTCCTTCATATTTAAATATGATAAGCTCTTTTTATACTCATGAAAAAATACGTAATTTCATGGACATTTTGACAATGCCCATCAGTTTATTTCAGAAGGCTAAGGAAGCTTTTGATCTTGTCTGAAAATTAATGAACTATTGAGCAGAAAAAGAAGCAAGCAAGCAAGCAAAAATCACCCTCATATTTATTCTGCAAACAGAATAATTTCCCATAAACAAAAATAGGTGTATGTGGTGAATAGATAGAGCAGATTTATTTCTCTACCAGAAAATTCAAAGCCAGTGAACATGGTGTGAAACACAGAACTATACAACAAATGGAGAGCAGATGAACTCAGAGGAAGGAACTCTGAGACCAGCTGTGCTGCACTGAAGATGATAATGCCAAGTTACACATTTACTTGGCCATACCATAGTCATTTTACACATATCACTCAGGTTTTTTCCGTATGGTCTTAATAACTCATCTGATCCGGTAGCTACCAGGCTTAGCCTCAGAATAACACAAAACAAGGTCTCTGTCTTACCTTGAAGGAACAATATGCCAAAGGTGTAACTTCTTGCTCTTTTGCTGAACACGTTATAGAGGTTTCCTTTCCTTCCATCAGATTTTGGGTGAAGACTAGTGGATATGTGTAGTGTGTTCCACTGTGTCAAAACCAAAAGTGACTTTTTAGAAAACTTCAGAAAAACTTGGGTCAGCCCTTGCTTTTGTGTTCTAATGAAATGTCAAAAGTCAGCTCATGCAATTGGCTCGGCCAGAGCCAACTACTTTCTGCACCAGAGGCATGCAAAGCAGGGCAGGACTAATTTCAGACCTTGCAGCCTTTCTTTCCTTCATTAAAGTGAATGAGGTCAACTGGAGAAGTATTTATTTGGGGCTTAATGGGACTAGTTGTGGACTTTCGGTTTTAAATGTGAAGCAGCCTGCTGAGCTGGAACCATTTTATTCCTCACTCAAGTCTTTCAGTTTAGCACTTAGATTATATTGGTATTGTACATTTATCTCTAATTTTTACTCAGGCTTTGTCCAATACTGTTCTTCCTCTGTCTTTCACCCAGCAAAGAAAAAAAAAAAGCTGGCACAGATTTTGGAGATCTTTAAACCTAGTTGCTAAGGCAAACACCCTTCCAATCAGGCCTCATCCTGGGAGAGGACACTGGGAAGCACCACTCAGTCCCTTTAGTCTTTTAGTGTCTTTCTCACCCTGCCTGCTGAAGGGGTTGACAAGGTTTCATGTGCTTGCTGCAGCTAGCTGGAAGAAAACTGTGGCCATCTCAGTTCTTGCCTATTCCTGTACTACCTAGGGTATGCAAGTAAGCCAGCAGGCAGGAACATCATAGTAATATATCCAGGGGTCTCCGTCAGGCACTGCAGAGCAGATGCCGATGTTAACTGGCAGAGAATAGGGCCAGAGGGATGATACCCAGGGACAGTGCTACTTCTAGGTACCACTACAGCTTGAGTTGTTCAACACCAATCCAAATCTTGGATTTTGACTTAAATGCCAACATCGTAAGATTTCTTACTCTGGTGGCATAGTCCCAGTAGTCAAAGAAGATAAGGAAAATGTAGCTTTTTGGGTGATGACACTATCAGACTAGATAACAGATAAGAAAAGCTCCAAACAAAATGTTTGCACGTCCAAACCCTATCTGTTTTTAGCAGACATTCTCATGATTACTTCAATATTAAAAAATATTCTGTCTCTCTGCAACATTTAGGAAATACACGTTTGATACCTTGTCAGTGAAATCAGTGGGACACCAAAAAGAACATTAACAGATTTTTTTTCCTCTCTTGCAGGACCAAATGATTTTTTAAATATCTCAGGGTAAATAAAATTATTGACAATTATAAGATACTTACTGAGTTGATGACATGAGAATCTCCCAAGGTCAAATGGAGGAAAAACACAAGAAAAGAAGATCAGACAATGACTGTGTTCAAGGAGAAGTGCTCATAACCTTAGAACAGGTAATTCAACCTTAATTTCACAAGAGATTTTTTCCCCTTTGAGTTTTATACAGAAGAGTTTCTAGAATTCATCTTTTCTCCTGTGCATCATTATTTATCTTCTTTTATGCACAGCAAGAATACTGAGCCCTACAAGAGATCGTCAGGTCAAAAAAAGAACAGGCTTAAGCATTTACCTCCTGTCAAAACCACTTATATTTATGAAAAATGTAAGAATTTTGAAAAGAAGGATCCATATGTAGTACAGCCCTGGGGTACAAAGTGCTTATGCATTGCCTTTATCCACTAGTCTTGTGTGTATTGGCTTTATTTAATTGCACCCTAAGGCTTGCACAGAAAAAAAAAAGCGCCTTTTAAAATACATTAAACATGACACACATACCATCTGTAAGATACCAGGCATATTAGGAATATGTGTATCTATTATAAAAAAAAAAGAAATAAATCTGCTTTGATATTTTCCATCATTGTTCAGTGCTGGATCTTTCAGGGGGACAACTCTGACTTGCCAACAAAAATTGTACTAAGTAGGTCAGCTAAGCAGACCCTGTGTCTCACAGCAGCATCAGTTTCTGCCCTGAAGTACTTAAAAGATCTTAAAAGGCACAATGTAGAAGAAACAAGACGATGGAATGGAGAAGAAAGTTGTAACAGGCAACCCAGAGGCAGTGTGATTAAGCCATGCCACTTGAAAGGATTGACTTAATTGGTGGGTTAACTTGCCCCACCAAAACCTGTGGAAGATGGGGTGGGGTTATCCTTAATCCAGGGAAGGTGCTTGTTCAGTCAGACTGCCTTTATGTGCTGAGGGCATCACCTCTGGGGATCTGTAGTCTGCCCTGCTCTGCGTGAGGGTGGAATCGCAGTCCAGCAGTAACATTGGATCTCCACTACCAATCATTTTTCCATGTGGGGAATTGGTGGCAGCCTTCTTCTGACTTAAGCGTTGTCTCTTTAGCAATTAGAAGACTGGGGAAAGAAAGGTTTAACAGTACACAATCTCTTTCAGTGTTTTGACACGCCATGTTGGAAAAGAAATACTGAGCAAAACAGGTCAACAGAATGGGAGAAAGGCGATTGCCCTCTTCTGAAGAGGTGTGAAGTGTGGGCCTTACATTGGCAAGAAGAGGGGCAGGTGAGGCAACTACACATGTAAACCTCATGGCAATGTTCAAATAACAATACGCATGGCACGACAGCTCATGGGGGTATGTTATGGCAGGCCTGTTCCTCATATTCCACAGCAAATTTAATTTCCCTCAGGCAAAACGGTTTTCATGCTTTCTTGTGCTAGACCTTTGAACAACTTTGCTGCACAGGACACTGTGGCTGTAAGCCAACTCTGATACCTGCGCAGTCGTTTGGAAAGGTGGTGGTGCAGGGAACAGGGACCTTCTGCTTCACTTCGGAGTAAAACTGCTGAAATCTTCTCTCTCCGGCCCCAATAAAAGTGCCAGTTAATCTTTCTTTATAAAATCACAAACCAGCTTTGGCAAGCGTTATTTTACAAAGGAAAACTATTCTTAAATAATTTTGGTATTTTAAAATTTCCGATCACTAAGGTATTTTTTAGTATTAATTTTTAAAAAACTGTTTGCAGAGAAGATTTTATATAAAATATTTATGTTAAGAATTTAGTTATTTCTAAGATCTGTCTAATGGCTAGAAATTGCAATGCTAAACGTATATGAATCTGCCATTATGAAATTATTTCACATATATATTCAATCTAATTATTTTTTAAAAACTTAATTCATTCAAATTACTTCAAGTTACAGGATGTGCTTTATTATTGACATACTGATACATGTAACTTTTCTGGAGCATATTCTGTTTTGTCTGATTATAAAGCAAAATAATTTCTTATTATCAAGTGCATAACACTGAGAAAAAACAAATGAATTCTGTATGCTACTACATCTTTCTACCTAACGTGTTTCCAGTTATACTGACCCATTTGATTGTTAATCATTGATTTAATGACAAAAAGCAACATTTGAATGAAGAACTCATCAAGGCCTGCAATGAATAAACAAATTAAGAACACATCCCTTCTAATACACATCGTGGGAGAACCGTGCCACCTCCGAAGAATTAGGCCCCAAGATCACTTTGAGTTCAGGTGGATACTGCCTGGAAGGCCAAGGATCCGCATACAGTGAGGCACCGGTATCCAAAAAGAGGGTCAGGAACAATATTCATCTTCAAGAGAAATATTTCATTTCATATGTAATTCATCATGGAACCATTTTTGCTGGACCTTTCACTTTTAGAAGTTATGGGATAGTGTCTAGCTGGAAACTTACGTCTGGTGGGAGATTCCCTGTTACTTATATGTTGTGAGGACTTTTATCTCCTTGATTCTGCAGCCCACCACACGTTGTTTCTGATGAAAAAACCTAGTACTTCAGACAGAAGTATGACTTACAAGTATGCAACAATTATAATGGCATGGGCTATTATTTTGGAGCCTTTTTTTTTTTTTCCCCCACAACTCTTCAGCTTTTTTGAAGTCTTTTCTCAGTAAAGAAGGACAAGTTAGATTAAACCACCACTGCAGTGACTTAAATCATAATTAAACATAAAGGCATACCCATCATATTCCAAAATTCACTGGAGGAGGAAAGTGCAGACCAGCAGTTGCCAGTCCAGCTGTGTAGATGATGCTTAAAACTGTAGCTCTTTAGTGTATGGCACTTTACAGTCGCTTTTCAAAGGGGACAAATTAATTACACCCAGTTTACTTCAAATCACAAAATACTATTAGATATTACAATCAGACATTACTACAACCAATACTTCAATAAAAAAATCTAGGTTGGCAGCCATTTAGTATTCTCACGTACTGCCAATGATTTTGGAATCATCCTGTCTGGATGGTTTTAGACTGTGCCTTGCAAAAACCTGGACTGTTTCAGCCATGGCTGGGAACAGAGTTGTTCATTCAGAAATGATACTGTACAGCTTACAGTTACAACACAGCTACACTTCTGAAAAAACAGGCAAAAACTTCGTAGTTCGTGGACCCCAAGGATTTTGTTTTATAAAATATGCATATCATTTTCCAGTAGTGTGTTGCATAAAGGATGGACTTCATGTTTATAAAATATATTTCAAGAGACAGTTATCTCTTTTTCCAGTAACATTATGGGAAACCATTCCTCTCTCCCTGGAATTTCCCTGTGCAAGATTTGGAAATAAATACAGAGACAGAGATAAATAGACATAAATAGACATAAGTAGAGAGAACGTCTGGGTGGTCTGGTCTCAAACTGAACACAAGTTTCTAAACATAAAGGGAAAAAACCAGGGAAGCCTAAGTTAAATACCAAACCCTAGTTAGGGAAGTATTTATTAAAGATGTTCACATTTTAACTCAAAATATGAGAGGTTGTATTAATCACTTTTTAAAGCAGTATTTTCTCAAGCAATTTCCCCTGCAGGAATTAATGCAGAAATGGAGGAAATGGAGAAAAGCTTAACGAAATGTATATGAAGAACTCCTGCAGCCTTCCACATTCTGAAAGTGCCTATGCTTAGATGTTAAATCATTTAGATTTCAGTAATACTGAATTTTCCATAGGTGAACATCAGTTCATAAGTTAAACATAAGCGTCAGAGACCTCATGGCCACTGGTGGCCACCTGGATTCCACACCAAATTTAGAAGTTGAACAAAAGCCCTAGTCTGCAACAACAGATCTTTGGCATTAGGGAAGCAAACTTTCCCTTCTAAAAGATGATGATGATGATGATGACGACGACGACATGAAAGAAAGCAGAACACCCTCCCACCCCCTACCCCCCCCCAAGATATTGGTGGAGTCCTGCTGAAAGAAACTTGGATCTGTGAGTGAAGAAACTATCTACTGTTCTTTTATTCTCACCAAAATATCTGGAAAACACAGCTTCATGCAATATTTATGAGCAAAAAACTGCATCAAAGCCATACCTAACCTATCACCAGATATTCCTACAAACACAAACAAACTGCAAGACTCAACACTTTGACTATCTGCTAGGTGACAAGGGTGTAATAACAAAGAAAAATAAGGAAGAGTTTGGATGTATAATCAACCCACCTACTTTCTAATTTAAATGATTAGAGTAGGAGTAGATTCACACTTGGCTCCAATGTTAGTCAAAAGTGTGAGATACCACTAGAACAAGACTCATATCAGCAATTCAGTGTGTCTGTACAGGGAATATAGAGCAAATATGGGGGAATTTAGAGAAAATTCAAGTGATTCAGGAATACAGAAATAAATGGGAAGAATCCAGAATGCAATGTTTTTAAGAAAAATACAGAAACCCCATTCACTTAACAAGGGAATAAAAGAAGGCATTATTTCATAAACATATAAGCTTCTTTAGCTGGAATGATAATTTCAAATTGCACAGAACCTAGTATTTCAGGGGTATCTTTTTTAAACTTTCTTCAAATGTAGTTGTGTATTGTTCTGTTGTGCTCTGATAATTCAATTTTCTGAGAGAACAACTGGTCTTGGTCACTTGCCCCAGTACATTGTGAGTTCAATTTTAAGTCTAGACCGCTTTGTTGAATGCAATTTTAAAAAATGTATTTTCTAACAGTTCTAATAACTTTGTTAGGGAAAGTAAGAGCAAGTGGAAGTTAGAAACAGTACTTTTGCTTAGGAGTAATTCTTAGACTTCATTTGAGTCCATTCATCCCTTAAAAAAAAAAGGAAATAATGTAAAATTATTTCATAATTTGACATCAATGAGCAATATCCATGTGTATTGAAATTCAGAGAATTTTTCTGGCTAATGTATTCAGCAAATGTTGAGAAAAATCCTTTTCAAATTCAAGCTTTCAATCATGTAATTGCATATTATTCCCATAATATCTGTTCCCTCTTTTTTGTTTCCTTGAGCAAGAATATTCAGGCGGTATTTCCAGTTCTATTGCTGTCTTAGTGGCATCATTAAGAACAGATTTCAAAGATTTTTCTTTCTCTGTTTTTGAAGTATATTGTCCTCTGCATAAAAAACCATTTAGGGACAGATAGTCCAGTAGGTACTACTCAACGACAAAATTAATTTTCAAAAAACTCATCCAAAACCACAATGTGTGGTTTTGGGACTGCATTTCATCTAATACTGTAGCAATGTTGGTAATTCTGTGAAAGGATATCAAATTCCCTTGACCATGTAATGTTCTCTGGATCCTGACTTCCTTGAATCCTGACAGTCTCTCGGAATACCTTGATTGCAAAGGGAAAACTTTATGCCGGAGAGAACTGAAGCGGTTGGGCTTGTTCAGAAGGAAGCCCTCCCAAGGGAACTATTCAGAAGGACTTTTAAGGGAGAGTGGAAAGAAGAGAGCTTAGAATCTTTCTTGTTTAAGGAATTTCTTAACGAGCACCAGGTCCCAGTCCTGGATGAAATTTATCAAAACCTGTTCCCCGCATAAGATTTCTCAGTATAAGGTTTTCAACAGACAGACTTTCCTGTGGCTGAATCTGTACCCCCCTACAAAAGTTTCACTTTCATCTGTTATTATTGTAGTTCCTCTGCTCCTAAAATGCATCTCAGTTCATTTTTTGCTAGTGATACTTCCCACCATATAGTAGTTTTTCTCCTCCCAATGAATTTCAGAAAGCACCTTTGGTGTCATAGAAACATGTTTCTTTAAGATTTATCAGAGATAACTTGCACTTTTCTTGAAATAGCATCAGACTGAAGTTTCAAAACCAAAAAAATGAAGTTTAGCAATTGCTTAGCAAATTGTACTTGTCATCTCCTCAAGGTGGAAGATGGTACAGAAAGCAGTGCTTTTTTTCTCCCTCAAGCTTTCTTTTTCCAGGTCAGCTATAAATATTCTTCAGCATCAATATTGAAAGGTTGTTCTTGTGCTGTCTTTTGAAGACTTAGTTATGCTTTGAAAAACATACCTGCAAAAATGGCGAAGGAGCATAAAACATCCCTTTTCATCCCTGCTGAAATACATACAGGTGAATGGGGACAAGCAGTTACTTCTTTATCATTTGTACTTTATTCAAAGGTGAAACGCTCCTAGGAACATGATCTGTGACAGGTTTTGATCCTTTTACACCATACTCTCTCCCCTGTTCATTTCTGCCTTGTTTCCTGTATCTCCCATTTCCATTTGTGTGTCCCTTACTTTCCCTTTCCTTTTGTATATTTCCACAACACCAAATTAATTTTGATTATTATTTGATTAAATTTGATGAAAACTGTTTGAAGCACAGCAACTTGGTGTTGGATTAATTAAGCAGTTATATTTAGCGAGAGGAGTCCTTCTCCTGAGCCCTCGGAGACCCTATCCATTGATTACATACAAACATAGGAATATAAATTAGAAAGATTGTTTCACCTGATGCCTGAAACTCAGATGCAGATTTGAAGTTTGAATTATGAAGAGGATTTTTCATTCTAGGGTAACTAATAGGATTTATGTTTGCATAAGAAAAGGTGTTTCAAGAATGAAATGGAGTCACCTAAAAATAAAAGGAACTGCTAAGTTAGGTGTGCATAAATGCTTTTGAACAACTTATTAGCAGAGACTTTGAACATGCTTGAAAGGAAGCTCATTTCTTTCACCTAATACTTAGTATAGAATTTGATAGGTAGAGTTAATAAAACTGCCATGGATATGTTTGATTTTTAAAAAATTATTATTACAGAAAAATAATTTCCAGGAGCCTAGCCTCACCCTTGAACAGAATCCTCATGTTTGCATCCTGCAAAACATAGTTCTGCATACAAGGGTGAGGAAAGATTCATGTCTGTGTACTTGTTACAAACGTCAGTAACGATAAAGAGAAGGGTAACATCAATGTCTTTGGTCTGGAGGCCCTTGCAGATGCAATGCAGAGCTCAGTAAGCGTTGGCCCATTGGGAAGTTCCAGTACCTCCTTGGAGTCAGCCCACTGTCCATCCCAGTGGCTCCCTGATTCGCTAATGTTTTGCCTTCCACTTTCTCTCTTACCCTACACCTCTTCTGCTGCATGTCCCTTATTTTTCCACTTTTGCTGTAACGTCTTCCCTATTGTTGCCTGGTCTGTCTGAAAGCCCATGTGCATTGATCAGCTGGCTGGGGAGTCAGGAAAAGGGTGTGCACCTCTTCTCTGGCCACATCACCAGATAAAACTGTTTCATCACTCAGACATAAGGTACTGATTTAAAGATACCTCCTAGATCTAAATTTTTATTTGTATTTTTTTTTTTTTACTTAGAAATATGGGGTTTCAGGCCATTGGCAGTAGGTTTGAGTTGCTGCTGATGGCAAGAAGTACTTTTCATTAGTGAATTACATTCACTGGTCGATTGTACATGAATCTCTCCCCATGTTACACGTTACTATTGCCCAAGAAAGAAGGCCCTTCTTCTGTAGCTACATTAACAATGGTTTCCTAAACATCCCATCACCCTCGGGTTTTACTTTTCTTTTAATTTCTCTTGGCTGTTTTCACTCCTTTATGCATATTTCTATTTAGAGGAACTTTAGAGGGAATTAAAGGGAACATTTTTTTAAACATGCTTAGAATGTCCTCATCTACTCTCATTTTCACTGCAGATGTGAAAGCTAGCAACAAGTATACCAAGATTATCAAAATTACATGTTATAAAACAAACTTTTTTTTTTTAAAAAAGCTTTAATTTTGTTCTATAAACCAGTAGACAGACCCTGAAACTTCCCTGCTGCTACACCCGCACGACTGCAGCCTGCTGTGTCTGTTGCACAACACACCGTGTGCAGTCAGGCGAGCTACAGTGATGGATGCCTTGAAAATTTGATGAAATTCCAGTCAATAGTTTAAACAGCTATTTACTGATTCAGTGGAATTTAATGCACCTCAAGAAGTTATAAGGTAAAAAAGTTATTCTCTATTTAAAAGCAACCAGGTCTGGTTTAGAGAAAGTAGATGAGTAATTCCTATCAAAAATATTGAATATGTACTTGATATTACAGAAGGAGACATCTAGACTAAACAGGAAGAATAGTAAGATCTAGCAAAAGGCATTTATGTGGCAAAGGTAAAGAAATTAAAATATCTGTTGTAGCTTTCTGAAGCCAAACAAAGCTACATGAAGACAGTAGTAGGTTTCTGTCCTCTTTTGAGAGAACTGAACCTCTCTTAACCAAGTTCTTCCTGACTTAACTCTTGTGTGTCTTACACGTGTCAGATTTTTATTTCTATTTGATTTTCAGCTGTGAATTTAATACTCATATAATATAGGAATGTACAAAGTTCTGTATGAGATCATCCTCTAGGTTCATGAGCTATGGGCTATACTGGATTATGATCAGCAAAAAATGTGTAAAACATTATCAAACAAACAACTAAACCCAAAGAGGGGAGAGGAGCAGGAGAGGAATGGCAGAAGAGCAGGGAAGTGAAGTTAATTTAATGATTCAGTTTGGTTTTTTTCAGGATATTTCAGAATTTTGTGCTGAACATCAGAACACTTGGTCGTTACAGCCTCCATTCTTGTTCTGCCTTGTAGTTGCAACATATATATGTATTTAAAATCTCTTACATGTCAAGAAGGCACAGATTCACCACAAATTTTCCTCTCGTCACAACATGAAATGAACATTAACAGGATCTTGGATGACCAAATCATGATCAATTCAAGATGAAAAAGTAAGAGAAATCCTGTCATAGGGATGACTGTCTGTTAATATTTGTTTATATATTTTATTATTAATAAAGAGAAAAATCACATATATATTTGTAACAATTTAGGAAGCCTTGTAATACTATTTCTTCACTCTCTGTTCTTTTGCTGGGAATAAGGGGGAGCAAACCTTTTGGTATGATACAGGGAAAAGACTAATTTTAACCATCAAAAAGGTGTGTTTAGCATACATTAATTACCCATTTACCATTTTCATTCAGTGAACAGAGACTAATTCACTGTAAGTTGTCACATGTAAAAGTATCTAAAATAGGTAGGTTGAATAGTCCTGTGGGTATGTTCATGTCTATCTGTGAAGACCAGAGAAGAATAGAAAGCCAGCAATGATAAATACACCACTTTGGGGTCAGTTTTGCCATAATGCTCAAACTAATCTCAGAATTTCAGTGTCAAAGCTCACAAGTTTTGTTGGACGCTATATATATTTTCTCTGGTTTTATACTTTTTTTTTAGACATCTTTGACCACTCTTGGATAAAGAATAGTTAGAAAAATGGACCTTTTTGTGACCCAGTGTAGTCATTCTTATGTTGTTATAGACTCTAAAAACGGCACAGAAGTCCCACATGTAGATCTTTGGCAGAATCCCATGGATATTTTATAGGAAAATAGGACTAGATGGGGAAAGGCAGATTATACAAACCTAAAACTGCAAATAGCTGTCATACAGATATTTAGTCCAGGATTATATCTAGTATGTGCTTTCCAAAAACCACACCACAGCATGATTCCTAGCTTCTATAATAACTGTAAACTCTTATGTAACCAAAAGCTATTACACATTGCAGGAACAGTGAACAAGAATATACCAATATCCCAGAATATTGCTATAGGGCAAAGTAGTTGAACGTGCAGATGTAGATAGAAAAATTTTAATATGTTTTTGACAATTTGAATTTCAATTAAAAATATTTTTATATAGCTCAGTAGGCAACCCTGGAGTTTATTCCTTTATAATTAAGACTTTAATGTTGCAAACGGTGATTTTTTTAACAGGAAATAATGACAGTAAGGTTGACCGGCTGTGTTTAATCCTTGCTAATTACTGTTCTTAAGATACCTACTATGGCAACTGTGTCTGATGAGATTTTTTTTTTTCTTCTGTTGACTTAAATAACGTGATGATAAATTTTCCATCCTGATTGCCCTATTTCTCTACTGTGTTGCAGTGGCGTTAGCTTGATAATACATTCAATGATCATAGTTACGCCTTTGAATTCCACCCTTATTCATGGACCATCTTCCCTGAACTCGCTGTTCACTGCTTTGTTTCTTGTCCTTCATTTTGTAATAAGGCCTATTCCTGTCAGTAAACATCAAAGATAAATAGCTAGTAAAAACAGATGTATGCTACTTGAAATATTTTTATATGAGCTCTAAATGGAGATAGTCTCTAAAAATACTTAGTTCCTCTCTAAGTTAGCTAAGGTAGATTTCTACATTAATAAGGGTGACATCATCTCTGTGGGCAAAGTATTGAAGAAACCAGGAACCCACACTGCACAAAGCTGGAATCACTTGCTACTTTAGGATGTTAGACAAAATCTGTTTTACCTAAATGCATTTAGACATTAAAAAGGTGGACTGTAGCTCGTACAGTTGGAAGAAAAATTGTGTACAAAACTGTAAGGACTCTGAGACAGATCCTAGGCTTGCAGCTGTGTCTAGCAAGTAGGATGGACCAAAAGAACTGGATCTATAAAATGTTATAGCTGATGATGAGGATCTGACATCCACAGTATAGATATTTAGATTTTTCTGGTTTGTTTTGAGTTCTTTTTTCCCCTCCTTCAAACTACCTCTAACCTTGTCCCAAGGACTGTGTCCATTTGTGCCTGAGATGCATTAGAAGCATGTCACAGCACTACCAAACTATCAAGCTGCAGCAAGGCTTTTACCATCCCATACCAGCCCTCTCATGCCTTGGCACCACAACCAGTCCCACACAAGGTTCCAAAAGTTCATCTACCATCTGTGCTGTTTCTTCATCCTCTTCAGGCCAGTCCACCCTGCTTCTTGCCTC
>JAVJGI010000014.1:27576138-27587718 GCA_035590275.1 Ibycter americanus | reverse complement strand
TTCATCTACTGTCTGTGCTGTTTCTTCATCCTCTTCAGGCCAGTCCACCCTGCTTCTTGCCTCTGCTGCATCTGGGTACCTGGCTTCTCCTCCAGCCAGCCTCTCCTCATCTCTTCTATATCCCTAGGCTCTTCTTCACCCAGTCTCCTCTCTCTTCACCCAGTGCTCCTTCTCTTCTGGGCTTCTCAGTGGTATTTAGCTACTTAGCAGGAACAAGCCACAGCTGTACATTATCCACACCAGTCAACCCACCACCCCTGAAACAAGCCCACAACTGTATATTATCAATGTTAAGTAACCCACCTTCATTCCTCTACAGTTCCTCTACAGGAGCACTCCTAGAATTTCTTCCAGTTGCTTCCAAATGCTTCCATCATCCAGTCAGTTTTCATCCAAAAGGAATCCCAGGCAGGCACTCTACAACCACACTATGATGCAAATTGAAGTGTGGTAAATGGGGAGGAAAATGGGAGATTCACTTCAAAGGTACGCTCCTGATGTGAATTAGCACACTAATGTTGAAAAAAGAAAGATTGGTCAGTATTTACAAAGGAGTAATGGGTAGGAGAGAGGAAGTGTGCACTGTATTTGTGAGTGCAACGCTGGAGTACTGTACTTAGTTCAGGTGTACACATTTACGAGGCTATTCATAAAACAGAAGAGACCCAGGAAAATGGATCAATGAAAGCAAATAAGCTCTTATCAGAACTTAATCTGGTGAAGTTATTAAAGAAAACAATTAAAATTAACTTATAAAAGTAACCTCACAGAGAAAACTGCTGGCTGTTAACTAACACATTACTCTAGCGAAGAGAGGATAATCCTACAGCTAAAGCCTAGATAGAAGCTGAATATAATTGAATTTGAATTATAAATAAAGCAATACATCCATAACAATGATTAAGCATTAAAACAAATTGTATATGGAAGTGGTGAATTCTGCATCTTTTAAAATCTTTCAGATAAGATGCTATGCTTTCCTGGCAGACATAATTTTCTACGAGATGAGTTTCTGGTCTCATTATGGGACCAAATGAAACAAATTACATAATGTGATATACATGAGATCAAATTAGGTGATATGATAGTCCACACTCTGCAGATTTTATGTATCTTATACCTCTTTATTGAACACGATTGGTTTATTGTGTTTCCTTGAGCAATGCTACCATCATAGACTTATGGGTGCTTTGAATATGAAATTGTTTACATTTTACACCCTTCTGGTGTGTGAGTTTCAAGCTGTCAAACTCTTGGATGCTTCTCATATTGTTATGCTTATTGTTACATGCCTTGTCTGCTAAGGAAGTTACAGCTGTATGTAACAAGATGAAAGTATTTGTACTAGTCTTATCCAGAACTTTTAAAAATATGGAGACAAAAATTGCCCATGGCAGAAGAGCAAAATTTCTCCCATATCCTGTTTAGAGAAAAACAGTTCTGATAGCAACTGCATGCAATATTAATATGTATCTTACTGTCATAAGTGGAGCTGATCAGTTCTTAATCTTCAGCTATCCTTATCACTTTCAAGTGAGATTTCTGTTTTAAATCACTATTTCTTAAATACATGCTGGGGCATTGGCCTTTTGGCAGTCCAAATTGGGATTGTGATTAATTGTGCCAGGTCTTCCATCTCAGCACCTCAGAGGTTTCTCTCGCTGGAAATCACGGTACACAGCAGCTGAGGAAGCACGAGCCAGTGACTTCTTGAGTCTTGCTCTATGATGAAGCTGAGATACACCCTGAGCGTATATTTTCCTGGAATCTCAAAGAGGATTTCAAGTATGAAATATAGGTGTAATCAGAAAGATGGAGGCCACCATCCTCTGACCATTAATTCTGCAATTGTACAAAATTAATCCAGATCAGATGTGAGCACAAGCCTGCATTCTTACCAAATCAGCTAGAGTTCAGTTATGCTTTTATGCTTGCTTCATATTAGCTGCAAAAAAGCAGAGGATACCTGGTTCAGGCATCCAAATTAAGTTTCTCAGTCACTGTTTTTTGATCAAATTTGGATGAGTAGAAACATTTAATGAATCAGAACTTTGTGTCACGTGACTTTAATGTTTCTTTTTCCATCTTGTGTTAGAAACTTTGAAACAGAATTCATTGTACAGTCAAATAGGAGATTGCAATTGAGATTTGGTGAAGGATTTCTATAATGGGAATGGATTTAGGTGGAAGTTGGTTACCTGCATCCATGTTAGTTTTGACAATTTCAGCTAAGTTTGGAATTGCCTAGATGTCTGAAAGGCCTTATATATTTGTCAATCAATTGATGTTTACTTTTTCATTTGCCAGTGGCTTACAGGTGTTCCTTCCATCTCTCCAGAATTGCCCTAATCTTGAAGTAGCTCAACGCTTGGTTGCCTCCCCTAGATGAAACATACTAACAGTACAAATAGTCAGAGAAATCTATTACGTTCTGTCTTGGTTCTGAACTGTGTTACAGAATTTTAGTAAAATAGTATTTTAAACTCTATTTGGTGTTTCGTTCCCTGTTGGATTCTGCAGATTTCCAGCATTATTTTCAAGTTTCTTACTATGATTTTGTGGAATCCTATTGTTTACAGTTTCTGTTCCATTTTTTTTCTCCGTGCATAATATTAGGCTGAGACCAATGAAACTTAAATATTCATGCTCTGCTATTTGTCTAGAGGTACTAGAATAAATCAAACATTTTAAAATGAGACCAGCCCTTATTAAGTATACAGAGAAATGCACTTTGAAGTAAAGGAGAACCAGGTTGTGAATTTGTTAGCATTTTAATAGAGTTTTGAAACCATGGGTATTCAAAAAGTCAGGAAAATATCTTTGTTGATCAAGTGAATAGATAATACCCTTTAAGGCTTGCTTTCCCTCAGGATACTAAAAGGACAAACCTCGTTATTTCCTGAAGTTTTTTACACTAATTCAGCATATTTTTTCCTTAAAAAAAAGACATTCATGTTTTAAAATGCAACCCAGGAATAGCTTAACAGACCAGATAACGTGCATTTGCTATTAAACAGAGCTTTGCTTTAAATATGCTGTACTTGGCGAAGTACCAGCATTATCTGATACAGTTTATGC
The DNA here is from genome assembly GCA_035590275.1 of Ibycter americanus. Lineage (NCBI taxonomy): Eukaryota > Metazoa > Chordata > Aves > Falconiformes > Falconidae > Ibycter > Ibycter americanus. The sequence goes on along the minus strand of JAVJGI010000014.1, from coordinate 27,584,640 downwards.
AACATAGGAAAACTATGCTTTTAATGGAAGAGAAACTCCTCACAGGCATTAGTAAGAAATATCTTTCAAGTTTTAAACAAGAGGACTGAAAAACAAAGTGAAACAAAACAGTGAACAGTTTATTTGCATTTAAACATTTCCACAGACAATGAGAGAACTTAGTTTAGGATTAAAAAAACAAACAAACAAGCAACAACCAAAACAAAAAAACAACCAGATTTACTTGAAAATCGTTGATTGTGTATACAATGTAGAAATGACTCTTAAATTCTTTTGATTATGATTAAGGAGAGCTGAATTTTTGTCAGGGTCCTGATGCTATGTCATTGCCATGAACTTACTTGATGCCATAAATTCTAGTTCAGTTGCAGCTCATCTTAAATCACAAGACTTGTTTGAGATGGTCAAAAGGTAAATTTTGTAGAAATATTTAAAGCTGTATTCTAAGGGGATTCAGTTATGGATGCAGATATCTAAAGAGAATACTTTAAGAGAATTTTAATGAAAGGTAAAGAGTTTTTATTCTCTCACAGTAGTATTTGTTGTTAGGAACATAAAACCTGCTGTTTTTCAGTAAAGATTGTGTAAGAGCTTCAACAGGCAATTGCAATTTTCTTTGTATGACGTCAGGAAATATTTGGACCAAGTGAGTAAAAATAAAGCTTTAAAATTAGGAAATTAAATAAAAGGTGCTATTTGATGCTTTACTGCTTATTTTCTTTTTGATAATTCATTATGAATTTAAGACAGACATATAATTTGGTTCTTTAGTACTTAGTTCCTCTTCACAAATACTCTTCACAAAAGCCTTGTATGGTTGGTTTTTTATTTTTCTAACCAGGCAGATGAAAAACAAAAGAAAAATCAATAAATATCCAAATCTGTCCATATTTTGGTAGCCTGCCACCAAATTAATTAATCTCCAGCCTTTAAGAGAAAAGAATGAATAGTTGGAGAATTCAATTGTTCCTGCAATAGTACAGCTAAAGCAACCTTTTGTCTCCAACTTTTTGTTGTTGTTGTTGTTGTTGTTGTTGTTGTTGTTATATTAATTTATATTAACCCTCTCTGTTGTAACGTAAAAGATATTATATGGGTTTCTTTTCAGAAGTCTGGGCTTAATCGCTAATGTACATTTATTTTTCATTCATATTTTGGTCCAACATTACATCATTTAGGAGGAACTTTTACTGGAAGATACCCTGTCCCCCTAGTCCTGTAATTCTGTGTATTTTCTAAGCTGAACCAAAATAGGATCCAAAGAACCCAGTTATCTCAGTTAACAGAAAAAGAAGAGAATACATTTGTGGCTTTGATCTGGTGGTTTGCTCTGACATGATACTACTAGGTGCTTCCTTCTGCTTAGGACTTGAAGCTCATATTCATCCCTTGAGGTAGCATCTGAAGTTTTGGGGTTTTTTTCCTTTTTCTCGGTAAGAATCAGAGTGGACAGCAAGAGATTTTAGTCTTTAAATTGCACGTGGAGAAGAAGCAATGGCTTCCTTGTCTAAAAAAAGCTCAGTTTTTAGAGAAATCTCTAGGCATACTAGAGACCCGAGTTCTTTTCTCTGCTTGAGAGGTTTCAGAATTATCAGCTGTAAGAGTGCCTCAAATGTCAGGCTAATAACTGGGAAAGTGAATAGGAGCACATGGGTGCTGAAGGCACTTCACCACTGCACCACACAGGCATGCTCCCGGCTGTTTTCTCCTTTTGCCTCCTCCAGTGTCTCTTGATTCAACAGAAAAAACTGAGACCTTATCTCCGCCTCGGACCAGCTGACAGCCTGGTCCTCTGGGCACTTAGAGCTACAGACATCCTCTCCTGCGAAAATATTTGCTTTAATTTTTACTTCTATTATTTATATAAATGCAATTAGGATGTTATACTTAGCAAAGTGAGTAATGGAAGAGGTTTCTGTCAAAAGTAAGCTTTGCAGGAATAGAGTGTCCTTCCATGTAAGCTGAGTGAAGAGCGTTTCATTACAATTTCTTCAATTGATACTTCAGAGAGTATTGGCCCTGATTCTGTAGTTCTCAGAGCTGCTGTGATTGCTGTTCCTTGACTGAATCAGCAAATTTTTAAAAAAATTACTATAATGAATTATTTTACTCAGAATCTAGCAATTACCTGTTTTAAGGGACTACTCCTGCTTTCTGTGCAGTTATGTTCTCTTTGTTTAAAGTGTATTTTTTAGGACACTGAAGTAGGAACCAGATCCAGGAAAACACTTACATGTATTCAGTACATCTCTCGGTAGTTTCGCATGTGCTTAGGTTCGCTTGCTGTATTGGGGCCCTAATTTCTTTATTGGAGAATTAAATTCTATAACTGGATCCTTGTCCAGAGTTGCCTTATGCTACATTTATCAACAGATTTCTGTTGATTATGATTCTCTTCTCACTGAAAAGTTACCTGTTTGTTGAGTCTGAATTGATTGATCTGTTCTCACTATAAATCTTCAGATAGCTTTCTAGGGAGATGTTAACAGAAAAAAGAAGAAAGATAAACGAGTTTCTATATTACATTTCGCATCTGTTTCTTTTAATATGATCAATATAGCTTAACTTTTAAATATTGATCATTATTACTCACCAAAAAGACCAGTTCCTCTACTCAAATAGGAGAAACAACAGTCTGCTGACATTTTTCACAGAGTTTAACTTCCACTTACTTATTTGAGGCTATTTCTCTGAAGTTATGCACTATATAATTTTATTACTATTCAACTTTTATGTTACATTTTCTATTCATACATCTGAGACAACATATACGCAGTGAACCTTAGGAATTCTTCCACCCATTTTACAGCTGTCTCTGAGAAATGATGGATTTTAAGAAGCACCCCTGAGATTCATTCAAGCAGTAAATTAAATTAAAAGGAAAAGACCTTTTTGTCCCTAATCAAGTATTGCAGCCATGAATACTGTTAGAGAAGGTAAATCCATTAGATAGGGTTAGATAGTCTTTGGGTCCGAGGTTAACAGGAAGCATTTGAGTCCTGGTTCCAGAAATGTGTCATATGAACTCAGAAAATCAAGTATTTCAGTGCAGTGCAGACCAGCCAGCTGCAAATGCTGAAGAGAAAACTCTGTCTGAAATCCTGCCACTCTCTCAGATGAAGTGACCAAAATCTCTTTGCAAGACCTTACCTTATATAAGACTAGTTTTTGAAAAATAGTTCGAATTTAAAAAAAAAAAATGTATCTGAGAATATACCTGTTTAATGGAGAAAGTTAATTTTTCTAAGGGCTTGCAAGCATTTCTGTTTGAACCAATGTTTTTTGATATTTTCATCAGAAATCTAGGGGGAAACTTACCAGGCATTTTACAGAATATTAGAGGAATTAATTTGGTTTTCAGGGCTCCCCAAAATTAGGTGGAATAATGTGAAGTCTAAACACTTTTCATGGTCTATTTAGCTTTTGGGGAATTGCATTAAACATTGATTTGATTGTGGTCAAGAAGCTCTACACAGTCAGGCAATCTTTATACAACCGTATATAAAGTCTTTGATATCCAATGGCTGGAAACATACTAGAAAATCCAAAAGGAAAGTGTTTTGGAAAGGCATGGCTGGCTGTTGGCATAACAGGGTTGTGGCTGAGCATTTCTCTCATGAGGGTGAAATTACCATTTCTGTGTACTACCCAGAAGAGTAAACGAGAAACAAAAAAGGTCACCCATGTCCAACCCACTGAGAAACTTTCCAAGACCATCCTTCCTTCTGGTAAGTGGCACTGGAGAACAGACTGGGCAGGGGAGTCTGGGGAGACAGCAAGTATCGGGCATCTGAGGGGAGCCTAAGGAAGCTGAGGAACCTGCCTAGTTTAGACTTATGTCTTATTCAAGCTATGCATGAATTCCTTAGTCCACTCGTTCAGTTCAAACAGTTCAAAACAAAGTGTTGTGGTTCATGCCCTCCTTGGCTGAGTCAAAAGGGCACAGTATGTGCTTAATGTAAACCCTCAGCTTGTGTCTCTATGTGGTCCAGACCAAGAGGTCCTTGCTTGCCAATGGGCACTGCACTGTGCAAGCAACGTACTATGGGCAGCAGTGTTCTTACTGCTTCATGTCAGCAGCCAGCAGCCACTTATGTTAGTTGGAGGGCTTTGTCGACAGCAAGGTAACCCGTGTGCCATGCACTGAAGGTGGATGTAAATTTCTGTGTGAGAATGGCTGACTGATATGTTCTGATTTGTCCTTTGCTGCGAGTCAGACTGGGTAATGGAAGTGGTCCTGGTATGTATTCAGCCTGTTAGCTGTCTTTAAAAAGGAAAATGTCAGGCCTTTATTTTCTGTCAGATTTCCAAGATGAAAAATAAAGCAGTTTCCTGACATTTCAGAACACTTGCAAATAGGTGTATATATAATGTGTTATAAAAATTGATGAGGCAATGAAGGACTTATTCCATATATTAAAAAATTCAGAAAAATGGTCAAGGATTAAATATTGAAGAGAAGCACAGTTAAGAAACTCCTTTTAAAAACTTGGCAAATAAAAGACGATAACGAACGTTAAAGTGATTTGGATTAATCCTTTAAAACTGTATTGCATTATCTATTAAAACAGCAGCAAGAGAACCGAAAGTGAAAGCAAAAGCAAAAGCAAGCCAAAACCAATGCAGGCTCTCCAGAAAATACCTCTGAATTTTTTTCTGTGTTTGTACACAATATACCATCGTGGCTTGTCAGATTCGTCCAGGAAAGGAGGAGAAGGGCAGTGGGAAGGATCTTTGGTGCTAGCCTGGCCTACTTTCATTGCTTTAATGCATGTCACGGGGAGCAGTTATAGCACTGCTATATGTTCCTCCCCTTGCCATTTATTCAACCCGATTGCAGTTGAGTCCAGAGTGAAGTTGGTGTCCAGGACTGAGAATCTAGATACAGGCAAGCAAGCCTCAGTGGAAGCTGAATTCCTGCCTTTTCGTTTTTATGATATTTTGGGTATCTTTGATGCTTCCTAGAACCAAAGACATCTGCCAGTCAGCGTAAAAATGACCAAGGAAGAGGCAATTGTAGAAACTTCTGACAACTGTTAGAATTTGTCTTCACTGGTGAGGATGAACTCTTCCTCCTCTACCCATCATTTTACTGGTTTAGAATCAGGCTGTTCCTATGCCAATATATCACCAGATGTCAGTTAAAAACAATGTTTACTTAGAAAATCAACTTCATAACTGCTAGCAAAATTCTCTATTAGGTTGCTGCTGACAGGCTCAGACACTCAGACAGAGCTTTGTTCTGTCAAGGCAGAAATAACCTGTGGCTGGAAAGACAAGCTGAGGTTATTAGATATTCTGGCTTTCAAAATAAATAGAAACCTGGCCTTATGGAGGTCAGTGCAAATGGCAGTGATTTCAGTGGATCAGGTTTTAATTTCTTCTCCTCCTTTTCACTTTGCTAGAGAACTAATATGAAACAGTAAATTGGTAACAATAGGTTAGACAAGTACTGTGAGAGGAAAAAAGCGAGTCTTTGAAAAGTTAGCTAACTGTGAAGAGTTAGATAACCTCTATTCATTGACCACATAGTGATCCCTGAAAACCATCATCTATCATCTCTGTGGTTTTTAAACATACCTTTTATGCAGTATTAAAATTATGCTTAAATGCATGCAAGTATTTCTGCAACTCTTCAATCATTGTTGTCCTTCCAGTGTCTTTGTTTTGCCAGCAATGAGTTTTCTCACAGTATATTTATTTTCAAGAATCTCTATCTCTCTGTATAGTAATATATGCATTCATTGCTGGCAATTAATATGGTAAATTGCAATTCTTGAATGTGTCTGCTATAAGATAGAATGATTCAGTAATACAATAGCAGAATGTCAAATCTTGTTTCCCAGTTTATTTGCAGCAACATAAAATAACTTGCCCTCAAGATAAAGCAATATGAAAAGAACCGTAATAGATTTCCTTCAATATAAAAAATTAAGAAAGTTATTTCTAAAAAGGACTGTTTTAATGACAATGAATTATTTTTGAAAGACAACAGCTAAGAGAAGTTAAAAATGTTCTGATATGTGTAAAGCCAAGACTTCCAAAGTTGCAAGCATCTTTGCAAGTAATTAACAAGTGTAGCAAGTAAAAAAAATTGGCAAGTAAAAGCAAGTAATTAAAACCAGATTATTGCTGGAAAATTCTTTTCCTGTTTTGACGTTATCCGGATCAGACAGGTGAATTTAGTTCAGATTTGTTTTGTCAGAAATCACAAGGGTACCTTAGGCCTATTAAATCCTCAGGTAGTTTTCAAGGGAAAACCAATGGGAAGAAATGTTCAAAGTAATTGATTAAAGGCAGTGGTTAACAAAGCACTACTTCTAAAAGAGAGTAAATTATCCCTAGTATAGATTAAAAATAGAAAGGTAAATTAAAAAGAAGCTTCATTTAAAAGAGAGTAGAGGTGAATGCTTGTAAAATAGAACTGATACAGTCAGTTTATTCAATTTTGTATATGAAACATTCAGAGAAAAGGCACTTTGGAATGCCGCAGTAGAGGTGACGTATCTTCCTTTTTCCAGCACAGCTTTCTTGCTTGTCTTTCACTTGTCAAGCTTGGAGACAAAATCAAAATACAGCTCCAGCAAATTTATGAAACTTGATTTATGAATCAGCAAATAAATGAACCATTCATTCGCTGCCTGACAAGACTCAGCAGCACAACAGAGCTCATGAGATGCTGGGATCAGTGGTTACTGTCTCCCAGCTGCATGCCATGTCCCAGCTCTTTGTGGTAGTTTTATCATCACATGCTCAGGCTCCAGTGTAACATTTCCTTCTCTTTGAATGCGTGTGAATGTGAGATTGAGAGTGTTGTTCCACAGATGCTTTTTCAAAACAAGAAAGTTATTCGCTTTTAGAAACCCTCCTGTTAAAAAGAGAACACATTCAGCACAGTCCCACAAACAGGCTCACTCTCATGACTGAGAGCAGTGAGCACCCCCACTGGCACAGGAGCCAGGGTCCCACCTACAGCAAATGCACTCCTTCCATCTTAGCACATGGTACTCCAGTCTAGATCTTGATTACATGTCAGCTAAGTGCCATGGCCTCATCTGGACCATCTGTCAATAATTCTTCATTATTTAGAATACTTACAAACAGCATTGGCTCCATCTCCAGAGTAATGACTCTCCTGACTTGGGAGCACAGGTATGCCAGCTGAGAAGGCTTGGACGTTATGGGTGTGTGGTTATTTTTGAATCAAGATGGACTTTACAAATTTACTTTTGCTAAGTCATTATCAGAGTTTTTCTTCCTAACATACAGGCTTGATGAGATTTTTCTTTTTCAAAATAAATAAAAAAAAATATTATATTATGACTAGTGTACTTTGGTCCATACAAATATATGCATTTATGGTATGAAAGCTGATTTGAAACAGCAGTGTTTTCAAGATAAAGCGAATCTATCTTGAGAAGTATTTTAGCTCTGAATGAACTTGCCATGCACTGTCATTTGTAGGTTTTTTCCATCATTAAGGATGCATTTACCTGTATTTTGTTTCTGGACTTTCTGCAGTTTTCTCAAATAATTAATCATGAATAGTGAAGAAACATTTGGAAGACACCAAAGCAACTGCCTAGAGAAGAACCAAGCCATTTTAGAGGGGCTTGCTTGCTGCAGTGTGGGCAAGAGCCACTCCACACCACCTGGCTGCTCTCCAGCATCGCTCCCTGGCGTGGGTGACAGCAGCAGTATAGGCATGCTACTCAGTACCATAGCACATTGGTACCAAGAGTGCAGCCTGCAGCTGGCATCATTTTTCTCTGAGTGCCTGCATCCCTCCCTCAACTCTAAATCCACTTGGACTACACCAGATAAGCATTCCTGTGCCTTAGTCCCCTTAATCCGCTACACCTTAATCCCTCCCTTAGCACAACAGCTTGCCACCTGATGGCTGCTTTCACTCTGCAAGCGCTGATGGATATACATACGCTCTGCAATGCATTAGCCGTTGGCAAAAGTCAAGGGGTAATACAAATGCTGTGCCTGGCTTTGTGCCAGCTGAGGCAGCGAGGACAGAAGAGAGATTTCTGGTGTCAGAGTGGGAGCAGGTGTGAGCACCGGTCTGCAGCTCAGGCGGTGGGGTGCCTGCCTGGGACTTGAGAGGCCCTGGGATGTTTGATGTGGGAGTCATGAAATGTCCAGAGAGCAGGACTCCCCTTCTCTGTGCTCATCCCTGCAGACTTTTACACAAGTCCCTTGGCTTCACTGCACCACAGCTCTCAGCAGAGGGAACATCTTCAACTTGCATCATGTCAGTTCTCATGTAGGGTAATGGGTCATCGGTGACTCACAGTTTATGCGCAGCATGGCCTCATTTTCTCCTGTTTTACAGGAAATTGTTCTCTGCCAGAAGGCAGTTTTATTGAGGGAGAAAGGTGAAAATGGGGCAAACAAGGCTACTTAAAAATTTCCTTATCCATGTGCTGGTTTAAAAGTAAACCGGCAGGAGAAATGAACCCAACTCAAAAGAGTTTAGAAGTCAGAACTACAATT
>JAVJGI010000014.1:27514378-27576038 GCA_035590275.1 Ibycter americanus | reverse complement strand
TGTTATTCATATAAATAATAGAAATGCAGTTAAATAAGTTGTTTTGTTTTGTTTTGTTTTGTTGGGGGGGGTTTCTGCTTTTGTTTTTTTTTTCCCCAGAAAATAACTTTCTAAACATATAATCTTTTGGCAGGACTTTTAGTAAATTACAGCATCTGGCTTAAGTGAGACTCTCTAACAAGGTACTGGCAAGAATTGAATGGGGTTCTGCTAAAGAATGTGTTTTGGCAAAACAGGTCGTTGGACAGGGACTAAGGTCTCTTCCCCAGTTTAGTATTGACAAAGCTAGACTATATTTTCTTTATTTTCGTTGCACAGCTTCTGTTCCAAGCAGACCTCAGCTAGATATTCTGTTCAAGAGACATTGCCAAATTAAAAAAATTGATCAAAATGTCCAGGCATTTTTCTACATATATTAAGATAAGTGTTTCAGCATGTGCCACAAGAAAAGATACTTAAAACAAGGTTGTGAGACTGTTTGACATAAACCATTTAACACTTTTGTTTGTGTTACAGTATACAGAGCAATGCAGAATGGCCCAAATTCCCATCCACAGCTAGTGCAAATTGATTTTGAGGACCTGTACTGGGCTGCACTAGCTGTGATCCTGTCCAACAGAGGATCACAAAGAAGCTCATGATATGTTTGTGTCCCTTTCATTCCACGTGAATTGCTTTTTGATCAGTTTAATTTCTGTTACAGTAACAAATTCGGTTAATACTCTTGCCTTATTGATCAATTTTTGAAGTTATGTTTACCTGCAAACAAACTAATAAACAAACACGTCCCTGTCCCCCCAGACCTGGGTCTAAATGCAGGATTATTCCTGATAAAGAGAAATGTGCAATTAGTTTTGTAATTATCACTGTGAATCATGTCTTTCTGCTTGAGGAGAAATTTCATTTGATTCTTTTGATGTGCATTGTATTAAGCATGAAATGTTGAGAGAACTTATAGCTGAAGTAATTTAATAAAAGTTTGTAAGTTCCCTGTAAAAGACCATTCCACTGTATATAAACTACATTAGATTCATCGTAAATTATACTGGAGGTGTGCGATGAGTTCTGTGAGCTCCCAAACCAGGAGACACAATCCATGACCTCACTGTTCCTTTAGCACAGACTTTAGGAAAAGCAGACTTGCTTACCCAGAAGCTAACAGCAAGGCGAACAAGGCTTTGCTTCTCGTGGCAAGAAGGCAGCCTGCAGCCCCAAGAAGCTTCCTTGCTACCTTGCAGCAAGACTGGTTGGGCTGAAGGAAACTGAAGAGAGGAGAAAGGGAAGGATTGTGCTCAAATCTTGGTAGAAAAATCTCATTTTTGGTTTCTGGTTTCTGTCTTTTGGAAGATTGTTCTGAAAAATATGGAAATAAAGTGAAAAAAACACCTATGCATGAGTGGGAAGGTGAAAAGTTCACCTGGGTGTGCAGCAGGTGCAAGAGGATACACGTGGAATTGCATGCGGTTCCACTGACACGTCCCTAATCCAAGGTTCTCTTTAAACTAGCACAGACCCATATGGTTCTGGAGTGCTACAGCTCCTTGAAATTCAGGAAAATGCTTTTTCACCAGGAAAGTGAAAAAAGCAAAAGCCAAAGCAGGAGCAGTTAGTTTACCACAGATTCTCCAAAAGGAATAACTCTGTGCTTGCCATGCTATTCTGCAAAATCGGAGTATGTCAAATTTCATCCTCAAATTAGGGGGGGGGAAAAGGGTCCTAATATTAAGGCTGCAATAAAAAAAAATAATAATTGAGTTTTCCTAATGGCTCACAAGGAATAAATCTGTGCTATATTTAGAGAACATGAGCAAAGAAAGGCCATTCAGTCATTTGGAGAAGTATTTGGACCTTTGAAGCTCTGTCTTCATTGCATCCCTGCTCTTCTTCTGCTTGGTGGTCTGCTTATCGTTTTCTTTTTAAAGAAAAATAAGTAACAGCATAAACCCAGTAATTTCTTCCAGGGAGAAAAATGTATCTTTACTTTCACACCTTCAGGATTCTTAGGCACAAGTGAGAAAATATGTGATTTTTGAAAGCAGAATTCCTTTTATTCATTGTATGTTTGTTAACACTTTTGACAAATTGTTCTGGTTTGTTGGGAGTTTGCATCTCCACCAAGACCGATAGAAAATTATGTCCAAACTGCCACTATGTTCAGCAGCAAATAATGGTAACCATTGTGACAATGAAAAGTGTTATTTTATTGTTTTTCTTATTTATATTAGAAAGTATTAGAGGCTTGAATGAGCAGGAGATCAACTATTCAGTGAGAAAATTCTAAGATGCAGGGAGGGGAAAGCATCATACCGAATTGTGACAGAGTAAGCAATTGATATAATTACACTACAAAACAATTTTGGTGTCTGAAAGACAGGAAAAGAACTTGTACTCCTGGGTGAAATCAGCTCCCAAGGATTATCGAGACAGACCTGGGCTGTTCATTTGAAAGCAATCTTAATATGATTGCATTTTTCTTCTAACTTTGACATTTCATTTATTTGGTTGTCATGGTGCACCCATTCATTCAATAAGTTTTAACACTTCTATAATTGCATAGAATTTTTTCCCCTTGGTTTTAAAGTCTCTCAATGTTTGCAGGGAGCTTGGGTCTAGGATTTGAATTCAAACTCATCAAAGCATACAGGGTGTCTGTCATGCTGATGTACTCATAACACATGGAGGCTTACTCCAAGGTTTCCACCGAGGTAGAGGAAAGGAAGCAGAAGACCTGGGTTCTGGGTCCTGCTCAGCCTGAGAGGGTTTGACTTCCCCTACTCCTTAGCCAAGAGACAAATCCAACCACGAAGCACGTGGTTCGCTAATTAGGGGCAACTCACCATCCCTACTGCTGAGGTTGTGCATCTGTGCTCTACAGTGTCAAGAAGAGTGTTATGTTATAAAGGCGGGCAGGAAGGCTAAGCAGGAGCAGCCTGGCTGAAGGCATTTATCTAGTGGTTCCCTGGGGCCACACATAGAAACAGTGCCTGCAACAGGACAAGAACCAAGGTTTTTATTTCATGTGGTACTGTTTCTGGATAGCTGTAGCAGGTTTATCAAGAGATGGCTTCTTTAAGCCAATTTATTATATATTAAAAAAAAAGTCATCAAAGAAAAAAGACATTTTTAATCTCAACCAAGTGCTCCATAAATAAAGCATTCTGATGTACAGGTCAAATGCAGCACTCACACATTGCTACAGCAGACATTTGCTTTGGCAGCAAGAGCGTCTGAATCCTCTCTGCAGCGTCTCATCAGAGAATCTTGAAGCCTCATTCATCTAATTTGTAATAGTTTAACTTAATTTCTTTTGATGTGTAATGACTTTTGTAACTCTGTGCCAATTGTTTTGTTGTATAGGTTTGCTAAAAATCAAATCTCACTGTAGTTCCTATTCTGGATGAAATCCTTATTAAGGTCATCTTTTTTATTCACCCTACAAAAACTGAAATAAAAATTGAGTCATTTAAAATAGATGTAACAAAATGTAAATATTAATCTGATCATTAAATTAAACATAAATTGAAACGTAATAATCTGGTAAAAATAATTGCCAATTATGAGTCACAGTAGAAACATAAACAAAAAGGGTATAGTAAATTCTATTTCTTTTTTTAATACAAATTCAAAGACAGCGACACTGGCGACACTTATTCCAACGTGTTTCAGATTATTGTTGAGAAGGCCTGAGCTCCGTACTGACAGGTGCCAGAAGCAGCACCAGGTGAGCGGACAAGTGTTCCCATGTCATGGATGTTACCCTTTCCATACCCAGTCTCTTCAGTTTGCAGTTCTGTCAAGAAAAAAAAAAATCAGGAACTAACTATACAAGTAAAGATATCCATGTAAAGCAGACAGTATGTCAAAGTAAGTTGGCTTGTGTGACCGCCCTGTCACACTCATAGTCATCTGCCTTCGGTTTTTAGGGGGGAAAAAGGAATAGTCACTTTTTTCGTGCAACTTCAAAGAAAGCAGTAAACTACCGCAGTTTGCTGGAAATACTGATTTCTACTTCTTTAGCTCTTTTCTGGCTAGTATTGTCATTGCAATGAATATTTGTGTTCTCACTATGAGTTCAAAAAGTTTTTCTCCTTCTCTCCTCCAAGGATAGGTTCTCTATTTTCTTCAGTTTTCTGTCCATGATCAATAAAAGGAATTAGGACTGATCTTTGGCAGTGGAGGGATGGTTTTATGGATCCCAATCATTTTACTCAAGAACCTTATTCCCAAAGTAGTGTTACTGGCACAGCTGGGTTTATTCACTTTGTACCTTACTTTGCTTATAGAATGTATGAGGGTCTTTTGGCCATCCCTGTTAGTTAAAATCAGGAGACAGCTCAACTACACCGGTTGAGCTGACAAATAATTGAGCAACAATATATATAGACATTGATTTCTCACATTACTCTTCTTAGACTCACATAAGCCATAAGCAGGAGTCTTTGTCTCACAGGTAAACAAGAAGGATACTTCTCAGGTAGAGGAAAGGCATGCAGTATGAAATCCCACATAGAAATATATTGTACTATTAGCCAATGGACTTTTGTGTTGAATAAATATGAAATTAAAGTACAATTCATGAAACATCTGTGAAGAGTCATAAGTGGACTTTCTGCCTACATATTCAGACTTAAATAGTATAAAATATGGGGGCAATTTGCTTTAGTTCTCCCAGCTCTCAGCTACAGGAAATAACACTCAGCTTGATTACAGTTAAACCACTAATTTCTTAGATGAAACCAAAGATTGGTTTCCGTATTTTAGTTTTCTTTCAGATATTTTTATGCTACTGAAATAAAGCAATCAAAAGTCAGCATGTAATGTTTTAAAATCTCTCTACAAAGTGTCGAATTAGGCTCATAAAGGAAAATATGTTTGGGGTCAATTTTTACTGTGTTAATTAGACTAAATCAGGATACAAAGCAAGTCTTAACATAGCATTTAAACACATTTTAAACAGCAATTGCCAGAAGCTTTGTAGTAATGACAGTACCCCAAAACCTCAATGTAGTATCTACTTAGGGTTTGAACTATCGGAGATTTGATAGTTATTAACTAGAAAGTATATTCCTGGGGAAATAAACTAGACTTGTATGAAATGAACTACGTGTTCATTACAGTAAGATAGACTCTGCTGAAAATCTGATATATCATGTCAATTTTGGAAAACTGTAGCAAAGCCAGCTAATTATGATTCTGAATTTGAGACTAGATCCCCAAAAGAGATCCATGAAAAAGGGTTATACCAAGCAAATAGTTAATCTAAATGTTGAAAGTAATTTGCACATACAGGCAATCTGCAGGAACATTTCAGTTAGTTTTTCACACCTAACAAGTAAGTGTGTTTTTGCGTGTGTACATTTATTGTTATATGCCTTTATTTATTACAGTGTATGTGTTCACTGGTATTTGGTTTAGTATCTGAAAATGTCTCATTTCCACAATTAAACATTTCAACTGGGAACACTAGTCTGTGATCCATATAATAACTGTATTAAGTCATTTGCTGGTAAGCTAACATTTATTTCATCATTAGGAGCATGAATGTTACTAAGCCACATAATTTCTGAGAACATTCACCCTCGTATGGCAGGGTCTGAAAGAAAGAGATCACTTGAACCTTCAAAATTGGGCAATTATGGGACATAATTTCTGATGCCTCATTAAGGAAGTTACTCAGATTGCACAAATGATAGCTTTTACAAAACCTAAGACAAACTGCCAAAAATGTTGTGTCCACTAGGGATACATGTACAGCATGTGTCTCCTTGACATTATAATTTCAGCTCTGTTGCCTTTGTTGCCTGATAATTGAAGGCAAAAAAAGGCCATTTAACGGGTCTAATAGTGGAAAAAAAAATAGTCAAAATCTCTTTGCATTAGAAATAGCTTTTCTATTTTCTTGGTTACAGTTGCAAAATACAGATTTGCAACAAAATAGGGAAGGAAATGTGTTCTCCAAATTTCTAGGAAGTTTTGTAGACTGGCTTTCATCCTAAAATTTGTCATCATGGCTATCTTACAGAGCTGGTGGTCCTTGTGTCACAGCAGACAATTTTTGGACTATTTTAAGTAAACTTTATAAAGAATTTTGACCTCTGTGGTCAAATTCAGTGTTTGAATTTAATCATAAGAACAGCATAGTGTTGAAAATTTTATTGTAAAAAGTCAGACTTCTGAGGAAGCCCAAGTAAATTGTAGAGATTTACCTACTGTCAGAAATAGCTCATGCTGAACTTCTAAAGTTCTTTTGTTCTATTACCTCCTCATTATGGCATCAATGTAGCAGGAGGAGTTTGTGTTACTCAGGTTTCTAGGGTGCCTTTAAGAGCAGGAAACTACACAGAGATTTATGTTTGTATAAATAGCTGCTAAATTTCATATGCTTGCATGTGTATATAGACATACATGGTTAAATATATATGCAAATATTTACAGAAATAAAGCAAAACAGGTTAAATCATCCAAGCATTATTTTTCATAGAATCAATAGCGAAAAGAGGCAAAATAAAAAGAAACAGTAATTGTCTCTGAACTTAGTTTCTTGCAATCATAATTTCACTGCCGTTCATACAGCTTTGATATCCTTTAAGCTCTAACAGAAATCTGATTTTGTGCAGCCATTGAGAAGACTGATTTGACTCCCAGCATGCAAAATTTCTTATGGTCATTTTGAAGGTGTCTGATCTTTCTAGGCATTTTCAAATTATTCTGTTTCTCCAAAAGCAGCTCTTTAGTTCGTCTACTAGATTCATCTTTCCTATAGTTTTCTGGACCAAGAACTGATAAATTGTTTGATACTTTCTTTGATGTCATCAAGGTAAAAGGCTTAACTAAAAACAATTATTGTGAAAGGCTAAATTATTTTTCCTTATCCAGCTGGTTTCTTTGAGGCTGGTACTTTTGATATCTCTTTTCATTAAGAACACTGTTAATTCCAATGTATTTTCTAACTTCTGTGAAGGCCATGATTGTTCAATCTTTATATGCCTACTTTTCTAGACCAAATAAAAATAAATTTCTTCATGCTAATTGAAAACCTGTCTGCAGGTATAGCATTTCTTAGTGCTCAAAAAGGCAAGCAGGAGCAAGCCAGCAAGACCTAAAAGTTTCAAAAGTTGTCAGGACTGTAGGAGTGCCCACCTGTGCTGGGAAACTGCACTGGACCAGAGTTCAGGCTCACACATTGCCCCTTGGTCATTTGCAGGGGTCACTTACAGCACGGTCCCTGCTGCCGTACGCGGTGAAGGAGCCCTCTCCCAGGCAAATCTCCTGTTCAGGTCCATGTATCCCCCACAGTTCTGGAGACCTCATGGACCAAAGATTCTTCTTGCTAGGCAGTATGGGTGCAACACATTGAGGGTATAAGGGAATATAGCCATATGGATATGAGCCATGCCAGGCCGCTTTTCTTGATGGTATAGAATGAGCACTAATCCAGGAGAGACATTAAATTAGTATGTGCGTGCAGCCTAGCTTTCCAGAAGACCAAGTCAGTAAGACAGTGGATCTCAAGATGAGCAGAAATACTTTGGAGAAAAGCAGACTTCCAAAATAAAATCTCATATGCTTCCAAGAAATCTGGGGCCAATTCATTGCCAAGCAAGCTTTGTGGGTCATGGTTATATATAGTTGACATACACAATCCATAGGAACCATGCAGCAAATTTCTTGCAGGGCTAAATCCTGCTTCCTGCACTGAGTCATGTAGATGTATAGTACTGTTTTCAGAGGCCATATTGGTTTAACTTGTTGCATAAGACAACATCAGGGCCTGTGCCAAGGTCATCTGCTTTCTATTCATGGCATCTTTCCTGAACTGTCAGTAGTTTTCTAGATATTGCCTTTATCTAACGTTTTGTTTGTTTTCTCTTTCCAAACTATATTATAGATTAACTTGTAGGGATATTCTGTCTCTAAATTATTTCAGCTTCCTATCAAGAGTTCTTCAAAGGTGACGAAGATGACATGTTGCTTCCGAGATAAACTAATCTACATGAACATATCTGTGGTATATACAATAACAAGAATATATATATATTATACAATGCATGAATTGAGGATCAGTTATATTAGCCATCAATAATTACGAATTTTGTGGTCTTCCCCGGTAAATTGTATTAAAGGAAAAATAACTTCTTTCTGCACACTTGGTTTCTTTGCTCACTATTTTTTGTTATGATGCTGTCAAGCAACAGCCATACTATGCATAATTGCTGGAAGACAGAGTTTATTTGAAACACTGTTGGGTATCATTATTTGGATTTTGGAGTTCACTTTCTTCTCACTTTCACCAGTTTAAATATTAGTTCCTTTTCCGTCAGGTTATATCTGGTTCATGTCAGTGATACTGCAAGGCAAACCGGTCCCATAGTCTTTCAGTGGCAGACATGCATGACTGTGCTTATACCAGCAGATTACATGTACCCCCCAGGCACCACAGCCAGCTGGCAGAGCTCCTTTGGTACGTTTTCCTAGTCTCCAAAACAGAGTGACTACATGCAAAAGATCCTGTGGGAAAGCCCCCTGCAGTACCCCCTACTTCAGCATCATGCCTGGGAATTATTAGGGAGAATGTATGCCAAAACCACACCAGGGAACATTTCAGCTGTTCTGCAATGCAGCTGAACATGTACCAGTATCTGGGAACCTTCCTGGGCACCGTTTAATGCATTAATATAGACAGAGCCGTTACGGTCTGTGGTTCTAATGGAAAATAGGAAATGCGACTGGATGCTTTTGCTGAAAAATGCACAACGATATTAAAAGGTTTTTTCTGTATTGTCTCATCTTCCACTTCATAAAAGCTGACTGTTCAGGGCATTTGGCTGTACTAGGCTCACTAACATTTTTCTATATCTTTCTAAATCCCTCAACAGAAAATCCATATATGTCAGCTGCTGTCTTTTTCCTGACTTGAAGAGCAGTAAGAATATTTTTTTTGTACACACTGGCTGCATTCAAAATAATTTTTGAGACATTTCCTAATATGTTTGCATTCAGATGTCATCAGCCTTTTAAGGACATAGCTATGTCTTTTTGTTAGGTCAGCAATTGAATTTACTGTTGTTGCTGTGAAGCTTGGTTACATTATGTTCTCTTCCCTTGATGTTGATCTCTGAAAATGCATACTAGCTTCACAAAAGACCTCCCCATTTCCTCTTGTTTTGTGGTTATTTGTTTTTCTTTCTATGTTTTTCAATTGTATTTAATATTGAAAATCCTCTAGATGACATGAAATATAAAATACAGAGGTTTTGTTATTGTATCTTTTTCAAAAGCCCTTGAGAACCTTGGCCAGGATTTCACAGCTCTAACAAACCTTGCCATATGTGACCATTAAAAAATTCCCTCTTGTGCTTTTTCACCTTAAAAGGCAGCAGTCACAAGCGGGTATCATGATGCTAGGGTTGTGTGAAGCCTGCTAAATAAATAGTGTTGTGTGGTGGCATAAAAGCACCTCAAAGAGTTATGGCAGAGTTCCTTATGCATTTACTGCAGCTATTTCTTTCACCCTTTGGGTACAGCTTGTAGTCTGTTTATCTGGTAAAACCATAGCAACTACAGAACTGAGTCACAGAGTGGCCAGAAACATGAACAGGGTCACTGGTGCCTGATAACAGGGGACCCCTAAGAAATCTTTGTAGAACATCTTGTTGCCAAAGACCAGGAGAAAACAGAAATTCCCTGAGTTTTTACGAAGGGCATGTATGTAATGCACATAGTCGTTCATATGTCCCTCCATGTTACAGGGACCTAGGCTCTTCATTTAACAGTGAAACACTGATGAACAAGTCTAAAATATGGATGGAAGATGACTCTGGAAACTAAGTTCACATAGAATATATTAACTTCTTATTACTTCATTCCAGTGAAGCCATTTTTAACTAGAAGAGCTATGGGATAAGAGAGAGCAGCAGTGCATGGAGATATCTTACGAATTACACAATGATAACAGAATTCACTTGATTTCTATTTAACCCTGGAAATGACTGATTAAACTTTGATATTTTTTTTTTCAAATATCACCCAATGAGCTGTTATATAAATACTACTTAACATGAAACAATTTCTTAGGAAAAAAGAAAAGGATTTATTATTCCTTTTTTGAAGGGATTTAAATTATTCCTTTGTAAAGCAATAACTTTAAAGAAATTAGTTTAAACATATGTAAATAATATATATTAAGTATAAGTTAATTTATAAATTTTAACATTTAAATTATTAAATTACAAATTAATTTTTAAAGCAACAGTTCTTTTAAAGGAATGTGATTTTTAGGAAAACCACAACAGACAATCACCTCCACAAATAAAGAGAAAGATTTCCTCTATAGATCTGAGAAATAAGCTAAAGGGTGGCCAATGCCCAGTACTTACAAGGTAGCATATAAAAAAAACAGGCTACCTTGGTGATAAGCTTGCTTGAATGTGTGCAGAAAAGGTGGGCAACTCACCATTAGAGGATGAAATTACCCACTTCAGCTCAGAATTTAAGACCGTGGCGAGACTCATTTTTTGGTGAAGGCAGTGCAGGTCTGAGGCCCTCATCTCCTGACTGTCCAAACTGTCACGTCATCAAAGTGACTTCTGATTCCCTCTTGAGGCTCATATCTGGTCTTCCTTCACAAAGAAACCAGAGGAGGGGGGACATAGTGCGGAGCTGAGCCCTTCGCCTAGAGGGATGCTAAACACATGTAGGGTTAGCATTATCCCAGGCAAGAGAAGCAGGAGTATCTCTCAACAAGGTACTTAGGGATACTCACTTCAATGACAGCTGAAATGAGGATTATGCATTCAGTTTTTTAACTGATGGCAACTTGTGTGCCTTTAGCTTTGTTAAGTACCTTTTATTAAACTCTCCTTCATATTAAGAAGTGTATTCCTGGATTGCTGTTTTAAATCTAATGTGTAACCTCTACTTTGGAATGAAAAAGCTGATAAACTTCCTACAAATAGAAGTCAGTGAGTAAAACCTAGCTCTTAAAGTGATCCAGATTTTTTACTTTCTTTCTTTATTGAACTGCATTATCTTTCTAGTTATTGGAGTGCACTAGAAACCCCAAACATTTGGACACATCTGTAGGATGAAATCAGGAAAAAAGTATGTAAGTCCAAAAATCTGGACTTTAAGGCTGGCAAAACATTCACATTTTATGAAAATCCTCAAAATTAAATTTTACTCCTGTGCATGGCAAAGTCTGCAGGTCAGGTAGTTTTCTGCCTTTCCTGCTTGAAAAGATTGTGCGAGGTCTCCGAACACCCTCAGCCACAGCACAAACACAGCACCGCCGCCGTGCGCTTCTCAGACACAAAATCAAGAGTTTGGAGAGGAGACAGATGTGTGCTGGCAGATGGGGTGGCTGGTTTGCTTTAGCATCAGTTCAGCAGTGTGATGGTTGGATCAGCGACTTGAGGTGGCACCCACTTCACCCTGCCTGAGGGGATCCAGATCCCTCCGTCCCAGGCAGACAGCCCAGCTCAGAGTCCTCCTGGGGTTTTTGTGGTGTTCGTAACTCACCATTACATCTTACACGCACGGTAACTGGTTGTAGTAGACGAAACCTTCTATAAATGTTAACTTTAAATGAAGGAAATCTTAGTGAGTCATTTTTGTTCCGACACTCATAACTCATGAAATAAGAAGAGATAATGTTAGACAGGCTGTTTTTAATGCCTATTAAACTGTTATGATCATGCCATCAGTCTGGCTCCCTTCTGCATTTTGAAGGAGGTAAAAAAAAATAACAAAAAACCACAAAAAAATTTCCACTTAGTAATTTCTCTGTGACTAAAAGCTTTCAGGACAGAAGCCTAACTTCAGAGGCTACAACTCAGACACTTGTAAAGCTCTCTCTCTACTTAATATCGATAAACCTTCAGCTCCATAGTATTCATGCAAATGACTGCATATCTTAAAAAAAAAAAAAAAAGAGACAGGCTAAAATTTAAAAAAAATATTAAAAAGGCTAAAATATCATGGCAAGTCATGGTATATCAGTGTTACAACTTGCAAACTGATTATGGCACATTGTTTCTTTCTAGAAGGAACACCTGCAAATGCAAAAAGCCTTCTCAATACAGAATGTCAACAGTATGTCTCAGACACCTAATCTACATGGAGGTACTTCTCTTTCCTCATTAGTAGATCTGCTTCCTCCTCTGTAATTAAACCCTTTCTCCTGGGGAGGGACCAGGCTGAGCAGAAATTGAAATGCATACTGTATAACACAGCTTATAAATGATAATGTAGTGAAGTGATATAAAGCTACCAAGTTTCCCTGGCAAGTTTTGTTTGTTGCTCATGTTTGCACTAGTTTTTACTTTTGTCTCACAGTCGTCGGGAGCTATTTCTTTCTCACTGCTTCACATAAAATCCAGCTCCCTAGTCAGAATGCTAAGTGAAAAGTCTACCTTTTGAAAGGCTTTCCTTTCTCTATGTAATGAAATTATACATTATTCCATAATTATGCCCTATTCCTCACAACTGTGCAACTACAGCACCCACAGTCTGTATTTTCTGCATTTTCTTCAGAGTAATAAAAGTTGAAGACTTCTGTGTCCCATGGAGTGTCTACCTACTAGCCAAAGGTAATGTATCTATTTGCAATCTTGAAATGTAAGAGCTACACTGAAGTTAAAGATTTATCCTGCCTATTCAGTATTTGGAATAAACTCTGAAACGTGGAGATTTTCCAGTTAAGACAATTGACCAAAGCAAATATTAAATTGATAAAGTGCAGTAGGCTTAATATGTTCTTCTCTATATATTCAAAATATTATAAGGGAAATGTTTTTGAAAATTGATAAGCTTGGTTTATGCACAGAGAGGACAATCTGACAGCAATAATTCAGAACCTCGTCAGACTGTCTTTTTGTTTCAGTGGCAGGGCTGAAGGTGATTAAAGAAAAAGAAATGTCATTTGTTGGCATCTGCTCTGCCGTGAGTCTGCCAAAACCACAGATAGAAGCCCTTGAATTTGTTTCCTTTTGAACAAAGAAAACAGAAAAGATTAAATTCATATGAAAGAAGAAGTCATTAATCATGTATTCTGACTTATTCCAGTGGCAAAACCCCCCAATGTTTCAGCAGAAAAAACCTCTGCAGTCACAGTATTGTGAGTGGGTTTTGCACCATCTATGACTGGGTAAATTAAAAATGTAACTTGTAGAGATTTGCTTTAAAAAACAGGATTTTTTTGGTCATTTTTGCCTGCAAGTTTCAGCTAAGGATTTGTATTCAAATTCTATTCCTTCTGAATGTTCTCACAGGATGGTTTTCAGTAGTTTGCAATATTTTGATTTCTTCCTTACACTGTCACTAAAATCCCTTGTCATGACTTTGAAGGCTGTTACCGTGTGCCCAGCAACACGTGCGAGCTATTGCAGCTTTCAGCTCTGCGCTGCCATTCTGCAGCTATTGCTGAACAGTACGCGTCCGTGCAAATAGACTTACTGACTGGAGTGCAGATCCTTGGGTTCATAATGTCTACTAAGTAAATATTTGTAAGTCAGGACTGTATAAACAGCCCCTCCAGTAACTGGCGTCTACTGAATCATTAGAAGAACAAAGTAAGATGGCTAAAGCCTTAGCTCTGAACCTGTTTCTACACAGTGATAAGCAAGAGGAGCAGGGATTGTTTCCTGCCACTGAAACCCAACAGGATGGACTAGCTTCCTTCGGTAAAGCCGACAGCTAGCCACCTCCAAAGCCTTTGAAGGTGGGTTTGGGAGGCTGTGTAAGATGGAAGGAGTGAAAACAAGTACAGCCTCAGGGAATCTGTTCATCTGAACTTCTACACTTGGGAGCATGTGAACCATCCTCTGAACCATACCAGAGCAAAACCAGTCCCTGTGGTCCAAAATAAACCCAGAGAAACAAGCTAAGAATTAAATAGTGTGGATGATCCGGGACCTGGTGGTTGAGGACCTGCCTCTTTTTGTTTTGGAGAGGACACGTGCCTTAAGAAGCAGCAAAGCCACCTGCCTCAGATTGCTGTGCTACTGATCCTTCTCTGAGAAAGCAGAAAAATTACGAAGGATGCAGAAGCCCTCCAAAGCAAAAACAAAAAACCGAGAGAAATGTCTTGTCATGACAGTTTTCAGCATGATCTGGGAAACTGAGTCACATCATTTAGGAAAAGAAAGAAAGGTGTTGCTGCATGGTGCTGCACAAATATGGCATGTTCATGGAACCCTACAACTGGGTGAAACTATATTAGAATTAAGGAGCTTCCTGTAAATAAAGATGTAAAAGCAAACAAACAAACAAAACTTAGTGTATCAACAGTATTGATTGCAAAGTGGTTAAATCTGTAAGAGGAGAAGACAGTTTTATTTCCTACAGCAGGGTTTCATAACATTTCCGGTGTCGTGTTGGTGACGTTTGATCATTATGGAAAGATTTATGAAGAACTTTACTTGTTATTCAGTTCACCACTCAAAATACATTCATCTACAAAATACCAACTTATTTAACAAATAGTTTTTGTTGTTTATTTCTAACCGTTAATGGTGAAAGCAGGTTCTTCTGCTAACTTGGCAACATTTTGCTGGTTCAAGAAATTGTTTCATTACTGTGCATCATGTCTTCTTAAAAAAAAAGATGTCACATGCCTAACATTAATTTTTGATTTTATACCAAAAAAAAAGCTGTACAAATCAGTTAAAATGCTCTGAATAAAAAACTGTTTTAAACAGCCATTAAATATTCAGGTTGCCACAATAATTGTTTGTCTATATGTGATAGACCCGAATATTATACCATCATCTAGGAATACTGAAGTATAGTAGTCTTAGAAAACCTGGTTTTGACCTTTTTAGTGAGGTGAATAGCATATTGGTTTATAAGCATTTTGATGTGAATGTGGTCTAGCTTAATAGGGTGCAATGGGAAAAACAAGCCTGAAAGCAATATAGGTAAGCAACCACACAACAAACTTCAAGGCGACAGTTGCAGGGTAACGGCACATTTCCAAGCCACAGGACTCAGCTGTTCTGCTGGGTGGGAAGGAGGAGATCAAAAAGATAGTTGCCAGCTGAAAGGCTCTTCCTAAAAGAGGAGCCAGCTAGCAAATGGTCCCTCTGCAAGGGAAGGGAAGCTGACAAAGGTGAGCCTCCCCACCAAATAAAGTTACCCGTGTTGACTTGATGATTTTAAAATGTACTTTTTTTCTGAAATAATGTCATAATAAATAGTGCCTTCTCTAAATAGAGAGCTCATTTGTTATGGTGGGCTGTTATCAGAGGAGAGAGAGAAACAGCCCTCATTCAGCAATGTTTTGGGGAGTTCCACCTTCCCCTGCAGGAGACAGCTGGGGTTATGGTCACTTATGGGGTGGTGCATCTGTGAAAAAAAGTGTAGGTGGCTCCAGATGATGTGTGGGGTGTGAAGGGGATGGCCCAGAGCAGACAGTGTTAGGAACTTCCACTTCGACCAGAGGTACTATCTCTTTTTTAATAAAAATAAAGTAATAAATGTCAGTTTATGTATCCAAGCAAATAATAGCTTAACCCTGATTTCTAACAGTACCAAAAATACTATTTCAAGTAGAACATCTGAAATAAAATACAAAAAACTTCTCAAGGGCCTCAAGAACTGTAAGGTTGAAAAGCACAAAATCAATAGATAAAATGCATTCTTCATGCCTTACTTGTTTTAGGTAGGGTGAGAACCGGCCTAAATCAAAACATAAATGCATGCATTGCAGAAATCCAAGACACTGCCACCTGAAATGGGATGTTTGATATTTTTTTTCTTAAAATATTCTTTAAAATAACTAGTAAAACTATCTTTCAGCAGAAACTGTGCCCTAAAAAACATTTTCTGAAGTAGTTTTTGCCCTGTGAAATGAGAAGCGTGAGCCCCAAACAGGATACAGCAATTTTTCTTTTGTCTAGTGAGCACCCTTTTATTTTATTTTAGTGGGGTTTTTTTCTGATCACAAGTACACATTGATTCAGGATGAACAGAGAAAAACAGAAGGGTTGAGAAATTAGGATACAGTTCTCAAAAATGCGTGGGACAGTGCCCCTGCTCTTACTGCCTTTCTCTGGTAGCACAGTAGATTATCCTCTCTGCTGAGACAGGAGACCTGCTTCCAACTTTTTCTGTGCAGAAAGTTTTAAAGTATTTCATGATGTCAGCTCTCTGTGAGTGCAATTCTTTATTTTTATTGAAAATGCCTAAAAAGATTAAAGCACAGACCATGCACAATGCTTTATTTGTGTTTTATTTATGTTTGCTTTGTTTCCAGGCTTGTTTGAGCCTGACTTGAAATTTTTTTTTTAATTCTTCCAACCACTTAAATAAAGACGTATAAAAATATATATTTATAAATTCCTGCAGAGAACCATGCTCAGAAATTCTTTGTTTCGTGGAGTTTTTTCCATTGGCTCCAACAGTTGTTGGTTTGACAGCTGTTTTTCCTTTTGGCTTAAAGGTTTGAAAATGATATCTCTATAGCTAACTGAAATGATTTATTTGCTTTATTTCTCTTAATCTTTCATTCTGAACTTCGGAAGCTGGTAAGAACAATTCTACAGGGGAATATTAGTGATACCTATTAATATGTTGTGTGGAAAATATATGGTTTAATCATTTTATACAAACATATTAATCATATTGGAATGTGCATGTACCATCTGGCACAAGATATAAAGTCTGAGAGAAGAGGGGGTGATACTGTTACTGCTAAAACTCCATGTAAAAACAAAGACTACTTATAGTCACATAAATTAATGCATCTCATGACACAAATGACTGAACTATACAGCTCAGTGATTTTTCTGTGCAGAGGTGTCCTCAGTGAACATTGTCTGATTTGAGGAAATATCACTGACTGATTGTTTGCTGATTCATTTGCAATGCTAATTTCATGAACACGACCGCTCTCTCCATGATGGATAGAAGGTTGTTGACAGGAAACCCTTTTCTAGCGATGCAATACCCGTTCCCCACAGAACTGATTTTTCCTTTGGCAATGTGCTCACTAAACCGACCTCATCTAATGGCTTTTGGTAATTGCACTAAAAAGGTTTCAAAACAAAATGGAAAAAAACCCCAAAATCTAACAGAGCTTTGTGGACCCTGTTGTTTTTCAGATTTTATGGTTTGTCTTGGAATCATAAAAATAACATAGACATGAACACTCAACAAATCCCCCAAAAATAAAATGAAACAAAATGCTCTCCAGCTGACAAAGCAAACAATTTTCCTACCAAGGTCAGGTTTAATTTAGTGACAATGCAACAAAACAAAGACTGTAATCTAACCACCTTTGAACAGATGTCCGAAATGTTTTAATTGCAGTTAACTCTGTGTTGTGATGAAGAGTTAGTCTAGGCAATACCTCCAAGATCCCATTCCAACCTGATTTTCTATGATTTCTAGAAACCGAAAACAAGCAAATATTTAACAAAGTTCTGCATGTTCTGAGCCAAGCACATTTCATTTTGCTAGGTTCTCTAGATGTTTCAAATATTGAGTGGTGATGTAAAAAAGACATCTGCATCATCCCACATTTTTCTCTTGGACAAAACAATCTCAGAAGTGGAGCCAGAAATCTTTTTCCCGCCCACCTGAAGCTTAACTCAGTTTCTCCCTCTCCTGTTCACTTTTTAGTCAGATTTTTCTGGTACTGACAGTGGGGAGAAAGTACTTCCACTGTCAATATCCATCAGCTGAGTGGAGACATAGAGCAGGGATCACCTGGGCTAAGTACAGAGTCTGTGCATCAGGTGTTTTAGCAGAGGTGACAGTCACTACAACTTGCAAGTATTTGATCCTGGGGGTAGATGGGTAGGATGACACTCAACAAAAAGTTAGGTGGACTGCATGCTGTTTTCTAGTCATGACCTTGGCATCATTGCTCACTCAAATTAAGAAAGGTTCACGTAAGCAGTGATGAAAGGATGCAGTTTGTACTAACAAAACCAGCAAGCTGCAGTATTAAAGCTGGGATACAATAAATGGTAAGGTGGAGTGGTCAGAGTACATTGATGAGCGTTTTGTCAGCAGCTTGTTAAAGGGGAGTTTTAACAAAACATTAGGAGAACAGCTTTGTTCCTTCCAAATATCACCAGGTGGTAAGCCAACACTTCTCAAATTTTAAATTAAAAAGGACTGTGTTTCACTTCAGTCATGCTCTTTCAATGAGCTGTCTATGCACAACCAGTTCTATAGCTGTGATGCCAGAAGACCCTTGCAGTGTAAATTTGCAAGAGAAAGCCTTTTCTGCGGTCAAACGGAGAGTCTAAACCTCAGCGAAACTAAAGGGAGCAAAAGTTTTCTTGTAGTGTCACCAGGCAGTTCTTCGCTTTCATGGGCTGGATGCCTGCTAGAGCACAATCCTTGTCTTTTCATGGCAGAATGCAGGGTACGCTTACATGATTTTCCAAAAATCAGTGGTTAGAAATGTGTGTTTTTCACATATTAACTTAGTATTACGATACTGCCTGCCATATATGTGCCTGAATACAGCGTTTACATGGGAAGTGAATGGAATAAACAGCATGACATTTATTCAGCTATTCTGTATGAAAGGTTAATTCTGTAAGAAAGGTGAGTTGAAGAATGGTCCTCTAATATTGACAAAGACAGACATAATTGTAAGTAAACTCATTTTTTAAAGCAAACTAAAATAAACACACAAGTCACTGCCTTTGGTACAAATGGTAGTTTCAGAACATTGCAGTTAGTGTGCTTTGAACCAATTAAGTCAACAAATATAATCTTTTTTTTTTCCGCTCCCTTCATCTAGTAGCTTTGGCAGCCTTTGCAACACCTAAGTTGAGTGTGTTATCTATGCCTCTGTACACTTTCTTGCGCACAGCCACATATATACACATTAGGCATGCATAGTAGATTTGTGTTCAAGAGCTGGAGAAAGACAGAAGTTACATATATTTTTTCACATCTCCATGTTACTTTTTTTCATCACCAAAGAGTTCTTGTTGCCTTTTCCAGTGCACATTTTCCCAGAGATTCAGTGGTAGTTTGCTTCAAATACAGGAGCTTTATTTCTCCTATGGGTACTTAACAGTTACTTGAGAACATTTCCGTGCAGTGGTACTAAGACATTACCAGCAAACTGATTCATACGGTTGGTTTATTAACTTTGCATGCTTTCTTTCCTCTTCAAACTACTCCGGTTTCAGATCTATTCACAATCAAAAAGGCTATTTATCACAATTTTTCAAATTAACATCAGGGAAATGTTGCTTTCAGTCTTCAAAATGAGAATAAATTAGTGTAAAGAAAAGAAAAGGAAAAGCTGGGTTCACTGTACTGTTCGATCTAATACATCTAGTAATACAGAACATCTAGAAACTGAAAAAGGAGCCATCTCCTTGCAGAAAATGTTAGAATTTTTTTCCTTACTGACTGAGAGTCAGTAAGGAAAGACATTATTTGTTCTTTCAGATCATTTGGGATTGAAAAAGTTCAGCAGGAACTGATTTTCAGAGTGAATTATTTGGTACCACATAGATGACTGGTTAAAGAAACAGAATTTATCTCAGCAGAAGTTTTTTCCATGTTTCTTGAAATAATACCTTGTGACTCCTTGGTGAACTGCAGCAGATAATTTTTCAGGCCTTTGAGTGAATTAGAGGGATCATGAGATCTTTCCTTCTACCCACCAAACAACAGTCAGTATGCAACACTTTACTAGTAGAACAGTTGATTAGGATCTGCTCCTTAGAGAAATTCTATCATTTAACCTTAGGTAGGATTTTACTCTTCCATTTTCCTTGAAGGTCTCTGTAAAAGGGCACCTCACCTTTTAATTATTTACTCTAAAGTCTTGACTCACATTTAATGGAAACATAGCTCTTCAGAAATGAATGAACTCTTTATCATAGACTATAATGAGGCCATCTCTGTGGTAATTAATTTTAGAGAATAACATTCACCTGGCATATACTATAATTATGCTTTAATATTGAAGCTGATCTTTGCAATTAACTGAAATAAATTAATAAAATATGTTTTGTTAAAGCTAAGCAGGCTATTATTATTGTTATTACTGCATGGATTTCAAATTCTTCTAAAACAGCTTCTCTTTCTGGTGGCAAATACTCGGTTCACTTTCACATTAGGTGTTCTTAAGACCATAGTGGTGTCAGAGTGGTTTGTCCGTGTTTTTAAAATTTAAAAATCAATCAGAGGATAATCTATAGTTGGCTGCTGTGTGTATTCTTTAAACCTACTCAGTTGTTAATATATAGCAGTAAACATTATTATGTTAGTTTTACAGATGGCAGGTTAATGATCTCTCATCTCTATGTTGATAGCATGGGGCTGAGATGTTTTCTTTTGCTGTTTCATATTCTAAACACAAAAAAAAGTATTCCTTCAGACAAAAATATCCTTTGTTTCATTGATCTTGTTTTTCCCAAAGCCTTCCCCAAAGTAGGTGTAATGGGCTTTATCTGTCCATCAGGATCTTATCCTCCATTGGTTGCAGGCAGTTTGGGTTGATTCCTTTGAATTCAAAAATCTGGCCATAGGCTTAGTTTCTGTCTCCAAATTCTTTACTTTCTCAGCAATTTTGGATACTGCTTCTTATTCTTCTTACTAACTGAACTACAGGCCAGCCTTGTAGGTCTTGCCTTGCTCGCAGTCTAACCAGGTCACTATTTGCAAGCACACACGCTGTTAATTATATAATTATACTTTACATATGCACAAATATAAAACCATATGTATCATATAGTTGTATATAGTTATATGTGGACAATTATTTAAAAGCATGTATGCATATGCACATGTGCATACATGCTTACATGAATAAACTGGAGACGACATGGATAAAATTCAGCAATGCTAAGATGTGTATATATTGAATATAAACTACAGAGATAAATTTATAAAAACCATTTTTATGTAATTAAAACAAAAATGAAGGAAGGTAATATTTTAGACATACCAATTTGCTAAGTCACAGCAGTGTTTCCAGAAGGTTTGCTCAGGGGTTTCATCAGATACCTCTTTCCCAAAACGTGGTTGCACACACTGGCGGGACAAGCTGACGCCAACAGAAAGCTGTGCAACTCATGTTTTGTTAAATCATATTTCAGAACTAATAATGCATGTTTCACTCCCTATTCCTCCAGAGAAACTGGAATAAACCCCCAAATTACTACTGGAATGGTACTTCATTTCCAAAGAAAAGATACACACAGACATGTTTAAACAAACCAAGGCCTGGGTTATGACGTCATTATGATGATTATGATTTCCCAAAATCAACTATAAAGTCCATGACAGTAATTTATAAGATTTTTGTTTATAAAACAACTCTGGATCTTTTCAGAAGAAAGCTAAACTAACTGTGTATTTTGTGTTTAGGCAAACATGGTTCATTATTCCCTCAGTGCTGCGTTTACTTTGTACTGATTTTGCACACTGAGGCAGAAGAATACCATTAGCCAGAACGAAACATTGTTAGCTGAAATATCATTTCCATCCTCTTCGCAGAAGTGTATGTGCTTTGGAAAAACTAGGTTTTGAACTTGGTATTCTGACAGCCCATACAGCAGACAAGAACAAGTGGCTGTAACCAATAGCTGAACTTATTCACAACATGATAAAAAATGGAATTTGTAGATAACTCCTGTACAGATACAATATGGGCAATTTTAATAACTTTTTCATTATGTCTAGAGCAATGCTGTTTTTTTACATCATACAGTAGTTAGTGGAAAACACTTATGTTTAACTATTCCTTGTATAATTGCTTTCATACTTTTTCATAGCTTTTATTACAGAAAATGCATTTCTATAATAAACTAAAACCAACCATGAACTGCTACATGTTGCAAATATTCTATTCTTATCTTCCTGTACTGTTTATGGTACATTCTTCCTTTCTGTTTGTTATATAAGTCTGTTTGCTGAAATCTGCAGTAAAGTGAAATGGGTGATTGCCTGAAAAGAACATAAGAAATAGGACATTTTGCACCATACTCAAAGACTGTTTATCAGCTGCTCACTTTAAGACTAAAAGGACATTTCCAGTAAGTACCATAGAGGCTTGTCTTGGTGTGGTATTATTGAATAATTTTGTTAATGATGTTGACCTCTCATTAGAAGTGATTTGTAAAATTTATGGATGGCTTCCTGGCTCACAAGTACTAAAAGACAGGATGAAAATTCAAAATGTCTGTGCTAAATTAGAGAGATGGTTTGATAATCAACAAGAATAAAGTAGTGCAGACAAAAACAAAGTGCTTTACGTAAGAAAGGAGAAATGGAGCACATAAACACAAAATGGGGACTCATTGTCTCGGCAGCATTACTGCAGAAAAGGGTCTGGGAATAATAATTACCACAAATTGAACAAGAGTCAGAAATACAATGCTGCTGTAAAAAGCAAAAACAAAAGCCACAAAAAAAAATTATCATAAGTCAGCCCAGGATATATTAATAGCAATGTAAACTGTGTGAAGGAATAACTTCCATTCAAATGTACCAGAGAGTCTTTACGGAAAGTACTGTGTCCAGCTTTGGGCACTGTACTTCCCAAACAGTTTCATGTGTTGGAGATGGGCAACAATAAAAAGGAAATCGGTTTAGACAGCCATCCAAAGACTGGAAACTAGAAAAAAACTGAACTTGGTTCATTTGGAAAAGAGAAAGCTAATGGAGAATATAACAACTTCAAAACACAATTTAAGAGGAGAAGGTGCTGAGTTGTCCTCAATGTTCACTGAATATGAAACAAGAAATAGCTGATGTAATTCACCCCAATAAATTTTCAGATTAGATATGTGGGAAATTTTGACTGGGAGATGAGTTAGATGCTACCACAGCCAAGCAAGAGATATAAGAATAAGGAAGATTTTAAAAGACATAGATTTGTGTTGAATGATGTAGGTTCATATGATCCCTTTGTGTTGCCTTGAGGTAAATGAGTTCATGACGTCTCCTCTGACTCTGCCTTCTCTCTCTGAAAGACATTCAGGGCCACCAGAGGAAGAAAGTAATTTTGACCTCTCTATGCTGACACAAAAAAACCCAACACCTAAACCAGCAATTGACTTTTAGGTCTCCTGAATGTTTAGACAAGTTTGTAAGTAGGAATTTAATAAGAAACATTGAGTCGCTTCTTTGTACAACTTTGATGAGTTTTCATATAAATGAAATAATTAATGAGATCATTCAATGAGATGGATAAATATTTCTGATACCAACGAAATTAAAAATTCCATTGAAAAGCCAAATAAATAGTTCCTGACTTGGAGAGAGGGAAGTTGTGCTCAAGTATTTCAGCATGTTTGTCTCATTAAAAAGGGGACTTAAAGACAACCTGATTACTGAGTACACATGCCTCCATGTAAAAATATATGGGCTCTGGGATGTGATATTTGCACAGATTAATTCTCAGCCCAGGACCTTGCTTCTGCAGGCTTTTTCTCCAATCTGCATAGAAAGATAGTCTGCTCATGGGGACAATCAGAGCAGAAGACAAACTTCTGGTGCACTGAATTGCTCCCAGGAGGGTCTTTGCCTGGAGACAGAGCCCATGGAGACTGCTTCCCTGGGGTACAGTCAGACTCACTGACTACCAGCCTGAATGCCTCCCTAATTTAGCAGCTGACAGCTGAAAGCAAGAGACAGACAAATTCAGCATTTCAAGCTTTAGAAGATGCTGTAAGGGAAGTGGCATATCTCTTTCTATTTTAAAATCAAAGCTAGATGTCTCGGAAAGTTTTACATTAATCAAACACAAGGCATGATTCAATCAAACAGAAGTTACTGGTCTCACTACAGGAATGAGTAGCTGAAATGGAAGGGGCTATGATTTAAGAGAGTGATCAAATGGCAGCTACAACTTGTTTTACATGAGCAGTAAGAAACATGTAATAGAGTGTCTACTACTCAAAAATAAGATAATCTCAGTCTGCTCTTTGATTTACCTTTTTTGTTTCTTTCTAGGCCTAAAGCAGGAAGAATATCTATTTGTTGACAAGCTAAATTATTTGTGGTTTTAAATAGCACTATAGTGCTATCAAAAGCACTGATGGGACCTGATGAGAACAATCCATGACATTTAGATTCCTTAGGCTCCCTTCGTCTTCATTTATTGAACTGATTTATTTGCATTTCCTTTATTTCTATGCTTACACCTGCTAAATAATTAAAAGTTCATAAGAACTTCGGTATTGTAACAGTATGTGTTACATACAATTACATACATACATATAATTTTTTTAAAACTCTTAAAGGAAAGAAATGAAAGCACAGTAATCTGCTAAGGTTTGCCCTATCTCCCTTCCCCCCTTGTCTGCTATAAACTTCCTGCCCTGCCTTGGGGATTGTAAGGATAACACTGCAGAAAGGGCTTTTCACCATGGATACTTTTCAAAGCTGTTATTTGTCTGCTTGACCTGGCTTAGTAAGCAAGCATTCACATAAGGTCATTTAAAAGAGAGGGCACCTGTACAAACATGACTATGAGAGACAGAAAACTCAGCTTGGACCATGATATTAAGGTGATGATACTGGTTGCAGTCTTGCACCTAAACACTTGCTCTCTGCTACAAGGTGAAACAGCTGCAGTCCCACACAGCGTATTTTGTGGTGTAAAAGAGCTTGATATTATTCTGGGCAATGGAGTTGAAAAGAGCCTTCCTTTCTTAAATCAAACTGACAGTACTTGTGAAAGGAATGTGTTGGAGAGTACTAGGAATATTCATGCCGTGAAAAGAGAAGAAAATTGGGGAAAATTGAATAACCAGTTGTCAGCAAAATTTATGTTCTGTAAAAGAAAATTCAGTGTCCAGAATTTCTTCCTTGGTTGGAGCTTCCTGTGAAGGGAAAAATAGTTTTAGTATACTGAAACATAATGAAAATATAGCCGATAGTTTTAAACCCCATTTTATTTGCATTGGAGTTTTGTTAAAATATTCAGAACGTGCTTTTAGTCTTGACTTGTAAGAGATATGCTCTCTTCAATGGTACTATATTTTTTCACCTGGTAATTAAAAAAAAAGAAGATTCTCAGACTGTATCCAGATTCTTCCAATCTGCCTAAAGATGTGCACAGAAACCCAAGCTTTGGCAACAAAAAGTGAGTAGACTGATGAATGTGGCGAGCACTCACAGCTCTTGCTTGAACCTGTAAAAGCTGGAGGTATTCAGCAATTCTCAAAATTAAGGCATATAGGGAGATGTCTGGCTTGAGTCCACAAGCCTGAAAATGTTCATGTGAATTCCTGATTCAAGGTTTTCCTGTATTCTAAGCAAAGTTTGCTATTATCTTATATAAGAACTACTATTTTAGGTAAGAACTGTGTTAACCTCTTGCCAACACTTTCCAGAAATTTTGTGATTTGTACCATCACCTAAAGAAAATGTTACTTGAATAATGAAGTGATTAGTCTGTGAGCGATGACTAAGACAGCTGGTTTCTGTATTCTAGATAATGTTCTTAACAAGAGGCCATAAGCCACTTTTTTTGTAAATGCAAGTGTCACTGTATTGTAGTTATATCATTTTGTATAAGTAAACCTTAGTGGAGTGAGAAAGTTACTGCTGCACATTCCAGAGTGACAACATTCACGGGGAGCCAGTAAACTTACGAAGCAGCAATGTGGCACAATGAATGAGATTCATCCCACTTCATGTCAGTAAGCTGTACGGAGATATCATCACTGGAATTCCTATAAGGTCATATCCAGAAATACGCAATTTCATCTGACCTTTTTGAGGTATCTATTTCAGATTGTGATGAATCCCTAATAGTGCAAAAAAAGTAAGAGAAAAAGCAGCTTCAAAGAAAGGTGGATGTGAAGGAACAGCAATCAGTCATCTGGTCAATCTCCTCAATTTTTCTTTGCGCTTGAGGACAATGACGAGTTCGTGGTGAGCTTTCCATTGAATGGACGTTCTATTTGCGTCCTCTGTATCATTTCTCTGAGGAACTGGCAGTTCTTCCTTAGATCCTTTGCCCCTTAAACTTGTGCTCTAAGAGGTTTCTCTACTAGTTCTCAGTTTATTGAAGTGATCTGTCCTGGTATCTGCAGCTCAGCTCTGCTCACGCAATCATTTTTCATCTGTCTGCTCAGGAGTACTTCTGGCTATCATTAGCGCCAACATGAATAAATGGTGTTTACTAATTTGGCAAACAGGTCTTGGTAACCTGTCAGACGTGGGCTTTTGGGACACGAAGCATGTCGCATGGTGACAGGTCTGTTTGGCAGATGAACTTCTCCCTTCTTTTCAGAAGGGAGTCACTTTGTTTTCTACTAAGGGCTGTGGCTGTCATCTCATAATCTTTAGGGCACATGGCTTTTCCTGCTCTGTGACAGGTCACAGTTATCCCTTGGACCTTTATTTGTCTGTGGCTGCTGCTGTAAGCCTCCCTTCCCCAGGGTTTCAGTGCTCGTGCATCAAGCAAACAAGGTCCAGCTGTGATACAGCACAACTGCGGAAGTCTGACCCCAATCACTCAGAATGAGCAGAGAGTCTGTGACCTTGTTAGCAGCTCAAGCATTCAAGAGGGAAAACAGCATCATGGGAAAATGCTAAATCTTAAAGAAGGAAACAGGGAGGCTGGTCAGGTAAGGAACCTGTGGGACAAGTGGTTGGTGCCATCAGCACTGAGTGAGATGGTGGAAGGTGATAACTCAGTAACGCTGACAACCTGCTTAGTGGGGGTTCCTGGTTCATCAGAAACAGCATCAGGAAGCACCTGTGATCCTGGATATTTTTACCTCCATGATTTTCACAGGTAGATAAATCAAACCATAATCCTCTTAAATTTAGGCAGAGTTTTGTTTCCTGCATGGATATGGGCTTCATAGTTGATGGCTGAGGCAAAATTGACAGAAGAGATTTCTAGCAGAGTGGTGTTTATGATATTGTCTTTTTTTGATTCTTTGTAAAATCCATTCCAAAAATCCCTTTGGTGAAATTCCTGTTTGCTGGCTAATTTTACAGCTAAGAAACCCTCTAGTCATTGCTACATAGTTAACTTTTTAGGTTATGATAATGAATAAAAAAAGGCAACCTATTCCAAAGAAATGAATATTTACCACCACTGACACCTGTTAACTTACATGAATTTGTTGTTGTTGCAATTATTAATGATCTTGCTGTTGCTATTATTATGCTACCCTGCTTCCAACATACCCCTAAATGGAAAGAAAAAAATAAAAAGCACAAAAAGAGATGGAAACTTTGAATTCTGTTCCAATGACAGATAATGAAAAGGGAGGATATTTTTAGCGGCCAGAATAAGAGTTGTGTATTCTCAAGGAATATCATGATATCTACGATTTTCAAAGTTCTTACCATGATTTGTTCAAGTTAGAATAGCCTTATATCCCCGTTTGTGTTTAGCTCATGCCACCATAAATTGGGAACAACTCCATCAAAGTTAATGAAAGTACACAGCTGTAAAATGCCCTGTGATGGAGGCATTTCAGTCAGAATCCAAACATCAATTCATCTCTATTTCAACAGAGATAAGATTAGAGGAGAAAATTATCCAATTCTATCATTAGTACTTCCTTCTGTTGCAGCTGAAGTCTGTGATTAAACAAACACTGGACAAATATTGATTTTCTGTTCTGGAATTATTACTATTCTCTGCCAAAGGTATTTTGTTCATAGATTTTGTTTGCTTTTCTGTCAAGTATAGTCAGTTTGGTAAACTACCATCTCAGGAATTATGAATTCATTGTAGCATTATTTTCAAGTATTAAGCTTGAAGTTGACTTTATATCTTATTAAAGAATATTGCACTGAGTATATGTATCCACTTGTTGTTTTCTCTATCTGAGAAACTAGAATATCTTATTTTTTCCTGGTGAGACATCAAAATACATGTACCCGGTGCAGAGGTGGAAGTGTAACTTCCAGTGTCCTCTGTCATTTCATCTGCTCTTCATGGGACCTAAATGAATTAGAGGGTAATGGCAAAAGAAAGGAGTGTGATCAGCTGTGGGCTAGCTCCGGTGTGGCTAAATTCCACTAAGACCAGAAGAAAGTCTGCTTGGCAGTAGCTGTTCCTTATTGGGCCAGATGTTTATTTATGCTCTGACAAATTTCTGACATGGTGAAATGGCGTGAAAATTAGTGCAGCTGTGACAACTCTAGTGCCCTTTTACTTGAAAAGATATGGTGTAATTTCTGCAGGTGGGATCCAGTCTCTTCAAGGGTCCATCACCTGCCTTTGGTACTCACAGGAAACCAGGTTTATGTGTTTTTAACATCTAGTAACTTTGATGTTTTTATCTCATCTAGTGAGTTAGAGAAGTAATTTTGCTCCTCATTGTTAAATAAGTAAATGTGCTCCTCACAGGTATAATATACTAAGGTGATGAGATTTTTGTGTAAAAGGTGTACACAAAAATCTATGTTGAAGGAAGAAACATAATTTCAGTTTTCCGGAGTATGTATGGACGTGTAATGGATACAGCCCTAAAATAGTTTCCACAGTTGCTAGTTGAAAATGTGAAAAAACCTCTGAATGAGGAACTATGTCCTTCATATGCGTGGAATTCTAATGAATTAACCATGTACATCTATTATAATTTCAGTATGTACTAAAACCATCTGCTTAAATATTCAGCTTCCATTTTTTATCAAGGCTGAAGCCAATTTAGAAGATAATGCTTATAAGACCTCAAACATGATAATGAGAACAGCAGTGAGTACTTGAAAATGTCATCACAAACTAGTTTAACGTACAGATTATCAAGAAATGCTATCTCTTCAGGAAAAACCGAAACAAAGAGACTGTGATACAGTGCACATAGGATGAGAGATTTTTTTTTAATTTTTCTTTTAAAAGGGTAAATATTTCTGCTGAATTAATAAAGGACTACTGAAAATTTATGAAGTGGTTGTGCAAGATAAGTACACAGGACTGAATGGGAAGAACAACACACTGCTTAAAAAGGCAGGGGGGGAAAAATCCCCATAAGAAACATAGGATAATGCAAACAGAAACTGAGCTGAGAAGAGTTTGAACCTCATTCCCCCTTTCCCCTTTATTTTTTTTTTACTTTTTAATTCATCAGGAGAACTTGTTAAATAATTTTGGGGATAATTTTGAAGTAGTCTGATATGGAAAAGAAGGATGGCTCTAAAATGTAAAAATGTTTTAAATATCATCATTGGCATAACAGCAAAACAAAGGAGGCAAGAGAGAATGTTTGGTTAAATTATTCTCAGGAAGGTAATAATATTGGGTTCCACACCTGTGTTCCCAGAAAGTTCTATCTTTACTTAACTAGTCAAAATAGGAATATTGTAAACTGTGTTTTAGGATTTGCATTGTCTAATAAAACAGCTGATTCCTTAGATAAATATTCGTAGAAGACTGCATTTTATATTAGCACCACTACAACAAAAGTGAAAAATGCATCAAATGCCACATCCCTACATTGAAATATATAAACTGTGTTGCAAAACAGAGAAATGTTGAAGAAAAACAAAGAGAAAAGAAATAAGAATTGTGCATTGGTGTATAAATAGTCTGGAAAATTAGATTAATATGATAACATTGGTAGGAGATCTTATTTTGGTGATAACCCACATTGATATTCTGAGTGAATAAATTGAAGGAAGATACCTTCAGTGATATTTGCTGAAGATTACAACTGCAAACTTTAAGGAAAAATATACTGCAGACTCAGTCTTGATCTTCAAGATTACAATGAAATCAAGACCCAGCGGCTGGAAAAAGAACTAAGGCAGGTTCAAGCTTGAAATAACAGCTGTGTGTGTAATTAACCACTGGAAACATTTATTGAGAGATGTGGTACATTATCACAGGAAATTATTAAATTTTCATGGACTAGGCTTTTAAAAAATATAATTTTTAGTTCAATCATAAGTCACTATGTTCACTGAAAGAAAAGTTATTGATGTATGATGTTATGACAGAAAATCAATTTAGACTATTATAATGGGCCCTCTGGCTTTAGAATCTATGATCCAGATAAAAATGCAATCGCAGAAAGAAACTTTATACAAACTCAGTAGATTTTAAAATCATTCATAATTTGGACCAGATATCTCAAGACATACATTTTCACACATTTTTATCCACAGAGATTACTTATGCAGTGTATTTCATACATTTCACTTTTTTTGTAGTAAGTTGAAAACAACAGGGAAATCGCCAACATTTGATCAACTCACTCCACTGCCGGCTTTTGGACATGACTGTGTAAGATTACACAATAAACAAAAGGATTTTTCTTGCAATTGACTACACCATGAATTTACCAAACTATAAGAAGCCCTGTGTGACAAGTGTTATCCATAAGCAAAGCAATGAATTCAGAGTTTATTGTGCTCTTGGTAATTGCTTACAAATTATTCTGTGCTAAAATTAAAAAGAGCGGTTTTGAGCACTTATGACAGCTGTTGTTAGCAATTGACTTCCATGAATAACTGTTCATGCAGGTTTTCACAATAATTTTTGTCTCTAAGAATTAATGGTCATGCAAATTTTATATCAGTTTTGTTCAGGTAGTTATTTTTTGCAGTAATGCAGTTAAGACAGCGCAGCATTGGACATGCAGTCATGTCTCATACGTGAATACAGTCTGGAGCTGTGCTGTGCTGGCTGACTCCAGCAGTGCGGGGCTTGGCTCGCCCAGGGGCTCCCTTCACTGTTGTGCATTGCAAGCTTTCATGACTGGATCCACAAAACCCCAGTTCAGCATGCAGGTCGCCACCCAGTAAGATGTGTCACTGTGATGGATGAGCTTAAAAACTAGAATTTTCAAGGATGTAAGAGCCTAACTGTGAGCTGCAGGGAGTCACTTTATTGGAGTGTAATATCCGTGAGTTTTCTGCTGGAATTAAAGGTCTTTTATTTCTGATGGAATTACTGGTGGAAAAGGAGAAAACAGTGCCTGGTGTCTACTCATTAGGGTGAGGGTCTTCTCCTAAAAGGTGGATTCAAACCTTTTCCAAGAGAGGACCAGTCTGATGCTTGGCCTGCCACATCCCAGGCACTTTCCTCTTGCCCTTCCCAAGGCCATCAGTTCCTCGAGGCTTTGCTGCAGGGTGAGCCCCTGAGCATCCCAGAGCTGCTGGGACCTGCTTGTCCCAGGAATGAGAAATAGTAAGTCTACTGGGTAAGTGTGAAATGATGCAAGGGAGGTATGGTTCAGGCTGAGGTTTAAAGTGTTTAAACGTATAAAATTAGGTAGCTGGGCCTGTTTCTTGAGGTTTAGAAACTTAAAACCATGAAGGCTCTAGCTGAGGTGCAGGAATGATTTATAGTGAAGCAGTTCACGGGGTTGCTGTGTCTAGTCAGCCGCACTCGCCCTGCTGTGCAGATTGCCAGCTATTCATGAAGTAAGTGCTAAGCTATTGCCGTTTACAGCCTAATGTTCAAGGCAAAACCCACAAAGCTCCCCAAAAAAGTGAAACTTTAATGTCAGACTGACACTGGGGAGAAAAAGTGCTTCATGACTCGTTCACAGGGGTAAAGGTAGTGACTGACTCACCTTGAAGAAACAAAACTTTTTTAAACCTTAGCCTGTAGTTAGTTTTCATCTTTTCTTAGATACTGGGGAAAAACTGAAAAGGCGTGAGGGAGTTTATCGGAAATCCTACAGAAGATAAACAAATTCTGTTCTCTTAGGAACCGCTGGTTGAGTTCAGATCATCGGACGTCTTGTACAGCTTGGTAGGTGTAACTTTTATGTGCTGTTGATGGTCACAGAGCTGTTTGTGCTTTTAAAGTCTAGCTACAGTGTTTAATTGCCGCATGTGAGTGAGACAGCAATTGTTGATGGCAAATTGCTAAATTGTATAAAAGAAAAAGGCTACAGGTACTGGAAAAGATCAAAGCTGCAGAGAAAAAGCATTTGAAAAATCAGGTGTGCATATAAGTTAAGTTTTAAAACATAACGTTAGCAATACCTCTCTAATTAGGATAGAGTCCTGTGCATTTAGTCAGGTTTCATAATTGTTCATGCTGTTGCTAGTCCCTGTAGTTCGCTGGAGTGAAGTTAAAAGAGCCAAAATCCAGCAGCTACCTAATTTACCTGCTCATCTGGTGTAACTGCAGCGTCTATATTGAACACCAGTCATCGCTGCAGACCATAAGCACAGCTCAGGCTCGTGTTTGTCCTGTATTCTGGGGTGCAACTCAACATGGGGTAAAGCTGCTGCTGAACCATCGCGTGGAACTGTAGCCTGGCCGAGGCTGGGCAGTGCTGTGCAGAGACAAGCAGGGAGCAGGTTACAGTTGTGGTAAGGGCTCTTCCTTTATTTGAGGGGTAAAGCAAGGAATTAAGAAAGGACGTCTGCCCCACAGACTAGTCAGAAGGATCAGGCCAGTCATTTTTTATCTGTAGACTACGTTGCCCCTACCACCTGCCCCAGGGCCTTTATCTTCTCCTATGGAAAGAGATTTCTTCTACGGCTGCTCCAGCAGCCCTCCCCAGACACATGGGAATGAGTGAGGAAATATTGATAACCTGCTTAATGAAAACCTACCAGATGATTGGGTGTCACCTCCTGGTGAATCCTATGTTCAGCACTGTCCTTGGCCTTTTTTTTCTGTGTACCTGAGCAAGAAGCAGAACTAATTACCTGTTCTTCACCTAACAGGAGGATTTGCAAAGAGAATGTTGCCCTGCCCAGATACTCTGCCCAGTACTGATGGCAGTGCTTTTGGAGTGGAATCAAACTTAACTCAGACTCCTCCCTGCAAGTGCGTTCTTTGGGCTGGTCACAGTCTTTGTGCCAGCTGCACGAGAAGGACCCACTTGCAGTTAAGACCTTTAAGAATGATAAATATTTTACAAAGTACCACAGACCGCATGGCTTGTCTTTATGAACACAAAAAATGAGAGTCCACGCGTCATACCACAGGGCAGAGCCGGCTATCCATGCCCCAGGTGGATGCAGCTGGGTTCCCAGGGCAGATGTCCCTCTCAGTCCGGCCAGGCACGGGCACTCCTGTGATACCACAGTAGCACAAATTTGCCTTCCACGAGGATTGCTTTGACAACTAGCTGCTATGACACTGTACGCTAGATACTAGATACAAAGCTAGAGAGACATTGCTATGTGTTCGTGTGAGGCAGCTATGCCGATGAGGAAACATCAGGGACAAATGAGTAACTTCTGTGCTCAGAGACTGAGTCTCCACAGGAATATACATTTCAAAACTGGTCATGCTTTCTATTCCAAAGTTGTTGTGTTAGAGGCAAATTGAGAAATGACATCAGGCTGACTGTTGGATTTCACTCTGCTGAGCTGAGAAAAAACATCATTATTTGCATGGTGGGAACAGCAATGGTATGAGAAATAAAGTCCAAATAGATAATTGAGGGAAACTTGGGCACATTTTGTTATGGATTTGTGGCATTTCTGCTTGTCATTATTTGTCCATGTACGGAGATGGAAAAAGACTGTGTAGATTAAATTTATCAACAGCTGACTTGGAAAAAAGATTGAAAGTATTTCACACTTTAAAGTCCAGTGAAATATAAAGATGCATTACCTTCATTGTTGATATGTTTC
Organism: Ibycter americanus; assembly: GCA_035590275.1. Taxonomy (NCBI): domain Eukaryota; kingdom Metazoa; phylum Chordata; class Aves; order Falconiformes; family Falconidae; genus Ibycter; species Ibycter americanus. The sequence continues at coordinate 27,542,531 of JAVJGI010000014.1, read as the reverse complement.
ACCATAACTCTTACCAGTAAACTTGTCAGTACCCTCATGATCTAACTTGTATTTTGAATAAAATACTTGCCCAGAAATAAATTGGTCATGTATACAAGCAGGTAAGGTGTGTGTTCCTCTGTATTTGTAAACATATGTAATGTTGTAACTTACACATTTGGACTTTTTTCCTTGGTGGACTCCTGTCATTGATTGAATTATACCATTTGCAGCTGTGGTTATGAAAAATAAAATAAATGCTTTTCTTGTAAAGGAGAAAACTAGAAATTTTGTGGACAAAATGTTTCTTAATATAAATAATAAGTTATATTTTTGTTTGCAAGGTAGAAAACCATGGAAGTGCTTAATCATATCCTGACATCTAGCTTACAGTGTCCGTGTTATACAGATCAAACTCTCAGAATTACATATTTTGTTAATGGGTTTACAGGGTAATTTATTTCAATGTTCAAAGAAGTTATAGACAAAGATTTCCTTAGAAAGCATAAAATTCTATACCTATATGTGTGTGTCTGTGTTTTGGAGTGTGTGTTTGATTTTAATTGATTTTCCTCACAGAAGGTTGGATTTTCAGTGTTGTCATGGTTTAACCCCAGCCAGCAACTAAGCCCCACACAGCCACTTGCTCTCCCCTGGTGGGATGGGGGAGAGAATCGGAAGAGTGAAAGTGAGAAAACTCATGGGTTGAGATAAAGGCTGTTTAACAGATAAAGCAAAAGCCATACATGCAAGTGAAACAAAACAAGGAATTTATTCACCACTTCCCATTGGCAGGCAGGTGTTCAGCCATCTCCAGGAAAGCCGGGCTCCATCACGTGTAACGGTTATTGAGGAAGACTAATGCCATCACTCCCCACCCTTCCTCCTTCTTTCCCCAGCTTTATATGCTGAGCATGGTGTCATAAAGTATGGAATAGCCCTTTGATCAGTTGGGGCCAACTGTCCCAGCTGTGTCCCCTCCCAGCTTCTTGTGCACCCCCAGCCCCCTCACTGGTGCGGTGGGGTGAGCAGCAGAAAAGCCCTTGGCGCTGTGTAAGCACTGCTTGCAATTACAAAAACATCCCTGTATTATCAATGCTGTTTCCAGCACAAATCCAAAACATAGCCCCATACCAGCTACCATGAAGAAACTACTATGAAGAAAATTAAATTTACCCTAGTCGAAACCAGCACAAGTGTATGTTATTGACTTGCCTTGATTTGATAGACAGATGACAGACAATCCCTACTTACTTCAGCACATTCTTTTATCCCTTTTTTCCTGTTGTTGAATATTATGAGATGTATACGTGTCCAGAAAAGATACTGCAGGTAACATAAAATTTTGTGGCCTGTTCTTCAGAAGACTAAAAAATCTTAGCTATACTATGCATCTATGTTTAAGGTAAAGTAAAAGGTGCAAGATAAATATAAGGATGAAATATTCAACTCAGGAGAAAGTCCTTTACAAAGACAATGACCTGGATATAATCTCAGTTGGAAATTACAATGTCACAGAACATTTTTCATGGAATAATGCTGCCAGAATAATGCTGCCAATCTATCTGATGTCAGCAAAAATATGAAGTTTGTTTCAGACCTGAGTATGTTCAAAAGACAGTCCAGAATATCACTGAGCAAGTAGGTTCATGGTGAAGGCAGTAAATGGGAACATGTTAATTATGGACGAAGGGAAGCAGATATGGTATCAGCAGCTCATTGCTACCATTCATTTTTCTTTATTCAGGAATCTAAGCAAAAGCAGTTTGCAGTTGTTGCTATACCTCTCAGTTCAGAGATTTCTACCGAAAATGTCAAAATCCAATGAAATCTAAAGATAAAGATACGAACAAACTGAAAGCAGGAAAAATCAATGGTTCACTCTTAAATTATTTGAATCTGGATGATCCTACTCAGTTACAGATTCCTGGCTAATAATCATCCCAGAGGCATCTTCGGTATTGGATATTCTTTTGGAAGAACAGAAGTCAAAGTGTTGAGCCGAAAATAAGTAATTGGCTGTGCAGAAAGTACAAGGCTCAGCACTTGTCATCCTACAGTGAAGACGGAAATAATTCAGTTTCATTTTTTGCCCTGAAGACCATGACTGTGATGGGCATAGAAATGTTTTCCATCATTCAAGCCCTGTGCTTTTATTTCAAATGCACTGTGCTTATAAAAACTGAGAGCCTACTAGAAATATTACTTATAGGAACTGGACATCTGTGAAAAGAGAAAAATGGCAAGTCTTTTCAACAATTTCTCTCATTTGCGAGTTGGAAAGAAAGTGGTATTTGCAAAACTGGCTTTTGTAAATGCAGAGTCCTGTGTGTCTCTGCCTCTCGCGTGTCTCTCTGCACACCCGTTAGGACACAGCATTTTGAGGAAACGAGCAACTTATTAGGCACGTGCAGTCAGTCCTGACCTGTTTGTGCAGTATGTATGGCATGCCCTTATCTGTGCCTAGTAAATCAGACCTACCGCTCGCGTTTACCCACTCTCTGCCTTAGTTCTGCTGGTAGCTCTTCCCTGGCTGCGTGAGGGCTGCCTGTACCTGTCAGTGGCTTGAGGAAGGCTACTGCTCCTTAAATTGTGAGAGCTGCTGAAACTGCGAGATCTTGTGCATGACAGCATGGTCTGTTTCTGAATGTGAGTTACGTGCCAATGTGGCAAATTTCACAAATGGAGAAAGAATTCAACACTTAAGCAGAAAGCAGGGAGAGGACAAGAAAGAAATGATATATATTCAGCAGGCCTAGGCCTCAACAGTGCTTGGGGGAAGAGGGGAGAGGATTGTTAGTTAGTCTAGCAATTAGGCAAGAGCCAACCCACAGTAAACGTTGCTGCTTTCTAAGTTGGATGAAGACGCCGTCCTTTGCCCAGCCTCGTCAATTCTGGCAAAGACCAGACTTTTCATCAGGGAGAGACTGTGTTTAACTGATCTCTGCAATTGCAAAATGCCTATAAAAGGAAAAATGTTTTACATTTCTCTCAATCTTTGTGTGCAGAGTAACTCTCCATCTGTGGTAAGGGAAACAGGCACAGCATTCTAGAGGGGATGAGAAGGAGGGGGAGAATGGGTGGTTTTCTTACTGCTGTCACCTGAAGCAAGTTATTTCACTCATAGGGACTCTATCTTGATATCAGTTATGAAGATTCATCTCATTTTACAGGTCATCCTCCATCCAGGCTGCTAGGCCTCTTGCAGAGACCAGAGCAGCAGACAGAGAAACTGCTTGTTTTAGAAAAGGACTGATTTTTTTTTTTTATTCATCTGAAGTTTTGTGATGCATAAGTATATTTATCTTTGTATTCTAAACAGAGTAGAGAAATCTTTCCCCCAGGGTGAATTTAGGGGCTGCGTCATGAAATGCCATAAGTGCAGGACACACACGTTCAGATCAGTCATCCTTATTCTTATGCTTCCTGATTCCCAGTCAGGGATGCTGACAAAAACAAATAAGATTGCCCACGAAGAGCCATCGGGGTCAGCTAACAGATAACCCAGTCTTACAGCCTACAGTCTTGTTGGGCATACTTCAAATGATTAAGCACTAAGGGATAATATTTCAATAGAAATAAAATAAGTGAGATGGAGGAGAATCATACTGCATGTGAGCCCCAAAAAAGGTGGTTTTCCATCCAGTCCCTGTCACGTCCTGTCTTGATTTTAGCTTCAGTGACTGCTCTGAGATATGCAGCTCGAAGAGAAAAGCGTACTAGAAATATGCACTGCGTCCAGAGGAGAGGACTGCACAGACACCTATCTTGCCTTACAAGATTCTCACCTGGCAGCAGCTTGGCTTGTCAGAGTGCGAGCAGCTTGACTTGACTGCCTGTTTGCTCCCCAAGGAGGGTCTTCTCTTCCAGGAGAAGGGGAGTGGCTGCCAAATGTTTAACTGAGCATCAGTCACTCTGTGAAGGAATCTATATGGTTGTACACTAAACAGAGTAAAAGCCTGCAAAACCATCCTTCCACAAAGAAAAAAAGAGCAAGCAGAAGGGCTGTCTCCAGTGTGTAGTATTCTTTTTTCCAAATCATTCCTTTTTGAGGATAATGATGTTTATTTGTGAAGATATCTCTACTGTTGCCCAGAAATAGTCCATATATGTGGAACTCCAGGACTCACTGTGAGAAAACAAATCATTTCTGGTAAGGCTTATAAGGAAAATTGAGATCATTTGTTTTTCCTCAGACAAAATGTTATTATTGTACTTCCCTGCTTCTGCAGAAATTAGTTGAACAAAATCATACATTTTGGATGCTGCTCTGGGATTATGACGTTACTGGTATAGTTGCTGGCAGGACTATCAAGGGCTGGTGTACACATTTAAAAAAATCAAATCCAACTTAATGACAAGTGATTGCCAGAGTTGCTTTTCTTAGCTGAAGTCATAATGCACTTTATGGATGGATGAAGTGCTGGGTGAATAGAGTAATAGGTAAGTAACTTGCTCGAAGTCGTACAAGAAGCAAAGAAACCAGGCAACCTGGCCACTGTGACCTGTACTAACCCACTCTCATTTTAATTTCTTTTAACAAGAGCTGATTGTATATTAAAGCTTTTTTTTGCAGGAAGACATAGGCTATCTGTCTTTTCCCTCACCACCTTGATGATCTTTATAGTGTTAATGTTAAACAGAAAACAATCTGTGCAGCCTCTAAGAGTAGCAGGAGTCAGCTCTCCATAAAGCTGTATTCCTTTCGTCTTGTTCTGTGCATTCTCCAACAAGAAAGGAGGAGAATTTTGGGATGACTATATACTTATGCAACTGTCCTTAAAAAAAATCTCTTTGCAAAGGAGGAAAATGTGAAATCAAAACTTCCACTAAATGAACATTCAACTGCTTTCCCAGCCTAGTGGAGAAGGAATATGCTCAGTCTTTTGGATTGTGCAATGGTTGTGAGACCTGAGCTTTTTCTCAGACTTTAGTCTGGAGACAACAAGCATCATCTTGAGTGCAGGGTCTCACTGGGGTAACAACACCTTCCATTCAAAGGTATTTCAAGGCAGGGAAGCAGAGTTTAGCAAGCCTGCTCCTTCGGAGTTTTGACACCATATTTTAGCATGTATAAGTGCTGTAAGCCCACATTTAAGCCTAATGTGAACATTTAATTATTGTTATTTTGGGGCGGGGGGGACAGGACATCATCTGCCATTAGTGTTTCAGATCACTATTCCCATACTGGACTGCTGAGACAAGGAACTAGATGCTAAAGTGAAGCTGCTCATTAGGAGAACACAGAAAGGCAGATGGACATTTTATCTCTGAAGCCTAAGCATAAAATAAAGACATTTGACTCAAGTCAATGCCCTGAATAAAGCAAGAAAACATCTGAGGAAACAGTCTTAATGGTGGTTATTTTTCAGTTTTTAAATATTGTTGTGTTCACTGAATTTAGTTTGTTTTAATTTTTATTAATCATTTATGTTGTTGACGTGTGTGTATCACATAGAGATTCTTGGCCTCACATTACTCAACACCAGATTTTTCAAAATTTCCATTAGTTTTTCAAGGGTAAGACATCCTCTATAAAACTTAGATCCTCTAAAGAGAGGCTTTGGCAAAGAAGTCATCCACATTGCTTTGTCTGTCCTGAAGTAAAAGAGAAAATAAGAATAAAAGAGAAATTTCTACATTGTTCGTACTTCCTTCCTCCCTCCCTTCCTTCCTTCCTCCCTCCCTTCCTTCCTTCTTCCCTTCCTTCCTTCTTTCCTCCCTTCCTCCTTCCTACTTTTTCTTTATTACTCTTTCTTTCTTTCTTCCTTCCCCCCTCCTTTTCTCTCTTTCTTCCTATTTTCTCTTTCCTTCCTTCCTTCTTTCCTTCTTTCCTTCCTTCCTTTCTTTCTCCCTTCCTTCCTTCTTTCTTTCCTCCCTTCCTTCTTCCTATTTTTTCTTTATTACTCTTTCTTTCTATCTCCCTTCCTTCCTTCCTTCCCTGTCTTCTTTTCTCTTTTTCTTTCTTTGCTTTCTTTTTTCTTTTTCTTTTTTTTTTCATTTTGAGGTGGATGGGGGTGTGTGTGGGGTAGAGGTTGGGGGAGCGTTTTTTTGGTCGAAGGACTGAATTATTAGCAGTATCCTAATACAGCCTGTTTGGCTTGTCAGAGCATCTTCCTAGTCATTAAATGAATCACTTGTCAAAAGATTACATTTGACAGCCTGCCAGTGAGTTAAGTGGCTGGTAATCAATTGATATCTAGCAAGCAGCAGTACTACTAATGGGCAATGATTTAAAAGGTATGCACTACCACAACTGTTTATAGACTGGTTTTCCTTGTAACAGTGGTTGATCCTGATCTACTGGAAGGTTTTTGGGGTTTTTTGTTGGCTATTTTTTTAACAACAAAATGAAGAGCACCCTGAGCAGGTAGTGTCTGACTTCCCTCTTTTCCAAATCAGAAGAACTGGAATTTCTCAAAGATTTCCAAAATTTAAAAAGTTGGTAATTTACATTATATTTTCTATGTGTAGCTGTCATGTGCAGTTTGTGATCAGTAGAGGTAAGGGAATAATTGTTTTTAATTTTGGGTGCATTTAAATAAAATAATTTTTCTTTTCTCATTGGTTTTTAGGATTACAGTGATCAGTAACCCCGGGATTTTGTATGTAACTTTTCCTAAATCCGCTGTCCAGTACCACTTCTCAAGAGATCTTGTCTTTTTTTTATTGCAAGGAAGGTAGGAAAAAGTTTAATTTCCCCTTTAATCTCTATTAAATGATGTCTTACACACCCAGCGTAACTAGAAGAAAAATTATATTGCACGTGATGAAATCTCAGTTAGTGCAGCAAGTGGCAAGACTTCCATTTATTTTAATGGGTGGCTTTTAATGGGTGCAAGGGTTTTAATTCATTTTTTAAATTTAAGAATCATCCCAATTCCTTGTCAGCAGAAGGATGCATATCTGAGGATGTCCTGCAATATCTGTAATGTTCCGTCCTACCAACAGTGAAGAAAGCGGCTATGTATCTTTATGCAAATGCACATCCATATTCCCTCTCAGAATTTGGAAGAGTTAAGGACAAGCGTAGATGAAAAAAACAACAGTTTTTAATAGTGCTGTGATGATCTTTGTGTCTGCCTCCCACCTTCTCTCCCCAGAGAGAGCAGCAATGGCACACACTGCTCTTGTGAGTGATTTATAGACAGATGTCTTGCCCTGGGTTATCTTGTCTGCTAGCCAAAAAGAAAGGGTATTTATGTGTCCAGGCAGTCAGTGTCGGAGCCCAGAGCACATCCTCCTCCTAGGAGCATCCCTGGCAGAGTTGGGGAGTTGAGTGGACTGAGAGAAGAGTCAGCTCCTCGCAGGCATGAACCGTTGTGGGGCAGGGTAGAAATGGTGGCATGGCTCTCCCTCGGGAGCTGCTTTTAAGCTGAGGTGATGCAGCTTGAGCAGGGACCAGCTGCTCAGCGGCTGTGCCTGCACCTGGCCTCCTGCCTCCTTGATGCTGACCCAGACCTGCTGGCTTGGCTCCCCAAGGCCTGCCCCAATGCTGCGGGCTTGATGGGACATCACCAGTTGGCAGGTAACCTCAAGTGCTGTCCCTGGACTGATCTTGACCCGGAGTCGCCGTTCCCCATCCAGCTCACTGCTGATGACGTTGCCCGACCGCCAGCAAGGCTGTCTCAGCTGTGCTCATGGTTGTGGTCCCCCAAAAGACTCAGAAAATCAGTCAGAGTCATAGGAAAGAGAGTCACTGCAATCTGTACAGGGAGGGACCCCATCTAGCACCAGGTCAAGAGTTGGGATACTGCCACTGCTGGGCGGATGATGTTTGTCGGGTGGGCACCATCCAGGTGGTAAAGAAAACCAAACCTAGTCCCTGCTGCCTTCCCTGCTTCAGTGTCAGGGGCCAGCTGGGTGGCACAGGGACATTAAACAGCCAGGGATAACACACCTGCTTCTCTAAGGTCCAGCAGCTTTGGCTGGTCTCCAGTGATGTGCAGTGGCATTTGAAAGGTTGGCATGCTGGAAGGAGGAGGAAAGAAACAGCATAGCCCTTAGGAGAAAGGCTGGCAGGTATTATTGTGACGAAGCATCTCTCATGGCTGTTTTCCTTCTGTCTTCCTTCCTCCTACCCTTGTCCTCTCAGCAGGTCTAACATTTGAAAGTTTGAGTTGAGCTGCTGGATAATGGCTTGCAGAACCTCCCTCGGAGGCAGAACATAAAGAGTTGGAAAAATGGGAATTAAAGAATTGCGTAGGTGGCTGTAGCAGGATAATGCTACAGAGAGACATACCAGGGGCAGAAATACCTCTGAGATTCAGTAAGAAAAGAGCTTAACATTTAGTTTGGCTCTTGATTTAAAAAAAAATAATATGTTTTTCTCTTAATTCCAATGTATTGTTCTCTGTTTATTTGTTTATTTTTATTTCTATTGTAAGGTAGGCCAAGATGTCTTCACACAGTTTATGATTGTTGCTGAATGTCGGTGTTGCAAGGATATTTTCTTACCAGTTGTATACAGACCTTAAGGAGCCTGAATGATTTATTTAACATCTTGAATGGAGAGATCACAAAAGCTGCTGTTTCTGTGTTCACAGATGAGGATGAGTAGCACAGCTCTGTGTTCAGCTGTTTTACCACTTTTCTTACAGGGTTGGATAAACCAGTTTTGAAGCAAGAGTTGACCTACCACAATTTTGGAACTGGTGTATTAAAGTAAATGGGCACTGATTTTGGTTTTCTTTGACAGTCATTCTGTAAATGAGCTGCTGAACCGTCCTTGCTGGTGGTTCAGGGCACAATCCATTACAGCTGCTTTAAGATAAACTGTACTTGTTCATGGCTCAGAGACTGGATCTGGGAATATATCTGCAGAACTCCATATATGGCCTCAAAACCACTCGTGTCAGAATTATTCCAGTTTGGTGGGAGGGCTGGAGGGGGGAGGAATTTTAATGATGTGCACTGTGGGAGCTGGATTTGTAATATTTTTTGGTATAACCTGTGCTCTTTACTTACAGTCTAGAGTTACCCTGTTAAAGCAGGATCTTGCTGGTATCTCGTCTGTTCACAGTTGGCAGCTATTGGGTCAAATACACCAGCGTGAGACAGTACTAGAGATCCGTGTTGTTGGAATGATGGCTGGCTCTTGCCTCAGTCCACACAAAATACTTCTTTCCCCTGTTTGTTTGTTTGTTTAATTTCTGGCATAGCGAGATCTACCCTGTTAATTGCCATTCTACTATCAAATACTCAGTTGAGCAAATTACAGTTTTGAAAGATTTGCGTCAACTGTCCGTCTTTCACAGGTAGCTGCCTCTTTTTGTGAGCGAACCTTTTTTTTTTTCCTTTCCAGTGAATCACATTACATTCATTATTCCTGCTTTCTGCCTTTAAAAAATTCATTTTCATCTCCTGTTTCCAAACTCTTACATGCAATTTAGCAAAACAACCTGACTGTTTAGACTGTAAAGTTTTCACAACTTATGTTCTAGCATCTGCTGTGGGAAACAATGACCAAAATAAAGTATCCTGCTATCAGAAAAGTTTAGGCCTGTTTAGCATTCAAACCAGTTGATGCCTTTTGAAATATGAATGCATGAGTTTTCATCTGACACTTGTTCAGAATGCAAATTGATCCACATAAAACAAGACATGCCTGAAAAGCATTGACAATATTCTTGCTGTATCAAAACATATTTGACAGAGAAGTTCATGAAAAATGAATAATGCTTGAAAATAAGGGCCACACACATGTGTGTGGTTGATCTGATGGCAGTCAGGTACACTGAGTTGTGTAGGATCTGTGCATTTACAAGTCATTTTTATAGCGCAATAATATTTGGAGTATAGCAAAGTTGTTAAGACTGACAGAGAGACAAAGATGACTGCATTGTTGGAATCACATTCTGAATGAAGAGTCATGTAAGACTATATTTATATCTCGTAGAACAACCTTTCAAGAACAAGGTGTGAGATATATGCATTGTATGGTCACACAGGCTTATTTTCTAGCACCCTTCTTGCAGTTTAAGGGCGACTTGTGTTACATCAAAATAGAGATATTTCAAGATCCTTGACCACTGGCTTATTACTTTCCAGGAAGGTAGATGTGGGTTTCATGGAAAAGCTTCTCATTAAAATCCCCTCATGCCTTTACTCACCTTTCTGCTCAGGCTAGGAAGGAAAAGGATAGTGCATTCCATAACCTGTTATACTTAATATATATCCACTGATCCATAGAAATCCCCATGCCTCTGTGCTACATCTGAATTGACAAGCACTGTACTTGTTTCTATATCTCTGTTCCTCTTTCTGCTGTATGCCCAATTCCTTTCCTTAACAGTGCTTTTGTTGCTATCACTTGTTTTAGTGCCTATGCTATGAAGTCAGTCACAGTGACCTAGTAACATTGCAGTTCTGACCTGCAAGACTCACTCATCTCTTTCACACATTCTTCCTTTAAACTAACGTCTTCCCAGTATTAGCCTCAGCACTAACTTTTGCACAGCTTATCCTAGCTGGCTGTTCTATTTCTGAGCCAGGTTATAAGCTGTCTGCATCTGTGATAGGTCATAGTACTTTTGGAAAGCACTGTGTGGTTTTATAATACTGCACGAATGTTGGTGCTAACGTGAAATCCCATCTTGCTATGTAAGAAGTAACTGTCTGCCTGATTCATCTTTTCGCTTGCTTTCACCGGCTGCCTACAGCCTGACTGCCACCACAATAACCTTAATTCTTCCAGTGCCACATCCAGAAATGACAGAACAGGGTAAGATCCCTGACAGAGGACTGCCATATACCCTTGTTGCTTTATCCTGTGCATAACTTAATTCTCCTTATTCCAATTCCATTACTACTACATAAAACACGTCCGTGTTATCTTTGACTTTATGTCCTCATTAACTCATGCATGACAGTGTCACCAACTTTAACCACTGCTCCTTTGTTTCTGCTTCCCCATGACAGAACTCCACTGATATTCTGCTAAGTGGTAGCTCTTGCCCAGCTTCTGTGCACACATCCAACATTTCATATTTCCTCAAAGGTTTTCAGAGGGCACCAGGGAACCCTCTGTTGCTGATAACCATAGTCTGGCTGTTCTCTCACTGTCACTCTTGTCCTACCAAGCATTTGAATCTTCTCTTGCAATTCTCTACTGATACATGCCATGGACACAATTAAAGTTTTACCATTCCAAGGGAGCTTCTCACTTTTGTAACCACACTGAGCACATCTTTTGGCTAGGTTTGAAGGGGATGATTGAGATTCAGACACCTTTGTGTAAGTGTCTGTAGTGGAGATGACCACATGTGCCTCAGCTCCCATAGTAGATTGTGGACTTTTGGTAAGCAGTCCACTGAGTTGAGAAAACTTTTCGTCTGGAGTAGGCACCTACACTTGGTCACCTGCGTAATTTCCCAAGCTCCATTGACTTTACTGATTGAGCAGAAGTAGAAATGAATCGTATTGCAGTCTGAATAGGCAACTGAATGGGTTTCAGCAGGAGTGGAGAAATCATAGTTTAGTGTATGCAGATTAGAGAAGAGATAAGAGATCTCATTAGAGATGAGCTGAATACTTATTTCACCTACTGATGTTCTAGGTTAATCGTGGATTAGCTGACAGCATGTGGAACTGCTGTTGTGATATGCTGGACTAGACTAACTGCTTCCAAGCTCCATCATTCTATGTACTGATTTGATTGGAGGGTCTGATGTTTTGACATGCATTAAAGGAGGTGATTTGGGAATTGCTGAGAACGTGAACTACAACTTGAAGTGTGCGTAGCGCTCTGAGAGCTCAGGGATCTCTGTTGATTTTCAACAGCTGAGAAACTCTCATTACACTTCTCATAAAGACTGTCTTTCCAGACAGCCCTGACAGACATTGTTGATGCAGGGTTACAATAGTCTGGCTGAGTCATAGTTAACAGATCTGCCAAACAGCATATGCAAAATGCTTGTATCCTCTAATGTGGAAATAGATTGTATTGTCATTCAAGTTATTATCCCCAAAGAAACCCAAACATTGGGAGAAATCTGCCTCTCTGTACTACTTGCTTCAGTTTGGCTGAAAATTACCTCCTTTAGGACTGCTAATAGAACTGAAGGTGTTGTACTGGCCCCTCTATAGGATAGAATATAATTCATTAAGTGTTGTCTAATTAGTAAAATAAGACATACTTCAAAACTATTAGCTAATGTTTGTTAGTCCTCTTGTTTCTTTAAATAGTGCTGATACCAATGCTAGCCAAGGACTATATTAATTATAATTAGCTAGTATTTAATCTCCTTAGTTTGAATAGATTTTTAGAAAAAAAAAAAACAAACCACAAGCCTTTGCGTGAGCGGTAGAATTACTGAAGTTTTGCCTGTTATATATTTATGTGCAGTGGTTGACTTTGTGGTTGCCTAATACTATCACCACTCAGAATTAAACTATTTGGAGGGCTTGCGATCCATGTGATCAATGTAGGACACAGAGAGACCTCCAGCTCCACCTTCCTTTCTGCCAAGGTACACACAGTGCTTTTGGACGCAGCTGTCTGTGGTCGTGAAACTCGCAGCAACTGTGAGACGTTTCCTGCAGTGTCAGATTTGGCTAAACGTGGACAGAACAAGAAAGTGTGGGCACACAGACACATACGCATATTAAAATGGGATGATTGCCTAAAACTTGTTTCTTCTGTAAAGCAGCCTAAATAGAATCATAGAATTGTTTAGGTTGGAAAAGACCTTTAAGATCATCAAGTCCAACCATTAACCTAGCACTGCCAAGTTCACCACTCAACCATGTCCCTAAGTGCCCCATATTATCTGGAAACAACTTCTCCCATAAGCAGGCACCCCAAATATTGCTTTTGTAGTGAATGGTACAACACACACGCAAGAACTACTGCTCAGGCAAGAAATTTCTGACAGGACCTGCTTCTAATGACTCAGTGTTTTATATTTTTTGTTTATGTACTGCAATAAGCAATAGCGAGACACAGAAAGGGGATGTAATACATGGAACCAGCTCCCAAGGACCGTCAGTCATACTTCTGCCCGTGAAGTAGAGGAACATAAAGAAGAAAAATGAGCCCTTTCACATTTCCAGAAGGATGGGTGAGTGAGCAGGCAGCAGCAAATACAGCCGCTAAATTAGGTCGTCTAAGCATTTGCTGTATTTGTTGCAGATATGCATCTGGGCGTGCTTTTTTGATGAGGTGCTTCAGATTTTGTTCACACTTCTGTCTGCTTTGCCGCCGAGGTACAAGAGTTCTCAAATCAAACCAAGTAACAAATTGTTAGTGTAACTGCTCTTTTCCAAAATGAGCACAAATGTCTCTCAAGAAATCACTGTGTGCTCTGTGCTTCTATACAGCATGAGTGGAACTGCAGGATATAAAAGCTTTGAATCTCATGGGAAGAAATACTGTACATCTTACAGTTCCATGGAAGCAGTAGTCCTGTTTATAACTAGGAAAAGATCTATGAATCTTATCATGTTTTTGATTGATATGAAGTACACAAAAATGCTCTGTTTAACAGGGACTAGAACTCCTGTTTCCCCTCTCTGATGCAGTAGAGTCCTGCTCACCTTCCTAGAAAATGAAGGTCCCACTCACTTCTTATGGCTGGGTCAACAAATCTTTCCTTCTGTTGCTCACAGGGTAGAATGTTCAATAGAAAAAGAAAAAAAAGCCTCCACATCAGAACACTCACCTTTCTGGTACTTCCCATTTCTAGGAGGTGAGAAAGAAGGCCAATGAAGTCTAAAAAAGAGCAACGAAGCTGGTGAAGGGTCTGGAGCACAAGTCTGATGAGGAGCGGCTGAGGGAACTGGGGCTGTTTAGCTTGGAGAAAAGGAGTTTCAAGGGAGACCTTATCACTCTCTGCAACTACCTGAAAGGAGGGTATAGGCAGGGGGGGAGATGGTCTCTTCTCCCAAGTAGCAAGTGATAGGACAAGAGGAAATGGCCTCAAGTTGTGCTAAGGAAGGGTTAGACTGGATATTAGGAAAAATTTCTTCACCAAAAGGGCTATCAAGCATTGGAACAGGCTGCCCAGGGAAGTGGTTAAACACCATCCCTGGAGTTATTTAAAAGATGAGTAGACATGGCACTCAGGGACGTGGTTTAGTGGTGGACTGGGTGGTGTTGGGTTTATAGCTGGACTTGATGAACTTGAGGGTCTTTTCCAACTTAAATGACTCTATGATTTTATGAACTGTAACTCTGGTGCTCCCACAAGCAGAGGAGGTTATTGCACCTGAGCCTTCTGATCTGGAGAGACTTATTCCTAACAACTGGGAAATGGTACAGGAGCAGCACCTAACCATTGCTAAACTTAAACAATGTGGTTTTGCAGATTAGATGTTTGTAAAAAGGTGGGGGTAAATTCTAATTTTGCTTACTGGTTTGCACTTTTCAAGGGTTATAAATGAAAGGACCTAAACAGGATACCCAGTGAGGGCTTGACACAGTTGCTGAACTGCCTGGGAGAGCTTTTAGGGAAGAACTCTAAGGAATTCTACTGGATGAAAAAAAAAAAAGAGTATCTGTGGCATTAGAGAATTTAATGCTTGGATTAACACTTCTAAATTCCACTTAAGCCCCAGTTTAGGTAGCATTATGGATCAAATCTCTTATGTTTTTTCTATCCAAAATAGTCCTATATGCAGCTCCCTTATAAAAGGCTGCTTAATTCAGGAATTCCAACCACACCTCTGAACAATAAGAAAATGTTATTCCTTATATATCCTGTCAGAAGCACAGTGAGACTCTAAAAAGATAACATAAGGCAGTTATTTTATGAAGATCACACTGTGCTTTACAGATCCACACCTTCTTGGACCCAATTAAATTCCCTTATAAATAAATGTTGCACCTTCCCTTCAGTTCTGGGTGAATGCTTTAGGCTGGAGTTCAAAGCAGCCACTGTGCAGTTTGTCCAAAAATTGCTTTATGGATTTCTTGATTCTGAACTCAGTACCTGTAATCTTCTATGGCGAGCATATTTTTCTTTTGAGATCAGAACCACTATTTCATATTGATGCTTCAGGATTTTGTCTCCAGAGCTGAAGGAGTTTCGTTAAGTTTTAAGAATTCAATTAGGATTGTAAACCAGACAGAGCCAGCTTTGGCAAAGGTTCCTCTGTTCTTTTTTCCTTATTTAGTAAATAGAACCTGCAGAGTGTGGGGACATTGCTATCTCCTCTGAAATCTTTGGCTTTGGTGTACTGAACTGGAAATGAGATATACAGATCAAAAGAACTCTAGCAAAACACGAGAGAGTGCCTTTGGAAAGCAGCAAATAATTTTTTCGAACCAAGAAACTCTGCCTGTTAATAGCAGCATTAAAGATCTGCTGAAGCTTTGTGGCAAGCTTTGCAAGCTATTTTGTTAAAGAAAAACAAAATACAAAAAAAAGTAATTTCTATGCTTACACTATTTGTCTTCCTGGGAAAGATAAGACTGAGCAAACGGAAAGATAGGGTTGTATACACACAGGAAATCTTGCTGTTAACTGATGTGGCTTTTCCATTAGACAGGTGGTGTGCAGGTTGAAGTCACGTGTGTAGTGCATGGTACAGTGCAGTGTAGTTCATGAATAAGCACTTTAGCGGCTGTAGTCCTTAGTTCTGCATGGGGTAATTTGCCCAGCCAGATGAAATATTTCTACCCACACAGAGGTACGTGACTTAGATACACAGTCCCTCCATCTGTCCTTTCATGGATCTAGCCATAGGTCCTTGGTTGCCTGAACATTTTCCTCTACCAGTCGTCATTCTGACAGCTGTCTCTGGGTTTTCTTCTCGCTTATCATCCATTTATACACCATTAAAAACAGTGATATGCAGCTCATGTATATATTCACAGCATGTGGACTTAGAACTTTGATTGGATTTTAGCTAATTAAATTTATAGGTCTCCACACTTCCCCTCTTCTAAAGCAGATGTAGCGATACAAATGTGCTGACACTGAGCTTGCTTCTTAGTGACCTTTATGAATCTTTTAGAAATAGGCTGCAACAGCCAAGGATCCCCAAATGCAGATTTATGGTATAAAGCACAGAGGGAATAAGGTTTGTTTCCATACTAACAACCCTGTGAATAAAATGCACCACAACAATTTTAAGTGTCCTGCTGTTTGATGGAATGTCAGCAAGACTTTTTCGAAATTCAGCAGGACAAAAAAGCAATGACAAGGGAAGCCATTACCGTAGGATGGTCTTTCAAACCTTACATCTGCATATCCTATCGACAGAACATCTGCAAGCGCCCAGTACAAAGCTAGAAGGAATATTTCATTTATTTGAGGTTTATATAATATTACTGTGTATGGCTATTCTAAAAATACATGTCTGTAGGCAATTCTATCTTGCGTATGAAATTTTTCCTGGAAATTGAAAAAAAAGGGGATGTGTGAAAAGATCATGTAACTTTACATGTAAGCATGCTGGGAGCAAGCACATGCTGAAGGAATAGGTTGATGTTACAGAATTCTGAAATAATTTCAATTATATTCAATAAATTCAGAAAAGTCCTGGAACATGAGATGCAGTATTAGTCCCTTAGTAAGGTTCTATTTTCAGTTTTTAGCAGTTATGTATGTTTATAGAGATCTATTCTTATAACAGTAGTTTTAAAATCACACAAAGCAGAACCAACTAGGTGGTGATTCAAAGCTCTTTTGAGTAATCCATAGATTAGATTGGCCAGCAGTTACATCTGTGAGGCAAAAGTGTTTATACTCATTTAGTAAGGCTTTTATGTACTGACTTAAATCAAGCTTTTAAAAACAAAGGCCTAGAAGACACACAGATCAACTTTAAGAGACTGAAGTCCTGATTCCCTGCTTATGAATCAGCCCAGTACCAAGGAAGAATATTTAGATGGGGAATGACTCATGAAAAATCTCTAAGGACTGATTTCTCTCACTTAGAAATATGTATGTAAGTGAAAGCCAGAAAGCCCACAGACTGTCTGCATACTTTAAAAATTGAGTCAGTGATCTCTGATGACGGTATGCCATGAAATTTCAGGCTTTGATCTGTACCCTTGTGAATGGATTTCCTTCTCCCCGCCCCATGAATATTAACTCCAAGATGCAAGTTAAATATTTGTAGCATGTGCCAGTGGAAAGCTGGGTTGAAAGGTAGAAGGAAAGGAGGAGTCAAATGCCTTAATTTTTAGGATTTCTAACACAGCTCTTGGTTTGCCTGACCTTACTGCAACTCACTCTTTTCAAAAGATCACGTTCCTGGAGATACTGTCTTCCTTGTCCCCTGCTGAGATTTCTCCCATTGGTGGGAAATCTCATTTAAAAAAAAAAAAAAAAAAAAAGCCTACCTTTGAATTAGACTCTTTCTAAATATTGTGAAATTCTGGCAGCAGTATGGTGGGCTTAAGCACCACTTTGGAAGAGTAAATATTTTGCTTTAATAGAGCACCGGATTACACCCGTCTCAGAGATGTGAGGGCTTTCAGGAAGCTGACCCTTCCTGAAGTAGAATCAGCAGGATTTGCAGTCTTGCTTCCCTTTCAAATTAGGTAGGTTAAGCTCTATGGTGCCTGTATTTAAAGTATTTTATTTATTACTAATATGAGGAAACATATGAGGACTAAAGGCCAATAGAGTGTTTACAGTCCTAAATCCTTGGAGATTTTCCATAAGGATGTATTTTAGGCATTGAAATTCATGGTAGCAATGCTAAGAGTAAAACTCTGTTGAATCTGTGCCTAAATGTATTTTGTGTTGGTTGAAAAGAAGTATCTCATTTGTGTGAAGAAATATACTTAGAGATACTGAAGTCTTTCATTTTTGTGAAATTGAAACTCTAAAATTACAAGTACCTTCACATGGCTGATTGGAATAGGCTTCGGTTCAGGCTTTGTGCAAAGGCAATTTTCCTAGGAAATGCCTTTTAAAAAGATAGTGGTAGAATTTTAACTAGAAATAGCTTCTGCTGCTCTGTGTTACTGTACTGATTTAAGCTCCTTTGAAAACGCTATGCTAGGAGGCTTAGGTACCAATTTTTGTTTATTGATAAGGTAGGATTAGACATGCCTTCCTGTAACACTGCCATACGATCTAGGAATCTACAAGGAACTTTGAAGCTCCTTAGAAAATATCAGCCTCCATTATTTAAGTCACTAGATTTTTAATGGTATTTTTTACAGAACAATAAACACGGTAGTTATCCCATCTGCCTTGAGCCTGTATGTCTGTCCTAGCTCTTATAACACTCATGTTGTTCTACTTTTAATTTAATTTACCTTTTGTATTCATTGTAATGTACCTGGTTTTATTGGTTTAGGTAACAGGTGTCAAACTTTGTGTGATCCTGTGGATGGGATTCCCCTTATCTGACTGCACATGTGGACAGCTGAAAATGTAAATATCTACATCTGACCACCTTGCCTAGACTGCCTTTATGGTCTATAGGAAGTAGAAGTATATTATTCTGGCTATTTTCAGTGTCCATTTTAGGAAGAAATGATTCACTCCTTTTAAGATCTTCTTTCGCTGTGTTGTAGATAACTACACTGCCAGCACTTAATTTTAGCATCTATCCTATGTAATAGATGCATGGTTGTTCTTCCCTGCCATGGGATACAGTATTATTCATACTTTTAGTGATGGATTTTCTTCCTCTTGTGCCAGGCAGAAGCCTTTTTTTTTTTTTTTTTCTTCTCCTTTTCCGTTTACTAAGCTTGCCAAACATATTTTAGTGTAATATATCTTGTAAAGTGGGGTCTTGTCAATATGAAAGCATTTTGCCTGGGGCAGACTGTTGTAAAACAAACAAAACTGTGAGGTTTTTTCCAGCTGCCAGCTGTTTTTCAATTACAGGTTCAAAAGCGACAGAAATTATTCCAAGACATCAGAGATCACAAGATCTCTCAGACAGAAACCTTCCTATCTTGGCAGCAAGTTGTTGATAACTGCTATTCAATCCATTGTTTTCTTTCTCATATGCAGATTGTATTCAGAGATTTTATTAATGATTTAACACACATTAAAAGTTAATGACATGACCTGAGATTCTAGGACTTGTTAAAGATTTATTCCACTTGTTAAAGCTTTATTGAAAATCAGCTCCAAGATAACATTCTTGATCATGCATTGAACCATTTCAAAGTATCTGCTTGCACAGTTCTGTACCTCTTACAAGAAATCAAACAGTTCTGCACCTTGACTCATTTGAAGCCTGATGCCAGGAACAGTTCTTCATAGGCAATAGGCAGCTTGATTAGCAAGCAGCCAGTCAAAATTTAAAAGTCCCCTTATGCTTCATAGGCTAATAGGCTATAAATCAAAGAGATATAAATAGGAATATAGAAGCTCTATGTATACTAATTACTATCCCTATAGATAGGAGTATAGAAGCCCTGTGTTTACTAATTACTGTATTATGGACTGTGGCTGGGTAGAAGAAAGCGAAAAATGAGAGGAATACTGTGAATCACTCCTTTGTACTGCTTTAGACCTTTGTTTGTCATGTAACTACTATGATTAATTTTTCTATAGGAAGATTGGTATTATTGACAGTAGTTGAAAGCATAATAAAGTGTGATGGCAGGAAAACTGTTGTGATCATGACAGAACTGTCATTTTTCAGAAGCTACTAGTTTGTTCATAAACTGACTTGGCTAGTAATTTCAGCATCACTGCAACTGTAATAATTTGTCTTAGCCATGGTGAGGTGTATTTGTAGCTAAGACTGAGTGGACTGTGGAGCAGCTGACATGTGGTACCATGAAGCAGGCCCTCGAGCGGATGGGTGGCACACTTTTATCCAGGACGCTTTCTGTTCCCTGCTTATACCAGCACATCTAAGAGTGCTGGGAAGCCAGTTACAGAGTTATTATTTTCTAAGGTTCAAAAAAACCTTTTGGTCTTTGCCAGTGACTGCTGGTCATTTTGGGTACATCCCTGATTCCTCTGTTACTTCTAGATCTAGTACATAATTTTCAGAAACTGACCTTGCCATGCGGTGCCTTTCGAGAAGCATAATTTGATAATAGTCATATCATAAACATCATAAAAAATAATTACTAAAATCATACTCGGAGCCCTTTCAGACCATCCATAGCGTCAAAAGTCTAAACCAATCTCAACTGATGAATGTAGAATTCATATTAAAATTTTAATTTGGATGCATAAAAATAGTGAAAGAAATGTGCAATCCTGTGTTCTTTCACAGTATATTTCCATGCACACACACCCACACAGAGTATATATAAAATATCAGAATAGCAGCATATGAGCTTCCTAATCATCTTAAATTTAAGAATTCTTTATATGTGGTACTATTCTTGTGAGAAGATGGATTTGTTTAAAGTTATATTGAATTTAAAGACATTCTTTAGCATGTCTTTTCCATCTCTAATTTCCATGAGTAAGTATTTTGGGTGGGCCAGACTTTTGCAAATCATGACTAGCAACTAACTTATTTAACTAAAAGCCATGACTAATTAATTTTCAGCACTGGAAATGAATATTACAAACTAACAAACAACATTCAAGGAATATATCTAAAGATAGTATATATGTCTGTTATTTCCATTTTGTTACAGCTGAGGCTAAAGGGGCTTTTCGGGGTCTGCTTCTCACAGAATATACCCCTGTATATAAACATAATCTATACAAAAACTTTTAGAATTCCCGTGTTTATGTTAAAGATAAATCTTTCATGTATAGATATACATGTTGGTTTTTTATATTGATTAAAACATTCCATGGACACATCAATTAGTCCCAAAATCTGTGTTCTTTCCAAATTAGGCTTGCAAAAGGCTGGTAACCCCACAGCTTGCTCATGGCATGCAATTTTTATATTTGCCTTTAAGAAATTAGTTTGGTGATTTAATGTTAACATTCAGTGAAGCAAAACAAAAAGCACCCTCATCTTGCAGTAATGGTGAACTGACAGTTGCTGGAACATGGTATGAAGGCACCAGAACCCTTTCATGGAGGTAATCTGTCTTTCCAGAATCTGAATTGAATCACATCACCAAACACAGGCACCACAGAAGATGCAGAAGACACTTCCCAGCAAGCCGTGGTCAAACACCATGGGGGGACTGAAGTTCAGAACAGGCTTTTGAAACAAAGCAGTTTAATTTAGGGAAGAAAAATATTCTGCACTTACTGGATATTAAAAAGATTGAAGGTTACTCAGGTAAGAACTTTTCTGAATATTTTGAAAATAAAATGGATTCTTCCATTAGTAAAAAATTTACTCTGACTTTGGGGTTAAGTGTTTTAAATTTGAACTGCATCTCTGTGGTGTGTTTAGTGACTATAAAAAAGTGATTTCTTGGCATTGATTTGGCCTTCAGTCTGATAGTTTGGCTAAGTGTATGCTAATAAAAATTTATATTATTTGGTACAACTGAACTCTAAGAAAGATATTTTTAGACTAGGTAATGATACGCTAGCTACAGAACTACACATGCAGCTGTTTGCTGTTTTAAATGTCAGTAAATCCGCAAACATCTCACCTTTTTCCCCTGTCTTTCAATTTGCAGATAGGTTTTTCAAGGAAAGTTGATTTGTCATATTGATCTGTAGCAGGACCTGAAACATAGTGAATCAATGCTGTTATACACAGAAGACCTAAATACAAGCAGTCTGTTGCAGATGGAGTGGTGCAATTTCCTCATAAGAGAGAAGCAGCAATATATTTATTGGTATAAAACAGCGATTTAACAAAGTTTGATAGCCAATGCAACAGTGGTTTAACAGGATTCGATAGTAGGGTACTCTTGAGTGTTTACTGCACAGAGGACAGGGTCACACAAAACTGTCAGGGAGACCCTCCCATTGAGTCATTGAGGTTCAGAAAGGACCCCCTTAAGCTCTAAACTCCTTCTCAGAGAGGAGTTTAGGTGTGGCTAGATCCAGACTTAGTCTCAAACTTGGTCAATGGTTTATTTCTAAAGGATTATATGTGCACAATCGATCCTTTATACCAGTTAGCTAAGATTTCAAAGTTCAACATGCTATCAATCACTTACCAAGAATCTGTTGCAGCAAGGAATCTCTCAGCCTCAAGGAGTATCCTTGAGAGGCATCCCTACTCAAGGGGAGATCCTGGAGTGCAGCCCACGGCCGTGCAGGAGAGCTCAACCGGCTCTGGGCTGTCCACTATTTATGGAGTAAGATAGTTGACTCAGTCATATTGGAGTACCAACTATAGAAGTTCAGTTCTTTCATGCTTAGCTTGAGTCAGACCTTGACCAGCACTGTTAAGTGGGCATATTGTTCACAGGAGTCCTTGGCTATTGTGTCTTTATCTTTCTCCCCCAAATTCACTTTAAGTCAGACTGCTGGTGGTGATCACTGGAGCATTGCCACAGAAACAGAGATGGGGATGGCGAGCGCACCGCCACACAGTCATGTGAGACCTCAAAAGAAAGCAATACCTGGAAATCAGAAACACAATTTGTACTTTGCAAATTAACTTAGAATAAAGGGATGAAATGGGAAGGCAAGCCAAAACCAAACAGGTGAACACATGAGACTTAAACATTTTACTTAATTGCTTGTTAAAGGTCTGAAAGAAGAATCAGACTTTAGCAGCAAACTCCAACATCAGCCTTGCTGAGTAGATGGGGACCTGGCCCCCAGTCAGTGAAACAGAACTGTCCCAAATGTTGAACAATCAAGAACACTGAAAGATTCCTGTGCGTCTGAGTCTGCAGCAAGTTTTCTCAGGAAGGGCTGCAACCCTACTGTGTGTCACATAGGCAGAACATAGTTGTTTCAGGTGAGGAGGAAGGTCCAGGAAGACCCTTACTGAGCTGTTCAGGTGTGCTCTGTCTATGCTTGTAGGGCCAGCACTTTGTTAGCTGGCTCTCTAGATGCCTCCTCTGTTAGTGATGGAGGGTTTGTCGCCTCTTCCTCTCCTGGATGCAAATCAGCATGGGTAGGGATGGCAATACTTAGACTTTTCATATCAAACCTTAGCGGTTAGGGCTCTTAATGGGGCTTTTCCCTGGAACCCAGCTCTGACAGGGAAGGCAGTGGGTGTCCCACTTTAGGTTTCTCTGCTGAGCAGCCATAAAAAAATTGCAAAGTGTCATAAGAGGAACAGGAATTGCACCTTCAGGCATTGTTTGCTGAGTGCCTCAAGCTTACACTGTCAGGATCAGGTTGTTTTCCTCCTTGTCCCATAATTTTTTTATTTTATTTTTTTAAGTTTTAGCTGCAGAGGGACAGAACAGAATGAGTAGTGACAGCTCATACCAAGCCATTCCCAAAAACCTGAGTGCACCAATAGGTTCTGCAGACTTTTCCCACCTCCAACACTTTGGCTGTGGGTGCTTCAGACCATCTCTGGCAGTGTGGCTGTAACCTTGGGTCCAGCTGCTGGGAAAGAACTGTGGGAGAAAGAGCCAGGAGAAGCCTCACTGGGGCCTCCCCTGGGCTCAGGAGCTGCATTTGGGCTCAGACCTGGCTCACAGCCCCTGCCCCTGTCCAGCCCTGTGCCATGCTGACCTGTTGCTGACTTGCCTTCCCACCACCACAGGCTGTCAGGGCCATTGGCTGATCCTGGTTGCCATCACCAGCCCTGCTCTGGTCCTTTCGCTTGGGTACCACGGGACAGGTTCTTTGTCCGAGGGCCTGTGCCCTGCTTGCCTTGGTGCCCCTTGGTTCCAGGCTCACCTTCCCTTGCAGAGCAGCCTTGCTGCTGCATCTCCCTGTCCCCTGGTGATGAAGATACTTGCCCACATTATGAGAGCTATGTAAATTATATGCTTTCAGATGGACATGGTCCTAAGCCTCAGGGTCCCCATTTCCAGGGAAGTGACTTAACCACTATGATCTTTACTCACAAAAAAAGTCAGCAGGCAGCTTTTCTTCCTCTTTTGAAGAGGAAGCCTTAGGATAAAGGCATAAACTTTGGAGTGAGTGTCAGGAACTAAACCCCTGACAGATGTACCTTCATTGGCAGAAAAAGACAGTTTCCTCAAGATATGCACTGCAGCCCTGCAAGGGATCCCATGGCACTTCTTCACCTCCCTTCCCATGCTGCTGTTGTCCTATTGCTGATCCTCACTGCTGCTGTGAATCCCAACATTGTTCCCACTTTGGCCATCCCAGAGCTAAGGATTTTGGTTGCTGCTGTGAATCCTACCCCCCTCAGCCCATGCCCTCACTTATTCAGTCAATTGTACAAGTTTCACAACACCTAGGTAATCAGGACATCAGAGACCCAAGAGTTTTGGAAGAGATGAGGTTAGGAATGTTTTTTTAGTTGGATGACAGTACTAGAGGTTTTCTATGCCTGAGGGATGGTGAAGGCCACCTTGTCTTTTCTACCTCTCCCAGGGGTGGAAAATTGTTGCCTTATTGCCTTAGTGTAAAGCAGGTCTTGGCAGCCCTGGTGTACTGCCATTGCATTTGTGACTGGTCAACACCCACAAACTTGGCTCAGCTAGAAGCAAGGACATGATGCATACATGGCCAGCTGATACTTAAACTCATTGCCTGTTGGCAGCTCGGGTGGTACAGAGCACAAGACTCTAACTAAAAACACAGATCCCATATCTGTGGAGTCAAATGAAAAAAGCAGAAATGGGCTTTACTAATTAAGGGACAAAGCAGTGCAAGAGGGCATATTCTATGCGACCAGATCTGGACAGAGAAACTAATTTAATATCACAAGGTCAGAACTCACTGATCTTGCTATGTTTAACTGAAGGTCATATATACAACAGTTTGTGGTCACCAGAAACTGAAATCATATAAAATAATACCTCTGTGTCTCTAAACCCAGAAAGCAAAGCGTATCTATAACCTGGATTTAAAGTGTTAATCTTTAGAGATAAAGTGAGGATTTTTTTTTTTTTTTTGTAATTGCTGTAATAACCACTTTTCTATTTTATTTGGTTTGGCTTCCATTTGTTTTAACAGGTATTACATGTTCAGCATTTATATTTTTTACTTTTTTTTTAAATGCACTGCTTTTCCAGTCAGTACTGTTGTGAAACCTGGAACACTAAAAGGAAGATGCTGCAGCGTTAGGAACCCATAAGAAACAAACGTACGCTCTGTGTCATTCATGGCATCACTGTCACATCAAACTCTCCTGAGACTTCCCTTTCACATCAAACCAGAGAAAGACCGGAGATAAGCAAAAGAAGTGCAGTTGTTTTTAGCAGCCCTGTCGAGAAGACACAGCTTTGTTCGTGTGTCCTGCCTAACCCTTTTCAGCTCCTTCTGCTGATGTAACCAAATTTCAAGGAATAAAATCTTAAGGAAATTCAGTACATCAGAAGTATAAGTAGAATGTATCCTTACTTTGTACCTGCTAATAGAGAAAATATTCACTGGTAAGACCAATGACATTTCTGCACACCATTCAGGCTTTAATCTGCAAAGAAGGTTGTGTGAGCCACAGGACTTCAAACACTGCAAAAGAATGAAGGCTTTTCATTGCTTTCCATATATCCTCCCCTCCCTCCTACTAAGTTAGCAAGAGGGTGGTAGCTAATAAGAAAACAGTCTTTTCCGTACTAGGCAGCACGGAGCTCTCCAGGTTAGAGCCCCTGCTTTGTGTCACCGAAGAGGCACAGAGATGCTGCAATGCATGTTGGTTGAAGGGTTGAGTTTCAGTCAGGTCATGTAGCTTGGGGATCTACATCACAACAAATCCCAGGTGAAATGATGTTTCTTCTGGAATTAAATGTGGGATGAATCCATTCTGATATATCTACTTCCACATCTGAAGTAGATGGAGAATGGGAAGCAGAAGCAGAGTTTCAGTAAGCTAAATTAGGTGTTCAGTGAGCTTCCTGGGAATTTAAAGGATAATTAAATTAAGTTTAGCTCTGGTTCATACCATTTGCAAACATTTCAGATAATGCAAATATGCACAAATGGCTGTGCCATTACATGCTGCATTGAGATACTGCTTCTCAAACTTTCCCTGCACTACATTTTGCTTAGTGTATCATCGCTTACATTAACAGTAATGTCACATCATGCTCGGAACTAGAGAAATATAAAATTTTCTACTTTATAATGAACATTTGCTTACAAATGTTTATAAATAATGTCTGAAGGGTTCACAATGACCAAATGTCTCTGGTAATAGCATGACATGAATTTGAAGGAAGACTATTTAAAGTACAGTTGAAATGAAACATATTAAATCATACTGCATCATACTAGAAATGTTTGCATTGTGAATTTAATTTTTGCTGTCTCTAATAAATGAAACATTGCATTTCTAATTGTTTTTCTGCTAAAATGAAGTCTCAAAATAAGCATTATATTATGCAATAACCACAATCATATATCTTTTTCTTCAAGTTACATTTATGCTTTAAAAACATGCCTCTGTACACACAAAGACACATGCTTTCCTGTTAACAGCTATAAGTTAAGTTTGTCTCTATTTAATGAACTGTTGCATGTGATTTAATGAATTGTGACTGAAAAGTAGATTTCTGGGGTTATGCTGAATGTGATGACACATTCTGTCTCTCTGACACGTTATCATCAGTGATCGTGCATATCCTGAAAAGGAATAGTCTTATGTTCCTTTCTGACACATAACTACTGATCTGTATGCAAAATTATCAGAAAAACTCAACATATAACAAGTAAAAAATGATAGAATTTTTGCTAGTCCCTGCCACCCCGTGCTGTGTACCCCAGTTCCTTCTCCTCACTACCCAGTTGTCAGCACTGCTGATTTCTTCTAAATTAAATTATGAGGTATTTGACATGTGAAACATGAGCCTACTGTCTGTAATTAACTGAGGCCCTTTATAAATTATAGATCTGCTCTGAAGTAGGAAAACATCATATAGTTGACGCTAGTAATGCATTTGTGTGGTTTATTAGATTGTTGCTTGTGTATCCACAAGAAAATTGTTAGAGCTAGAAAACATCCGTTGAAGTCAAAGGCAAACATCTTTTTCTTTTCTAGGTGAAATCAGTTTTAGGTCTAATACAGAAATGGTTTATATTCTAAGATACATCTATTACCTTGTGCGATCCTGTCACTAGGGAGCAAGCCCACTGACCACGAATCTGCTGGAATATAGTCAGATGGAAGTCTGAACGGAAAAAAACCTCCACACAGTTTCAGTGAGCATATTTGGCCATTGAAATTTCAGATTTCCATGCTTTCTTTTCTTTCTTTCACTTGTCTATCTTTAGGAAAAAAACAGCAGTTCTACAGCTATGCCCCCAACTCAGGCCTGCTGTCCAGAAGAGTGAAACTCCCAATTGCTTAAAAATTATTAAATCCTTACTGTATAACTCTGTTTTTCAAAAAGACATAATTATTTGAGAAAACAATCACATCTCAGTAAATACACCAGAGTGTAATCATTCTGACTCCCACAATTATTCTCTCCTTAGGACAGTCATATCTTTGGCAAAAAATAAAATAACATTATATAATTCTTTTTAAATTATTGAAGCCGTTTAGCTCTGAAGAAAGAGAATCTATAAAAGTTGCTTTTCCAATCCATTAAAAATCACTGGTTAAAGACCAGTGTTTTGATCAATCATCCTTCTAGACAAGCATTTTCAGCCTTCAAAGGTGAAATTTGCATTCTTAAATCAATATTTAAGTTCCTAGTTGAATATGAATTCTTTTAAAAGGAACTGAACTTCCGCAAACCATATTGGATTTCTAGATTCTCAGTAGCTGAGAAATAAATGGATTTCTCTGAAAAATTTATTTGCAAAGAATTTATGGAGTATTGTTTTTTCAAGGCTTGTGGTTTACATGTGTTTTACAAGCCCAGAAGATAATATGGAAGAGGACACATTGATCTCACACAGATTTCAGTGAGACCACTCCATCACCTACAGTGAAATGTTTCTGATACCCGCCAAAGCAAGAGGGGAACCAGGGTGGATTTTCTAAGTCCTTCATTGCTCATTACTGGCCTCCCAGTGCTTCTGTTCCTTCCTGTCTAGTCAAGCATCTGCTATCAGAATAAGTTCCAAAGCTTTAATGAATCATGTATTTTTTGCATTATATCCAAGATTTTAATCCTCAAGTTTTTGGCTTGATCCTTTCTGTATGCCTGTTTTTATTCCACCTTATTTTCTAACATGGTCTTGCTGCTTTTGCCTGACAAAGACTGCAAGATGCTTGATCAGAAAGATGATGGAAATCAGAAAGAAGAAATCCTGGCACGTAGGGATGATGGATTTAGGAAAAGCCAGAAAAGCTATTAAGAAAAGAAAAGGGGGGG
>JAVJGI010000014.1:27457465-27507474 GCA_035590275.1 Ibycter americanus | reverse complement strand
TGATTGGCAGCCCCTGCTAAGCCCCCACCCCCCCAGTTTATATACCAAGCATGACATCCCATGGTATGGAACACCTCTTTGGCTAGTTTGGGTCAGCTGTCCTGGCTGTGTGTCCCCTCATATTTCTTGTGCCCCTCCAGCCCTCTCGCTGGCAGGGCCTGAGAAACCAAAAAGTCTTTGACTTAGTATAAACATCACCCAGCAACAACTACAGTCATCAGTGTGTGATCAACATTGCTCTCACACCAAAGCCAAAACACAGCACTGCACCAGCTACTAAGAAAATTAACTCTACCCCAGGTGAAACCAGGACATCTATGAGCTAATGGTTCTTACTCATTTTCAGTCATTATTGCTATGTAATCAAAGCAGTCAGCCCTTACCAACCAAATCCTGCAACACCTCGAGGCTAATCCCATATTGTTAGCAATGGTGGCAACAGCCCTTGATGGACTTAGCTGCTGAGGTCAAGATGATCAGGTTCACAAGCATGTCAGTAAGAGACACCAGAACTGAAGTCAGTAAGTGCATAGGTGGGTGCTCAGCTCTACTCACCCTCTCAAATTTGTGATCTTGTCCCTTTGTAAGATGTTTCACTTTCTGGAGTGTTCCCAGCCTTTGGCCTCCACCCTGGAATACGTGCGGCACAACACCTGGGGCAGGGGCAGAAGAATAGTTTTCACAGGTCACAACAGGTGCCTCGTTCTGATGTGGGCGGTTTTATTTCCATTGCTTTGTTGCTGCTGTGTTGTTTTGGTTTTGGGTTGGTTTTTTTTTAACAGATGTATTTTTTCCCCTCCATCTCTCATGGCTATGCTTTCTCAGTGTCTAACAGCTGATCATCAGCAAGTTGTAATTCTCAGGTGTCTCCTTGCAACCTGAGCTCATATTTTCAAAGCCTTTGCTGTTATCCCAGGTGTAAATTGTGCATCTTAACAAGAACAACCTGGTATCAAGGTCTCCCTCCCACAGCAATTTATTGTAACAAGTTGGTAACAAGCCTAAAAGTCCAGGATTGGGGCCTTGCTAAATTAGCGTAAAGCACAGTTAGCAGAAGGTCTGTTGCTAGCGTGGCAATACTGGTTTTACTAGCTTGTATGGGCATGTCGTATTAGCATGCTTGTCTTTGGGTTCAAGATACACTAATTTTAAAGTCTGCACAGTGATGTACATTTACGGGTACAACAGGCCTCTGTTGCAGCTGCACAATTATTGTAAAAGGAGTTTCCTTATCCTTGGTGAGTCTTGTGCTCTGCTTGCTCGGTTTCATGCACCTTTTACAGCCCAGACTATTAGCAAGAGAGAGGTAAAATGGCTAAAGTGGTTGTCAATACCGAGACAGTTCTTCCTCTGGAGGAAAAACTCATCAGCTTGTTTTTTCGAATACCCTGACTGCAGTAATACAGTGAATTTTCTGTGGGAGAAAGAATTATTTTCTTTCCACCTTACATTTTCTAAGAATCACAATGTTGGAAGGATAAGATCAGTTGTGGAAAAGAGGACATAGAACTGGGATTTTCACAAATAGGACTACTGTATATCCAAGTATCCATGAATATAGTTTTAAGGTTTTTTTTGTCTGTAAAGTCCGTTGGGACATAATGTAAGGGGTTTGTATATTGTAAGAGGTTTGGAGTATTCATTAGCCTAGTCAGATCTGAAGTGTGGGGAAATAAACTCTGTGGCACAAATAAAAAACTCTAAGAATGAGAGAAAGCAGTAAACCTTTTAAACTGTCAGGTTGGTTCATTTCTATAAAGAAAAGGGATCACTAGGATGTGATAAATTAATGATGATGTACAGAGGCTGCTGAATTATCTCCCAAGCTCGTTCCTGCCTGTCTGCTAGGGAATCTGTTCTGTTGCCATTGTCTGGAAATGTATTACCTTTATGTCAGAAATAGATTTGTTTGAGAATACATTCAGGTGGGTTGAATAGGCCTTCAAGGTCAACTAGAAGAATCCTATAAAGATGGACCATATGCAGATGATGGGTATATCTTAATGGCAGTTATTAATCATCAAAATTTCCAACTGCAACATTCTCTAGAGCCTCCTTTTTCATGTAAGGGACTATCTTTGTTCACTTCTGTGAAATATCATTGGGTAACTCTGTCTCGATAGGTTGTTAATGCTAAACCTATCCTAACATAGTTTAATCAAAGATTGTATTCTACATCTTTAGTGAAAAGCAAACACAATGGTGGTTCCAACCTTTACTTGCACACTAAGGGGTACAAGTCATAATGTCTGAATAGGTTCTTTTTTAATCAAATATGACATTTTAGTTTGACGTATAATTTATTCACATGGTTTAGAAAATACAGGTTTTGCTATAACCAGAACTCAGTAGGATAGCCCAAAAGTAAAGCTACATAAGAAACAAAAAGAAGTATACTGCTCAAAAGTCTTTCTTCTTATCCCAAAAGTGGGTGGGCTGGAAAATATAGTTAATTAAAAAAAAAGAAAAGCGAAGTGTTACTTTTTTGTGAATATAAACAAATCACTTCTTGCTAAAAATCACTCACCTAAATGGAAGATTTCATAAGAAACTCTTGTCAAATAAGAAAGCACAAAAGAATATTTTTTAAAGGTTTTACGTATAACATTCATGCATACTTAAAAATAGTTTGAAATACATAATACTGAAGAACATAGAGTGCAGTCAACATAATAAATGTTTTGCTGTAAATTCTACATCATTACACTACCAAGCACAAAATACTAAATAATGAATTTGACAGTAAATGACAAGCCTAAATTCCATTTAGGGGAAAAGAATAAAAAGAATTGTGAGAACAAATGCTGTCAAATGTAAACTGAAGAATAAGATCTGTTATAATTCTTTGTATAACAGATTCAAACCATGAAGAATAAAGTGAAATCTGTTCTAAAACAGCGATATATATTTAACTTACTATTCATATAGACCAAGTTGTGTAGGTTTTTTTGTTTTTTCTTTTTTTAATCAGATTCCCATTGTGTTCTGATTTGTAAAAATAGTTCATATCAATCTCACAATGTCAGACTAGAAGAGGTGTTTAATGAGTACATTTAAACATTTGATAACTGTATTTTTCTGAACATATGTATGTTTGAAATTCTTAAAAATGTTAAGTGAAAAATTCAGACAAGAAACCATGTTATTTGTTTGAAAATGCAATTATTTCTTGTCTTTTAAAATAATCAGATTCAGTTTTTTATGATTCCTTGACAAATGCTTCCTTTCTAACCCCAGTTTCCAGGATTCATAGAATCATAAGATATCCTGAGTTGGAAGGGATTCACGAGGATCGACTCCACACAGGGAAAGCAATTTAAACCACACATCTAAGAGCATTGTCCAAATACTTCTTGAATACTGACACCACTTCCCTGGGGAGCTTTTCCCAATGCTTGACCACCCTTTCAAAACTTTTTGCTAGTGTCCAATCTGAACTTCCCCTGACGCAGTTTTAAGCCATTCCCCATATCCTATCATCGGACACCAGGGAGAACAGATCAGCGCCTCCTTCTCTGCTCCCCCTCACAAGGAAGGTGTAGACAGCAATGAGGTCACCCCTCAGTCTCCTCTAAGCTGGACAAGTCAAGTATTTTCAGCTCCTCCTTGTACGTCTTCCCCTCTAGTCCTTTCACCATCTTTGTTGCCCTTGTTCGGACAAATTCTAGTATTTTTATATCCTTCTAATATAGTGAATCCCAAAATGCACACTGTACTTGAGATGAGGCTGCACCAACGCTGAATATAGTGGCACAATCACTTCTTTCAGCTGGTTAGCTATACTGTGCCTAATGCAGTCCAGGGTACTGTTGGCCCTTTTGGCCAGCAGGGCACATTGTTGGCTCATATGGAGCTTACCATCAGCCACAACCTCTCTTTCTGCAGGGTTGCACTCCAGCCTTTTGTCTCCCAACGTATACATACATCCAGGATTACACCATCCCAGGTGCAGAATCTGGCATTTGTCCATGTTAAATTTCACATCGCTAGTGATTGCCCAGCTCTCTAATCTGCCAAGGTTTCTCTGTAAAGCCTCTCTACCCTTGAGGGAGTCAACTGGTCCTCCTAGTTTAGTATAGTTGACAAACGTAGTGTGCATTCAACTCCTGTGTCCAGGTCATTGATAAAAACATTGAAGAGAACTGTACATAAAATTGAGCCCTGGGGAACACCACTAGTGACTGGATACCAACCAAATGTTATCCCATTTATTACAAGTTTTTGAGCCTGACCCTTAGCCAATTGTTCACACATCATATTGTATATGTGTCTAGATATGTGCTGGACATTTTGTCCAGAAGGATGCTGTGAGAGACAGTATCAAAAGTCTCTCTAAAATAAATTAAAAAAAACACCTCATGTTCAGTGCCTTCCCTTCATGCATTAGACAGGTAACTTTGTCATAAAAGGAAATTATGTTAGTAAAGCATGATTTTCTCTTCATAAACCCATGTGGGCTTTGACTGATGACTGCATGGTCTTTCAAGTGTTTTTCAATAACTCCCAGAGTAATCTTCTCCGTAGTTTTACAGGGCACCAAAGTGACACTGATGCTTATAATTACCAGGGTCTTCTTTCTTGCTTTCTTGAAGACTGGAATAACATTTCCTAGATTCCAGTCAACAGGGACCTCTCCATATTCCCGTTGATGAATAACTGAGAGAGGTCTTGCAATAACATCAGCAAACTCTTTCAGTACCCTGGGATAAATCTCATAGACTCATGTGCATTCAGTTGCAGCAGCAAATTCCTCGCTATGTCAAAAAACAGTTGAGAAAAGTTGTGAGTAAAAAGCTGGCAATATTAGATGCAGGTAATTTGAGTTTTTTAAGGTCTTAAAATGTAGGCTACTGGCACAGAAATGAGCTCTGCTACTGCCATAAGTAATGACTGGGGTAAGTAACGTTCCTGGTCTGTGTCTCCGTTTCCCCTAACCCTCCTTTTCTTCTTCACTTGATGAAATCTGAAAGACAAGGATCATCCCTCCCAGTGCATGCTGACAGTATGGCCCTGTGAGACCTGCACGTAACTGAGTATGTCTCTTGAGCACAAGACAGATCATGGTAATCTTTTAAAAAAGCTATTTCTTTCTGTCACTTGAAGTTATTCCTACTACCTCACTCATCTTTTGCTTATACCCTTAATCTGGTGATGTTTAGGAGAAAAAGAAGAAACCGGAGGCATGACAGAGGTGGCTCTTAACAATACAACTCTATTCAACAACATAAAATTTAAATTAACCTTTTCTAATTGTTTGTCATTAATGATGAGACTTCCAGAGCACAGCCGTGTAGGGGAGCTTGAAATCTGGTTGGGTGCCAGGCTAGAAAATTCAAGATAAAGGCTCACCTTTTGTGAAAACCAATTTAAAATTCCTCACAGCTATGCAATTGCAAGTTAACTGAAGGAGGAAAAGCTCACACAAGCAAATGTCCCAGGTCACGTGCTTTCCCCTGGATTCTCTGATTCTTGTTTCTGTGAAACCAATAGAGAGGAATTCACGGCACAGTGGTCTTAGATTCATTTTCATTACCTTGGGTAGGAGTGAGTTATCAGTTCTCACTAATCATCCAATCCAAAATGACAAGACGAAATGACTGGGAGTATGTCCTTGACTATCTGCAGGTCATGACTCATGCACAGAACATGGGGCATCGCTCAGGCTGACAGAGCCATCATCCACAGCTCATGTAGCCATTGCCCCAGGCTGTTCCTTTGGAAGAGGAAAAAGAAGTATTTGATGTGAAAAGGAGGGAAGAGAGCTGCAGAATGCAAAGAAACAACAATTAGACAGTTTTAAATTGTTCTGAAAAAAAACCCAACCAACCAACAACCAAACCCACCCAGCATTTGTTATTGTTCTCCTCTTCATCCCCTCTCCTCACACAGTAGAAGCTGCTCTGCTGGGAAGTTCTCAGTTCTCAGTTTCTTCCGCAGGCAGATGTTGGAGACTGTTTAGAGAAAAGACATTCCGAGCACAACAGCTTGCTGAGCGGCCACAAACAAGCCAAGTGTGGCCAGGACAATCCACATAATTTACATCTTTTCAGATTGGGTTGTTGGAGATGAAGATACAAGTTCAGGTGAGAATCACTTCTCACTATGCATGCCAAAAATGATTAAAAGAATATTCTCTCAGAAAAACTTCCTATTCCTTTTTCCATTTTTTTTAAATATATTTTTTTCTGTTTCTCCTTTTATACAGATCTTGCAGTAGATTCATTTATTCCCCTTTTTGGGCAGAACTTCACTTCTACTAATCTCTTTTGCAAGAATTACCTTTGTCTAAAACCACAAAAACACCATGAGGTGTATGAAATCTTTATTTGTAATTATTTTGTAAACCCCATTAACTGTTAGAAAACTATTCTAGCTGTGGTCCTTTATCTGATCTTGCCAAGGAAGCTGGAAGATTCTACTCTTATGCCAACCTCAAATATTGATATTCCTATTTGTAGAATTATAAAGCTGCTGGGAATACAGGTACTCCAGGTAATCCAGTCCAACCCATCAGGATACAGCTAAACCATTTCTGACAGAAATCTGTCTAGCACTCAGTGATAGAGATTACCCAAACTCACCAGGCAATCTATACTCACACTGTGCTGCCTTTAGGACAACTTTTCCTTTGTATCACCTGCCTTTTTCTGCTGAAAGTTAAAATCTAAGTATAAGTAATAGTTCACATTCCTCCAACATTTGTCTGATTAGGCAGGTATCACAAATGCAGGTTTTCTTGTAGACACCAAAGAACATCAGGTGCTGAGCATGTCTTAAAATCAACCAATCTTGTGTTCAAGCCTGGGTGACACAGGTTTCGGTAACGATTTGTAAGCAACCAAATAAGTGGTTTGGATTTTGAGTTTATTAGGAGTTACAAATCACTGAAAATATCTAAAAGTAAGCCACCTCTACTAGGGTACTGAAATATTGAGAGAGATCCATAATTGTACACACAGTTTTGAAAATGTTGACTAAGGCACATATCTTATTAATGCTGTCTTTTTACTCCTAGGAAGCTATTGGATAGTACAAAAGTTGGTGATAACTAGGGTATCTGATACAGGTATTGCTCAACCCATTTTGTGGAAATATTTCTTTGAATAATTGACATTTTAAAAAATAAATTAGCATACTTTGAATTATTTAGAAATCCTCAAGTGCTAAATAATATGTTTGCTATTGTACCACCAGCTTTTTGGCATGTACACTGACAGAAAAGCTCTTAGGATACTCTCAATTTATGT
Source organism: Ibycter americanus (assembly GCA_035590275.1). NCBI lineage: Eukaryota > Metazoa > Chordata > Aves > Falconiformes > Falconidae > Ibycter > Ibycter americanus. Next base: position 27,500,227 of record JAVJGI010000014.1, on the reverse strand, counting down.
TGTGTTTCCATTCAGATTGTCTGGTGAATCTTGTTGATAACAGCACCTAGCTTGTACACAGAATTGTCTGTCGAAGTATTAGCACATGTATAAACTCCAGCAAGCATTTGATCACACATACTGGAACAAAACTAAGGGACTCTATCCGAAGTGTGTGGGAAGTGATTTATCATTCCTTTTCTATTCTGGCTTCCCCATCATGATAGAACATTGAGAAACAAGGATTTAAGTGCTTTTTTCCCCCCTCTTCAGAACACTGATGTTAGTCAAAGTCCTCCCTGCCCTAGGAGCTGCCCAAAGCCTAGCACAGGTTGTTCAGTGAAGGGCTTGCTCACTCACTTTCAGTGAGGTGTTGGCAATTTATGCAAATGTTAGTTGCAGTGGCTCTTTAGGTCTGTGATTATGTGAGTCCTGAAATTACTTTTGAATAGTTTACGTTGACAGAACCAGCATTTTTCTCTAAAAGAAGTGTTAGTTTAAAACACAAACAAACAAATGAAAAGTTGTTTAGCTCAAAATCTGACAGCAGTGTGCTTATGAGCTTGCTATAAACATCTTTTCAGAGACATGGAGGAATTCTGAGTGTACTCATCTTATACTAAGGCATTATTTATGTATGTGTTTCAGTTCTGTTGATGGCAATAGGATGTAAATACACATACACGGCGTGTCTCAATGCACAAATGGGGTCTTTGAGCAAGTTTCAGAAACTCAGTGGCACTGATGGCCAACATCAATGCTTGCAGCAGACACAGCACAGGAGAAAGGCTGTACTTGTACTGCACTGCTTATACGCTTTGATTCCAGCCTGGAAGACCTACACTTGGGCTGTATTGGTTCCAGCAAAACCAGAATTTCACCTGAAGAATACAAGGGAGATGCTGTGCACACCCTTCCAAGCCTTGATCTACAATTAAAATTATTATTCTATGTTTACTTGTTAATGGATAGGCAAGTTACTATGACAGATACTCTTTTCTGTGAGTCAGATCATTAGTTGATGTCCTAAAAGTTATATGCTCTAAAACCCTCTTAGCAATTTGGTAATCTTTCATTTCTTCCTTCTCCTTCTACCCCGATATAAGAATATTGTATTTATACAAGAAATTGTGTACAAGTTCTATGAATTATTTGCCTTTTTGTAAATTAATTGAATGTTTCTCTCTCACTGCATATTACAACTATCCCAATAACCGATGCTTACGCAGTAGTGTGTTTCGCAGTACGAAGAAGAATAATCTTTCTTCGAAGACATAACACAGCAGTATCACCACAATTTCCAGGCTGTTTTACACAAAGTTATGTCTGTATTAAGGTAATATGGACACAAGATAGTGAAAACTGATTTTCAGTTAAATATATTAGTCAGATTCTAACTCTAGGCCATCACTACACAATCTTCTTAGCTCCAGCCTCTTCAAAAGGATCTTTTTAAATTGCCAACTTTACATGTAAGTGATGGTGCATTTCCAGGGAGTGTACTGTGTTTCTCACAGAGGAGCTGACCTAAACTGGTATTTTTCTTTTCAGGATGTATAGTTAGTTTTAAACTTTCATGATTTAAAATTAAAAAAAAATATAATTTCATTCAAGTGAAGTGATTTTTTTTCTTTCTTTCCCAAAAGGTTAATTTTAAAATGAAAACAAAGCCATTGTGTTGCTCTCCAGCGTCAAGCAGCTTGTCTCGTCCATGCTAATAATCATGTTCAGATACTTGCTATTTTTTTTCCCCCTTTAATACCTTCTCAGTACTTTTCACATGCTATACCTCAGAGAACACATGTATGAGAAGGCTGTATTTTTAAAAGCATGATTCCAAACTACCTCAAGATTGCACTCATCATTCTGCTCCCTCGCACAATTGAAAACCATTCATTATATATATGCATTTTACAAAATCCATGAGGTTCCCTGGCAGACCTAGGGACAGAAATCAAACCTTTGGCTTCAGTGCCATTTCGATAGAGTTTTACATTATTTTGCTTCCAGATTTAATATGATGTATACCTCCCAGGACTGTCTTCTTAGTGGCTCCAAGCAAATAAATAAGGCATATATTCAAACTTGATTATTGCTTTTCCTAAAAATGCAAATCCAATGCTGTTTATTGATATGGACTCAGACCTAATGCAGTATTCAGGTTCCTAGGAAAGATTAAGTCAGATTGTACCTCATGGTTCCCACTCTGCTCCTACTGAGTGGTCAGTAGGTGTTTATTTCCAAAAATCTGTGCCAATTTAAAATGTTACTACCTCACACTATTTTTCATTTTCCCTTTCCTATGTATAGCTGTTGCTACAGCTCTGCTAGGGGAACATGTAATTAGGCAAAAAAGGAAGCTGTTTTGAGCATGTCTGGTGCATATTAGAAAATATTTCTATTCAGTCCTTGATACCAGCAAAGCTATAGAGCTGGAAATCTCCAAAGGGTGATAAGTGAGCACTTGGGATAGGTAAAAATCTCACTGCCTGATCCAGAAGACAGCATCTATCCATGCTATTTTGAGCCCTCCAGCCCATGATTCTCATGGAGAAATTATGACTATTTGCTTGATTCAGCTTCTAATTAACCTCCCAGCACTGATAGCTCAGCACAGTCACCACCTGTGGGATGTTCTGAATCAAGTAGCACAGCCTGGACTTCATTTATATCAGGATTTGGCCTGGCTCATTGTGTTTGAAGAACTGAAGGAAGAAGATAAGTGAATACATTGTCAAATGCAAATTGATTCAGCACTCAGCTACCCTCATTCTTTTAAAATCCTTTGACTAGAAATTCATTTAGTCATGACATAGAAGCCCTTGGTCTGCTTATGCTTTCCTTACTATGGAAACTGTCCCACTGACACCTATGGAGAAGCATGTAGCATGAAATCTCTCATTACAATTTGCTCTTAGCACTGTTCCAGGCACTGGAAGGCACAAATGACGAAACATGATTCCCATTAATGCAACAGTTCAAAATGAGACAGATCTACCTAAAAAGTCTATTCTTCATATTCAGATAAATTGACTTTATTTTATGGAGAAAAATTCCAATGACATACTATAAAAGATACAATAATTCAATCTCACCAGTTGTTTTTAGCTTCTTGCCTAAAATGATGTCTTCTAGAGACCTCATCTCCTCTGTTTCATTACAGCATTCAAGATGTTTTGCAAATGTAATAAATGCTAAAAGAAATCTCAATACACAGCTTAGCAGGAGTCTGACAGACTGAACAGAAAAATTTGCCATGAAGTGTGTCTCACCGTGCAGGGCATAAGCCTGAACGCGGCTGACTGGAGGTGCAAGGTTGATTAGGGAGACCTTGATAAGAGAAGAAGATGCACAACCTGACTTTGTAATCCCAATTTGTAAATGAACTATTGAGCCTGCAGAGAGGCTTGAGTGAGCAGAGGAATAACGAACAAAACAGCTAGCTACCCCAAGACACAGCAAGTGCAGATGTGAAAGGCAGGGGTGTGATGCTGTTTGTGCAGGGTGACTGTGTATTAAAAGGGAGTGAGATCCTGAGGGCAGGCCATGCTCCAGTGCATATTGTCATCTGATCTGTAATGTTCCAGCATCTACTATCACTATATCGCCTAAATAAGGTAACTTAACTGATAAATTGAATAGGTGTCCTAAGGGCCTCTGTTTCTGAATGATGGGAAATATGACCCTTGGGGAAAAGATGACTTTAAAGTCTTGAGATTTGTGAGCAAATTTGTTTTTTCTTCATTTGCTCTCCACCAGACTTGTCTAACACTTCCGTCTTTAACTGTTCTGAGTTGATCTGTTTAATACTGCACATATAAAGTAACAAGTATATTGGGTCAAACCAACCCCATGTAACAGTAGAGGCTTGGGGCAGAGTGGCTGGGAAGCTGCCCAGTGGATAAGGACCTGGGGGTGCTGGCTGACAGCCGGCTGAACATGAGCCAGCACTGTGCCCAGGTGGCCAAGAAGGCCAATGGCATCCTGGCTTCTATCAGAAACAGTGTGGCCAGCAGGGCAAGGGAAGTGATTGTGCCCCTGTACTGGGCACTGGTGAGGCCGCACCTCGAATACTGTGTTCAGTTTTGGACCCCTCACTACATGACAGACACTGAGGTGCTGGAGCGTGTCCAGAGAAAGGCAATGAAGCTGGTGAAGGGTCTAGAGAACAAGTCTGATGAGGAGCAGCTGAGGGGAACTGGGGCTGTTTAGGTGTTGGTCTCTTCCGCTAAGTTACAAGCAATAGAACAAGAGGAAACAACATCAAGTTGCACCAGGGGAGGTTTAGATTGGATATTATGAAAAGTATATTCACTGAAAGGGTGGGCAAGCATTGGAACAGGCTGCCCAGGGAAGTGGTTGAGTCACCATGCCTGGAGGTATCTAAAAGATGCGTAGATGTGTCACTTAGGGACATGGTTTAGTGGTGGACTTGGCAGTGTTAGGTTTACAGTTGGACTCGATGATCTAAAAGGTCTTTTCCAACGTAAACAGTTCTATCATTCTATGATTCCATGATTCTAAGTATATGGGGGTTCTTGCCTAGCTTTCTTTTGAGCACTATAGCACATTTTAAGCGTTTGCCTACTTATCCTTTCTTACAGAAATCAGGAGATCTAGGAGTCTGTGCAACACAGGATTTTGTAATCTAAGGTAAACAGCTAAATTCAAATTCTCCTCTCATTTATTCCTGTGTACCTAGGGACTAAATTCCCTGAAGTGAATAGGATAATCCTGGTGTAAATAGGAAGAGAAGCACGCTTCTTTAGTTCTTGTAAATATTCCCTTTAGAAAATACTGTTGAAGTGTAGAGCCGATTGAACTTTGAATGCTAAAATGTTTTCATTATAGAATAAATAGAGTCTTTGGAAAGGCTTTTTAACTTTTTCTCTGTAATGCTCAAAATTACTCTGTGGGAACTGGCTCTTTAAAAAAAACCCAAAACAAAACAAAGGAAACTGAAATCTCCTTCTCCCCCAGAACCTTAGGGGTTCAAATTAAGTCAATCGAAATCAAGACCTTTTGTGGGCTGAGAGTAAATGCTGTTTTTCTCTGCAATCTGTGACCTCAAATAGGCCATTTTCTTTCTAATCTCATGCTTTACATGCTGTGAAGAATGAAATGCATTTAATTCTTTGACTCAGCCTCCCTTTATGACTACGTGAAAGAGCTGGTGAAAACTGCAGGTGAAGTTTAGTAGGAAAGAATAAAGGAGAAAGTGCTCTCACGCATGTTCCCGTATTCCTAGGGCTGTTGCAAGTGTACACACAGCATGGGAGATTACCTACAGTGATAAAATTCAAGGGTTAGAAAGAAATTCAGTTCTGAAATGATAAGAAAGAAAGATAACCACATTTTATTTGCTTAGGGTGGGAGAGGCTCTTTGCGTGACTCTAAGACTACCTCTTCAGTGTCCATTAGAATAGAATAGAATAGGATAGAGTTCAGTTGGAAGGGACCTACTACAGTCATATTCTCCAATTGCCTAAACAGCAGCATAGCCTTTACACCAGCGCAGTCGTGCCATTTCCCTCTGACTTGTGGGAAGCTGCAACTCTTTTTTATGCTGCTTGGCAAAGCAGATTGCTGTGTGCATGCAGTGACTATTTGGTTACTTCTCAGGGAACTTGTCTGCTGGACCATTTCTTTCATGTCTACCTGTGGCTGATAAAAATGTTTCAGGCTTTGGAAGAAATGCAATCACTTTTAGCCACTGCTGCTCTTTGGAACAAGATGGATTGGTTATATCTATACTGGTGAAAGAAATGTGTTCAGGATGAGTCTGGAACAAAGCAATTCATTCACACCTGATGAAATATTTTTATGTCCAAAACAGGGCATGTGCATGAAGACAGCCTACTGGGAACAGTGCTTGCTGCATGCTAAGCTGCTGAACTTGGAAATGCATGAAAGCCATTTCAAGGATCATTCAAATAATTTTAAAGTATATACTATTATTGCTAGCACCCAGGAAAGTTTCTAGACACTGCTTAATTTACTAGTAGAGGTGTAACCACAGAGGACCTAGGGATTGTCTGTCTGCAACAACTACTCATTTGCAGCCTGTATTTTCCTCTTTTTATCCTCAATATTTCTACGTAAATGTCAATCTGTTTCTTTCCGTTCTTCCACTAATGTTCAACACTTTGTCTCCTCTACCCCCTAATATTAATATTTTTCCCCCTGTAGTGGTCTTAGTATAATTCTTTATCTCTTCTCACTTTTCTTGTGAGTTCACTCTTTTCATATGCAACACTTTTACTGTACTCCCACATATGTATGATTCTTTCCCTCATCTCTTTCTATCTTTTTTCTCCCCAGCCTAGAAAGAAGAGGCTGTTCCTCCATTTTCATCCTCTCAATACTTACCTTTGACGTTGCTGGACATTTATCTTATTGCTCAGTGACTGAAATGCATAATTGAAGGAGATGTTATAGAATTATGCTTGCTGCCTATGTCATAGAAGATAAAGACTTCATACGAAACAGAGAAAAATCTAATGGAAAACACCTTTCTGAGACAGTGAAACAAGTCCATTATGGAAAATTCTCATCTTTGCTCAGTGAGCTAATGCCAAAAACTCCACAGCAGTGGGATTTTCTTACTGTGCTAATGGCTCTGTAGAGTTCTGTCCACCACTCGAGGTAATATTATAGTGGTTCTTTTCACAATGATTAAACTATCTATCCAGTCTGATTTTCCTCCATCTTTCCCCTAAGATATTCAAAGAATCATGTAATGGTTTGGGTTTGAAGGGACCTTTAAAGATTATCTAGGCCAAACCCCCTGCCATGGGCACTGACATCTTTCACTAGACCAGGCTGCACAAAACCCCATCCAACCTCACGTTGAACACTTCCAAGGGACGGGGCATCCACAGCTTCTCTAGGCAACTTGTTCCAGTGTCTCACCATCCTCAATGTAAAAACTTTCTTCCTTACGTCCAAGATAAACCTGCCCTCTTCCAGTTTTTTCCAAAACCATTGCCCTTTGTCCTGGTCCAGCCTTCTGACCATTTTTGGGGCCTTCCTCTGGACCCACATAAACAGGTCCATGTCCTTCTTGTACTGAGAAACCCAGATACGGACACAGCACTGCTGCTGGAGTCTCACTAGAGCAGAGCAGAGGGGCAGAATCACCTCCCTTGACATGCTGGTCATGCTGCTTTTGATGCAGCCCAGAATACGATTGGCTTTTTGTGCTGCAAGTGCACATAGAGATCTTTGTGTTCAGGTGGAAGTTTTACAGGCCAGAACTGAACTTTGTACATGGAGGCATGCAATAAGCAGAGGATGGGACACAGAAATTCAGAAAGAGGAATTTTTCCAGTGTCATACCGTCAGTAGGGAAGTAGTAGAGGTTTCCAGCATACTTGCGCTAAAGTTTTTGTCTCTTTGGTGTTCTGCCAACACCAATCAAGTTTTTATTTGAGAGGCAGTATTTTGTGGCATGTGGCATCCCTATTTCAGGAATAATAAAGGCAGATCACAAGCTGGCTTTTTAAGCTATGATATGTCACCTTTTTCTAAAAATGATTGTGTGACATGATTTTCACTCCATTCTACATGTCGTAAAATGCTGCAGTCACCTCTGATTTATTGGTTTATATATTTTCCAGTATAGTCAATTCTTCTTCTGTCTAGAAAAAGCATAACATAAATTATGTCACATATATTAGCAGCATGCATCAAATTCAAATACATTTTAAAAGAAGGTTTATTGTAATTATTATTGAAAGAATGAACTGAGGGATGAATAACTCAGTGGCTGTATACTTTTGTTCTGTACCTTCATATCTTGCATTATTTGTGCTTTTTTTTTCTTTTTTTTTTTTTAATCTAGGATGCACCTGAAATTCCTTTGACTGAAAACCATGTTAAAGTTGTAAGGCATGGCGTTTTTCAAAGAGTAGACAAAACAAAAGCCAATCAGGTGTTCTTAATTTCATGATCCTTAAAAATCCCCACAAATATTGCATATTTATTTGACATCTGTGCTGCCCTTCTATGATCTTATCAAACTTATCTGGAATATTTACAGTATAATAAGAATTTCTTGCCTCTCCACTGCCAATGCATCTGAATCTGCTCTTATGTGGTTGTCTTTCTAGAGTGAAATATGTTGCACTTATGACATGTGTCAATGCTACAGTTATATTCGACAGGAGAACATGAAGATCTGAAAAGTAACTTGGAAATATTTATCTTTTAGAAAATTAAACTTTTTCAGGAATATTTTTTAGTAAGCGAAGGTATAATGTCTAAATGATAAGCAAAGCAGTAACCAACCAGTATTTTTCTTCATGAGACTCTTAGCCATCAAGCCCTGAAGAGCAAAACACTTTCAACCTCTGGATAGTGTTATATATTCAGCTTGCCAAGCCATAACGACAGTTTTCATTCAAAACTCATTTGACTTAGTTTTAGGCATTGACAGCATAAAGCAAATGAAAAAAACCCTCAGCATATCCAGCAAGAGATTCTCAACTCTATCATGGACGCCTTAAGGTGCCTGCTAAGGCAGCCTTTCTTACCCCACTAACTACCAGGAAATCGTAGATGGCCTTTGGCTAGATGCTTAACCAAGCTGCCCAAAGATGAATCCCGCATGAAGCTTAGTGAGCAAATCAGAGCAGTTACACTGCACAGGATTCAAAGTGTTTCTTACTTATATGTAAGTAATTTAAAGTATACATAAAGTATAAATTTTTGCTCAACAACAATGGAGGCTTTCAAAGCAGAGTCCTGACAATATCCTCAACTTTTATTTTATTTGTTGTCATCATTTCCTTTATTTATTTATATATTTATTAATTCATTGATTTATTTTAACTTATAAAACCTAGAGAAATATGCATGTTAATTCTGTCCGTGTTTCTTAGTGATAACTTCCTGTTACGGATGTTATGGGGTGGACACTTCAGACTAGAAAGAGACTGCAAAATCCAAATGTCAGAATCTCTTTATATGAGCCATTAACTAACAATTACAACAGAATCATGTCTGATTGTTACCAGTTCTCAGCTAGGCCTAGGCCAATGACAACAAAGGAAAATGTTCCAAATAGTTCCCAAAATCACACTCACTTCTACAAATATCTTGCATGTTTTATTACAAGAAGAAATAATATCGTTGATACCCTGAAGCACAGAGAAAGTCTTGGGGTCTTCTAAGGTGGGAAATGTAGTAACATAGCCAAAAACTCACACCAGGCTCATTGCAGTCCCATATTGACAGCAGATGTCAGTATTTCTTAAGGGTTATATATATTAGAAAGCAAAAAGTGCCCTGAGGCTTTGAACAGGATTCTGGGTACTTGTGAACACTCTAAGTGATCTAAATTTGTGAGCAACAGATTTTGTTGTTTTCATCACCTTATTTTTAAACTGTGTTGAAGAAGGTGTTTGTCATTGAACCAAAGGACTAAGAATTTAAATTTATGTATGGTCTCAATTCTGAGCAGTGCTGAGTAGCCTGAACTCAAACACGGCTTTAGCTGGGGTTGGAGGAAGAAGTTGCTGTCATTCCTAAGAAGCTCCCATCACAGAACAGTCAGTGGGGATATGAACTTGATATATGGAGGAAGTAATTAGGTCATGATTCAAGAAGGCAACCTGTTAATCTCAGAGTGGGATGAAAAATACTGTGTAAACTTTTAGAATTTATTAAATATAGAATAAAGGTTGAATATAAACATTTCAGACACTATGATGTTGTTACTAAATAACTTTCAAATATATGTGTAAGAAAACAGGTTTTCATCCAGATTATTCAATCCTGACACCATTTACTCAAACACATACATCTGTTGAAGTCTTTGAGACTACTCATGAAAGTAGTTGTGTATAAATCATTAAAATTCAGTGCAAGGATTATAGAACCTTTCCTCATATCATATGACCTTGAGTGACGTGTTGGAAAAACGTTACACCTATACAAGCTGAGGAGCTGGCCCAAACCTTTGGCTTATCAAAGGAAGAGAGATTTCTATACATTTCAAAAATCAGCTCCAAAGGTACCTAGCAGCTGCTAATGCTTTTTAACAGTAGGGAGTCAAGAATCATAAAACCTCACATGATGCCCACAATGAACAGTTACAGAATGAATGTTGTTCCAGCAACTACTCAACACTGAAGTAATGTCAGAAATACTGTGCGCTTTTCCAAAACGTTGTGTAGTTACGAGGGCAGCTGTAGTCAATAGCAATGAAGATGTGGTTACAACCTTCCCCAATGCTAAGGGAGAAACTTAGGCATAACAAAGGCAATGGGAAAAGTTTTAAGATATATTTGATTTATACAACTATAATTGTTTATTGGGATTCCTAACGTGCACCATACCTGGATTCATGATACATAAAATCAGAGAACACTTTACAGTCTGAAGGATCCCCAGCAAAGTAAAGAGTATAGAATTATAGGCTTACTTTGATCAGATTCAACTTCTTGCAGGTACAGAACTGATTTTAACAGCGTGTATTCTTGTGTTTTGTATGGATGAGATAGGAAATCCCCTGAATGACATTTCTGGCATTCCTGAAGTTGCTGACCACAGCCACAATTATTACCACTGAAGGTAGAAATTGAAATTATACCACCTAACTTTAGACTACACCAGTTAGTCAAGCTTCTCTTTATAGTCATTGGAGAGAATTAAGCTGTTTTAGAGTGTCATTCCTGTGACCAAAGACAAATATCCTCAGGAACAGAAGATTCCACCATAGAAGTGCTTTTTCTTCCCAGTAGCTATAATGAAAAAGATCATGGAAAACTAACACAGATGTAGATACTTTCTGTATAATCTATATTATCATGTATATTTGCTGAGATTAATTTCAGATGAGAGATTTTGTAACAGAATAGGCGGTAGTTGTTCGCAGAGCAGAGACTGCTCCATTCCAGGTACCCCTCTATGGAACCTCTGTACTGCAATTGACTAAAGCATAACTTCCGAAAAGCCATATAGCTTTGATTTCAAGACATGAGGTATGGGGAATCTACTTTTTTTCCTGTGATAAATATTTTTGTTTCCTATGATTAATACAATACTATTAAAAAACACTCACACTTAATTTCTACTTGGCATTTGCCTGGTTCTATGTTTTGATGTCATATGTCTCTCTCTAATGGATTAAGGAGCTGAGCCAAAGGTAATTTCTTCTTTTAAAATGTCTACATGCTGTAATCAAGTAACTTCTTGGTCCACTAAGCTAAATAGCTTAAGCTCTTTAAAAGTCCCAATGTAATTTTCCAGCCTTAACATAATTTTCGTGGCTTTTTTTAACCCATCATGTAATGTCCTTTTGTGATTTGAAACCAGGAGAACCTAGAATCAAATAGTCTGGTGAACTGAGGGCATCAGATTTATTACATGCTCACTATGAAACGGGTTGAGTGGAGTTAAAATTTATAAAGTATTCATCACCCAGATTAAAAAAAAACTTCTTAAAACCTTCTGTCAAAAAGAATTACTTCAAAAGATGACACAAGATACTGATGTAGTATGCAACAGAAGGGGGCAAATAAGTCTCATCTTACTGTGTTTCAGAGTTGTCTAAACATCAAATGATTGAAATTTTATCTTGAGCTATTGTGTGTAAACATGTGCAACAGAATGCAAAAACCCCAGCCAAACAAGGAAAAAATGAGCAGAAGTAGAGAGTAACATGAGTTCAACGTTCAGTAAGCTCTGAAATGTATGACATCAAGGGCACTCAGCTGTGACAACCTAGCTTGATGGCTGTGTCTACTCTTAATTCATAGACAGGGTAAATTAAAAAAGATGTATTTACTAATCCTTAAACAAATTCTTTCTCTGACTTTAGTCCTGGTGGCACTCCACTGACTGGTTCTCTTTATCAGGTACAAAATTGGCCATGTGAGTTCAAGTGATAGAAATATTAAGGATTTCCACATTTAGATTAATTTTGACAACACAGCCAAATATTTCCTCATGTTTGCAGATACCTCACCTCCATGAGCTACACTCAGTTCTGCTTACAAACTGTGGCTAGGATCCTGCTTCTTTTGTCTGCGAGTAGGATTAAGTCTCATGATTTTTTAAGGGCAGCCCTATAGGCAGTTTTAAAGCAAGTGGTAGATACGGGAAAGGTTTTATAAACAATCCTGTTAGGTGTTAATAGGATCAGAATGATTACCTCTCCTATCATACTGAAAATGCACCCTCAGAGAGATTTTTCTTCACACTATTTATACTTAGGTAAGCCCTCTGCAGAAGTTTCAAACCAACCACAACTTTAAAGTAGTACGAGCCTCAACAGGGCAAAGAGATGTTATGACACATACAATTTGTGGTGGAAGAATAAGCTTTTACGTAATCTCTCTGAAACTTGGTACAGGTTTTGCACCATCCCACAACACCCCGTTCCTGTTTATAAGGGGTGAAAAGAAACAATGTTCAGAGAGCAGGGAGTTCTGGCCAGTTTGGGGTAGTAGAAAGCTGTCAGTCAAACAGCCCAGGCTGGTCTAATACACGTGTCAGGGAATCATGATAATCAAGCCTCTGCTCTCCTCCTTCAGCAGAGCAAGAATGTTCTCCTTGAAGCATGCCACAGACCGAAGTTTAGCCAAAACCAAACTGTTGTTTCATGAAAGACAGCGAACCCCTCAGTTCTCACAGGCAATTGTAAAAAGGTAAAGAAGTAAGGTATTTGAAGTCTTGCTAACTCATTTGAAGCAGTGGGCAGTCTACCAGCCTCTGACCAGAAGCACTTTCTACAGGATTCTCCTACCTCAGCAGGACACCCTGTTGATCAAAATACAAAGACAGTTCTCACTGTGAGAATACGGATGTGTTCAAGTGCACACACATATACAAACACCAATGCTTCATATGCACACACATACCTGCCCACATATATGTCAGCTGTCATGAAATAAGCCTTTCCTGGCCACTCAGTACAGGCATTGTCATATACAAGGGTGCAGCCCTTCAAGTGTCATTCTCAAAGTCGTCAACACAGACTTCAAGACTGCTCACTTTACAAGCAAATAACACAATATTTATGCAAAAATACAGGAGAGAAACAAGATATGTAATGTTACAGTGATGATCTCTGAACACGTCTAGAGAAATGCCCTTTTGTGTTTTGATTATAAGACAAGGAAGTTAACTGATAAATTCAAGAATGGAGAACTCTCCAGCTACTCAGTCTGGACATTCATTCTGAAATCTCTTTGTGCTCTATTTTGTGTTCATTCTGATGCCCTTGCATAAACCATATGGTTTAAGGAATCTCTTTATTGTAGCATGTACCACCAATCCTGATAAAGTCTTGGTGTTCTTTATAAGACGGTGTTTGCTAATGACCAGAGAAAACACCCAATCAAAAGAAGTGTCATTTTATGTTATTACTTAGTATTTTCACTTTGAGCAAACTAATTGGACTAAAGTTCAAACTAAAATTTAGAAGGGCTATGACAAGGTGGAGGAGTTGGGAATGAAGCAGTGAAGTTGAGCCTAGGAAAAAGGGCAGTCAGGAAAGTGCAATTTCAATTAATCGATTCTCACTATCCAAATCTATTTCAATTGGTGATAAATTAATTTTCCTCAAGTCAAGTCTCTTTTGCCCATGATGGTAATTTGTAAGCGATCTCCTTCTCCTTATCCCAACCCATGAACTATCCCACCTTCTTTCCCGCCCTGGTCTTGCTTGAGGAGATGGGTGTGAGACAGAGTGGCTGGGTAGGCATTTGGCAGCTGGCAGGAGTCAAGCCGTCACAGTATCCATTTTCTTATTCCATACTTTATATTATTTTGGAATCAGACTTTTTTATCTCAAAGCATCTCTTTTTTGCTATAAGTTTCTCTTCATCATTTATTGTCCTTACAGTCTCTTTAAAAGAATGTTTTGATACATCTCCTAGAAAAACACACAGGCATTACCTTGAGCCTTGGCTTCAGTAAGAACTTTTCAGGCACATTGTTCCATTTCTAATTGTCCTCTTCATTCTGTTTTATTTTATACCTCCTCTACTTCGTAGAATGTAATATTTTCTATCTTTATTCTGAATAAAGTCTGGCTATGATGTGAACCAAAAATAACATATCCTATGACATTCCAGATATTAAATGTGAATAGGCACCATGCAGTAAAGACTGTTGTCTTACTGCTGAGCAATTCTCCTTGCATTTCATAAAAAAAAAGATCATAGAAAGTCTATGGGACTTGTTCTAACTCTATAAGACCTCAGGTTCCATGACACCAACATAAGGAATAAGCGTAACAGTCAGATACTTAGGCCACTTGAATGCAGGTCTTCAGGTCAACAGCTCTCAATGCCTTAAACACTACATTACAGGGAATAAGAAACTTGTGCAAACTCTGGAAATCAGGGAGAACAAAGAACTGAGAAGCCATATGATCAGCATAACAGGAAGCTGTGAAAATGCTCTGGCCACTGTATTAAACTTAACCACTTGGTGAAGTTTTCTCACAGTAAATGAGAACTTCAAGAATTGATCTGAAAGACAATTTCAAAGTTAACACTTCTGATTTGTAAAAAAATTGCAGCATCAAAGACTTTATGTCTGAGTAATGTCAATGGTATTATTAGCCCATGTATTAAATTAATATTGGTCTGAGATACTCACAAGATACAAGTGTCTGAATAACCAAAATGGTAATATATCTTTATATTTATATCTTTTTGGAACCAGACTTTTCTACCTATCAGCTTCTTTTAGTCTTTTATAGGCCTTATAACTTCTTCTTCAGATGACTGAGATAAATTTGCAGATACTAACATGGGAAGTGAGGACAAGAAGTAGCAAAAGAGTATGAGCTGGGTCTGCAAAATGTAATAGGCAATGGAGGCTGGCAGCAGGGGATGACTAGACATGATGATTAACCTCTTGTAATTAAATGAGGAGTGGGTGATTGCTTCAGCTGAGGGACTGAAAAAGACCTGACACCACGCAGGCCACTGAACTGAAAAAGTAATTATCTTCACAGCACAGACCAGGAAGTGTAACAGTCACACAATATTCTGAAGAACCTTTTCAAACAGAAAACACTGGTCATGCCAGGACCAACACTATTAAATCCTGCATATTATCACAAATATATCTAAGCACTATCAATTATTTCAGGGTCCTCTCACAATATCTGGCAGCTATTACCCCTGGTTTTACTTCTGATTTAGTCTTATTGATACATAGACATTCACATAGCAAAGTTACGGATAGCTGACTAGACCTTCTTGTTTTTCATATTTTTCATATCCATTGTTCACTATTTAGAGTCCAAACAGCAAGCAGACATCTCTGTACAGTGTCTAACAATAAGAGAAATTAATCTACATCTCTCACTCTTAGTCTTGACCCATGACCCATCCTTGTTCAACCCCTTTACCTTAAATCCCCAGATTATTTTTCCCACAAAAATTTGGATTCTGATAAAGTATTTACTTATGCCTTCGCTTTTCTCTTGACTGTAGGAATGCTAAGATGTTTGGACTTCAATAAATATCTAGAGTTTTAAGAAGTATAATATACACATGTAATGTGATCAGATTCAATCAGGTAAGATATTAAAGACTCTAGAGTCCATCTTCTTACAGATATATTTGTTATTTTATACAAGCTTTTCTGCTAGCGATCTGAGAGGGCATTAGAGGTGTAAGGAAAGAACTATGCATTTGCCATGTTCTAAAACAATTTCTTTGAGTTAAAATGCAAAACATGATAAAACATTGAGAGAAAGTTACCCAAAACACCAAAAAGAAAGAAAATCAGTAATGCAGCCTAAAATGGGCCTTTCAGAAATGCTCAGTATTTCCAAGGCCTTCTTTTAGGGAAATCAGTAGATTTACACTTCATCATAGTCATAGAACAGAATTAAAATAACAGGTGGCTGTATTTTTTCCCCCTGAGAATAGCTTCCAAATCTGGTTTTAGAACGTTGAATAAATATGGTATACCAAACCAAAGGCATCTTTCATGGGAAAACAGAAACACTGAAATGAGTATTTTGGTGGAGTTTTTATTAATTTGCTTGGGTTTTTTTTTTATTATTATTTCGTATGTTGATGAATGAAAGATATGAAATATCAAAGCAGAAAATATGTGGATGTTTAAGGTCTAGAGTCAGGAATGTAAAAGTTATTATCCTTGTTAATATCAGCTGGTTACCTAAATAACCTGTGCTGATAGTAGCACAAACTGCCTTTCAAACATAGAAGCAATATCTTAAAAGAGAATTAAAAGACCTGAAATTAAGATTTACTTTTATGACTTTTTTCCTGCCTTAATAAGGGGGTCATGAATGATATGTGTGCCTGCATGCGTGTGTAAAAGTGGTAAAATTATCTGGATTCTGTTTGTTCTGGTAATTATTGGAAAATAAACATCCACCAGTACTCCCTGGAATTTTTATTAAATTTAATATCTCTAGTAAAGCTGTATTAATGACAATTTTAAAGTTAGCACTTCTGATGTAAAAAAAAAAGTACAGAGTTGAAAACTTTGTATGTGAGTAATGCAAACAGTACCATTAGCCCACATGGCAAACTCTTGCTGGCCTGACATATTCACAAGGTCTGAAGAGCAGAATGACGAAAACAGTAATATATTTATGCTTATCCATCAGTACAGAATGTGTTACTATGCAGAAAACAACTTCAACACTGGGACTTCCTAAACTAAACCAATATAAAATGTTCCCATTTGCAAGCTAAAAAATAATCTAAAAAATGCCAAAGTTCCAAACAACATTACAAATTGCAATATTATTATGTTGGGGAGAGACCAGAAGTTTGCACACAGAGTCACAGAACCACAGAATAGCTGAGGCTGGAAAGCTTCATGATCATCGAGTCCAATCCCCCCTCTCAAACAGGGACACCTAAAGCTGGTTTCCTGGAGCCATGTTCAGCCAGGTTTTGAATACCCTGGTAGGATGGAGACTCAACAACCTTGCTGGGCAACCTCTTCTACTGCACATTTTTTTAAAAAAAAACAAATACAAAATTTGTCATCTATTGTTTCTCTATTCTCCCACAGATTAACTCAACTAAGTTTTAAACCGGCCTTGGATTAGAGCTACACAAGGGATGAGGCCTGGTTCTGCCATTTAGCAGTTTCAGCACTAAAGTTCTTAATTCAAAATATATTTTCTTTAACATTATGCACCATTTTTCTTGGAGTTAACCTTATACTAGGAAGAAAATGTTCCCAGAATTTAAAGCGGAATGCAAAAATGCCTTTATACAAGCACAGTTTTAAGTCTGGTCATGCTGAAAGAGAAATTACATAGAAATGTATTCATTTTGAGTCAACATCAGCTAATTATCCACACATTGATTTAATACATCAGAATGAATTAATCTTTTCAGAATACCAGTCTTCCCTTATGTCACTTTTTTTTTCAGACCAAGTGAATCATTCCTCAGTCCTTTGCTCCCCCACACTTCAGAATCCTTTGGTTATACCACATACTGACTTCCAAGGAGTATGGAAAAACTCAAGACTGTAAAGAAGAGCACTTCTTTATGAAGAAAACTGATTAAGAGCACTAGAGAGAGAAGTATAGCAAATGTAACCAGCATTTGCACTGGCGGTTTCCCCAATTCTTCCTTCAAAGGTCTCCGTCACGTGCATCAATTCCTGCTTCCACTCACTCACAGGTCATCACTTACGAAGAGCACAATGCAGTGAAAGGCTCACTGTGAGAGAGAGATATGTCCCTAAATAGAAACCTTTGTCTTCAGTTCTGTTTAAGAAACCTTTTCTTAACTAAAGAGAAACATCTTCTGAGAGTTCCTGAAATTCCTCACACTTCTGAGTTCTATATTGCCATATACAAGTATGTTGCTATTGCATGAGGACTCATACCAAAACCAATAGATGGAGAGTTTGGAGGGATCAAACAGCCCTCAATAACAAAAATAAACCCATACAAAATCAGCAAAATTTAATGTCTATTATCAGTGAGCATTTTCTTCATGGCCCTTTGGCATCCAGTAAGCCCTAAAGAATCCATTTCTGTAAGATAAATTCTAGGATAATGCTCAAGAAACTTTTTGGGGAAAAATCCCTTCTCGGTAATGTCTACTGCATTACGTAACAGCTGTGAGTTTAGTGAATTAGTGCAATTAACAGGGAGTGCTCAGCAGTCTGAGGCAGCTCCACTAATCTGTTACTTTACCTTAAAATGAATCTTTGCATTCAAAATAACACAAGCAGTTAGAGTCAAGTCATTTGTTGTCTCTTGATGAGCTTCCCACTCCAACATACCTTGAAGATAGTGATCGTGTTTTAAAGCTGCCCTCTAATAACTGCTCCTTTTTCTGTCCTCTCCAGCAGTGCCTGCCCACCCCAGTTCCTGTTCTAAGCCATCATTTCACAGACTCATGAAAATGAAAAACCTCCCTTCTCTGCCCACCTGCTTCCACTAGGAGCTGCAAACGCCTCCCACATTCCCTACTTCATGCTATAATTAGAACAAATATTTGAAATACAAATACTGTCTACTTCTGCTGCTGCAGTCTCTTGTTGCTCTCCTGTCACTCTCCTGTCACTCTCCTGCACTGTCTAGAAAGACTTTGAGCCTTATTGAAAATCAATTTTTCTGTTTTTTTTTCTTTTTACCCAAGGCTTTGGTTTAGGCACCTCAGCACAAGAAATCTTAAACTGCTTTACTACATGTGCTTATGGGTCTGTGCAGGGCCTGTATTGTCTTCAGAGCCACCAGCATGTCTTTTAGCTCATTCTGTACCTCACCTGCTCCTTCTGTATTCACAACTTTATAAGCCCTGGCAATCAGATAACCTTACACTAATTATTTCTTTTGAAGCAGACAATAGATGTTGTGATGCATTTCAGTCTAGCTAAAACATCCTTCGTTTATTGCTTTGTCCCTCAGAAAGATCCCCATGCTGGAGCTGGACCACTGTTCTCCCTGCCTTGCACAACTGAACGCAGTACTTCAGCACCGGGCCAAACTGAAATTCAAGCTTTGGTAGAACAGCCTCTCTGGAGACAACCTGAAGAAGGCTAAAATGCAGCAACAGAGCTACCAGAAATGAGCAGAGAGAGGAGTTCATATTTTTCCTGTCAGTCATCTGTTTGCTTGAAAACAAATAGCAAACCAACAGCAACATACCATGCATCTACTAAGACGCTTGCTACATCTTCCCACCCCCATCACAATAACTCTTCTACAGACCTGCTGAAGTCCCACAAATCTGCCAGACTGTGAGCTAGCAAGAAGATATTCTAGGATAGCTGGGAACTTTTATTGTTAGGTGTGGTTTAGGCAATAGAGGCTGCTTTTCACTCCCATCATGACTATTACTCTTCCAATCTTTTGTTTAATGTTTCTGAGACTTTGACACCCTTGAATTGTTAAAGGGAACTAGCCTAAGAAACAGAAAAATGCTGAGGCAGGAGGGAGGAACTGCCTTGGTTTTACTGAAAAGACACCCTACAGATCCAATTTTGAAATCACACTCATGTACCTAGTTTAAAGCATCTTCGACTGGGGCAGCTCCCCGGACACTCTTCATTAAGAAAGAAAGTGCGGGCAGGTATCCTTCTGCCTTTCCTTCAGTGACTGACACATCAGGGAGTGGTCCCGGAGCCCTGAGAAGCACAACCAAAAAGCATTCCCACTCCCATCACCAACTGTGCCCTTGACACCTCTTCTGTCTGTGTTTCCAGTTACAAGAAAAAAATTGGGCTGAAAAAAGAAGTCAAGGTGGAAGTCTACCTGAACCCACTGTAAAAACAACAGTTCTTGTGAGGCTTGGCTGTTAAGGATTACGCTAAGGTCATATTCAGACTGCCTACTAGGAAATGTCCAGGTTTTTTCAGTTGGTGATCTGTATAGAGGTGCTATTTGAATCCACGGATGGCATGAAAAGTGCAAAGTTTGGAAGGCATGGAGCTCTATGTCTTTGCTTTCCTGAGCCCACATAGACCCTTACGTATATTGTAGAAACTGGAACAGCTGGTGGAAGTACAGCCCTCTACCTGAATACCTCTGTTTGTTCCTTCCTCCTTTGCTTGCTGTATTGGAATCTGAAATTCTTCCACTGCCCTACCCGTACACAACTAAGAACCATGGAGCCCTCATCTTGTTTGCCAGAATAGTGAGATGAATTCAACTGTACATGCATGCTCATAGCTGTGATAAAAGAACACTGAAAATTGAACATTAGAAATTAAAAGAGCAAAGTAGAATAGTTTGTGGGGTCTGGAATCAGTTCTATCTTGTGTTTGCATGCTCTGTAATTACAGCTGCATTTCTGGTATACTGGAGATGTCTTCTGAAACGTCGTTCTGATTCAAATCTGACCAAAATGGTTTTTCCCTAATTTTTATAGCAAGCAGCAACAAGAAACTGACATTATTGTCTATTTCCATTGGAGATCTTTGGGTAAAGCTTAATGAGCCAGGCATGTTTCGAGAGAAACATCCGAGGCTCAGCAAACAGGGATGCTCTTATAAAACTTCTTGTATGCCCAGTGTCAATTTTTATGCAATATTTTATTTTATAATTTTGTACAGTCTTTTGTAAGCTATCCCTGGCTGATTCAGGCTTCATTTCCACAAGGTAGTCAATATGCGTCTTTCTATCACTACATGTAGGATTTGATCAATGCATTTCCCTTCTGTGGCTGGTGGAACCATGGTCTGGCCCCAGTATCAATCTGACATACTGTTGTGCTGCACACCCAGATCTGGGACTTGGAAGCATTCCCACATATGCAAGATTAGACTTAGCATTATAAAGTCAATAACAATTTTTTTATTTATTTCCACTCATCAGCACTTTAAAATGAATGATTAATTTCATTATGAATTATTTTAGGATGTTCATCCATAGATTTTTTTTTGGTTATGAGCATACAATTTCAGAGAAGACAAAAAAAGCTTAGCTTGTTTAGCCTAGTGAAATGGAGTCTCAAAACAGTGTGATTGCTCTCTGTAAATACACCAGGAAAGTAAATATCAGAGGAGAGAGAAGAGCTGTTTAAGCTAAGGACAATATTGGCATAGACAGAAAAAAAACCTGATTGAGAATACCAGGTTTACAGCTGCAAGAAGCTGAATGGTTTTCCAGTTAGTAAGTGAGGGGATGAGAAAGAAAAAAAACTAAAAAAGTTTAGGATTCTGTGACATATTTGCCTGAGATAGCAAGGTCGAGACAAGTATCCAAGAGGTTCCCTCCTGTACAGTGTTCCTGTATTTAATGTGTTTATCTTCAGAATGATTGAGACATCTGGCTGAAAGTATCAGCACAGTGCAGAGATACTTAGCTTGCAAATATCAATCCAAATGGGTTATTCTCTCAGTAGAAAATTGTCAGTAGTAAGCATCTAAGAGTCTTATTAATGAGCGGTACTACAAAACTCCCCCACGCTATCAGTAAGTGTGGCGTACACAGGTTTGCCTTAAAATAAGAGGCTCAAGATTTAGGATTATGTAAATGACAAATAATGAAATAGCAGCCACAGTTCCTTTCAGAGACAGTTCTAGGCTTCCAACTCTTGTATCTCCATATAGCTTCCAGATCAAATTCTGCGCTGTAAGTGCACTGCTGTAAATACACAGGTATTTCTACTAAGTGACCCTCTTATTTTTTTGATGTACATGTGGAAGTGATGGTAGTTGATTTTAAGGTGATCAGATAGGATTGTGAAGTCTATTCCAGTGTCCCTAGAGAAGCACTGATTTACTAAATTTTTTTCCCTCCCTGTAGGAACAGAAATAACAAGGGAGTTTAACATCAGGAAGAATTAAGACCTAGTGTTACTGTGACATTAGTGTGGTGCAGACATGCCAAAACTACTTTGGAAAGATCTAGTTCATTTGCTAAATCATAGATGGTGCTACTATTGGCACTTTAGCTATGACTGAAAAGGGTAGATCACCACAAATTCCAGCTAAGCGTGACTTTTATATTAGAGAGGTGTAACGGGGGAGAAAAGAGAGGTGCAGAAACAACCCATGAAAGAACCTAGCATTATGTCTTCACCAGCTGTCAATACTGTTTATAGATGGAAGATGGATAGTACATTGCTGTCCTGTATTGCAACCCATAGCCCTTCTCAATTGTTCCCAATTGTTCTCAAATGTGCAGTAAGCAAGGTAAATGTGTTCATGATACTGTCCCTAAACTTCCACACACACCCTGACTAGCTTGTTTAACACTACCTCTGCTGTCTCACTGACAGCCTTCAGTCAGCAGCAGCATCTATTAAGGGAAGCAGCACATGCTCGTCATTAGTCCATCAGAAGAATACACCGGAGACCAGTAGATGATTCTGCGTCTATGAAGAATGGAGAAACAATTATTATCGTAAGAGTGAAGACCAGGCAATTCAGCTGATAACAAATAGAAACAGCAGTTTAGAGAGTGGCTGGTTGCTGCTGGTGAGACTCATCCTAATCCGCACGAAGGGCAGAGGCCAGTGGCTGTTCTCTGCCTGATTAAGGATTTGCCTGCCCAGCTTGAATTTGATGACGCATCTCAGGAGACTGGTAAGTGTGGGAAAGCATGTGTCTTATTTATATGCATAAGGACTGCATTCAGTCTTGAGAATTGCTTGGTAACTAATACTAATAAAAAAATAAATAGATAAAAAAAGACTTCTTTCTGTGTATAGCAAAGGTACCCAGAGATACCTGGCCCCTAGTAAATCAGATAGATAGCTTTCTACTGGACCTGCTGCAGCAGACACATACTGAAGGAGAAAACACGAACCAGGTTTCCTGATGCTGGATATGTCGCTTTTAATAATAACTTAATGCAGAAAATGCTGTCTTTAAAAATGTGTTCTGCTAGTGGGGTGTTCTTCTCACAAAAAAAATCTCAAGGAGAAGAGCCTGCTCAGAAACACTCCTTAGTGTTATATTGTGTCTCCATCTCCGTAGCAGTGTACTGGCCAAAGGCCCCAACTAAACAGGGCATTTGAGCAGGACTGCAGGAACAGTGATAAATCTTCAACTGAAGCGCCCTAGATTATTACCTAAGTTCTTCTGTAAATCCCTGTTTATTTTACTGTTACTGCCTGGAATAAAACCATACTGCAAAGCTGCTAGCCAGCATGTAACATTGTAATACCGGGAGTAGAAAATTCCACCAAAGTCATCATTAAAAGCTTTGAGGTTTACTGGGAAAGCCTTACCGCACTAGGAAATGAAGCTCGTTCAACAAAGTCAGCTGCTAGATACACCATCATGAATTTATTGTCCTGGAAAGATGAAAAGGTCAGTGATCGTGTTTAGGTCTGTAACACTTGCCTTCCAAAGGACTGCAACTGGTCAGGTCTCTGAGTTGTTCCTTGTGGTGATACTCCTGGTTTCACGCCAAACCTTGTGAATTAAAACAAAGACCAAAATATGGCACTTAAATAAACTTTTTATACTCAAAATACGAATAAAACTTGACTATGTACATCTGAACATCTACTTTAACAATATGCTGTGTTGAAAGGATTTTGTTCTTTACTCATCCTCTCCAGCATGCCATTTTTGTACACAGGAGCATTAACATATATTTACACATTGTACTCTGTAGGTTTAAGCATCACCACATGCCTCTTTCACCACTAGTCCAAGGATGAGCAGATAGTTTCTGCAGTAGTTTAAAATAGTCTGCAAGAGGTAAATAGCTGATTCTGCATGGTAATCAAAGATGTTCTTGACTGAAGGGATGTTTTCAGGGATCATAACTCTACTGCAGAAATATTGCCCTTCAGTTCCTCTTCACCATTCTTACGTGCCACAGAAATTCTGTCACTAATTTCCAATTTTATAATTCAGTCTGAGTGACAGTATGTTCAGAGTCCCACTCATTAGTTCTCTTGGTGATTGAAATAGTCCTTACACATTAGGGTCCGTATAAAATATGTTCCTGCAATCATAGAACCCTGAAGACAAATAGCTATATGTGCCTCTAGCACTGTCTTCCTATTAGTTTTCAAAAAGATAAAACATTAAAACGAATAATTCTAGAGACAGCTAAGCAGGGAACAGTATAATAAGAAAATACATTCACTTTTTTCCTTAGTACATTTTCATGAGAGGCTCTGAAGGGATTGTAAAAGCTTTGCTGTAAATAGGCTACCCGATATAGCTGTCTAATAACTCCAGGATTTTGACAGGACCCCAAAATGCATCAGCCCCTGCAGAGGCATACAGAAATCATTATTCGTATTGTGCAACTATTTAGGCCAACAAAAATCTGAGACAAAAAGGTATATTTCGACAGACGGTACATGCACTTACAAGAAACTGTTTTGAAAAGCAAATTTATGAATGCATGTAACGAAGACCATGCCTTTTTTAGGACTGTGGCACCCAGCTTGTTCGGGCAGCTGAACCAGGACCTCAGTTGTAGCAGCTAAGTGCTGCCATCTCTGATTAGCAACGCTGCTTCTGCAGCTGCTTGCCCCAGGCACCTTTTCAAATGTTGGAAATATTCCTGGAGGTTGAGCAAGTTTAAATGATTAAGGGGAGGGTAGCGATAGTCTAGGACAGGAATTCATTATTAAGGGGAAAATGGAAAATCTAGAATGGCTATCACAGAAGTCTTCAGTGTAAGTCTGAGGAAACTAATGATCTCATCTGTGTCCACTGAATTCAGTGGGGACTGATTCAAGTTCATAAAAAAAGAGTGATAAGAGCTCCTAAAAAACTTCTGGGACTTCTAAGAAAATCAGTCAGAATGATCTCACAATTTTTGGAATATATGCATTTGTTTACGTAATTTTCTGAACTCAATTTGTTTTCAAGTTAATATTCTGTTTCTAATATAAATAATGGATCATTTGAGCACTGTGTGTTTGTATATATATAAATATACATTAGGTATATATATAAAAAACCTTTTTTCTTTCATTTATAAAAATGGTTGCCTCAGAATGTGTCCCTAAAGTCACTGAACTTCTGTACAGAAATGTAAGAAACTGCTGCCAGAAAACTCGTTTATATCCTTAGTCATCAAGCTTTCTTCCGTTATTCTTTCTACCAGAGTGCTTCATCAGTTGATGTTTCAGGCAGTATTGTTGCCCTAAGTCATAATACAAAGAATAAATTTTTTATTTTCTGTTTTACTTGAGAAATAAAATGTAAAATCTCATTATCTGATAGCTAGATGATGCAATGTGTGTATTTTAGATTTTAACTAATCTTAAAGTTTAATGTGCCTGAAATCACAAAACGAAAACTACTTCTGAAGCAGTTTACAGTTCAGATGCAGTCTTGTGTAGAAATATTCATACATTTTAGGCTAGCTGGCTTGGTACATCTAGTCCTGAGTCTCTGTGCTACACAACAATCCAGAGGTTAATCTGCCATGCCAAGGAGCTGGATTTACCTGGTTATTTACATGATGGATGGATGTATCCTAGCCTGCAGCCTGCACTGTGGATAAGCTTATAACCAGTGAGCAGCCACAGCCAGAGTGTGTACTTTTTCCTTCCTGATCTTATAAGCCATGGTGAGCACAGGTTGGTTTGTGACGAAATGATTCATGTTGTTGGTAGTGAATGTCATCTCCTGCTAGAGCAATTTGGCTAAGTTAAGCAATGTCTTTCACAAATTGCTGGGCTGTCCTCCTGAGCTCACTGGCAGCACCCAGCTCCGGGTGACAACTCCTCAGTCAACATGCAAGCTGCTTCCCCCAGGGCCACCATGTCCACCTCACCTACAGGGGAAGATGCTCCTACCACAGGTATGCAGACCTCCTGGGACAAGGCTCTGGTGTGCAGACAGCCCTGATAGCGTGACATTCTTCTGGGCCAGGCACCCACAGTCGTCCCTGCACTTTCTCTGTCAGTCTTAGCAGAAGAAAGCCCAGGTCCATAGAGGTGTTTAAAAAAATTGATTTCAATGAGCACAATACTTTTTTCTGCAGCCTGGGCTGCACAGGTGAACCGCTGAAATTCACTCCTGTCTTGGAATTGGTCTCCCTCCTTTTTTTTTTCTTTCTAAACATTTTCCTTGCTGCCAAGGAAACCTGGCGTAGGAAGAGCAGTTCAGATGGCTCCTGTTGCTAAGGAAACTACCAAGGATGCTTGCAGACCTTGCAGAGCTCTTAAGTACAGCTGTACACTTGGAGGGCTGAGATCCACGTGGATGAAAAGGCTATGGAGAAAACACAATTGCTATTTTTCATTTTGTTTGATATCATGAAGGTCTTTAGCATTTAGTGTCTGAGATGGATCTTCCAAAATCATAACAATGAGAGTATCTCCCATATTCCCTTAGCACTGTTGCCTGCCTGTGCTTGCAATCATTTGTGCACAGAGCAAATAATCAAGCAACTACTGTAACTGCCATATCCAATTCCCCTCAGTCTCATGCTGAGTTATTCCAAAGAGATAGATAGGAAGGAGACATAGACAGATGTGATCTGTTTGGAAATGTAAATGATGACTCTTCAAAAGTTTTTTGTACATCTGTCTAGCTAGTATACAAAAACAGTAGCAACTTTCTAAGAGCAGTGGAAATTATATGTATTGCTAAACCACATGCTGGAAGGGTATTAGATTAATTCTTGAGAGTCCCAGTGATATTTCAAAAGTGTCTATTTTGTGTTGAGTTTATATATGCAAAATCACATAGCAAATCCGATGACATTTCTAGTCTCCCTCAAGGACTTACACTTGCCTGCTCATTAGTTGACCTTCATGGGCTTCTCATCAGATATGCATAGGCATGTTCAGCTTTCTTACTATAATAGTACTTCTCTTACTAGTTTCAGCTCACACTCGACACAAATCGTTTGCCTTGTAGCTTAACCAATGGTCTTATAATAATAAAGATTCAAAACTAATTGCTGAATGAATTATTGACCAGAAATAAATTGAATACAGAAGGCAAGTAACAATCTGAGATGTGAAATAAACAAAACTTTATATGTCAACCCAGTGTGTTCAGTGCACATGCTGAGTGTTTCTCTTCTAATAGGTAATTCTTAAGCCATTCCTGTACATCATTTGCAGTATGTGAACTCTGGGTATATAGATTGTTATAGCCCTTTCTCTGCCTCAGTCTTTGAGGCCCTCAGTAAAAACGCGAACAGGTACACAAGCCATTGTGCTCTGCATCTTGTGGAACTGGCCAAATAAAAAGCAGCTGCATAAATTAATGACTCATATGGACAGCTTCAAGAGCTTTGGGTTTATACTGGCAGCAGAATAGGAAGCAGCAGCTGGAAATGAACTGAAAGCCCAGCTTTTACCTTTTGTATTAAAAATGTAGTTGAGCTTGCAACAGTAGAATGTTGTTGTTCTTTAGGATGCCTCCAGACACCAAAATACTGACCACATCACGGTGAAAAGAATTAAGTTCAGCTGCACGTTCAGCATCTCTCTGTCTGCCAGTCACAAAACTAAGGAGCTAGTCACACTTTACCTTTGTGTTCACTGTGAGCAGTTAATTTGTGAATTCCACTCATCCTTAGCAGTTTTGGACACAACTTTGAAACATTATTTTGCTCTTTTCTATAACTGTTCTTCCAAAACCTTGCCAGTGTGTTACCCTGTTACTACACTGTAGTGCATGGGGGCTGTGAAGAGTCAGAAAAAATTTAGACTTTTGAGAGGGTTTTGAGAGGATACCTTTGCAAGTTAGGCACTTGTATCAAAATGAGGTCTGTGCTGAGAACAGCTGACTTCTTTCCTCGGGCAGGCTAAGACAGAAGAGTCCAGGAGAAGTAAGAAGAAAAATTGTTTCTTTTCTTGCAAAGACATCAAATTAAGAAACATAAAATCACATTTTTTACTGTGAAAAGAGCAGTATCTTTCAGACAATCATGAAAACTGAGAGAAGTAGCAGCTTTTCATTTCACTATACCTCTCGAGCAGAGTGCTAGCTTGAAGAATAACACAATGCAAGGTCAAATTCTTGGCCCAGATCAGTCTGACTATGCAGTTTAAAAAGCCTTAGTCTTCCATAACCTGTACAGGTGAACTAATCAGGCAGCAGGGTCAGGTTCACTGTTTTGTTGTATGTCCCTAAACTATAAAGTCCTCACAACAAGACATTAAGTAGAACTGGTACATTCCAGTAAAAGTCTGTCACAGAAATAAATCCAAATGTTCCAAGAAGAAAGAAATGGTTTGTCAAAAGCAAAGCCCAGCTCTGGAATCCAGCTTCTTTAGACATTTGTAAATACGGAATCATGACTCACATTGCCTTGCACTGAGATGTTACCTTTAGGAAACAAAGGGCTAGATGCAGTTAAAATCAGAGCTGAGTGTCATGTAAAGCAAAAAGTGTCGTGAAAAAGATACAAAGCTGTGCTAAAAGATTTTTTTGCTGTTTTTTTCCACTATTTCAACAAAAATAACTGAGTTCAGTGTTAAATCCCACACTGCTTACAAAGTACCCTCTGGTCCTGCTGAAGGATGCTTTCCCAAAAAAGATAAAAGATGATGTATGACCAGTGTATCAGAGCAATCCTGTGGAGAAGTGACAGTATAGCAAGCAATGGTCAGTGTGGTTTAGGCGCTATATACCTACCAGAAAGCCCAGGAAGACCCCTGGGGAATCTGTTGTTAGTTGATCTCTGTGTTTTTCAAAAATCACTTGAACAACTGAACTGGGTTTGAGTCTGATGGGGAGCCTGTTATTCAGTTAGTCATTGATTTCTAGTTAGTCAGCACTGTGAATTCACTGCAATGCCACTCTTTCTAACCCCTGGTGATCTGTGAGGCCCTAAAAATGCAGTTTCCCACAGCTGAGAATTCATAGGATTGAAAGCTGGCTGACATTTATACCCAATGAGAAGTAAATGCTCTTTTCCCAAGGGTACAATAATTTCTAACACATGGATAAATTCGCCAGTATTACTTCAATGGTTTACTCCCAAATTTCTTATTTTCATGAGTTTACAGAAATGGTCATTTTACTCATCTATAAAAAATGATTTTTAGTTTTCCTGCACACATCTGAAATAAAACTGCATTTCCACAAAATTATAAAACTGGGATGAGTGGCTTCAACAGCTGTAGAGAAAAACAAAATTATGACTTGCGAATATTAAAGCAGGTGGTTCAGAAGCCCCTGGTTAGAGGTAAGCAATAGTTATGGCTACAATTATGATTACTTATGCACAGTTTATGTTAGAAACTTATTAGCAGGCAATCAGATCCTGTAACGGTAATATGGAAATGGTTTTCTCTAATGAAGCAGAACTACAGTTCTGACTGGGAAAGAAAGAGCTGTTACTGTGGCTGGAATAGGAGAAAAAACGAGCAAAATGTTTGCCTATCTCATGATGATTTTCCTTACATGATTTTCAACTCACTGAAGATTTGAATTTTCAGGGACCTAAAGATTATTCACATTGAAACACTGGTAAATGTGAAGCTGCTATTATACAAATATCAGTTTACCCATCTTGAAAAACATCCGGAAAGTGTAGATGAAATACATTAGCAGAATGAAAGCTACAGGCAGAAGACCACTACTCAGAGCTCCATGATCCAGGATTCTTTTCTTTCTCTTAACACAGAATAGTATTACTGCACCTTACTTACCCATTACTTACATTTTTTTCAATAATCACATACCACTGATACAGAAACACTGTGCATTCAGGAGATCAATACCTCTCAAGCTCTGAGCAGTTCACAGAATCACAGAATGGTTGAGGTTGGAAGGAGCCTCTGGGAGGTCCTCTGGTCCAACCCACCTGCTCAAGCAGGTACCACTTGGCCCAGGACTGTGTGCAGATGGCTTTTAAATATCCCCAAGAACAGAGACTCCACAGCCTCTCTGGGTGACCTGTGCCAATACTCGGTCATCCTCACAGTAAAAAGGTGTTTCTTGATGTTCAGAAGGAATCTCCTGTGTTGTGCCCACTGCCTCTGGGGCTGTCAGTGGACGTCACTGAAAAGAGTCTGGCTCCCTCTTCATTACATCTTTTCATCAGGTATTTATACATATTGATGAGATCCCTGCCCTGAGCCTTCTCTTCCTTAGGCTGAGCAGTCCAAGCTCTCTCACTCTGTCCTCATATGAGAGATGTTCCAGTCCTTCCATCATCTTAATGGCCCTTTGCTGGATTCTCTCCAGTAACTCCATCTCTCTCTTGTGCTGAGCAGCCCAGGACTGGACACAGCAGTTCAGGTGTGGCCTCACCAGGGCGGAGTAGGGGGAAGGATCCTCTCCCTGGACTTGCTGGCAATGGTTTGCCTAATGCAGTCCAGGATACCATTAGCCTTCTTTGCTGCAAGGACAGTAGTTCTTCCATTAATGGCAGATCTCTCACTAACATTTGAGCAGGAGCCAGCTATTAACATAGTGCCGTTCTGGTTAATTGTTTAATTTCTTTCACAGTGAAGAAGTTGTGGATGAGGGATCACAAAGATTCAATTCTCCTCCCAGATTTCTCAAATGTGGTGAATAAACTCGGGCAAACTATCAGACCTCTGTGTCGCTTTATATGAAAAAAATAGGTATCACAGCATTTCCCATGTGTGAAGTATATTGAGACTTACTCATGAGAAAGAAATTAAAAGGTGCAATTCTTTATATAAGAAATTGAAAGCTAGAAGAGTAGTATTATGAAAATGTCCAGCAATAGACAGAGCTTTGACAATGAAGTACCTTTTGTAAAAACTCCATGCAACAAAGCAGGCTGGAGTTCATCACATGAGAAGCAACTTTGCAGGGAAAGACACTTGCCAGACACTTGAATGGAAGCAAAGGACTCATTTTTGCTGTAAACCAACAGAAATAAAATCCCAAGTGTTGCAAACATTTCAGTCAGATTTTTTTCGTTCTCATTTATGTTTGCATTTGGAAACATTTAAACGTGTTCAAAATCTGTAGAAATGTTAGTGCAAATCTTTGATCTAGTTTTGTTTAGTTTTTGTATGAAGAGGTTTTGCTCACCCTTATCAAGCAGAGGGAAGTATAACTCTTCTTGTGCTGGAGCCGTAAGGACCGCTGGAGTCAGGCAAGGCAGGAGATAAACCCAGCTGGGAATGAAGTGGTAAGCTGGATCCCAGCTTTCGTTATCTTTAGAAAGGAGCAGACATGTCTTCCTGGCAAGATTGCGAGAAGTGCATCAGTGCACATGCAAGATGTAAGTTTTCTTATATCTTTCCAAGGACAATAATGATAAAAGCTATAAAATAAAATATCTTTGTCTTGATTTTTGTCTACATTTCTATTTCTTTCTTTACTTTTATTTGCTTGGAGTTTACATTCACCATGAGTGAGAGTTAGTCCTACAGTTCTACTTGTAAAATTTGCCTTACGCTAGCAATTCTGTCTGAGATCGCATTTCAGAACTGCACCCAGCTGTTTTAACTTGGAGGATCTGACTTTGCTCCCAGTGGCATATAACCACCAATTCAGATATAATGACTATGCAGCTATCCTATTTTCTGTACCATTATAAATCATCCTTAAGCAGTAATCCAAGCATCCTTGACAGAGGTCACAGTTGAGACACCTGTCTTTGAGGGATCACAGTGACAGGAAGCTTTCTCTTCAGAAACCCTCAGCATTTGCTAAACACCCTACATTCCTTGTCTCTGTAAATGCACAGGTCTGGGCAGTGGGATGATGACAACCAAACTGTAGCAATGTTTCCCGAAAAGGAGGAAGTGATCAAACCTTATTTATTCCACTAACTCATAATTTGCTTTGCATGCTGGGTTTGACCTTGACTTACTGCCAGACGCCCACCCAGCCACTTCATCACTCCCCCTCCTCAACAGGAATGGAGGGAGAAAATGAGATGAAGAAAAGCTTGTGGGTTGAGATAAAGACAGAGGGATCACTTACTAATTACCATAATGGGAAAAACAGACTCAACTTTGTGAAGATTCATTTACTTTATTGCCAATTAAAAATAGTGTAGGATGTTGAGCAGCAAAGACAAAACCAAGAAAGCTTCCCCCTACCACCCGCTCTTTCCCAGGCTCAGCTTCGCTCCTTTATTGCCAACTCTTCCACCCTCCACCCAGGGTGGCACAGGGGGATGGGGAATGAGGGTTGTGATCCCAGAGGCTCCTCTCCGCTGTTCTTTCCTCCTCACACTTTTCCCCTATTCCAGCGTGGGGTCCCTCCCACAGGAGATGGTCCTTCACAAACTGCTCCAGTGTGGATCCCCCATGGGCCACAGTTCCTGCCAGAAAACTTGCTCCTCCGTGGGCTCCTCTCCATAGGCGACAGCTCCTGACAGGACCCTGCTCCTGCATGTACCCACCATGGGATGCATTATTTTTCAGGGCATATTCACCTGCTGCAGCATGGGATCCTCCGTGGGCTGCAGTGTTGATGTCTCCTCTAATGTTATCCTCCACAGGCTGCAGGGAAATCCCTGCTCCAGCTCCTGGGGCACCTCCACCCCCTCCTTCTTCTCTGACCTTGGTGTCTCCAGGGTTGTTTGTCTCATATTTTTTTTATTCCTCTCTCACAGTTGCTGCATAGCATTTTTACCCTTTCTTAACTATGTTATCACAGAAGTGTCACCAGCATCACTGACAGGCTCAGCTGTGTCCTGCGGTGGGTCGGATGGAGTGGGCTGGCACTGGCTGTGACCGACATGGGCAGACCGTGGTCTCTTCTCACAGGGGCCACCCCTGCAATCCCCCTGCTACCAAAACTTTGCCACATAAACCCAACACACTGTGATAGTCTCTCTGCTATTGCAGGCATGTTGACCCTTCCTGTCACCTGGCTTAAGCCTTCCTTTCACACCCCACTTTCACAAACAGCGAGACACACACACAGATCCCAAAGCCATTCTGCTGGAAGCTCCTGCACTACAGTGAAGCATGTCTGGCTCATCAAAATTTTACAAATATCTTTATGACAATGTTTTAGGGAGTTTCCTCAGTAATTTCAGGAACTGGTCAGTACCCTCAGCACATTTTCATTAACTGCTTGCATTGTCCATATTTTCTAAGTGTTCTCACTTTCAGCAGTGGAAAATGTTCCACTTGATATCAGAAGCATGGCTGACAGAGGAGAATCAAAATCCTTGTCTGTCACTATGTGAGAATTTTGTCTGTTTATCATCCACAGTTTGGATAAGAAAGCAGGTGATGCAAGACTGGCAAGCAACAAAGTTATGCAATAAATAAAAAAAAAAATAAAAATTGGACTCAAATACTCAAAACCAGAGGGAAGAGTTTGTATTTTCTCTTATATGTTATCTGTGGGGCTCTGAACAACTGCAGGGTGAATGCTGGGATGTCCATTACATTAGACCTTTTACTGACATTAAAACAGCACGTCCCGTACATGGCCTCAGACACAGGGGACAAGTGTGCACACATTACAGAGATATCGTGCTGTTGGAAGCTGTCTGCTAAATATCGCAGCAGGACTGGTTGGTGTAGGTCCAGTGACTGTAAGTGTGTGTGTATAAATGCCTTTTAGTCAAGCGTCCCAAGGAAATGCTGTTTAAGTGTGCAAGGGTGTATCAGTCCATCCCAAAGTCCTTTGTCCTTCCACCTTAATGGTTGAGTCTTGCCACTTGCAACTGAGTTTCACAGAGGAAAGGAAAGTTAGGCTTCCTCAGCTTTTACAGGAATGGGAAGCTAGGTAGAAGAAAATGTTTGTGTCCCCAGCTAAAGCAGGAGTAACAGCTCATCTGATCTATGTCATGCACCCAATATTATGCATGGAAACAAGAAGTTGTGATGACTCCAACTACAGAGAATGCCTTGATCCAAGTTCACACCTTAGCAGATATGACGTAATTTAAGTTACAAACCCAACAGAGCCCAAGCTCCATTAGATCCAACGGCCCCAGAGCTAGCTGGTTTTCTCTGTGATCAGGGTTCTGTGATTCTTAGATCTAAGTTTCACATTCTTACTTATTCTAGAAACCAGGCCCTTTTTAACCAAAGGCTATCTAAATATGAAGTCGTAAGAAATATGTTTCAACCAGGTATGACAGACAGCTTTCAAAGATACCAGTTTTGTGGGAACAGGCTGGAGAAAGAACGGAGTTTCTGCTGATGGAAGCCTGGCATCAGAGGTCACACAAGCAGAGGAACTCATCCCTGCATAACAAATTTGTAGGAAACTGGGTTCTTTGGATCTGAGTCTCACAGCAATGAATTGGGAGTTACAGACCTCAGTGAGCATCACGTACACCAGGAGATGTCCACTCACAGAGGTCAAGGGGAACAAGTTTTAACTTTTTACACCTCAACAGATTCAGGTTTATCTCAAAGCCTGTGTTCAACTTCAGCCTGTTTTGTCTCTGGGACATTTGCAGCCTCTGGAACAACGGTGTGTTTTAGTCTGGCCTTTCTCCACACCCATGAATAGGGTCTTCTGCCAGGCCCAGTTTTAAATAAGGAATGGTTACTACTTCTGTAGGAAGGGAAGTTTAGGATGAAGGGATCTCAGTGCACAACCCATACTACTACTTCTCAAAACTTTCCTAGGATATAATATAATGGTTTGGTTTGGTTTGGTTTTTTGAATGTTTTATAGTCTTTTAAATAGCTTTGCATTGAAACGTCAACATCAGTAATCTGTTAGGTATAAGATAATCTATGAGATAAATTGAAACAGAAGCACAGTTCCAAAATAAGTGCGGTCTGGTGTTTTGCCTTTTCTTAAATATGTTTTCCCAGAAGTGCCACCAGCTTGACTGGCAGGCTGAGCTGTGTCCTGCAGTGGGTCTCTTTGGGAGCCATCTGGAATTGGCTGTATCCAGCAAGGGGCAGACCCTGGCCTCCCCTTGCAGATGCAGCTCCTCCACCTGTTACCAAAACCTTGCCACCAACACCTTCCTAGAATGGAAACAGAAGATGGACATGTGCTATACACTGGACAAACCAGAAATATTGCAGTAAGAAAGAGCAGAATCCCAAGATTTTCCTCCATCCTCCCATGAAGCATCCTGAACCTCTTCCTCCCTCTTTGCGTAAACTCATGGATCTTGTCCTGCTCTGCATTCTCCTCTCAAATCAGACACTTTACTTGGCACCTGCTTTTTTTTCTTATTTGATTTGCCTCACTTCAGAACATTCAATCAAAATTTCTTGCCATTGTGTTACCTTTTAGCAACTCTAAAGATATGAGAATGAAATTATGTTTTAAAAAGGCAAAAGTGGTGAAAAATAATTGCATGTACTCATTGAAAAACATGCAGGTTCAGCAGTACGGTCACCATCTGTATCATGTATTTTTTTCCTTCATTTCTTTTTTAGATTTGCTTCTTTTAAATCATGTTGTACATATTGATGTTGGGCATCCAGTCCTTATTTAAATTCGTAAATTGTACAGTAGATAAACTTCCTAAATGTAATGTATAGTTTGGACTGTGAAAATCAGAAATGATTGAGTTGTTTTAATACCCAAAAAATCCAGCGTGTAGAAGCTCACTATATTTTAAGATCAGATGATAAAAGTAAGATGATAAAATTCTAATTCTTTTTCTTGTCTTGTTACAAATAAAACAAAATTTCACACAATGATCTCATTCAAAATGTGGGATTTATTTGAGTAATTATGTTTTGAATTCTGTGTTTAAAATAATCTCTGAAATTTGTTTTCCCTCTTTTAATGTTTGTTCATCTTTACGCAAAACTTAGGAAGAAGTTCTTCATGAAGAACAAACAAACCTGTCCTGGTTTCAGCTGGGATAGAGTTAATTTTCTTCTCAGTAGCTGGTGCAGTGCTGTGTTTTGGATTTGGTGTGAGAACAATGTTGATCACACACTGATGAGTTTAGCTGTTTCCAGTAATGTTTATACTAAGTCAAAGACTTTTTAGTTTCTCAGACCCTGCCAGCGGGAGGGCTGGAGGGGCACAAGAAGTTGGGAGGGGACACAGCCAGGGCAGCTGACCTGAACTAGCCAAAGGAATATTCCGTACCATGGGACACCATGCTCAGTATATAAACTGGGGGGGTGGCCGGCGCTGCCGATCGCTGCTCAGGGGCTGGCTGGGCATCGGTCAGTGGGGGGTGAGCAGCTGTTTTGTGCATCACTTGTTTTCTTTCCTCCCTTCCTTTTGGAATTCATTCCTCTCCCCCTCTCCTTCCTTTTCATTATAAATGTTATTATTGCTGCTGTTGTTATTATTATTATTGCTCTTTCATATTTATTTTATTTCAATTATTACATTGTTCTTATCTCAGCCCTCGAGTTTAACATTCCTTTCCGATTCTCCTCCCCATCCCTCTGGGAGGAGTGAACGAGCGGCTGTGTGGCACTTGGTTACCAGCCAGGGTTAAACCACAACAACAGAGCATATTGTTAAGGATTTTCAGCCTTGCAAAGGTTTATTTTAGAGTTCTAAACTACTTCTAATTATTCCCATCACAGAGAACTCTAACTCCCTAGCTGACACATATATATACACACATACATGCATAGATACACATATATACATACATACATATCCAACTGCAACAGTTTATTTTCCATGAACTAGAGTCAGAATTAAATCTTTAAATATTCTATCTCAATGAGCTATAGAGAGCTGGGCATATTTGATCACAGAACTGCAAGGCTGTCTTATCTTTGAAAATCTGAGCACAGGAAACCTTAATATTTAAATATAGTGCTTGGCTCAGCCATTCCCAAGTGTGGCAAACTGGGACTTAATGAGAAACTGCCCAATAAGCTTCTTCTTTTATTTGGGTGTATTTTCATTTTATCTGTCAAGGGATAATAATTCTGATTTTGTGAACTAGCACTCTGAATTAATCTATTTCTTTTGAATGGACAAGTAATGACTGCTTTTGAGAAAATGCATTCTAGTTTTGTCTGGTTTTGCATAAATTTACATGGTGTGATCATATACATACTTTTGTGTTGTGTATTATGAGACATTCTGGAAAGACTTGCTTTAATGCTGTTTAGATTTGCAGTAAGGATTGATCAGCAGTCAGGAATTCATTCAACTCTTTGACTTCACTGCATAGCAGTTCAGCATCAGGGAAAGGCATCTACGCTTTAGAGGCAATTCAAGTATTAGAATTGAACACTTCATACTTACCTCTCATGATCTATTATCACCTCTGTATCTGTAGTGCTTTGTGAAATGCCCCTAGCCATCCAGATGTTTGCTAGGCTGAATGCTTAAGAAATAACGAACTGCTTTAAAAATACTTTTGGGATTGATTTATTGTAATATTCACATAAAGTAGCAACAGACAAGAGAAAATGATTATGCGTACTTCAGAGGTGAAAGATCTTATTTTCATCATCTAGTTGTTGCTTCCACACAATTTGAAAAAGGCCTTTAAACTGGATTTACACAAATATACGTCGCTGACTAGACAAAGCTTTGGTCTTTCAGATATCGTATGCTTTTCTATCATACTAAATAGACCAGTGTTCATGAGTGTGGCGTGCTCAGGCTGGGGTGTGGGCATCTCTTTTGTAGAAATGGGTGCAGAGCTGTTTAGTTTTAAAGGTCTTTGAAGTAGATATTTGAATCTCAGACAGTCTTCCTAAATTTCCTGAATTCCCTGTATAGCCAAAAGAGAGGCAGTAATTTCATTCTAAATTAAAAGTTTAGAACGGGTCAGATGACCAGCATCCTTTATGAGCCTATTTCCCTGTATTGGAAGCATTATGTTGATTAAATAGATAACTGTGCTGCAAGTTATTTTCTCCAAATGTAGGTGTGATGGTTGTTACCCCATCTGTCAACATAAGCACACCTTACCAATGCAAAGTCCATCGTATATCTTACACTCTATTTCTTCTAACACATATTGGACAAGTGAAATGGAACTAGTGGTTTGATTCACATCATTTGTGATTTTTCATGAATGAATTAGGCCTCTGAAAACTGATATGGAAGCCGGATAGAGCTCCATTAACGTGGGTGTGCAGGAAAGTAGAGTGAGGAAAAGCACTTGGAAATCCAGCTGATTTCTTCTTGATAAATCTTTTGATGTGAGAAGGGGTCATTTTCAAGTCATCTGGCATGCAGTTCTGATGGCCAAGGACTTTAGATAAACAAACTGCAACAAAAAATATAACAGCTCTTTTTTGCATACTTTTGTCTGTGTTTTATTTCCTTAGGAAATGGTACGGCCGTCTTGTGCACATTCACCATTGCTTCCAAGGACTGTTAGGCACTGGAAGAATTGGGAGCCTGAATAAAAGTCCTTAAAACATGGTGTGTCAAACTTCTCGTGCTTATGTTATAATTAAAATTCAACAGAAACAGAATGTCCTTTGAGGCATCAGTGTGACTAAGGAAGAAAAAACATCATTGAGAAGAAGGGTTAACATGAAACAGCACACGGCTTTCACAGGTTCTGTTAAAGGACGGACCCTGGGTGAAGCAAGACAAAGCTCTGAATCGTAGCTTGCCATTAGATCCTAGATAAAAGTGGAGTGAAAAAACAAAATACTGATCTTTCCAATGTAAAAAAAAAAAAAAAAAAAAAATGTTCCTAACCACTAAAGTAGGATCTTGCACCCACATGGGTGTTTGGGTGCTCTTTATAGTTAATTGGATCTGGCTGCCTTAGATCTGGCTGGGGGGCCACCAATTTTCCTGCCCAATGTGTGGAAATCAGGAGTGCGAGGAAACATTTTATTTACCTTGGTGGTTCACCCTTGCACATTTTTCTGTGGAGCTTAAAGTGTGCTCCCTTCCTCTTCAAATGAATCAAAGGTCACTCTTTGAAAACCCTCTCTGAAATGTCACCGCCACCTTTTCAGCAGCAGCTCAGGTGTTACAGCGCTCAGACAAGATGGGCAGAGCAGCACTGATTCCCTCTGCTCCCTGAGACATTTTCAGTTCACTTTTCTTTCCTCCTCACTGACTGATCTCCTCACCAGGCTACCTGGCCCAGGAGCATTTTCCTCACTTTCCTCTGAAACTGAGACACTACTTAACACATGGCTTAGGGCAGAGAAGAGAGCAGGAGGGAACATTATCCTCTGAGTCAGGTGCTTCCCCTGAAAGAGAGGCATGAGTTATTTTCCTAGCTGGAAGGGTTTAGGGACATTTTATGATGCAGACATCATGCACTAAGCATGAGTTTAGTGCTTAACGGCACAATCATTAAGTCAAATTGGGGCAATTCTGGGCATATACAGAAGAAGGCTATGTTATCTAGTGAAATGTAATGTTCAAAAATAGACAATAACATAGTTTTTAAGCATCTCTAGGGTTAAGCTGATGCTGCTTAGCAGTTCTTCAGATCACTAGAGGCCTAAATTCTTCCAAGTCTTTCTTAAGGCACATAAGTCTTTTTTTGGGTCTGGCTCTTAGCTTCATCCAGATTTCCTTCAAAACCAATTTATTTATAGCTGACCATTATGACATATGACATACTGCATAAACATCAAGTCATTCGGATGGATATATGCTACATATTTTCCCAATTTGACTTGGGGAGGAGAGAATAACACAAAGTTTACTACAAGTCTGTAGAAGTTGCAGATAGAGTTTATGTGATCTGCAGGCAAAACTCCTGATGGTTTTTTCCTTCCATATACTTTGAACGTCTAAATTGAGAGAATTAATCTCTTGCCTGTTTCTAGGAAATTTTTCCTAGGAACTAATTTTTGAATGTTAAAGAAATCAGTTTTATATGAATTTGAAGAATACTGAGCTTAAAAATAGTCATATATATTCAGGTCTGTAATGTGGAACAATAGGTTACTGTTGCTTTACTACCTTATATTATAATGAAGTGGTTTATTTTACCAGTTCAAATATGCCTTGCAGTATTTGGACCCAGAAAGGTGCAATACTGTAACAGCTCATGGCAGAGAGAATGTTCAGAATTGGAAGCGAGTAGTTTATTTTCAGAACCCATACGTAACAAAATGTAAGTGTATAGATATCATAATTAACATTATAGTGGTTTCAGATTTTCAGCTTAAATATATCGGTCTACCTCCTGTAAAATCCAGATAGATATTATGGCTATTAGATTTGTCATGAGACAAGAGGAATCTCATTCATAATATAATTATCTTCCCTCCTTCAAACCCCGGAGGACCACATCCTTTCAGTTAATTAACTTTTAACCTCAGCTTTAAGAATATGGATTGCAAATCAAGATTTAAAATTACAACTTCATTTCACCTTTTTTTAAATGAGATGCTTCTTTCAAGATAATTGCCAGACCATTTTTAAAGGCTGCCTCTACATGTGGAATATGTCCTTTCTCTTGCACAGGCTGGACTCACAGCCCCTCATTTTTCAGAGCACTCACACAAAACACAGCTGTTCCACGTTTTGAAGTGATCACAGACTGAGGGGTGGTCAGGATAATGGCACTACAAAGTTGGGATGCTGTTAAGCTATACAAAGAAGTTAATACCACTTTGAAACAAATATGCAGATTAAATAATGGAATGCACGTAAGACTCAGATAAATGATCTGTGTAGCAGAAACTACTGAAAATATCACCATGCTTTTGAATAAACAGCATATATTTGCCATCTAATTTCTGCCTTACATACTGTTTAGATGAGTCTCACAAGTACACAGCTATCCCTTTCAGCTGCATTACAGTCCATAGTCATGTCCTCCAGTGATCATTCTTACGACACAACAGGGGTTTTTTCAACCTCATAGAAATTCTGTTCTGTGCTTTTTTTCCACCTACCCTTCCTTGGTAACGAACTGCACAGCAGCCCACTCTCAGCAGCTCTTTTCACAGATGAAATTTAGCTCTTGTAATTGCACTACAGCTCCACCTCCCTTGTACTTCTCATGCATGCATCTGAAAACTTTAATGAAGTAATTAGTTATCAAACATCTTCAGTTTTACATTGAAGAAGGTAAATATCTGTATTTAGACGGTCAGTTTCTCTTGATTTTACTGACCTATGCCTTTTCTAGATGGACCATACTAATTTATAGCAGTTGTCTATCCTCTAAGTTATTTCTAATATGCAGCAACTGAGTACTGTTTTTTTTTTAAAATTACCTAAGAATCAATATTCAAAAGCACTTACACGTCATCTGATTAAGCACTCCTTGAGATCAGTGCTAAAATGCTTATTTTAGAATACAGAGGGAACAGAGTTTGACCAAAGAAAAACACCTGTGAAAATTTTAACCTCAATTTTTCAACACACTGTCCTGAAAATACAGGCTATTTCTAAAAACAGGTAAAGTAGGAAAATTCTCCCTTCCACACACCACACCTCCCAAACCCCAAAACTGTGAAAATAACTACTTCCAGGCAATTTCTGAAGCTTCACGGAACCTTCCATGAGATGCATTATTACAAAATTACTTCCTTGTAATCCCAACGCATCCCCACACACTGTTTCACATCCTTCATATGTAAGTTTGAATCACAACACATAGCAGTAAAATGACCTACCACAATCTAAAAAGATTATCTGTCATGGGATGTTTGGACTATATGTCAAAAATGTTTAATCATATTGTATGTCCAGAATAAACAGTGGCCTGTACCTTCGAGATATAAGAGTAGATGAAAGGTCTGCTGTAACCAAATGTACAGTTTAACAACAGCTAATCAGTAAATCATGAAATACAAACATTCATGAGCTATCCAGTGCGAATATTTTTCAAAGAAATATTTGTGTAAAGTATTACATAGGACTTCTATTTATATATATTGATTTTATTCCTACGGGCTATTTACAGATTCTTTTTCTCATGCTGGGGTGTGTTTGTTTAAACATCCATTTCTCACTAAGATGTTTTAAATCAAAGTTTGTGTCAAAGCAAGATTCAGATCTCACTATATAGCACATTTTACTACATATTACACTCATTTCCATTTCAGCCAGATTAAGGCAGCCCAAGCACACTGTTATTTATATGTGACATAAGTTCAAGAATCTAAAGACCATACTCAGTTTACTCATGACAGTACCTAAAATGGATTTCTGTGATTTCTGTGATGTCTAAATTCAGAATAGTGATTCAAACCAGATATTGCCAAAGGGTGTGCTTTCTGGCTCTGTATACATTCAATGGATATCTAATAATCTTATTTAGACTTCAGTCACAGTATCTACTGATTTGTTAATAATTCAGTATTTAAAAAAAAATAAATCCGTTCTTCTTTCTGTAAGCCAAAATATGGGGGAGGGGGAGTGTTACAATTTGCATAATCACTTTGCTTATCTTGTTCCATGAAATTTTATGGGTCAGGTGGTCAGCTGATGAAAAAGGAGTTCCAGGACACATTCCACATAATTAAAGACACAAACCTTTGTTCTGTGATTCCTATTTCTTGCAAAGCTGTGCAAAACATTTGCTCCCCTGCTTTCTCTCTGTAAACAGAACACACAGCTTTCTGAATCACAGGATTGTCTTCTATTTTCATAACCAAACTGGAAAAATGAAGAAAAGAAGATATTTGCATTTGTATTGGATGTTTTCTGTGATTTACGTTTCCATGCACTACTAAGGCTTCTACCTCGTTAAAAAATCCACTAAAACATGAAGTAAAATAAGAGCTTGGTCAATCTTTAAATGAATATGCTATTTCCAAAAACAAAGAAAAAAAAAAAGTTAAAACAAGAATTGCAAAAAGTTTGGACAATATATTCTAACATTAATTTTTTTTCAGTTTTTAAATGACTTTGTGAATGTTTGTGCTTTCCAATGCTACAAAGAAAAAAAATATGCTTAGCTCTGCTCCCAAGCCTTTTAATGTTCCTCATTGAAAGGAAAGGGCCTGAGCACATAATTAGATCTTATATCCCCAGACCATGCCCAGATAGCCATATGCGTGCAACCAGAGTCACACAGAATGAAGGCTGTACACCATGGTCATTTGACTTTGAGAGCATCACACCAGAAGCCATAAAGAAAAGGCAATAGCATTCATTAACTGACTGCATTGTGTC
>JAVJGI010000014.1:27446445-27457365 GCA_035590275.1 Ibycter americanus | reverse complement strand
GCTCCGGGGCTGGCTGGGCATCGGTCAGTGGGGGGGGAGCAGCTGGTTTGTGCATCACTTGTTTTCTTTCCTCCCTTCCCTTTGGATTTCATTCCTCTCCCCTTCCTTCTTTTCATTATAATAGTTGTTGCTTTTATTATTATTATTGTTTAATTTCAATTATTAAATTGTTCTTATCTCAACCCTCGAGTTCTATAATCCTTTCCAGTTCTCCTCTCCATCCCCCTGGCGGGGAGAGCGAGCGGCTGTGTGGTGCTGAGTTACCAGCCGGGGTTAAACCATGACACAACCACCGAAATGACAGGCACCTGCTTATCCACCCTGTCAACATTTATATTGGAAGTGAGTACATAGCAGCAGTTAATCTCACCTGTAAAATTATAGCTACAGAACTAAATACTGTTCCTAACTGGTACAACCAGATGCTAAAAATATGCTTTCATGGATTTTCCTTTCCATTTTTAATGTAGGATATCTATAAGATATGCTACACTAAAAAAAAGTGTCCTTATTTTTCAGCTAACAATTTCACTAGTAGCCAGGCTAGTATTACCACTGAAGTAGAAGCTGGAATTAAATGTCTCTGTCTGTCTTTATCTAGATTTTCATTATCACAACATCATTTTTCTACATATATTAAGAAGAAAAGTCTTTTGCTTTTCTGGTGCACAGTGAGTACGATGTTACTGCAAATATAACACAGTAGATTATAGCACCGCATTTCCTCTGGGTCTTTATTCTCACATTCCTGTTCACCTCACTTAACATTGTAACATAGCTTCATAAAGATTTTTGCATTTATTCCAATGCACCTTTTCATCATCCAAGATGGTCTTTACAGGCTGATTGAAACAATCCATATTTTGCTTCCTGGTGGAGTTATCACATGATGTTACAGGGGAATCAAGGCAGAGGATGGCTGTTGGAAGGTTCTCCTCCCAGCGAAACTAGAAAGGAGATCAGTAAACAGTGATAGTAGGAGCTGATGATGGTAAAAGACACACAGAGTGGAAAGGAGGGATGATGGCCATGACCTGCAGCATGGATGAACATATAGATTTGACCTTAGGTACCAATATGTGACAGGTTTTCTTCACAGTACTGCATTCACCCCTTTGTGAGAACAAGGCAAAAGGTTTTCTTTACTGTTGCTGCTCTATGTGCAATAGGATTACATCACCTCCGTTTTGCTTATCTCAGTACCAAAAGAACTTGCTGAGATGGAAGCACTGAACTATTTCTGCACTGTGTATAGAGTGCTGTGCCATGAATGTCTCTGTAAGATAAGGCACCTGTAGCAACCAAGACAGGACCAGTAGCATCCAGTTTGCACAGCTCCCACCCACACCCTTGTTCAGTGTTAAGCCTAGCATGAGATTCGTGTTATGCTTACCGCTCCGTAAGCCCTTAGATTGCTACTGATGGTAAGGGAGCACTTAACTTTTAAGTACTTCACCAGTGGAGACCGTTCCATGAGACATTAAGGGTATGTCTATACAATAAATTAAACATAGTCAAAATAGTCTCCAGTACTAAGGCCAATTGGCCTGCAACAGCTGTCTCCATATTCTCAGACTTTCCTACCCTCCAAAAACAGGCAAATGCCTTTTAGAAATTGTCCCTGGTCTGCTCTAACTCCCAGGCTATTCCCTGGTATTGTCTGAGGGAGCTGGCTAGCTCGCAGAGGTGAAATTT
The DNA here is from genome assembly GCA_035590275.1 of Ibycter americanus. Lineage (NCBI taxonomy): Eukaryota > Metazoa > Chordata > Aves > Falconiformes > Falconidae > Ibycter > Ibycter americanus. The sequence continues at coordinate 27,455,670 of JAVJGI010000014.1, read as the reverse complement.
ATGGCTCAGACTCTTCTAACAACCTAGAGTGAATTGATTTCTACAGTCAAGTAGTGTTGCCTGGCACTATTTAATTTTCGACTACACTAGGACTCTGCTTTACAACTGGCTTTATACGAACAGTCCTTTGCTTCCATGCAGGGCTCCAGTAATTTAGCTGGAATTCTGCATGATAATAAAGTCCTAACACTGCAGGTGCAATGGGAGTGTTGGGACCAAGTTGAGAGGAAAGATAAAATGTCAGTGAGAGGTGAGAAAAAAATTGGAATAGATAGTCATTGGTTATGAGAAAAATAAAAAGTAGGTCAGTCCCACTAAAGGCACCTGTAAAAAAATGGTTTCAGCAGGATTTTGGTGTGGACAAGATTCCAATTAGCATCTGTAACTTTAGTAACATTTTAACAAAAACAAAGGAAAAAAGAAAGAGCAATAGGAAAAATATTGTTTCTGGTCTTTTAACTTGACTATGGGAAAATACTTTGTTGGCTTTTTAACTATTTTACTCTTTTGCAGTATGTACACACTGTTGCAGAGACCTTGGCCTAACTTTAATGTCTTAGGAACACCAAAATGTTACCTGTGGGTTGAATTTTTTTAATGTACTCTGTTTTCCAGTCATCTCTGCAATTAACAAGTAATTCATGGGAGGAAAAAAGATGTGATGGAGAAATAATAGACCTACTTTCAAATGAAGTTAGTAGTGTAACCTTTCAAGTTATACTGAAGAAAAAATACTTAAAATGTTAAATGAACTGTGGTGGTGATGATAAATCTACAGTCATTCAATAGATGGGCAGAACTGGCTGCTGTTCTGAAAAAAATCGGCACAGGGTGCAGGTGCACCTTAGGAAAGAAGAGCTTGTTCAAAGAGGATCCTGTCCAGTGTCTCTAGCAGAGTTAGATTTTGAAGTGATCATTAATTAGAGCTGATCAGAAGCTGATTAATTTAGCTTCTGGTTTTTTAAATAGATTAGCTTTAGTAAAAAATTCTGTCTTTTCACAGTCAGAAACCCAGAACTGTCTCAAGAAGAAGAAATGCAATTTTCAATAATAAAGATCAGTCCTACAGTGATTTGTGGATCTAGAAATATTTTTTTAAGGTATGAAATAATTTTTTTATTTATATCAAGGAGATAATTGCATACAACAATATAGCTATTATAATACTGCTTCCATCTGAATCTGACTTGAGAGAAATGAAGGGAAATATATATATATATATATGTATGTTGCAGAGAAGGACTCCAGATCCTGTATATGTTAGTATCTTAAAAAGGGCCACAGAAGTAAAAAAAAAGCCTAAAAGAATTGTAACAAAAGTTACAACACTAGGTTAGGTGCCTAAAAAAAGAAGGTATTCAAACAGGATGACCCTTTGGAAGCGCTTAACTTTCTTCCTGGACTAGCAAAGGTGTTTCAGTGTCTGTTGTCTGCTGGCTGTTCAATAGTATCTATTAATTAAATTTAGATGAAACTATTCATCCTTAAAAGACCTCAATTTCTTATAAAAACAGCAAAAATCAAAATAACATCGTCATAACACCAACAAATGCACACTACTTACACAGACTCCACCTCTCATGCCTTCACCACAATTACAACCAAAATTCCCCACAATTATTCTGCTTTCTAACATTTTTGCCTACCAAGTGACTCTATCGCTCCCATCAACCGAACAGGAGAGAAAATAACATAAAAATCTCTGAGTCAAGGTAGGGATGGGGAGGTCACTCAGCAGTTACCATCACAGGCAAAATAGACTCAACTTGGGGAAATTAATTTAATTTATTGCCAGTCAAACAGAGCAGGATAATGAGAAACACAAACAAATGTAAAACACCTTCCCCCCACTCCTCTCTTTTTTCTGGGCTCAACTTCGTTCCCAACTCTTCTACCCTCTCCCCACGAGCAGTACAGGGGTAGGGGGAATGGGGGTTGTGGCCAGTTCATAACACTTTGTCTCTGCTGCTCCTTCCTCCTCACACTCTTCACCTGCTCCAGAGTGGGGGTGCCCCTGTATTGGGTCTGGCTGAGCCCCACAGCAGCCCTCACAGAGCTGTGCTTGTATTGGTAGCTAGAAAGGTGGTGATGACACGCCAGTGTTTTGACGGCTGCTGAGCAGAGCTCACACAGCATCAAGGCTGCCCCTCCAACTTTCTCCCCTCCTCTCACCAGGCTGCAGCTTCCTTCAGGACACATCCACTTTCATCCATGTGGGGTCTACACAGGCTGCTCGGTAGATATCTGCTCCACTGTGGTCCTCCATGGGCTTCAGGGGAACAACCCACCCCACCATGGTCTTCACCACAGGCTACAGGGGAATCTCTGCTCTGGTGCCTGCAGCACCTCCTGCTCCTCCCTCTTCACTGACCCAGGTGTCTGCAGAGTTGTTTGTCTTACATCTTCTAACCCCTCTCGCCCACCATTTTTTTACCCTTTCTTAAATGTGTAATCATAAAGGTGCTACCAACATCACTGTGGCAATGACAGTAGCTGGTCTAATACAGCACAGTATGCTGCCTCTGTGCTGCTGAAATTAACTGTTTTTCAGGGACAGATTTGCTTTTTTGCTACAGGCAAGTAAATTACATTTTATATTGGGTATTTAGTTCCCACTTCAAGAAATGCCACCAACCTTTACTGATCAAGTCGGGAAGTGTGAAATAAATTGGAACTTTCTCTTGTCTCAATTAAACCTTTTCAGCCCATATATGGTTTGAAGGAATTAAAAAGACAAGTTTTCTGACGGTGTTTTAGGGATACTGGCCACAATTAGAGACATTCATCTTGTAGACAGAGGAGTGGCACTACCCTTGTGTAGGCAGGCAGTAAATTCAGTTGTTGCTTTTGAAACCAAGAAGGATCCTGCTGATCCTGGTGTACATGTCCTTTGCATGACCATGAAATTAGAGAGTCCTGGATGAACCAGCAACGGCAGATGAATTTCTGAGATTTCTTAAAATCCAGCAAAGCAAAATACTAGGACCCATAGGATATTCTTTGATAAACTGCTCAGTCTGTTTGTGTTTACAATAAATGTCAGAAGTTTACAATATGTCAGATGAATCACTTAGAAGTGCCCATTTCTCTCAAGTATGGGATATTGATAAGAGGATTAGCCCAGCTGTAGATCTCTGCAACTAAAACAGGAGAAATAAATCCCAGTTTTCACACATTATTGTATACCATAATCACACAGTTATAGGTATTTCTCTGAAGCCGAACAATCCAAGTTGGTATGTTACATATAATATAGACAGAAAATACTATCTGAAGACACCTCCACTATCATCATGAGAGCAGATGTATAAAACACTCTACCTCCCTAGTTTAACTAATTGAAAAATCTAAGGGATTCACCGGTTATCCAAAAAGAAAGGAGAGGCAAAGAGTTTAGGTTATCTAGTCAGAGAAGTAGGTCAACATATTCCCTAATTTAGAAGGAGAAAATAAATCATAATAAGAGCAGCCAATCACGATAGACCTTTTTTCTTACATTAAAGCAAATTATGGAAATTAAGGAAAGATCAGAGAATCGTTGAAAAGTTACAGCTCTCCCTGAGATGTATCAATCATTTTCATTTCTCACATACAAGCATAACACTGTCTCCCTTTTAGGCTGCAAATTAAGAAAATTAATATACAAACATGAAGTTTGAATAATTTAAAAGAGTGTGATGGCTAACCTCATTTCTCTAGTTAATAAAAGGAAAGGAAGTCTTCACAAAATGCTCTTCATTGATGGTATCAGTCCAATTCTGCCTTTCTGGTGGCAACAGAAGTTCAATTTAATGGCTTTGAAAGATCCACCAGTAATGACCCAGAACCAAAATAAGCACCATGCCATTAGCAGACACTCAGCAGGCAGTGAGCAGGTGGAAGATGATTTTGTGGTTCAGACTCAGTTCCTATATATAACAATCCTCAGTTTCCTTTGAACTATCTGAAAACTGCCCAAAAGGAATTAGAGAGGACAGATACTTGCAAGATACCCACCATACTCATTCATGAAGGGACTTTTGTCAAAACATTCCAAGAGCTGGAAGAGGAGGACAGCCATGGAGTTTAGCCTTAGAGTCCAAACAGAGGTTCAGCAATGTGATGTACAGATCCAGATTAGGATCCTGAACCACTGTGAGTCTAAAGAAATGTGTGTCAGACATCTCACTGTATTGCCCAATATGTGACTGAATCAATACTAATAAACACTGGTTTCCCTGGAAATATTCTGAGGCATATTCAGTATACTCATATAGACACCACCTGTGACTGTATTTGGGTGAGCCCCTTAACTCCTCTTTACTTAATTTTTTGTATGTTGATGCCTTATGCAGAAACTGCAGTAATACTGCCTTACACATAAAAGCAAACCTGGACACATACTTTGGGTATTATGTGAATGAATTAAAAAAAAAAAAAATAGTAGAAGTGGCCCATTTAGAGTACTGCATTCTCATATTGCATGCTTTATTTAGAAATGGTTTCTTGAGAAAAAATACTAGAAAAACAACACTTTCTGTATTCTCCACATCCACTACTTTAAAAAGAAAGAAAAATTCTGATCTCAGGGGCAAAAGAGAGGAGTCATAATTTTTATGCTCTTTGGTTAACCTGAGCAATGACCTCTCTGCATGATTTTCTACACTACATGACTCAGCTGTGGGAAAGCATTAATTCTTGCAGGATGTTTCCAAGCAGAATATCTGCATTGACTCCCTGTCTTCTTTCAGTGTTATCTAAGCATCATAGGGTTGATGAATTCTCCTTCTATCTTCTACCTTCTCATAGTACTTAGATTGTTGTGTTTCAAAGTAGAATATAATCCCCAATAAATTAAAAAAAATAATATTTCAGAAGATTTTCCAGAAGGTAAATTATAACTAATAACTTGCTACAGTCATACTCCATTAAAAGAGGTCAGCAGGTAAAACAGGTGCTGTGTTCTGCGGTTTGCTTTGTGCTAGACTGTTCCCATCCTGTACATTTTGTTCCAGAATAAAACCTTGAGGTGTAATATTTCTACTGCATGTAGTGCATTTGTTGGGAAAATATATTGTGAGTTTATACATGGGTGAAAGCAGCTGTCATGTGGCTGTGACCAAACAGCACACCTCCACAGCGGAGGAGAGTTCAGAGAAGGGCAAAAAAATCAATGAGCTCAGGGAAGAATGTACCATAAAGAAAGCTAAACTTATCTCAGCACCAGGGAGGCTGAAGGGTAATGTTGGTTTTAGATAAGACAGCTGCACTGTTAAATCATCAGGCTCCCTGAGATAATACAGAATAATGTCTTTCGAAGCTACACATCCAGCATGCCAGGGCTGGGAGAGCATATACATGGGTCAGCCCAATATAAATTATAAAATCTCGTCAACTAATAGAACAGATCTGGAAGAGAGCTGGATCTGGCTTCAACCCATGCATGCCTTTCTAGGGACTGGGGACGCCCAGCATCGTGACAATGAGCATACAGAAACTGGTAACGAGAAACATGTTTGTACTGTGATTCACCCAGTATACTGCTAGTGGTATATTATTTTTCTGTTGTGATTTCAGTACATTGCTGCATCACTCTGCTAAATCAAAATTCAAAATATACCAAATAAGTAAATTTGACAGTAAACATTAAACCCTCCTCCTAGTCAGAAAATATTGAACTCTGAAAGTGGCAAACGTGGAAATGCTTTTCTTAAGATAGTCAAGGCAAAAGTTAGATCACTCCAACAAAAGTTGAAGTGGGTCAACTGAAATTTCAAATAACAGCATCAGAGTTCACAACTCATGGAAAGCAAGGCATAGGAAGCATACAGTATGTGCCTGGTTCCCATCCCAGTTTTTAAGTCACAAAATGGATCAAGCCTGTCTCTGAGTTCTAGGAATATTCCCATGTCCCAGTCTTTCATTGTTGAGCTGTAGACTGTCTGGGATACTCGTAAAAAATGAGTTACTCCTAAAACTGCAGATTAATAAGTTATCCTACGACAACTTCCATGGCAAAATTGTCTATTATGCTTTTATAGGAAAGTAAAAGAAGACTTGTAGACAGGGACACAATGCGTGCTTGCCTCTGCAAATCAATGTGAACCACTACGCAAAAATAGCTAGCTTTCAAAGCATAAAGAATATGCTTACAAGGATACATTAGATCAAACTGTCAGAGAAAATGTCACTGGGCATTTTAAATGTACAAATAAAATAATTTGGAATACTACTATTTTGGAAGTTTGCAATAATATTATTCCTTTTTTTTTGTAAAATATAGGGAAAAGTAGTAGTGTTTCAATGAAGAAATAGTGTACCAGATGATTCTCCCTTTACTGCTGAATAAAAGAGTGTGATAGCAAATACCACAGCTGTAGTTCCATAGCATAGCATTGAATGCTCCTTGATTTATTTATTTTCTGTGTTTAGTAAGGTGTATATACATTTTTAATAGAGGAAGGGTATTTTTTTTTCTTAAAGGATGTCAGGTTGGGTTTTCTACTGTGGTTTTTAATTGAGAAGAACTTGTCAGTCACTTCCCAAGTGCAAAGTAGAAGTAAAAATAAACTTGAGGCTCTTTCACGCACAGCCTCAAACACCAAAGCTGGTGTATGAAGCCAGCTGGATTTGTTGCATGTGCCATGTCTCTTCACACGTTTCATTGAGTGAGCAAGCCACAGGGGAAACAGGGTGACTCATAAATGAAAGTAACTAACTGCAGTACACTTTGACCAGATGAAATTAGTGAGAGAGAACCTTCTCTCAATAGTAAAGTAAAACTGTTTGGAACAGACAAAACACTATATTTTTTTATTTTTGGTCGTTGCGACATATGTCACAAGGTGAATACACAAAGCAGTAGGTGACAGTCTACATTCCTCATTGCAGTATGCGGGGTGGATTCAGCCACACAAACACATGTGTCTACTGTCACATTAGGCACTGTGGGGGTAGCCTGCCAACTTCTAGTTGAATCTCCAGAAAGTTGTAAGTTGCCTGTAAACATGCCATCAAGTAGGTATCTTAGATAAAACAGGACATTTAAAACAGCACTAAATGCCTATAGGACAACTCAGGCCAGTTCTTACCTTTTTTGCTGAAGTACATACATGTTGGTGTCTTTGTTTATCTAGACACGTACACATGCATGTATGCCACCCACAGTCAAAAGAGATAACCATCAATATTTATGTATGTGCATGCAATTTCCCTTACACAAACACATCAGTCCTCTGAATCCAGCAGTGCCAGCTGCATCCAGAATAAGGCTTTTTCCAGACTGCTGCACCATGTACACCTTCTGACATGCCATGTCACCTCAACTGGCTCTGCAGTGCTCCCTAGGCAATTCATGCACAATGTTACCTGCTCTCCAGGTAACATTATTTTTTTTAAAGTTATGTAGTGATCATTTTAGTACAAGCATATTCTCTTTTTTTCCCTTTAATCTAGATGACCTGGTCTTCTAATGGGGCTGATGGGTTCTTCCAGAGACATGTTAAGCACCATCTGCTTTCACAAACAAATTCTCAGTCACCATTTCCCTGTTGTTGAAATATTGTCAATCATTCGCTAAGACCTAAGATTTTTAATAACACCGAGGTATTTAAAGATCCAGTCTCTTCTCTGCCAGAAAGACCTTTTTTTAAAAAATTATTTTGTCAGCAGACAACATTTGGCTAAGGAGAAATTCACTCCTCGTTACTGAACATTACTCACCACTCATCACAGACCATATTCTGAATCTGTGAATCAAGTGAATCTGTGCATCAAGTGAGGCATAAAGGGGTACTCAGGCTCTCTCCTCAGGTGCTCTACATTGTTGATAGCAGCATGGAGAAGTAACGGTTAATCAAGCATATCACCTCCCTTCTTCTCTTTACTGGGTGTGAATTGGGCACAGTCTTGCTCTTTTCTCCTGTCTCAGAGTGCTAGACAGCGTGTTTGGTTTGATGAGAGGAGGAAGAAAGCAAGTCAGCCTGGGAAGCAGGACTGCACTTTATGTTTTGCCATAGAACAAGGAAGAAACAGAGTCAAGACTCTGCTTTTCAGAGATGGGGGCTCTTTTCTGAGGAACAGTTTCCCCCTGATTGAGCACATACAGACTTAAATCTAAACTGGAAATTGTTGTATTCTGTATGAGCATTGTAGCAGACACAAGTTACATCTACCCAATATATTCAGTTAATAATTTCAAGTGAGTACTGCTTTGCTTTCAATAAAAGGGCTGACATACCTTCATACAATCAAACAGTCATACAATGATTATAAATGTATCCGTATTTTATTTAGGAGAGATGGTTTGTTCCAATTAGAGAGGATTACTGTGCAATAATTGGCATATCTCTAAGGGCTGCTTTCTATGAAAAGGCAATAAAAAAACCTTAAGTCTGAAATGCAAATTGCATTTAAACCAACATTTTTATTCTATTACAGTAAACTCTGATCTCAGTTGGAAGGAATTGTGTAATGATTATATTTTTGTACAAGATGGGAGGAGTGGTGTGGGATATTTTCCACTACAGATCTCCTTGGATCAGTCATGTTGGATGGACTTCATTTCACCTGTCTTTAGCCAAATAAGTGTTAGTTATTTGGTTTAATCTAATTTTCCTGGGTTGCATGGAGACAGATGGGCACCCACAAAAGACAGCTGAGCCACCCTCAGCTGTTCAGCATCTATGGGATGGATGAATTGTACTCCAGATCATCTTATGTCTTCCCAGTAATTATAAAGAAGGCATAAATGGCTAGTTTAGAACAGATGCCTAAATTTTACATAGCTGAAGTTATGCTACATGGATCCCAGTCTTTGCCTCAGTGTGACTCAGTTCTTCATAGTACTGCAATTTCATCATTAGATTCATGCTTGTATGGGGTTTGTGTGGCAAGGCTTTGGTAGCGGAGGGGGGGCTACAGGGGTGGCTTCTTTCAGAAGCTGCTAGAAGCTTCCCCCATGCCCCATAGAGCCAGTGCCAGCCGGCTCCAAGATGGACCCACTGCTGCCCAAGGCTGAGCCCATCAGAGATGGTCGTAGCACCTCTGGGATAGCGTATTTAGGAAGAGGGGAAAAAACCCAACAACTTCAGCTGGAGAGGAGAAGAGTGAAAATACATGAGAGCATCATCCCTGCAGCCCCCCAGCCAGTGCCGGAGGGGCAGGGGGCGCTCCAGGCCCGGGGCAGAGGTTCCCCTGCAGCCCGCGGTGAAGCCCACGCTGAGGCAGGCTGTGCCCCTCAGCCCG
>JAVJGI010000014.1:27427683-27446290 GCA_035590275.1 Ibycter americanus | reverse complement strand
TGGGGCAGGTTTGCTGGGGGGCTGGTGACCCCGGGGGGACCCAGGCTGGAGCCGGCTGGGCCTGAAGGACGGCGCCCTGAGGGGGGACCCATGCTGGGGCAGGGGGTGAGAACTGCAGCCTGTGGGAAGGACCCACATTGAAATTTGTGGATGACTGTCTCCCATGGGAGGGATCCCATGCTGGATCGGGGAAGAGTGTGAGGACTTCTCTCCTGAGGAAGAAGGAGCAGCAGAAACAATGCACGGTGAACCGACCACAGCCCCCATTCCACGTCCCCTGCACTGCTGCAGGGAGGAGGTTGTGAAAATCAGAAGTAAAGTTAAGCCTTGGAAGAAGGGAGGGGTGGGGGAAAGGTGGTTTTAATATTTGGGTTTGTTTCTCATTATTCTACTCTGATTTATTGGTAATAAATTAAACTAATTTCCCAAAGTCCAGTCTGTTTTGCCCATGACGATACTGGATGAGTGATCTGTCCCTGCCCTTTTCTCTGCCCACAAGCTTTTCATTGTATTTTCTCTCCCCTGTGCAGCTGAGGATGGGAGTGATAGAGCAGCTTTGGTGGGCACCTGGCATCCAGCCAGGGTCAACCCATCATAATGCTGGTAGGTTTTAACTTTAATCCACAAGAAGTTCTAAATATACTTCGACTATATACATCTTTACTTACAGGGCAGTTCCACTGACATCAGTTCTATTGTTCATATAATAAGAGAGCATCATTCATTGACCTCTGTTTTCTAGGGGAAATTTATTTCCACTTCCTTTGTGCTTTGTTCATTCTCTCTGGTCTTTTCTAAAGATAATAAAGAACTAATTTTCCAATAATTTAAAAAAAGGAAATTAATAAAAAGTTCTACATTTCCAGAGTATTTCCAGAAATGCCAACTGTAACTCAATACAAGACAAGGCAGCAACTAGTAAAAACATTATAAACATCCACCTGCAAATTTTTAAAGAGTTGATAAGGAGTTCTCCAGTTACTGAATACTGATTTTCAGTAATTCTTGCAATATTGGGAAGGTTCCTGAAAACTGGAAAAGGCTAATGTTGCACTTACAGTGTTGCTCAAACAAAGTAATTAAAAATAGACCAATCTGACCAGCATCAGTAAATACAGGAATGGCTGACACTCTGTTAATGAACAATTAAGAGAATGATTAATGATTTATGGAAAACCATTAGATCTTTTCCATGTAGTTTGCTCTTTTAATGATCCCGGGTTAGTTATTAAAGGTAATGGATGCTGGTGTAGCATACCTTCACTTCTGTAATGATCATGACTCAATATTGCTTGACATTTTGATTAAGAACTAAAATGATCTGAAATTAACATGATGCACCAAATGCATGCATTAAAAATAGCCATGACAGATCTCAGAGATAAGTAGAGAATCAGCCAGTGTGTTTCTGAGAGAGCAGAAGGATCTGCAGGAGTGAGTTCTTAGCTTTTTGAAACATGCAGTTCTTTTCAATAACTTAGAATAAAGCAAAACCACTGACAAAGTTTGCTGATGGCACATATTTTTGGAAAATAGTAAGTACGAAGGGAGAGGTTAAATTCCCCAGGGCTGAGCAAATGGATTGCCTTGTCTGCTGAATGGAAGCAGAACACATGCTTTTTTATTCTGTCAGTGGAAGTTAAACATCTGGAAAATAGGTGTTATTGAAAGGACAGGAGAACTTCTGCTGGTTGGCAATGCTTCTGAAAAGGACTCTGGGGTGATGGAGGAACAACAGCTGAACTCTTACAGAACGTCTGTAAGACCAGCATACAGACCCAAGCAGTACTTGGGTGGCTACATTTCCTTTGTACTGGTGGAGCTGTGACTGTCATCACACCCACATATACTGGTCACAATTTGTGAGGGTTGTTGATAGCCTGGAAACTGAGAAATCAAAAGTCTTGCCTTGTAATGGCATCCTGGGAGTGGAAGCTACTTCGTTTATCAAAACCTCTAGAGTGATAAAGACTTCCCTTCAGTACCTATACTCAGATAACTGGATAACGGGTACTTCAGTCCAGCAGCCAAAGATATAACAAGATCCAATCCATACTGGAAGTTGGATTAGACAAGTTAAGGCTAAAATAAAGATGTATTTTTTACAGTTTTCAGCCTAATTACTCACTGAGAAAATTTACAATAGCTCCCAGGGCACATTCCTGACACTGAACGTTTAAAACTAGGATGCGATAGTCATTTTTCAAAGTCTAATTCAACAAAAATCTGGTGAAATGTCATGGTTGATGTTAGAACCAGCCAGACTGTTTTCTTCCAGGAACTCTCAGTTGAGTTTTTTAAGCAACAGTGAATTAATGAAGTTGACCTAATAGATGCAGATACATTTATTTTTGAAAATGTTTAGAAGCTTTTAGCATCCAAAGTTCAGTCATTTGCTCAAGGTCATGCAGAATGTGTGCAGCAGAATCTGACACTAACCCATGATCTCCAGTACTCTCAATATACTCTTCTTTCTTGCTATTTGAGGATCATTCAGATCCAGCAGTGTCCCCGTTCTGAAAATCATGAGTGTTGAAAATAAGCAACAGAAATACAAATGCAGTTGCAAAAGCTTTTGTTTCTCATTAATTTTCAAATCACTTTTAAGCTGATAAAGCACAATTCAATCCGCATTGGATGCTATGCATAGTTAACTTACTTGGGGTGGGGGTAAGGATGTTATTACTTCAAAAGAATTCTTTACACCTAACTTCAAAATCTTTAGTTTGCATGCTTTTTAGCTCTGATTTTTGTTACAGATTTGCTAAGACATGTCATGCAGGCCATCCTGTTTCGTGCAGTACAGCCTCTACCTAATCCTTGTCATACAAAAAATTCTCTACTACACCAACAGCCATCACCTCAGTCTCCAAAATGGCCCACGAAACCTCTGAGAAGCACTCTACTGTTTACACATACTTTGTTTGTTTAGCTGAATGCTTGGCATCATGATACTATCTTTCTTATCTTTAAATATAAGGGAATGCCATTCTTTAAAGGATATCGATCTTTGATGTTTTACATTTGACTGGAACTCACACCCAGGCATAAGACAAATTTAAAAGTAAAAGAGATGTACATGCAGAACTCAGAGTTTGAGATTTGGACTAAACACAATTGTGCCCAAGACCCTTGTGGTATACCAAGACATGTCCTATGAAGCACATGGGCTTGGACAGATGGCTGGCATCACAGGAAACAGAGACAAGTGTGCAAAGACAATAAAATAAATATAAAATTGAGCTTTAATGCATTGTTTCCTCAAGTCCACCTACACTTCAGATGTTATAAAAAATCAGGTCTCGTATAACCTAATTATCTATCTGCCCAGATACAATGATGCATTTCAGAGGATCTTTGTGGCACATTTTTTTAACCTCAGCTTTATTCTTTTTTCGTTTGTTTAAAAATGAGCCATTTTCCCTTAGTGTGCATGAAAACTAGAAAGGAAATGTAAGTCACCTATTGTAGGTATTTGAGGGTTTTTTTCTAACTACCTAACAACAGGTAGTTAAGAAAAACAGACAATGGAAAAAGAGAAAAGTGGGAGAGCAATGTATTTTACAGGCACATTAAAAATTCTCATCTGTGCATCGGTAAAGGTGTAGGTGGCTGAAATCTGTTAGGCATGTAGTAACCTAACAAGAAAGGGTTACTCAGTTTCTTTCTTCATGTAGAGCCAACATAATTGCTCAGTACATTAAAACATTACCTCAAAGGATCCCAAATATTTGTTAGCGTGGGTGTTTCTTCCCCCGTAAAAGTGGGCTCAAATAAGAACCATTCACCCACAGCCTTCCTGACAAGGAAGCTGGAGACATGAGAACTCATGTGTCAGCCAGCCTGCAAACCAAGTCTGGCTCATCAGGCTAGGCAATATGCAAAAGAAAGGTCCTTGTTTTTCTCTATCCCATATCCAGTTCACTGAGGAATTTCTTACTGTGGTCAGGAGGGCTTTCATAATATAGGGCTTGTGCTTTGGTATTTCAATCTAGCACAGTATAATCAAAAGTTACCGGCTTTGTTTGTTTTATCTTCACTCTATGCTGTTATATTACAAAAGCATTACAGAAGATATCATATGTTTTGGGATCTGGGATCATTATTTACAGTGCAGGAAGCAGATTGTGAACATCCCATAACAGACTTTGTATATGTCCATATTGCTTGTTAGGGGTGTTTCTTCTTAAGCACATTAGTCAAAAGGAATGCTTTCAAAGGATCCAAAAATACTCAGTTCAACCAGGGGCCGAGGCTTTGGATCCAGAATGGTGGTTACCTTTAACATTCTGCAAGTTGTGCTACCTGAAGAGTGTGTCAGCCCCTCGTTGTAGCAGCAGGACCTCTTTGTAACCACATTCTAGGGAGCACGGCATGCTATGGGAAATGGTAGCTGTCCTTTCACAGACACTTTTTTCCTTAAAAATAGCACTGAGCAAGGAGATCAAAGATTGCTGTCATGGGAGGTGTTATCTTATTTTTGGTATTGTCTTATTTTACCAGGTAAGCAAAAGAATAGCAGAAGTACCATATAGCACATGCCTTTGCATCTGCTCATAATGCACAGCTCGCATCCGCTGAACACCTTTAACAGCCGAGAACAGCCGCAATGAAACAGAAAGAAGAAGAAAAAGAAGAAAAAGTAAGTGTAATTTTCCCTGGGAAACCAAGTTTGAAGCAGTTCCAGGATCCCTAGTGCCCGAAGGCTCTGACTTTATGTGAGCTGGAGCTCAGCCCCCACTCAGCTATGTTTTTCATGTGAGCAACTTCATGCCTTAGTATCCTAAAACTGTCAGTCCTGGAATAATCCGTAGCTATCCCACTGTCACACACCCTGCCATTCTGTCAGGCAGACTGTTGTAGGTTTAGGAACACACTGCTTCCAGGGCCTTGAAGCAATTCATTTTCATTTCCAAAGTAAACGTGCCAGATTCCTTAACACAGATCTAGGAACACTGAAAACACAAACTTCTTTGTAGGGCAGTTCATCAAGCATCCAGACAAAAATACTTCTAACGTGACATGTTAGAAAGTAAACAGTTCAAGCTCAATGAAATAGAAGTTTCTGCCAAAATAGATTTAGTTGAATCTTTCCCTACTATGTCTAACTTTGTAAGTCATAAACATTGAATAAATTCACTACACTCATATGGTCAGCTAGGGGCATTTCTGCAGGGCAATCAATTTCTTGGGGTGTCTGTCCAAGTGGACAACACATATCTTGTAAGGAGATCTTTGGAATAAGATTTTAATAGCTGAGGCAATAAATCACTACGGTTTATTTCCTCTATACAGTGTTTATTTTTTACATTCTTAACTTTTGTCAATCGTATTTGTTTCCCTTGAATTTACTTTTTTTTCTTGTGATGTCTGAAAACCCTGTGGCTAGAAGTATTTGTTGTTTCAATATCTTTCTGATGGTAAGACATCATCCAAACTGGAATATTGTGCATCTCTGTTACAGGGAAAGGACCACTAATAAGTAATCAACATCTGAAAAAGAGAGTTTATGTAAGATTTATTACCGAATCAGACTTCAAAGCAGCCTCAATGTGTGCCAAATCTCCTAATGAACACCATTTTTCATCTTACTGTATACTGTACATGATCCAAAGCCCTGCATGCACTTTCTGAAAATGAGAAGAAAGCCAGCCATATAACATGTTACGTATAAAAACAGAAGTGCAAAATGTCGAGTCCCTAACTCATAAGATCCATGAGAATAGTTCTGACACATCAGGAAGCACGACTGACTCAGGGTTTGTACCCTGACCTTCTGCCACCCTAGTGAAGACAGTCGAGTTGTTACTGAAACTGTTCTTCTGTGGAATTTTACAGTCCATTTTTAAAGCTAATCAGCATAGATTTTGAAACACCACCCTCCAAACTGTGGCATCTGAGGAGCCAGTTCACAAGAGTCAACCTGCATAGTTGAGGCAGCAAAGGGGACCTGGGGAGCAAAGCTGTTCAGCTGTCCCACTGTCAGCAATCCCTACTCCTCAAAAGCCAGACCTTGAGTGGTCTTAGCAAGATTGCTGCGCCTCTGTACCAGCATATTCAGACTAAGAACATGTCACATTGAATCTCTGCCCTATCTTTATAATGCTCAAGAGCAGGTTTTTTCTCCCAGAGTATCTTAACAGCTACAGCAGTCTAAATGTGCCATTTGCCCTCGTACAATCACCCATTGAAAAGTAATGCAATCAGGACTTGGCTCTTCTTTTTATTTCAAGCTGATGAATCCTCTGCCTGGCTATGGTCTCCTTTCCACTATGACTCATGTCCTCCCGTGTCTCAGTGACCATTTTTATGTCAGCATTTGAGATTTTTATTTGGTCTGAAAATAGTATAACCAGCAGAGATTTATCGGTTATAATTGTTAACTGACACACCTGCCACTCAGTCAAAATGGTTAACTCAATTCCTTATAAAAATCCAACAGCTTAAGGAATGAACTTCAAAAAATGGAATGTGTAGACTGTTAGATGCCAAAAGTTTATGCATTCATGTCTCAGAACAGGCTCAAATGATCAAAGTATACTTAAGATGCTCTATCATTACAAATTGTTCTCATCTACAAAATAAGTCGCTTTTTGAGAAAAAGATTTTAGGGAAAGTTTTTGTACCTGAGGGCATAAAAGAAGCTACTTATGAGTACAAAAGGAAAAACGGTGTTAGGAATTTAAACACTTGGACAAGAAAAGACTAGCAGGTAATGTTGATGATGGTGACCGCTTCCCTAAAACCTAGGCTCAACATCTGCAAGTTTTTCTTTTCAAAGTTATTTTTCATATTCATTAGCACACTGATCTTTATCACTGGTTTTCAGAACAATGGGTCATGTTGGCTGGAATATCGAGAAAAATGAAGATAAGTAATATAGAAAATATGTTATTCTGATGTTTGCATCCCCAGACTGGTACTCCCTCTGGATTTCAATTTCTTCTTCTTTTTTTTTTTTTTTTTAATTATTGCTGCACACAAAGGGTAATTTTCTAGGGCTTGATACTTTTTGTTCTTTAAGAAACATTAATTTATAATTAGTAGATAATTTAACAAAGAGTTTGTAAGTTCTAATTGTTTAAAATTGACTCTAGGAAGATTTGTAAGTTTGAACTCTGCTGTTCCTGATGCAGTGGATGACAGCGGAACTCTGCTAATGAATCTAAAAGTAAATGCAAATGGAAACAAACATTTCAAAGAAAGCTTCCATTTCTGACATGCCATGCCAAGGACTGCCACAAAGGTATTTATCATTACAAAGGAGCATAAACTTTTATTATGTGCTGTTTTTCCTCCAGAAAATGCTGGTTTTCCAAAAGCAAAATGTTTCTGTGAATATGTGGCTTTTGATAAATCTTCCTTGATTTCCTGCTAAGTATTCTTCTTAGCTCCTCGGCCAACACCATTAAGCCTGTCACAGACTGCCCTGGTGGGTGTCCCTCGGGCCTCCTGGCAACCGTCTCAGCTGGCTGCCCATGTTGGTGGTTGCAGCAGGCAGCCAGCCCACCAGCCCGGACAGGTCCTGTGCTCCAGGCACAGGGCTGATGCTTGGTCTTCAGAGTGTTTTTTCTCCATGGCCTGGGCATCCCTTTTCCATTTGATAGCTATTCTACAATGGTGGGCAGTGCAAATGCTGTGCCAGTATCATTTGGCTGCTAATCATTCCATAAAGCATACATTATTTTTCCAACACTTGGCATGCCAGTAAAGTGACCCTCTGCACAGAGTAATATGCACATGGTGATCAAATTTGGAGGCACGTTTTCAAGACTTTTCCTCATATAAGAGCTGCTGTAGAGGCTGCCAAGCCCCTATGGACTGGCCAAGGAGGCAATACTTATCTACTCTACCCACCAAAAGTCTGTAATGTGCACACACACCCCAAGAGACAGCTTCAAGTAAGTGATGTTTCAACTTGTTGGCCACATTTTCAGTATCCCCCACTAAAACAGTGTTTTTTCCAGTAAGAAGCAAAACTTAGACATTCAGATATGTTTTACAATATTTTCCATTACATTTTCTAAATACATATAAGTAAATTTCTAAAATAATGTGCCAATTTGAAACAAGAATCTGAAACTCTTTGACTATAAAGATTAAACATTTATTTTTGCTAAAAACCGTGGAAAAACTAACACATATATACATAGCTTAAATACATTTATAGAAAAAGTTGAAAACCTTTCCCCAAATTTTATGCTGTTTTAGTAGGCAGCATTCATATAGATTGCGATGAAAAATATACTATGCTTAGAACTTCCTCACTGCACTGTTAAAGACTACCAGACAACCTAAATCAGGAGAGAAAAAAAAGAGGAATTTGAATTTTTAAAAATAAAATACACATATTATGTGAAGCTCTCCTGTAGTCTCTAGAAACAGCCTGGGTTGTAACCTTTAAGATATCAGTTTTAAATTAATCTTGAAGAATGTAAACTTTGAAAAGCAACAGAGTTGAAAAGGTGTGGGAATCATGGAAGTATTTAAAATGGAATTTCAAATAAAATTATTTTGAAAATTATATTCCTGTGGACTCAAAAATGTGTTTAGGCTGCAATACAGATCTTTCTGGTTTTGCTCGGATGCTTTTAGAAATTTAATTGACTTTAAAAACCTCATAAATTCAACACAATACAAATAATGAAACAAGAAGGAGTGAGAGTGTCAGGAACAAAATAGCTACCATATTTCTTGGTGTGATGAAAAATACAGACTTCTCGAACAAAAATGTTACTTCTTCCAAGCTGATGATGTGCTAGTTTTTAGACCAATATAAATTGAACATAAGGGAGAAATGGGAGAGAACTGGATTCCTGGCTTAGTGGGAAGGCATTCAGTTGGATTTATTTATTTTTTCTTCTACACTAGAACAAGACCAAAAAAGTCAGCATGTCTTATGAAACAAAATTATTACGGAAAAAATAAAAGTCCCCACTTCAGGCTAATGAGCATTTTTTTCTCACTTAAATTTCTCACTTCAAATTAAATTTTTAAAAACCCTGTCCTGGTCTGAATCTTTCATAATGCTTGGCTTCCACCATCCAGTGATTCAAGGTGAATGTTGCTTTCTTCAAATTGCTGACAAAGAAAGATCCTTTGGGAGCAAGGATGGGAAGAAGGCAGAGAAGAGACGAACAAAGGGGAAGGACAAACAATAAATGGAAATTTCCAGCAACCCTTTCCAGAAGATTCAGCTACACCCAGTCTTTATTATTGCTGCTGTACCTGGTGGTACAAATCAAAGTTCTTCACCTTTCTCAAAGCTGCTTGGCTTTCTGCAGAATGAACTGAAACCAAGAAAAAGGTGTTTTCAAATTCTCAGTTTATATTAATCTCCCCAAACCCCTCAACATGAAACGGGTGCTATTCCTAGCAATCTGTCACTGCTATTTAACCACCTTTAACACATCTTAACAAAGTGTTTCTTCACTGAAGTACTCTGAATACTTGTGTGCTTGCTGTGCTCTGATTTTTATTCTTTGAAATACAAGACCTTCATGAATTAGGTTCACATGCTTCTCAGTAACTTAAAGTGTGTTGTGTCCTCTGTACACAATAACTGCCACTGTGAATTTTTCCAGAAAAAAAGGATTTTCATCTTTTTCATATCTCAGCACTCCGTATCTTCTTTCATGTCTCCAGCCATCTCCAAGGAACAGAGGTGTGCAAAACCAAGAGCCTTTAGGATCTCTGCCTGTTCTTTAAGCTCTGTGGAGTATTTTCTGCTGAATTCCAGAGTGTGGAAACAGTAAAATCTCAATCCAAGGCATTCTGCTGTTTCTGTGCCTGGCTGTTTTGCAACCATCTCCCTTTTGTGTGATCTACCCCAGTCCTCAGCTCCATGCTCTGCCAACGTGGGCATCACCTGGCCCGTGGTATCAGTGTGTGCTGGCAAAGAGGACGCATGGGTCGCTGCTTGTAATTCTGATTTCTGATGACAGAGTCCCTCTCCTCCCCATCCCTTTCCTTTAACAGAAGAAACACTCAGGAACATGCAGGTTGTGGGGACCTACTGCTACTGCCTCTTGTCACCAGAGACTCAAGGTTGTTCCAAGGTGGATTTTTGACTGTGAAGCTGCAACTCGACAGTGCGTCAGTGGTCATCGATAGTTGGGGTTTTCCCAGATCTTCTGTAGATCAGGGCTTTCACATAGTGCAGAGGAAGACAGGCCTGATACAACAGCAGAGGCCTTGAGAAGTGGAGACGCAGGGTGCGGAATGGGGGAGTACGGGGATGGCACGGTAAGAGATGGGGCAGAAGATGGCACTGGAGACCTTATGGCTATAAACAACTCACCAGTGGTCAGTTGCAGAGACATTGGTCTGGACTTCAACAAAACATATTTTGGGGGTTGAATGACCCTGAATGAATCCTAGAGCAAGGAAGAAGAAACCATCAATATGGGCATGCTAACCATCCCATCAAAGGGCTCCAGACACTGACAGCTTCGTGTAGCAGCCCCAGCGCCAACACCAGGATGAAACCAGTGAGTTTACGACCCTGAGGAGCAGAGGAAGAGTGAGCAGAAAACCAGGAAAAGGGGTAGAAAACAAGAAGAGCATGTATAACAAGTTTAACTGCATTATTATCCTTACTGGAAAATTTTCTGCATAGATGTATTCTTTCCCTTTCTGCAACAATTACTCTTGGATTAGCAATGATTCTTCAATTAGACTGTTAAGATTTTAATTACACTAACAATAAACTCTTGACTTTTACAGAAGATGTGTTTCCTCTTTTCCCAAAACCAATCTTTTTTTGAGTGAAACACCAGCCCCATATCCCAATAAAGAAGTAAGAAATGTACTTACTGGTATAAACAGTAAACTACGTTATTACGACAAGAAGACATGGGTGTTGTCAGAATAGCATCCATCGGTTGTAATATTCATACTGGGGCAGGCCACTACATGAATCCTTGAAAAATGTCCTTTGACTCTGCCCCTAAATGTTACCTGCTGCAAAATGATACATCCAGAAAAAAACAAGCAAAATGTATCATTATATGGAGCTGTGTATGAAGCTGTCTGCCGCTTTGCCTTCTGCTGAAACAGTCTCAAATGACATTAAAAATCCAAGTATCTCTCTTAGCTAACAGACATCTGCAAAACATAAGCAGTGGATTCAGCTCATTCCTGGATTTCTGTGCCTATCTGAATGGAGTGTTATTTTTCTTTCACGAAGAAGACTATCGGACCCTATGTTTTGAGTTTTGTTACTTCTAAAATATTCAGGGTTTAAAGCCCACAGCAAGTCTATAGTTTAAAATGCTTGTTTCTCGAGTATGTGAAGACTCAAATAAAATCACTAAATATATCAAAAGAATAAGAATTACAGGCTATAATCCATTACCCCTAAGAGTCACCATCTATCACAGCCAATAGCAAGTTATTAGTGTCAGAGAAAAACTGTCATTCCCCTTGTCAGGATAAATTCTGCACAGACTGTTATTCAATGAAAAAGCCATCATACTCTCCTTAATCAGTAGACAATAGTAAATTAAGACAAAACGCAATGATGTTTCTTTCTTTAGTCACAATTTAAGGAGAAACAAAAAGTCTACAGTCTACAGAATGTTAACATGGGACTGCAGGGGACACAGCACACTGGTGGATGCCATATGTAGAGTGCAGCATTTATTCTATAGGCCTATGAGACAAAAGATACCACCAGAAATAAAGGACAACTGGTCCAATTGCAAATGGTAAATAAGTTAACTTTTCTGATAGTGGAAATCAGTAAGACAGTCAAAAGCCATTGGACATGTAAACGAAACAGGAAAATCAGATCTATTGGGCATACTTTGAGCTTGATCTCTTTCCTAATGATTCTGTTTGTATTTTAATAGACTGGCTCTTACTTCAGTGGTGTAACCCTAGGCTGGTGCTGGTAATGAGATTATTCAAGATTTTTATTCATAGACCTGAGGAAGTTCCAAGTATTGTGACTAATATATTCTGCTGTGGCACCCCTTCAATAAATACACCATTAATTTCTTTGTTTTTTCCTTAGCTAAAAATAAGTAGTCATGATTTACACAGTACTGTCAGCTCAATGCATATTAATTATGGCTGTAGGAATTCCTGTCAACCTCTCTGAGCCCTCATGGTTTTAGGAGGTTTGGCTTGCTGCAGAACCATTTTTTTAGTTGCCATTTTGACACTGATAATTCGTGCTGCAAAAGATATTTTCACTATGCTCCCTTTTTCAAGATATACTTTACAAGGGTTATTTTGTTACCTCCTTTCCGTTTTGTCTGTTTTGTCTCTGGTTAAAATTACATCCTACAGATGCAAAGGACTGACAGATTTTGTATGAGAAAAGAGAAATCCAGTCTCAGAAGATATGATTTTAACACTAGACTCAAATCAGTAATCATAAGTTTTACGAGCTCCTACGAGTAAATGCAACTCTTCTACTCTCACAGAAAGCTACAAACTAAATCAAGTCTTTGATCATGAAGTAGACCTTACTCACCTCAATAAATCATGCGGGAAGTTAAGGCATTTTGGCAGCCTATTTGTCAGAAGACAAGTTATATGAAGACATGTAAGCAAATGTAATAATTTGTTCTGTTTTCTGCATTCTATTCACTGATTTGGGGAGGTGGGGAAATGCCTCCAGACAAACAAAATGTGAAGGACTATCCCCTTCAAGATTGCTGCTGGAAGGAAACCACCACATTTTTGGCATTGAGAAGAATGTTACAACTGATAATTCTCAAAGCAAACCTCAATCTTTGAGCTTTTTCAATAAAATAAAATTTAAAAAGTAAAAAGATTTTTATGTTCATTCTGTTTTGCTTAAACAGCTAATCTGGTTTTTACATATCTACCACTGTTCCCACAGTGTTTTGCTCATAGATTCATGGCTTGGCTAAGCTGATGATTGGCTATTAGCATATGTGATTATTTCAAGGCTCATTATGGCTCTGACTTAGCATATTGTTCTGTGGGAGATGGTGAACTTCCTCTGATCTCCCCATGTCTGATCTCCAAGATGAACAGCTTCATTCTTCACCTGAAAGTAGGTCTGGAAATCACTAGACCCCTCCATGAGCTGATGACATTCACCATAATGTGAGAAAGGATTTTTTTTAGTCTGAAAAGTATTTTTTTCTAAATTTAGTGAATTAGCTTTCACCCAAATCTATTCTCTCAACTGGCTGAATGTGAAGGAAGAAGACTAAAATCAGAGATTAAATGCATTTGAGCTGCTGTGGAGCCATCAGGGAAGAGTTTTGTTTTTTATATCGAAAGTTAATAACCTCTGATTCTCCCCTTTTCTTTTTCAGGAAAAATATTATATGGTTTACAGCAAAAAGAGCTTGAGAGGTGAATCAGAATGGTATAATATTGGTAGAAGTGCTTTTGCTTTTGAAAACATATGGTAGAAAATCATGTAACGTTATGAACATTACACTACCCTGTGAATACAGCTCACAGAACAACATGCCTACCTTCAAAGATTACTTCTGAAAATGCATTGTAGAAAGTTGTGATGGACATGAAGGCCTTCTGATTGCATTGCATCTGTTCTAAACAAATGAAAATGTTTCATTGATTTAAGGACTTTTTAATTTTTTTCATTTAAAACCCAAAGAAGGAGTTTTGTGTCAAAAATTCTTGCTTGTTTTTCCAGCTGCATCAGTTCATCTAATTACAAAAAATATCCCTTCTCTTAAAGTCCTGTTTTGGTGGATATAAATGCTGAAGGATGCTGATACATGCATCAAACCTACATATATGCAAGTCAATAATCAATCAATACACTGGCTGAGCTAAGTTGATACAGTACTATTTACCAAATTTTGTACCTATAATTTTAAATATTCAGTGCTACAGTGCATTCAAAATGTTAATTACTAACTAGATCTGATATCAATTATGATTTTTCAAGAAATAATTGTTGCCATATTCCTCTTTTTCAGACATGAAGACAATCTGCTATATATCTAAATTGCTACCTTTGGTTTTATGCTGTTTAACAACAAACTGTATTCTGAATCAGTCTTTTTTAATCCTTCATGTATAATTGAAGCTTAAACAATTTGATACTAAATCTTTTGATGTTATATCTGTTCACAATGATAAATCATTGTTCTGCTTCTTTGTTCTGTCAGGATGTGAATAAATAAATCTGATATAACTGTGAAAATTATTTGCATGTTTGGAAGACTATTAAACTTAGGGAAATTGATTTATTTGCACAATTCAAAGGAAGCTGTATTTGTATTCCTTTTAGAAGTATGGCTCATCTCTATTCTAGTACATAAGTGTTCACTATTAAAAACATCCCTAAAAAGTTATCAAGACTCATTTGGAGAAAAAAAGTATTTCTAAAGTTATTGTATCATAAAATATAAGAAGTCATAATGTTTTAATTAGACGTGTAACTGTGGTATAAAAATAGACCAACCTCTAAGATCAGTTTGTATGACGTTACAGATATGTAAAAATCAGTTTGGGGGGTTAAGTACTACATTTGGAAACAAAATAGTTACATGCTGTAGTTATAGCGTTAAACTGCTGACTTCCTTCAAATGTCCATAAAGGAGAAGAAAGCACATGTGTTCAAAAGTTTTTTCAAGCATTATTAAGTCTAGTGTTGTCTAATTTGATCATGGGCTCCATTCTGTTAGCCTTCCTCATCGTAATCCATTTATTGTAAGGGACTCTTCCAGGACTAAACCTTTAGTCTGCCTGAAAGCATTAGCCTTCATTTTGTAGAACATTATTATCTGATTGAGTATGTGTCTGTATTACTGCTTAATATGAAAACAATACATTTTTCTATGCATATATTTGTTTTTGACATTTTTGACCCTATATTATATTTGTAGTCATCATTTTAATACCTTGTATTAACTTATAAATAAGGATATTATAGATACCAGAAAAGTAAATTAAGTGCAAATAAAAATCCAGATAAATCCGGTTAGGAGCTATGTTCAAGCTATGCAGAAGTGTGCAAATACTGGGTTTTAAAATCATGGTTGTATTACAGACGTGAGAGCCTTTCCTAGTTTCCGACTTGATCTGCATACCCTGATAACATCTCGCTATTCGAGGAGGAGCCATCATATTTTTTACTGTAGTCAAGGACCATGATTCCAGGGTACATTACAATATGCATTAGTCAGTAAGTCTAGATGCAATCTATATGACTGGCAGCAGCTATTAATTTTCCTTGTGGCAGAACTTAATGTTCGAACTAAAACCAGCTTTCAAGACAAATTCAGCATTGGATCTAGATCACATTAACTTCCCACAGGTCATAAAAAAGCACATGAATCGGTGAAAATTAAAATCCAGACTGAATTCAGAGCTATCATACTATATACTATAGTTTATAGTATCAAACCATATCATAGTATTATTATACTGCAGTATAGTATCATAATACATTACACTGTTTGGAGAATGGATCTAAACAGGGCTATAAACTCCTTTAAATCACTGAAAAAAAAATTCCAAAGAGCCAAGAAAAAACTAAAAATGTTTAGCCCACATCACAGATTGTCTTTTACAGGCACCTTTCCAGCCTACAGACCAGCTGTTGAGCTTTTGCCCTTCTGAGATCTAACTAAAACATTTCTCCTGTTTTGTAGGAGCGTGACTGCCTTTACAAGATGATGGCAGGAATCTGGAGAAGTGGGGATGTGCAGAGGAAGAAAAAGAAAGGCACAGATTCAACCCATTCCTGGAAGCTATCAGCGGTGCTTATTTCTGGTATTATGCCCATTTCATCCTCCAAGTGCCTCTTCAGCAGTGTGTTGTGTTTTTTTTCTTTTTTTTATTTAATTACTTTCTTTGCAGGTTTTCCAGCCAGCGGCTGAAATGGGACAGCACTATGCTACCATACTCTCAGATCCCACCCCCCTCATCTGAGAGGAATTTCTCTCTGGCTTCTCCTTGAAAAAGGCAGATAGCGATACACATGTTGGGTAAGAGCATCCCTAAACCTTCCTTCCTTCCTTCCCCAAAGCAGATGCTGTTAACTGATAGGTAGGCAACCAAGAAACTGAGCGAAACTTAATGTGACGCAATTGATTACCTTTCTAATTAGACTGACATTCAAAAAGATAAGCCTACATGTTGTGAAAAAGGCATGACAATCTGTGTGACCTAAATTCATCTCTGTAGAAGTAAAAGTGCATCCACGTGGAAGAGCTGTCCTGCTTCCACAGGACAATTCCTTACAGCATTTCCCCTCAACCTGTTCTGATAAGACTTTTAGCTTTACTATCGTTTGGGTCCCACGTGAGCCGGTCAGCAGGAGCCTGCTCTGACTAAATCATTGTTGTCCAGGGTTGCTAGGAAAAATATGTGAGACTGAGACAGAACTGGTAGGGGCTGCCATCACACCAGGCAGCAGGCTGAGTCCTGCCCAGGTAGGGTGACCTATGGCCAACGCACGGACCCACGGCCCAGCCCTGTTCCCTTCACAACATACGTACACTCAGGAATTTCCTTCAGTGGTTTCTGTTCGAGGTTTTCTGGTGATAAAATAGTGAAGGATCAAAAACTGAACCAATTGTGTCTGGAGCGAAGGGAGCTTCCACTGGAAAAGTTTAAAGCTGTAGGGGAAGGATAGACAGAAGAAAGGAAGGAAAGCCAGTCCTTCCAACTAATCTAACCATAAAAGTGATTATCTGGGATGCAGAATGCCATGACTGTAGAGGTTTGACCATTTCGGATTCAGTTTGTACCTACTGCTTTGTGGAAAACTTGGAGATAATTTTTTTTTTTTTTTTTTTTAACTGCATGAGAAATGGAAATGTTTTTGAAGCCTTGGAAGTTTTAAAGGGGTAAGAAATATGACTGTCTGTGTTCAATAATTGTCCCATCACTGTGCTATTGACATATGAGCATTGTCTTAGGAGATTTCATCCTGAAACCTTTTAAAGCCATTCATTGTATTTTCAAGTCGTAAAATCCCTTGGTTTTATCTCCCATCTCAGATGTAAACAGTGCTTTTAGAGCCAGAACCAGGCCAATTTGAAACATTTTGTTCTCAGAGTCAGGAGGGACTAAATTTAAAACCGCTAGTGAGCCAACACCTGCTACGAATAAAAGATAGGCCCAGCTTCATGCTCCAAATTTATTTTTCAGTGCATATGGGAGATGAGGTAAAGCTCCAAGAGGCTGCTCAACAGTTTCTGGGGGAAAACACACATAAGCAGCAGTACTAGGAGAACAAAGTATCATGATAAGGGGAGAGCAATTGTTTCAAAGGATTATTGCTAAGGGACAACCTAAATTTGTAAGCATTTTGAGATTTAATTTCTTTATACCCAGACTGGTTAAAACATAGAAGTCAACTGCATAAATCTATTTCAGAAGAAACTGAATATAGAGAAGGAAATTATCAGAGGCTGTAGCAATATTTGATTCAGAGATGTAGCTGATGAGATCAGACTTATATTTGTACTTCTCAGAAACTATGAGGGCCAGTGAATCATGACATTTCTCTTTTGGCAATGAAATGTACATTTAGTTCTATTGTATGCCCCGAACAAGATTTTAAAGCATTGCATATGTTTTCTTCTTGTTCTCCATGCAAGAATGAATGTCACACTGAGAGGACTGACTCCTTATGTCACTAACAGGCAGAAGAATGTATTTTGCTTTAGATGTAATTTGAAACATCACTGTTAAAAACAGTTTTCCCATACTTAATTATTTAAGCTTTTTTTTTTTTTTTTTTAATTTTCTTTTTTATATATTGTTGTACACAGGCCTCCTATAGAGAGTCACAGTCCAAAAAAAGACTGTCTGAATGACAAATCCAGCTGCATGCAATCACACTGCTTTTTTATCCTTCCTACACCCCTCCCTGAAATACTCTTCTGCCAAGATGTCTACCAAAACGAGAAAATCTAGTTAACAGGTTTTCTATAATCACTTTCACCATGCTGATGAGTTAATATTTATTCTTGTATTCTCCACATCCATTTGATTTATCCACCTGTGGGCAAGAAGGCATACTCCTTTACATACAGATAACTTTAATACAGGCATGATGGCATACGGCTTCAGTGATATCTCCAGAAGCACAGCAAGGATCCTGGATATGTGCCTAGGCTGTTAGTGTATGCTGAAATCAATAGCGAATATCACTATTGCTATTGTTTTGCGTGCTAGTTGTATTTAGGATGGCGTTGTTATGACAAGATGAAATATAAGTTTTACACCACTGTGAATAAAACCTCAGCCTTCAAGACAGAGATAATCTCTTCCTTAGATATTACTAGACAACCTAGCTTTGACCTCTAGGAATCACCATACTGCTTCTAGTGCTACTGCTACTACTAAAAACATGAGGAAGTTTAAAATCTCAAAAACACAATCTAAAAAGGAAGCAAGAAAGGAAACAATGTAAATCAACTCTGAGGGCACCAGGGTAGTACTATCAGACCAGACGGAAATTATCAGTACAGATTTTCATTTTATTGGATGCATTATAGTCTCCTGTCAGCAAGTTTCAGAAACCCCTGGAGTTGTCTCTGACAGGGAATTTTCTGGATGGCATCTGTTAAAACAATATTGAAAATAAAATGTTATTTTTTTTAGCAGTTTTTATTGCTATTCTAACAATAGC
>JAVJGI010000014.1:27408467-27427583 GCA_035590275.1 Ibycter americanus | reverse complement strand
CTAACAATAGCCTTGATAACATGCAATTTACATAGCTTGCAGACATATAAAAAAGCAAAGCAGATACAGACACATCTGCCCTTTTCTGCCTGCTTGCTGCTTAAAATTTGCAGATATGCTGTTAAAGACCCTGTTGCATCCATTTTAAATTGTAAGGCTATTCTTTTGCTGGAACCCGTTCGTCATCATTATTATACTCTTTTGTGGAGTTCAACAAATAAAACAGATATTTGGTTTATAACTGAAGTGCTGAAGTGATACTTAATGTAGTAGAAACTCTGAGTATTCCCCATGAAAGTAGAGAAAGCTGGACCATGGCACTCGTTTTTCACATTCTGAGTCCAAGAGAGCCTTTGTATCTTGACTGTCTTTCCTACCAATAATTTTGCCATGACTTGTTTTTATGATGTTTGTAAATTCAGGCTTAAAGACGACTCCTCAGTTAGAGTATAACCACAGACCCCCTCTAACTGTAATGGAGTTTTACCATGTATTCATCCCATTTTGTGCAGGCTCAAAATTAGGCTCATATTTCTCAGTGTTATAAATAGGCAAACACGCTGGCTTGTAGGATCGTTCAGAAACCCTTTGTATTGCCTCTTTGGCTCTAATTTTGGTTTACAAGAGCTATTGTTCAGTTTGGCAAGTTAAACATCACACTTCTGCTCCTGACTTCCAAATCTCATGGATATCAATGTAATGCGCTAATTAAAACAGAAAAATCAGCTCTCTGCTACCTACAGAAATGTGTGCTTCCACGTTCTGCTTTGTAATGGCTAGATTTCAACTTAGATGACAATGACAATACTATCTAAAAAGTATCCTCAAGGTTTCTAAGAAATATCATGAGAGCTGGCTTAGCATAGCTGCTATCTATTTAGGTTTCACTCATTCCTGTATGGATGAAACATTAAAATGTAGATATTTTAAGTAGATGAGAATGAGAGCTTTTTTCCCCCTCTCGTAATAGCTGTTTATATTTCATTGGAAAATCAAGTGATGAAAATATTTGAAAATTTGAAACCAGACATTTTTAGTCAGAAAAACTGTAACAGCTTTTACCCCAGCCCGATAGTAAAAGTAGTTCACATGTTTTCTGTTATTACTCTCTTCCATATGACAGATTTCCTGGCTGGAATACATTTTCCTGTAATGCACTATTGCCTCCCGCTCCTGGGACTTCTATCTTTAGGGAATCATTGAAGACTGAGTCTGACTGGGGAAGGTGACCAGAAGGAGAAAGTGGCAACAGCAGGAAATTACACTATAACTTCTATGACAGAGGCATTTCTAAACAGAAATATATAATTTCAGTGAATTACATTAGCTTCCTATGTGCAGTGCTTCATTGTTTTAATTAAAACTTTTCATGTGATCTGGTCTGCTTTGAAGAAAAATACATTTAATCAAAACTCAGTTTCCACTAGGAAAATTTGTGGTTTGGTTGTTTTGTTTTGTTTTTCACTACAAAGTGCAGAGGTAGCTTTCAAAGGGAAAATGCGGCAGAATTGGACTGAAAGCTGCTGAACTCTACCGTGTAGTTTTAGAGAGGCAGAAGAAGCATAAAATTGTTCTTTTTGCACTTATCTGAATCTCCCTCCCATGGCAACTTATTTCCAACACATTCTACATCCTCAGCTGTGCTCCCACAAATCCTAAAGGACATGAAATATCTTCTTTAGGTTCTCCACTACTCTGTGAGGGAGAGGACCTTGTACTCGTATATAGTAATTTTTTTTCCTGTAACAGGAATTAACAACAACAACAACAAAATAATCCAAAATCTCATTTTAAAAGGCCTGCAAAAGACTTTCTATATCAATGCTTTCAATTTTCACAAAAAAAGTTAAGACATTATAATATGAACTTTAAAGTATTTTAATTTAAGGAAGCAATTCTTAGAATCATACTGAACAATTGCCATTATTGATTTATGACAACTACTAAGGACACATTTTCACACTATTTTGTTATTAATTTTGATATAATCTGAAAATATCAAATCACTAATTATAAGCCAATATTATGGAATTCACACTTAAGTGATGAGTACCAAAAAAAAGATATTATTCCCCTGCTCCTATAACTACAGCTCTTACCACTTCGTTGCTTATGTTTCCAACTGTTAGTATATTGAATTCAACAATTCTTTTCTGGAGGAGTTAGTACAATACAAGCATTTTTACGGAGTAGTGCAAAAGCTGACTTGTAGTGTATTCCTGGATCTACTCCAAGAGCACTGGTGTCAGTAAGAGTATATTAATCTCAGTGATCTTTTATCAGGCTCTACAGAAAGTGTGGTATTGCAGATTTCCGTAGCACAAAAGTAATAGAAAAAAGCTTATTTTAATAAAATTCTTGTAATCAAAAGCTTTGTAAATACGTTATTTTTATTTCAGGATAGGATGGTTCTTGATTGTATCTGAAAGTAAAATCTTTCAAAAATATTTTCCTCTATAGACTGGAAACCTAAAGACTTCAAAGTGATAGCCCCCCTACTGCCTTTCCTGCTGGTGCTTTAGTTCCTTCAAATATATTTAATTTAATAATAATTTTACTTCCCTAACTTTCTAGTCTTGGAGGTCTACCACATCTCTCCTTCCCACTCTTTGTCAGACATGTCTATAATATTTTCATCATGTATCAGGAGGGTTTTTACACTTATGTTTTCAAATGATACCTGTAATCCTTGTGAATCCTACAGATTTCAAAACACATTTTCTTCAACACCTGGAACGGCTTGCTTTAACCCATTTTTAGTCAAGCAGTCTGCTGTACAGTTTTGTATAGCCATGACATATTAACATTTAGATTTAAAATGTTAGTCTTCAATGAGACACTGTAGTACACTATCTTTAAATTATTTCATCTATCACTTTCTTGCCACGCTATTATGTATGATATGATGAGAGAACTAAAATACTTATGACCATCAGTATCTGTGATGATAGAATGAGCCAAAAACTACAGGAAAAGGCAAACCCACCCTTCATCCACTAGTTGGGAAAAGGAATCAGGCTTTTGTTGGTTTAGATATGATTCGGAATAGGTAACTAAGAATATGAAGATGGAAGGCAATTTGGATGAAAGCAGTTCCAACGCAGGTGTTTGTGATTGTAAACAAGCAGAAAGAAATTCCCAAGTGGCAGTTTTCCAAAAACTCAAGGAAACAGTGAGAGCTCCTGAGATGGTGCTCCAAAGGATAACATGGTTCAGATGAGCAAACAGTTTTTAAAGGGAGGCCATATTAAATGTGAAGGAAAAACCTGCCCATTTGTTATATGTTACCATTGCAGTATCAAAAGGTTTGTAATGACCATAACATTAACAGTCATATAAAAAAGAGGCTCACAGACAAAGTAATAAGGATACATAGAAAAGTATAGTACAAGCTTGTTGTGAGAAAACCAAGGAAAGATAAAGAACTTAATGAAATACACAAAGAAACACATGAAACTGAAAAGAGCACAAAAGATACATTAGAAAAAGTAGAGCAGTATAGGCCTCTCTGTAAGGAAGACAATAGATTTTTGACATGGAAAAGGATGAATTTGCGATTTTTCTTTTTTTTATTATTATTATTATCTAACTGTTTCAAGATTCTGTAAAAAAGTTAATGATAGCCATACATTCAGCACAGTTAAATTTAACAACACAAACACAGGTCAAACCAGAAAAAATGGTATTTAGAGTTGTCAGCAAGACAAGAAGTATACTGCAGGACTTAGACAGAACTTGGCAGAGCAATCTTTGACTCTTTAGCTGCTGTCTTTGGGAATTCCTGGAGGAAACACAAGACCTCAAAGATCTTTAATGGGCAAACACAATAGCTATTTTTCAAAAGGTATAAAATGAGTGGTCTAGGAATTTATAGATCAGGCAGACTAGCTTTAGTATGAAAATGGATCCAACAAAAAACAATGCAATGTTAAATTTGTAAGTATTGAAATATTCTTGATGATAAGAGATGATAGTAAGTGAGTGCAAACTGACAATAAATTATTATGCTAATTATATGATTTTTCTTCTTTAACCTTTTAGACCACCTGATAGGAGACAAGTAGATTACTCCATAGATGTTGCCTTGCATAAGGCTTTATGGTATCCCAAATTACATTCTTGTAAGCAAAACAGAGAACTATGCTCTGGATGCAGTGGTTTTGTAAGGTAGATACTAACTGAAAGACAACATTCAGACTAACTGAAAGACCAGTCAAAGACTTCAACTGAACTGAAGGACCTTACCAATGAAGTCTCATAGGCTACCTCTGGAGAGCACAATGGGGAAATGTCATCCTAATGTCCAGGATTTGGGTCCTCCAAGCTGCCAGGACAAGAGCTGGCCAGGACTAGAGCACATTGTGAGCCTCCTCTTCCCCAGATCTTGCCTGACACTGTTTTCACAGAAATTAAGGAGAAAGAAAATTGAAAGGCAAGTACATGAAAGAGGTAAAACTGGGTAGATACCACAACAATGCATCTCAGCTTCGACTGAATCACAGGGGGGAAATGAGTAATTGGTGTAATGCAGTTATTCAAAACTGACAAGTATGTTACATGTGAGATATGAAAAGTCCTCAGAACTAGTTATGCTTTGATGGGAGTACATATGTCCAGTGTTGGAATCCACACCTCCCAAACTGCAGGCAAGCTAGGAGTCAGAAAGAGAAAAGTATAATGGATAAGAAAACAAAATATCTGAACAAAGCATCGGCAAATTGCATTTTTGTGTGACCTGGAAAAACAACCAGAAAAGGTGACATGAACATGTCTTTGAAAATAAGTTGCTGATTGATTGTTCCATCTGTGTGTTCCTTATGGGTGGGAAGAGCTGTACCAACTTATTTTGCAGAAAATCCAATTTAGAAGAAATATTAATAATATTAGTAAAAAAATCTTTCTAACTTGAGGTTTGTTAAACGACTTAAGCAAACTACATCACAAGGTCAGCAAATTCCTATCAAACAGGATTTTCAGAAACTAATTAAGCAAATATTTGGAAGTGTAGGATACACTTAATTCTGCTTTACAATATAGGATGAATTGCAGGGCCCCTTGCAGCTCTACCTAGACCTACATTTTTATTATTATGTATATAATGAGCTTCAACATCAAATTGTTTTCACAGTCTAGGAAATGGTGACCTGAATGTCAAATTTGCTTATGTTGATTCATGCTAATGTAATCAGCTAGGTAACTGGTGTTGCTCCTGGTAAGACATAACATGAGCATGAAAAAAAAAAAAAAATTTGACATGAGTTCGATCCTAATTAAATGCAAAAGATATGCTCTTATTCCCAGTATTATGATTGTTCTGGTTCTCTCCTAGTAGGTAAACATCCATATTCATGGAGATCTGAGGAACATTTGTATTCGTTACTCACAGTACCCAGAGTACAAACAGGATCCCACCTAATTTCATCATAAGAAATAAAATAACCATGGCAGTGTTTTAGGATTTGTTCTTTTGTTGGCCTTTTCCTCTCTGCATCAGCTGAGAAATATTTACTGTATAATGATGGATCATGTAATTTTAGTCTATTTCTTGAAGTATTAAATAACCTTTCTTTGTTTTCTATGTCTAACAGCTTGCCACGTGGTGTTTTTCAGTGACAGAACACAAGGTCTTCAGGTAAATGTTGACCTGTAAGAAGTTAATGGACTTTCCATTTCACCCAACAGTGAGGGATTTGGCAAAGCCATTCACAAAAGCTGTTTGACAACAGCAGAGAGGAATACAGAGGCAGTGAAGAATTTGACACTCACCTCTCTTCCACCTTCAGGCCTTTCACAGTGACCAAAGGAAATCTTTGGTCTGAACAATAGCCTTTTGTCGATATGCCATGTAACTTGCCTCTGGGTTTTTTGATGTATCTTTTTGCACTCCGAGCCAGCCCAGGCTCTAAATAGTAATCACTCATGACCGCATGATTGCACACGAGTTTTTAACACCCTCAACAAACAGTACCTCTTGAGATGGTCTGCTACCCACAGAAAACACATTAAAATCACAATTCTTATACTCACCCTCCTTTTCCTTGATCTCTTCTAGTGTGTCTCATGGCTACCACCATCATCATGTCCACCCTCAGATCCAGAACATTCCTATCCAGTACTTCGACATGATGTGCCAGCAGGCTGATAGACTTCTCAAGTTCTGGCAAATTGTTTCCTAAATACTATAGGCAACTTCCTCCTCCTTTCCAGTGGTTACTAGAACCTGCAGATGCCATTTTTGTGGGCTACCAGGGTGTGTGCATATGTCACCAGGTTTCTATGGATGGAGCTGTATGTCCCCATCTTTTCTATAATTTTTATCAAATATTTTCTCAGCCTTTGAGAGCTCAGGTTTGCAATCCGTATTTCCAACTGACAGTTTCTTCAGCAATGAAGACTTCTCAATAGAGAAGTCCTGAATTAAACTATTTTTTTAAATGATGACATTTAGAAAAACATCAGATTTCTAAGGCATTATCCGTGATATTGAGATATAATTTTATCACCAATTCAAAGTTATGTTTCTATCAATTGCCTGTAAATATAGGAATAGAATATCTAACGTCATGCACCACAGTCAGTAAGATGAAGTCATCATAATTATTACCAGCATAGTAAGAACATTTCTGTTAGTAAGTGACAGGATATAACAAGGTGTGCTTTGTTGATCTATATTAAGCTCATTGACTTGCCAACAGTTATTGAGAGACTTCAGGTGGGTTTGTGGGTTTTTTTCTTTCTTTTTTTTGTGTATAAGTTGAAATTGCAGTTTTGATAAGTTTCTGAAACTCTTTTGTTCCTTTTCTCCATATCCCTGCTGGCTCCTAACTATAACCTTCCAATGTGATTTAAATAATTCACAAAACATGACACCTGCTGATACCAGGGTAGGATATGCCAGGGAGGCATTGTGGTTTCCATTGGAAACCTTACAAAACTTTTACATGGGAACATAACATATTAGCCTATGCTTTGCTTTGAGTGGTAAGAGTTTTATGAAGCCAGAACTCCCAGAGTGAGCCTGAGGAACAAAAGAAAACGCTTACACGGAGTTCAGCAAGCCACTTGATGATTGTCACACAACTCTGTTAATGACTGCTGAAGTTTTCAAAACCTTGGGTCTGAACTAATTTCTGCCAGTCAGCATGTAATTTCCATTGGCTTCATTAGTGCTGGAAAGAGGAGGGTGGAATTCCAGTTAGCGTATTTGGGGTTGCATGTGTGGTCTGTGTTTTTTTCCCTTGGACGTGGTCCTACTTGTCCTTCAGAAACAGCCAAGAAAATTTGGAGACATTTTTTATTGCCAAGGAATCTCGATTCATGGACTTATGTGTTTCCCCCCTACTAGCAAAGAACCTGTATTGTGAAAATTTGTATACCCTCATCTCTGACCATCATACGCATTCTCTTTGTCTTTGGGGCTGTGAGACTATGCTGCAACTCAGGAAAACTTTAGTGTGGTGAATACAGCAGCCTCTGCCTTCACCATTATCTTGGCTGCAGAACACCATCAGTGGTTCCTGGGTCATTGCCATTTTTTTCTGGGCAATTCATAATTACCTTCACAAGTACAGATTTAGGTTTTTCTACTATGGCCACACAATTTATTTCATCTTGTGACAGGCCCCTCCAAAAGCTCACCAACTACTTTAGAGTATCAGAGAAAGGGAAAGGACCCTCATGTCTGTAACTGATCACACATTAATGTGAGGATTGATTCCTGCTGTTCTGTGGAAAGAAGGCACCATTATTAAAAAAAACCCAAACAAACAAAACACAGCAGCCGGAACCACTGTTATAAAAACACCCATCAGTGGAATTGTTTGTACTGATGGGATCATAGACCTGATTTTTGGTGGGAAATTGTGTTGGGTAATTGCATTTTGCATGCCGCAAAATGAAGTTCAGCTGAATGTGATATTCTTCTTGCCTTACTCAGTTGTGTATAGCTGTTACATTTTGTTTAATGACTACCTCTGTCTCCTGTTTTCAATACAGCATCTGTATTTTGTTGGTAAGAAATGTTTTCTGTCAGTGAATTCTGGTCCAGAAGCATGAATTTCATTAACATGTGAAAGCAGTAAATTTTTAATGAAAGTTGAAATAGAGCATTGTGTCATTTTGAGGGTTTTTCCATGTAGATGGAGAAGTTCTTATTTGTTAACTATAATTGTATTTTATTATGGATTTTTTTGCCAAATATAAAATAAAAATAAAAAGAATGTCTGAGTTCAGTAATGTTTATCATTTAAATAAGTAAAAGGAAAGGAGATAAGCAACTGCTTTCAAAAGGAAAGATGCAAATCATACTTAAGAAAGTAATGTGTTTTCCTTCACTCATTATTTCCATATTTCTTTTAGCTGCAAAGGGGCAGAAGGCCAAAAAAACAGCTACAGTCATAGATGTGGTAAGATCTTTTACTTTTCTCCCTTCAAAGAGGTACTGAACCAGAAAACAATTTCTACAGCAATACTTGCCTTCAGCAACAGCAAAACATGTAGTCCCAGTATTTTGCAAGATGCAATGCATTTCCAGAATTCTTCACTAAAATGGCCATGGGGACTATTTAAATATGATATTCTTCAGCAGTATTCAGGGCTATGCTTTTTTTTTTTTCATTGCAGCACTCTACCTGTACCACAATGAAAACCACTGTGTTTCGTCAGTCGACAGCCTAGAAAGAGATTTAACATGCTGGTATAACCCATGCTTGGGTCAATTGCGAAAATACATCCATTAGAAAACAACCTGGTGCTCAAAGGGCAGGCCAGTCAAATATAGCTAGTGTTGCACAAGTGACTGTGGAAGAACACTTAAAATCTGGGCATAAGTTACCTAGAGAGAAGCCACATTCACTCTGATGTTCCCTTCAGGTTTGGTTCATTGCCTTCAGAAGTTTAATTCTAAATATGTATAGGGGTTTTGTTTGGTTTTCATTCTTAATATTTTGGACCCAGCTGTGGTTTGATAACACATGATGCTGTCTCACATCTGCACATGGGCTTATAGTTCATATTTTTGGATGATCATTTGCATGTACAAATCTTTGAACAAGATGATTCCTTTCTGTGAATGGGGTTCGTAAAAAACAGCACCCTCATCTTATCACAGCTCCTGTAGTTAACAGTGTTTTACACCCAGAGACCTCTGTTATTATTGCTACCAGTGGTCCAAGTTTTTATCTCTAGAAAAATTTGAAAAGCTGAGTGTTAGAAGGAAATAGAACTGTCCTTGGCAATTCTACAAAATTACAAACTAATTCACTTCAAAAAATTGATTAGAAAACAAAATAAATGTCATCCCTGATACCATCACAGCTGTAACATTTAAAGTCTCTCTCGTAGTGCCGATAACTTGTTTTATCTTTGAGCAGGCTGCCTGACTGTCCGTCTAAGAATGAACTTCCTTACATTTCATTTGACAATACAACCTTTAAAAAAAAAAATAATAAAGGTTTCATTATTTTGGTATAGAATACCATTTAATCAAACATTGACTAAGAACTGTAAAAATTTTATGCATTCTTAATTTTTGTATGCTATCACTGGCTTTTGGTTTGGTTATTTTTTTTTCTTTTTTTCTTTCTTAGTATGTTATTTACTGTAGTTTAAACCGTTTCCCTGAGACAGGCTATGGATTGATATTGTCTGCCAGACAGCCCTGTTTTGTTCCATACATTTTGCCTGGGGCCAATTGATGATGACTGATTCTTTCCAAGTTTCTGTCATAATGTTTGTCCTCTGATTGTGCTGAAATAAATGAATTATTAAGAGCTACTGGATTATGTTCTCTACAACATTTGAGTGAAAGACCTTCATTTACCTCTATGTAGAGCAAAGAGTACGTCAGATAATTACATTTTGCCAGAAACATGTTTACAGGTTTTAGCTGTCTTTAGAACAGGAGGCATTGCAAATGATTGTGCAGTGTGGTTTTCATAATTAAGTATATATTTGTGGTTAGGAGACCTGGCATCAACTTCTTCACTGTCTTTGGTAAGGCTATTATTTCACCCGGTTGCTGACTTGCCAAAGTCCCTGCACAGTCTTTCTGTTTGATTTTATCCTCCTGTCTTTCACTGCTAGTCTCAAACTGCCATTACTCCCTAAATTCACAGACGATGAGGCCAAAAGTCCTGCAGGGCAGCACCGGGTTTCCGTGGTGGCCCCGGGGAGGCTGCGTGCCCGCGGCAGGAGCACCAGGCTGATCCCTGTTTCCTGGCCACACTGCTTGCCCGTGTCCTGAGCCCCATGGAGCCACCCAGGACACCTCTGCACCCAACTAGACAGTGATTGCCAGAAACACAAGTCCTCAATTTTCATGTTTAGTGGTTTAAGCACCCTCTGATAAATAGTTACACCTCTTCGTGAAAGGCAGGGATGATGACAGTGGTATCACTATAGGGAACAAACAGCACCTCATCACCACTTGACACCACCTATACTGTGATGGATTTTTTTCAATATAAAGCACATACACCGTAGCTCCGTAGTCTCAGACAGTGCTGGCACAGTGTACTGATAATTCGCAATTCATTCTGATGCTTGCATGCCTGCACACAAATGCACACTGTCCTACACATATGCTTATCTGGTTGTCATAACCATTCGCAGTTTAAAAAAAAAAAAAGTTTGACATTTTTCACTGAGAGATAGATCAAAACTCTCTTATTTTAAATGAGGATATTGCCTTAGTGTCTATTTAAATCAAGCAATGGGAAGGCTGGTAACTGGCGCTTGTGTGTGTGTTTCCGTGTGCTTATTGTTTCTCAAACCAAGTGTCTAAGGGAGACAGCAATAATAAGGAAAGAGTGAAAACAAAGTATGTAGGAACGGAAAAGAATTAGAAAAAAAATATTTCCTCTCTTACAAAGCTAAAATGAATTTGATAGCTTTATGACGAATTAATGATTTAACACAACTCTGTGTAAATATGTGCAATCACCCACTTAATAATATATGAACATGCTGTATAAAGTCTGACTGAGT
Source organism: Ibycter americanus (assembly GCA_035590275.1). Classification (NCBI taxonomy): domain Eukaryota; kingdom Metazoa; phylum Chordata; class Aves; order Falconiformes; family Falconidae; genus Ibycter; species Ibycter americanus. The sequence continues at coordinate 27,416,597 of JAVJGI010000014.1, read as the reverse complement.
TACTTTAATGTCAAAATAATTAAAAAATAAACCAAAGATTTAAAATGTATAAAATTTGAATATTAAGGTATACAAAGTAGGATATAAAAGCACAGTAAATGATAGCTCAAAATGTGCTTTCAAATGTTTGTAATTACTTTCATGTAAATAAAGACTACTTATGCAAAAATAGATCTACACAAGTATCTTGAAATGGATATTGGTGACTTCAACATGAAATAAATAAAGTTAATTGTTGACTTTCTAAAGTGTTATAACATTTATTCTTAGGAGAATGTGGCATTTCCATGACTTTACTTATGAGTATATTTGCCAAGTAAGTAATAGAATTATCCACACAGAAATAATAATAATAAAAAAAATCTATGAAGAAATGAACAACCAATATAGTTGCTCCGAATTTCAATAAATGAACACAACAGACAAACATACCTTGCTTCAAGGAATCTCAGCAATACTCAGGTCCAAAAAAGAACAGTGCAATTGCATTTGAGAAAATGAGTGTCAGCAAATATGCACTGTAGAGCACATAAACATCATTATAGCCAAACTACGCTCATTCATGCACAGTAACTTCATTTACTCCTCTCAGATTGATGTAATCGATCAACATATATATAGTCTCTTTACAACAGGCACTTTCCTGCAAATAGATGACAAAATTAAATGTGTGAGAGGGTGGGTAAATACTCAGCGGCGTTTGGTGTCATTGGTTTAACAGCTGATTAGAGGGGTCCAAAAAAACCCCCTAAACTGTACGGATAGTTGATGCCCAGTGTTCAAGCTCATTCCCTGACTTTTATTTAGTACATTTTCCACCATGGTTATATTAATTGTGCTACTGTATATATGACTATTTTAAAACCAGTAGAAGGAAAAGACACGGTAGCTTTTATTTGTGAAGTTCTGGGTATTTTTGCACTGTCAAAAAACTTGGCTCTTCATTGCACTCCTGGGCCTTTGTCCGCAGATTGTCCGTATAGCATTACAGTTATTTTATACTGGAGTTTCTTTTCCGAGCGTTCCTCTCACAGAAAAGCTCAGCATGGCAGGATGGGTGCAGAGCACATGCTCGGGCTCCCTCCCCTCCTTGCCGACACTATCCCAGCAAAGTCTGCACCTCCAGGCACCCACCCATGACTTCATGTCACACCCCTGGATGTTCAACTTACACCTCTGTTTCTTGCCATAAAAAAATAGCACCATAGTACAGTCCTCGGACTGTTTTGGATGCTTTGAACAGGGTGGGGGGCACAATAAATAAATAAATAAAAAAAAATCCCTAAAACCTCATAACTAGAAGAAACCCCAAACAAGTAAAATCCGATCACTACAGTTTAGGTTTGCCAGTACATGCGCAGATTCTGCAATCATGTATGTCCTCTGTTTAAAAATAGAGATGTTCTCTGTGTATCATTAATGACATAAGATGAAACCTTACCAAATTCCGTTATAAACAGAGGGCTGCTTGTTGAACAAGACAGTTATGAATAGTTTCATGTCACCTGCGTCTTCAAGCAGATTGGGCAGCAGCCTGAGAAACACATTCATTAATGTCTGGGTCCTTCTAGATCATAGGTTGGAGGCTGCCTAATGAAGATTAATGAAGAAAAACAGAAAGTAGAAAAACAACAAGCATTTCCATTTATATCGTTAACTAGAATATTGCAGGTGGGACACCAAGACATAGGACTAAATGCTAGAACTGAAACACTGCCTCTGTATTATGTAAAGAGACATTAATCACAGGAAGGAAAACTATATATTTTCCTTCGGCTTCCCTGTCATTTTCTAAGATGGATTTATTTTTTATTAGACACATGCTTTTACTGGCGATAGACAGAAAATAGCCAGTGTTCAGTTTGGACCATGTCCTGCTATCACAGAAGATTTATTTCTTCAGATGAAACTGGCAAGGTGCAGCAGATGGTGACTGAGACCATTTCTTGCCAAGAAATAAAATACTTTACAAATCCATGCAAAATACAGGGTTAACTTTCCATGCAAGGCAATCCTGGATTAAGCTGACTTCCTCCAAATCTTCCCATGAGCTTCAGTAGCTTTGAAAAACATTTCTGAAAATACATCTGAAAACAATACTTCAGAGAAACATGTCAAACAAAGCAGCAAAATTAAAAAGCATTTTTGGAGCATAGCTAGAAAGGTCAGCTGAGCTTGACTTTCAGAATTACTGGTTCTGCTCCTGGTGAAAAATTTCCTCATCTAAACAGCTTTTGCTCTTTTAGTACAAGCCAGTTAAGTTGTGAGAGAGAATACCACTGCAAAAAACATATCTGATTCCTTAAAAGAAAATAGTTCTCTATATAATGTCTGAATCCAGAATTATAAAGCCAGGGAAGTTCAGGCATGTCTGAGTGTGATTTAGTGCTTCTAACAGGGTTATTAATAAAACATTTTGGGCTTCTAAAATAGTTTTCTCTATCTTCTTGTGATAAAGAAACAACCTACAGCACAGCATGCACTGCCCACAGTCTGTGTTTTTTATTAGAATAGAGAAAAAGAGGGAAATTTGGATTAATTCTATACAAAGAGGATATATTCTCCACTGTAGTTGGTGGGAGAGTGTAGCTGGGGAGGTGGTCTGGGCTGAGGGGCCGTGCTGAGCCGGCAGCTGAGAGCTGGCTGTGGATGCTGGGGCGGGAAGGAGCAGCCCAAGCTGTAGGTCCCCGTGCCCGTGCCTGCCCTCGGGGATCCCAAAGGACTGGGGGGCTGCAGCCAGCTACGCTGGTGACTGTGGATGGAGAAGCCCACCCCATCGAGCTGGCATGGCATCTGCGGGCATGTGATGATTTAGAGGAATCCAAAGGGGTTTGACAAACGTTTCATACCCATCCAGCTGTTTGACTGTCACTGCCTCATGCTTGAATGACGACTGGCGATGTTTTAGCAAGGCTGCCAAGGCAGTAGAGCTACGACTATCTGTGTAATTAGGCTGATGCAGTGTCACTCTGAACAAGAGTCAAAAAGGAGATAAAAGAGAAGTCTCCCGAACATCTCAAGTTGCCTGCATATCAGTGCAAGAAACGTACATTAAAAAGAAAAAAATCCTTAAGAAGATAGAAGTCAATACTTTAATTGGCTTATCAGATGCTGACAAGAATATTAATAGAAGTGTACAGCTTGGTCAGGCAACAACGAAGAATATTTATTTGCATAGAAGTGGTCAGTAATACAGATAAATGATCCGAAGTATTTATCCTGGGTGTTTTAGAGGAAATAAAACTGAGAAGAAATATGAAAGTAGTCTTTAAGTATCCACATAGGGGTTGCAAAAGTGAATTTAAAAAGCTTTTTCCACAGGACCTGGATGATGTAGCTTATTTATTGAACACATATAATTTATATGTTCCTTATCAGTGTTCAGTAAGATGGCCCATCCACCTAAGGCTGGTAAATCGTCATTGTTGGGTAAGATGACATGCCATGATACTGAGTCCTTTCTAACTCCTACCTGCTACCACTCCTAACCTCTCCTCAAGCTTCTGTCACACATATGAGATCTCCTTCTTTCCCTCCTTGCTCCTTAGGGTCATGACTCCCACAAAAATCAGTTTATTAACAGTCCAATTAAGTTTATATAACAGTTTCCACAATTACAAAAGGAGGCATTAGTCTAGACGTGAGGAGGAGCTTTCTACCACCATTGGGAATTGTGCACTAGACTGGTTTAGGTGGCAGGACTATGGTATTTCCAACTTAAAAACAGTATAGAGCTGCACAAGCATCCATCAGGCATGGTTCCATGGTGGCCAGTTATGCTTTAGGATGCTTTAATTTCCCTGACACAGCACTCCCAGCAGCTCCAGAAAGCTCCTCTCCAGTGAGACTGCAGTCACCAACCCTGACGTGTGCGTCGGGACTTACAGAGGTCTTAATGCAGAGTCTGAGACTGAGTATCCTGCTTTTTTTTTTATTTTATTTTTTTATTATTTTTTTGTCTTTTCCTCTATTAGTACAATTTCCCAGTAGCTGTGTTTTGTGTTTTGATTTTGGAGACCCGGCTTGATGAAGTTGAAAACAGATCTGAGTGCATCTCTCGGCTCCCCCAGCATCACTGCGCCTCCGGGGGCTGCTGCACTCCTCCAGGCTCCAGCAGCCCTCGCCTGTGGCTGAAACACAGTGATGAAGTGAGAGATGTCTCCCACGTCAGGACAATAATTAGGACGCTTTCGCACCGTGATTGTAGTCTTGTTTTCTGTCTAATTGGACAGATCAAGCCCAGTGCTATCTGGCACCAGTGCTATCCTCTCATGGGGCAGAGACAGTAGAACAACAAAGAACTGGGAAATGTAAGGCTGTGCTCCATGAAGAGGATTTCTACCCCATTCCCCTCCTGTAGGATTTCTACAAAGGCCAAGAATAACCTAACCATATTTCTTTCCAACATATGTTTTGTTTATTAAAACATAATGGTGTTATGTCTTCCTTTTTACTCTACTTGGGTTATTTCTTTTCACTAACAGTAACCGATTAACACTAATCATGCAGAAGGTTACTTTTAAAAGATTTATTGTCTCTAAATTAATTATATTAATTTAATGAGCCATCAGACTTCAGCAGTTTTCCCAGATAGAAACAAGATGGAAAAGTGTAATTATTATCATTTTTTTTAAATCACTTTCTTCAAATTTAGCATTTTAGATGGTTGATCTTGACTGTTTTGGAAACTGTTGTTTAGGAGACAAAGCATGAAGAATGTTCTTTATTCATGTGTAAGGTATGAAAGCAGCGCACAGGAATTTTTTTTTCTAGCGTGACAGATGAAATCGTTCTAACTTTATGAAGTGATTTAATGTTAAAACTAAATGATGACAAATACAAATATTTTAGCAGAGGGAAAGGTCTCTATAGGCATAAAACTGTTACAGAAGTCACTTCAAGAAAGAAAATGATTTAACAGTCACAGGACCTCAGTGATTAGTAAAATTCTATTTTCCAATAGGTCAAGCAATCTCTTTAGTTTTGGGAAACTATTCATAGATTTTAACGTGCATAATAAACCTAAAAATTCTTGAAAACCTTGATAGTCGCTTGCATAAATGTTACACAATTACACAAAGGAGTATTTCCACCCACAAAATTATCGAGGCGGGGTGGGGGGTGGGGGGAAGATTTCTAGCAAGTCATGGAATACTACATTATGTATTTAGGCAAAGTCTTTGGGTAGCAATGACGAGAAGTGTATAGTCTCAGCAAAAGTGCCAGCATTACATTCTATTTTACAATGGATATGATGTCAATCAAACTCCAAAAGGCAGTTATTGATAAAGATTTTGAATTTCCATATTCAGGTCTTTTTTGCAATGTCTCTAATTCCTTTTCTATAAAGTCCTACTGGGCAAAAGCAGCATTAGCTTTTATAAGTCATAATTATCAACAGTGCCGTTCTAGTTTACACCAACTACTCTATTGCACTAAATATCTTTTGTTTAGTGAGTACATTTATTTATTACCATTCTTTTAAAGCAACAACGTGTATAATTGCAGTAGCATTCCAAATAGTCTTTAAGCTCTACCTCAAATTATCTAAACAGCTGCTTCAAATATTTCTCTCCCCTAGAGAAGTTTCATGAGTAAAGTTGGATGACTGTTAGAAACACAGCTTCATTATCTCTCATTCTGATATTAAAAATATATTTATATTAACTGCATCTTCTCCTTTTGCATGGTTATCTGCATGATCATTCTAGTTCTTGTATTCATAGTCAGGAATTTTCAGAATTTTAGTAAATTTAAGAGAATGCAATAGAGTACTTACAAAATGTAGATACTCGAGACTGATCTGGAACGAGCTGAAGTAATTGTAGGGAAACATTAAGGAACTGATTATGAACAAACCAATTTATTTCAAAGACATGAAATAGTTGTTTCAATATTTTTCTCAGTTCTGCCTCTGATGTCTGAGTAATAGTGATTGTAGAGTCTTTACAGACCCTGAGAAAGGCAATTCAGGAACTCCACTAGATTCCACAGAGAGTGTGTAGAATAAGACAGTACAGGTCCAAATTATATTCACATCATACTCTTGTTGCAAGCACGGGCAGGTTAGTGGGCAATAGCCAGCCCTCACTGCTCAAACTGCAACTCATCTCTTCAGGAAGCAAGTCCACACTACTCCTCCTCTAACCAGCTCTATCTTCCCACAGTCCTCAGAGCCATTTAGCTACTTAGCCCAAACAAGCCACAGCTGTACATTATCCACATCAGCCGACCTACCACCCCATAAGCAACTGTATACAATCAATACTGATTAGCCTTCTACAAATCTCTCTACATACTCTGTTGCCTCATAGAAATTTTCAGTTGAAAAATAGTGCCATGAAATGCAGTTACTTTTTTATTGTATCTCTCAGTTGTTTATCCCATCTCAATGTCTGACAGGTCTAAATTTTCTTACTGGAAAATGTCGTACCCCTTCATCATCAGACCATGTCTAGGTTGAGGCCCCAGAAGGCACAAACTGTAGCTGCCTGCCCAAGTCCTCACTAATCCTCACTTCCAGTTATGGCACTTCATAGACCATGTGATGCCTAGAGAATGAAAGGACTCATAGATTATCAAGCAATCTGGATCTTGACTTAAAGAATGGAGTCGAGACGATGTAACTCATTTTACTCCATACACTTATGGACATGATGTTTGTAAATTCCTTATTCCAAGTTGCAATATTGCTTACATGTCCTTTCCCAGAAGGCCACGCTCAGTTGTGTTTCTGTGGGCTACAAGGATGAGATCCATTGCAGATGTTTATATGAAGGCTAAGTGCCATGTTCTGTCTTTGTAGTCATTGAGGAGAAGGCGGCATTCCTATGGCAAGATGCATCTCATCTATAAAAATATTTTGCCTAAGCATTTTGTCACCACTGATTGAAGTGCAGTTTATATACAAGAAAGTCTCTCATACAGACATCTGCACCGCAGCTTTTTAATGTCTGGTGAGGTGGATCTCACTGGAGGTCTTAGGACCTGCACAGAAACGAGGCACCCATGGAAGCAGGATCTGAGCACCGTCTTACGTGCTAAGGGGTCCTGAGATACAGAGGCTTCAGGTTCTCAAGGAGATGACAGTCTGACCGTGATAGATCTCTACTTTCTTGATCCCAGGTAGTGGTCCCACCATAGAATTGATGGAAAACATACTCTTCTTGCGTATATCAATCACCCTCCCTCCAGCAAGGGCAGCAGCGACCAGAGGCAGGGAACAGACACAGACAGCAAAGCTGTTGCCCCTCGCTGCCACACAGCCAGTCATCAAGTGACAAGAGGCTAAAGCTCTGTGCACTAAGACAGACCTGCACAAAATACACAGAGAGAGAACATGCTGTACTAGACTTTCATCAAAAAAATCAAACAGCTGTATAACTATATTACGGTGAGTATGGTGCCATAAATATATGAATCGACATAAAATACTGACCAGCTTCTCTCCTTCAATAAAAAAATACCAACACACATACACGATACACATTTTTCAATAAGATCGTACATGATTTTTATACTTTGACTTAGAATTGAGCATGAAATTCTATACAGCGTGTGAGAGAAGAAATAAAAGAAAGAGAAGGGTAAAATTTATTCTTTATGTGAGCCTATTTCATGCCTCACACAGATGTCTGCGAGTACAGAGATGAGCACCCCACACGGCTGTGCAGTGACTGCAGATTGTCTCCACAGCACCATCTATCGATGCTGCCTCGGCCGCGAAACGTGCAGTTGAGAATACACGCCCAGGAGCTGCACGCCTCGGAGCTGCACGCCTCGGAGCTGGCGCAATATTGCCATAGCCTCAGGGCTCTTGTTCTTCCCACTGGCCTGCCCAGCTTCTGTCACTTATCTTCACCTAATAGTTATGGACACAACACACTGGAGCAACTGGGGAATATAACGGTATCCATTTATTTTAAGATAACTAGATGCTTGCTCTCTCAGAATTACTCATTAATCAATGTTCTAAAAATCTATGCAACAAATTATCTTGCTTTTCTGTTTCACATAATCAAATGTGAAGTAAATTTCTGTCAGAGTTTAACATCACTAATAGAAAATAATACCAAAAATGTAGTTAAAGACTGCAGTAAGCTATTTGAAATCCAGGAAGCCAGCTTCATA
>JAVJGI010000014.1:27375451-27398726 GCA_035590275.1 Ibycter americanus | reverse complement strand
CCGCCGGTGGGCGGAGCCGCCACCCCCGCACCAGCCTCGAACCGCAGTGATGGAGGGGCGGCGGGCCGGCGCGAGCCGCCCGGTCCCGTTGGAAAAGCAGCTGATGCTCCGGCGGCTCGGACGCTGACGGAAAATCGCGCCCTGCGAAGGGGCAGAGCTGTGAAATTCACTGCAGCTGGCAAAACCTCCAGCCTTGTCCATCTAGTGTTTCCCTGTTTTTACAAGAAAATGTCGTTCCTGCACTTTTGTTTTACTGGACTCCGTTCCTGTTAGCATGGCAACCAACATTTAGATTTCTTGAAGCGTGCCTCCTGAGATGGCTCTTCCAACGCGAAAACACCTTTGAGGTGGAAGAAACTAAAACCACTTTCCAGTCTGTCTTTTTCTTCCGGAGAATGGGTACTCCTCAAAAAAATGCATGAAAAATAATAAAACTGAGATTGCACCTCAGTTTCGTCCGAGGAAGAAATACTTCTTTTTGTAAGAATCAGCGCACATATAGTTTTCCTACAGTACAGACAGAATAGGAAATAGTTTATTCTGAGTCCTGTGCACTAAATTAAATGCCAACATTGCAGCACCTTTAAATCCAGTCTACTTGAAATTTCAGATTTAATTGTACTGCAGTGACATAGCATGTTTCAGTGTTTACATTACTTTCTCCAAAGCCCAGGCCTGGATACCTTAGTAAGGTTATCTATGCAAACATACAGGTTTTTTCCCCATCATTTAACCTCATTCTCATAAGCCAGAGTTTTATGTACAGTCAGAGAAGCCAGGCACCTGAGTGAGACTGCTTTAGAACTGTCTTAGAATAGCAGAAATTCTGGACTTAGAGAAGACCTGAGTTTACACCCCTTTTTCAGGCAAGACTCCAAAATAGGCTTTGTTCTTTAATATTAAAAAAAGCTGAAACTCTCATGCACAGTTTAGCTTTCCTTTGGTGTTGCCTTCTATACTGGAAAACATCGGTTTTGCTTGCAGAAGGATCAGGTTCTTTAATATAATTTTTCTTTTTCTTCTGTTGTTCAAACTTAGGAACATATGAGACTGTATTTGGAAACAGCAAAACAAAAATACATCTGTCTTTTAAATTCAACTTCAGCCACTTATTCTGGCTCTATATATAGTAGTCATTGCCCTTAAAATAGCTGCAGAAAGAAATTCCATTTCTTTTTATCTCATCTTATTTAGAGCTGAATACTGCTAGTTGAAATTTAAGTCGATTGAGGTCACTACGGATCTGGTATGATTTTGAATATGCCTGCTGAAAATACCAGGTCGCAAGCAATGTGGCTCCACTCTTGGTGAAAATGGATTTCCATTATTCCAGGTTGGAGAGCCTGCCAAGTATATATCAGGGGACACATGCAGAGAAAACACTTGAGGGGTTAGCTTTCACCTTTTTTTGTGTGTGTGTATATTGCCTCACTTAAATGATGAGTAAAAATGAGCATGACTGCTCCTCCCGACACCTGAGACCTGTCTCCATGCCAGTACACTACTGAATCTGTCAGTGTTTTCTGGGACATGATTCATTGGACTGAGGTGGTAAAATCAACAGGGAAAATCCTGTGTAGCATCTCTGCCTGCCTCTAGTGATTCTGGTAATCAGTGCTAAAAGGGAATGAATTCCTTTTGAAAATGATGACTAAGGCACCATGGCTTGTCTTATGGAAAGGCAGCGCAGAAGCTAGAAGAAAAGACTTTTTTTATAACCTGTTTCAAGAAAAAGCAGACAAGAATAGAGGAAGCATTGTTCTATTCAGACACTTAATGGCTTTATAGTGTCAGATTTACCGTTACCTTTTCTGTTCAGATTTCAGTTGTGTTGGATTATATTCTGGTTACTTTATCAAGTATAATATTTAAAATTACTGAAAGCAGGTTGAAGATAAAGCTTTGTGTATAAATCAATCTTCCATCACCATGTTTTGTGACAACAAACAAAATTCCAGAAAGCATCTGTTTTAGAAGCCCTGAATCCATTGAGGATGGTAACACAGACTTGCCCTTACTTTACTACACTGACACTACTTTAAGTAGTGTAGTATAGCATTAGTATAACACCAACAACAATGGTGCCAGGATCCTCATGTCCACTGTGATTTGTTCCTGCAAAAAAAATTCACCTGACTAAATACATATTAATTAATACAGTTTTATATAGTGTACACAGAGGAAGCCTGAGCAAATTAAATCTTTTTGTAACAGATATCCATGCAGAAATCCTTTGTAGGTGCATTAGTTTTCAGTCAACTAGAATTTGAAACTGCTAAAAGAGGAACACCTGGAAATAAGACGCAATTCTTTTGCACAGTGAAGTTTTCAAAGACATTAAAAGGTTTTTAGTGTGCCACGCAGGCAAAAGCAACAAATAAATGAAAATTATTTATTATAGAAGGTTTTTCTTAGAGTTGTGGGTAGGTTTGGTTTTCTTTCTCCCTTCGAACTTCTGTTTTGGTTTAAATTCTCAAAGTACTTCTTCCACTGTTTTACAACTGCTTATAATTTAGAAAGTGGCTGGTGTGAGACAAAACCTGAAAGGAACCTTGGATAAAAATTACCTTTTTTTACAGCTAAGCTGTTTTTCAGAGACTGTGGGCTGAAGTGGGACAGGAAAACTTCCTTAAATTTGAGTGAATTTTACATACGTCTAAGAGTATGAAGCAGGCAAACCTAACCTCTGAAGTCTATGACAACTTCTGCAATTGCTTGGTCACTGAGCCTGTGCTCGATACACTCATCAGCAAAGCTTCTCACATACCTGTGCATGTCAGATGAACCATCTGAATGCTATGACAATAGCATTATCCATTATATTGTGCAATCGGTAGAGACAGGAACAGTAGATGGAGAAAGATTTTTCACTGGGCTTTCCTGAGACAGAGGTTATGGGATTGTTCTGGAGATACTTTCCACATATTACTGAAAACTTCTGAGGAGCAAGCAACCTTTCCCCAAGAGGCAAAGCCCCCCATGCCACCACTGATGTGTGGACAGTCATTGAGCAGCCAAGTCATGTGGTGGTGCCGCTAAGGTCTTCCAGTCCTAGCTCAACACATGCTGGTTTTGCATGACACACAAGATTATTATTATTATTTTTTTTCAAAGTGATTCCTTCTGATACCAGTTTTAAGGACCAAAAATACATCCTTCCTTGACTCAGAGAATCGTAAAGCTCATGCTACCTGCATTCACACCTAAGAAAAGACTTGAAAAATCGATACCAGGGTCCTCATGTCCTGGTGGCAGCTAGTCATGTGAAGCGCGGTTCAGTTGACTTGCAACTGCCACTCTAGATGGATGCTGGTCTCCTGCAGGTCTTGTAGCATACAGACGAGCCTTTTGTGGCTACGGCCGATACCCTGAACTGACATGAAATACCTGTTTGTCAGCTGTTGCGGTGAACCTGTAGTGTCTGTCTTCCTTTCCTGGAAAGAGAAAGGCAGAAGCAGGGAGTGTAGCCATCCTTTGTATTTTGTCATCTCCTTTATAGCAGAGCAAGTGTCCTCCAGAGGTCTCAAGTGTCTCTCTTTGCTAGCTATGCAGCAAGACCCAAGACAAGGAACCTTCCTTCTTAAGCTAGGTTAGCTGAATCCAAGCTGTGCAGAGCAGGCTGTGGTAGTACAGCATAAAGGTTAAATAAGCACAGAGGTCAGTAGATCCAGGACAAATGGTTGCTATAATCAGACTAAAATGCACATTAAAAAAGCAAAACAAAACAAAACAAAAAAACAAATCAAAAAGCCAAACCAAAACATGCATACACATGCACACGCTCCAGGCTGCTGTGCTAACTTTAAAACACTCCGTAAATGGCATGAACTCACAACTGCCCCTTGAATGTACACTCCTAGGAGTATGCCAGCTGCCACCTCTGCAATCCAGTTTCCTCACACAAGATTCTTCAAAACATATAGTCTTATTCAAACTGTCAATTACCTAAAACATTTGTCACTTTTCAGCTCAGGTGTCTGGTTCTCATGCCAGTCAGCGAGAGGCAGCAGCTGCTGAAGAGCTGACAGTTTTCTCAGTGAAGGCTGAGTAGCAGGGATGATTATTAACCCAGGTTGTAAAGCATGAGAGGAGCATTAGTACAACTGTGTACCCAGCCCAAAATGTACGATGAGAAGTTGGCCTGGCCCGAGAGCTTTGCTGCTCCGTGTGAGAGAGATGGAGGCATTCTGCGGGTGAAGACCTTCCTGTGGTAGGCTCCATGTGGGATCGACGGAGAATTCTAATTTCTCACTTCAACCATCATTTAATCAAAGTACCCACTCAATCAGAGGAGGATAGCAGTCCTAGGAAAATCAGCGCAGTCCTGTGTTCATTAGATTAATGGACACATTTTTGCTTGTGTTCTGTGTTACCTTCAACCAGGGGAAGAATACTAAAGGATTCTATTTTGAAGATAAAATCTCTAATATTCCCTAGCACACAGATGTCTTTAGCAGATTAGCGGTTTGGTATCAGACTTGAGAGTTCTGGACTAAGAGTGAGAAACAGATTTACTCCCAATGAAAATCCAATTGTCTTCTGTATTTGTTTGGAGTTTGATTCTAAAATGTGATGTATTTTAAATTCAATTTGTATTTGCCAATAAATATTTTATTTCATGCATTGATTGCTACTATCATTTCCATTCTAAAAAGTAGAACAAGCCAATTTACTTTTTGAGTAGAGGAATGAGCAGTACGTTTGTCAGAGAAGACACAGGATCATATTGTCTCTGATTTAAAATTACCTCCAGTACATTTGTATATAGTAATTTATGTCAAAACCATTATTGCTGACAAATCTTGAAAAGCTATAGAAAGGGATTTTTGTACCAAAGGTCAGGTTTTTTTCAAGTAGCCACCACAAATTTGATTGCCAGTCATAAACCAACCATCGATGTTCCTTGTATGGTCACTGGAGAGAGAGAGAAACCTCTAGTGGACAAACATCTAATTCATACACCTGACATAGAGTGGGAGGAATCAGGTATTTCTTGTTGCTGATTGTTGTTGGATTTTGCACAGGTAAAGTAAGGCAAGATGAATCTCACCTTAGTGGTATCAAAAAATAATTAAAAAAACATATTCAGAGGGGGCAGAATAGAGATGTCTGTTTTCTTCCAGGGTCTCTCAGGGTCCTATAGACCTTCATGGTACTGATGCAGACATCGTAACAATAACTAGATGACTACAACGTAATTCAAATATCCTGTTGTCTGCTCTCAGAATTTTTAGGAATTTGTGATTGGATTGGGTAGCTGAAATAACAGCTTGTAGCTGTGGCAATGGGAATGGGAGTGTCAGCCAGACCCTTGTAAAAGAAGAACACGCTGTTCCGGGCACTCTCACCCTGCCTCCCGCGAGTGCAAGGTGTCTCTCTTCTGGAGAGAACATGCTGCATCTGTGGAGCCAGGGAAAGGAGGCACAGAATCTCTTCAGATGCTCTCAACATTTGACATCTCCATAGTGTACGTTAGCCTACCAAATACATAATTACAACAGAAATCATCTTTCAGTGATGACAGAGTGGTTTTAATCTCTGTTCATGTGGAAATGTTCCTTATTACCAAAACACTTCAAAATAAATCCCTTCGCTACGCTTCAGCATTGACTGCTACATACATCCTGCCTGTCTTCCACTGGAAAATAACTAAAATATCCTATTTGTGTTTTGCTTATACTGGCAACATTTTGTTTTAGACTGGGAGAGATGCTTCCCTTTAATTTTTGATGGTAATCACTTAAAGCGATTAGTGCTGCAGTCAGTCCCTTGAACTTGTTCATGCTAGCATGGTGAGTTTGGCTTTCACATTTGGTGTGTTCTTTAGCACATTTGTACCTGCAACACTATCAGTTTCAAAAACGTATGCTTTGCCTGTGGTGGCTTCATTTAACTGTCTAGCAGATACCCTGCAGAAGGAATTCTGGCCATGAATAAAACCAAAACCAAGTTGCCTACAGAACAGTTGTCTAGTTTGCCCTAAGCCTCTTAGCTACAAAACCATCATTCAACAAGCAGTAATTGCTTGTCTTTGAATTGATCTCGACACCTTAACATCAGACCTGTGAGTCAAAGCTAGTCTTTATAGCTTTTAGAAGGAACCTAGTAACTTCAGAGGGTGATTCATGTGACCTGTCTTCAAGGAAATTAATTGCCCTCTGCAGAGGGTGCATTTCTTCACATTTCTAACGAAGAAAGATTGGGATGACAAACCAGCCTTGGATGCCGGTGTTTTGGATTCCTAGGTTAGCAAATATGAACCTTGCCTTTGTTTGTCAAGTGTTTTAAATCAAAGTACTTCATCATGCCACATAATGATTAATAAAGCCTCCTAAGACTAATATGAAGAATATGCTATACTAATTTTTTAAAAACTAATTAGAAAACTGGCACTTACGGCACAGTAATCACAGGTTGCAAATTGATGGCATAGTATTATATATAGTATACTATTATATACTATGTATAAAATATACACAGTGTGTATATATACACTATATGTGCTATATATACACTATATATAAAAAATATTATATATAATAGATGGTAGGTATTTGTACTAAATCCTGTGCTATAACTACTCTTGTATTTTCTTGTAAAAGGCATCGGGCTTAGTACAGAGCAACTGCAAAATAATATTTTGCTCTGCCCACTTAATAAAAATATTTTTGTTCATGGTTGTTTTAACTTAGTGATATTAACTTTGTGCATATTTATGCAGAGGCCAGTTGTACCAAATACTGGCATGATTTGAGATGATTTCATTTATTGCTGCAGTGTCTTTACATAGAACTAAACTTCCACATTTTTATATATATATATATATATATTTTTTTTTTATTGAGGATTTGCTTCTTCCACAATACCTAAAACAAGCACACTGAGCACGAGTTCGATTATCTCTTCTTTGAGTGCGAATTTGTTCACAGGGGAGGGAAGCAGGGGATGCTCAGTGAACTGGGTTGCCTTTCAGTGGTTGGGCAGTAGTCCAGCCTCAGAGCTGCACTGACTTACTGAACTGACAGCTCGTACTGGATTTTGTAGGGATGGGTTAGGATAAAAGAAGGATTTCTCACTCATCCCCAGAGTGCTTCCTCTTCACTCACTTCTTAGAAACCACCCTCATTTTGCTACTGCTTCTGCTGGCTTTCGACCAGCTGGGAGCTTCCTTCCATCTGAAGAATTCCCTTCTGGAGAACAATAACCTTTGGGTTAACTGCAGACAGGATTTGGCTTTTTAGATCTTTATAACTAAAAAAACCACCCAGTGCAGAAGATGGTATCCAGATATATGCCTTCAATCCATTCTGTCATTTTGTTTTCTTAAAAGAACATTACTCTCATAATAAGCTATTTCCTTGCTTAGCACCTTCAGTGAAGCACCACACTGTTTTACCAATGTTTTCTTACTGATGTGCTCTTGTGCATTCACCCTTACCAATTATTAAGGTCGGATTTGCCACTTGCTCAGTATGTAAAGTCCAGAAATTGTAGTTGAGCTCTTGGTGGCACTGAAGAGGATTTCATTTGGCTTTAGTGTTACGAAACACCAGAATCTCTGTGAAGAGCCAGCCACCTCACCCTGAGGAGCAGTACCCACGTGTGGGTCTGCAGGTCACTCTGATGAGATGACGTTCAAGGAACTCATTAGCTGGTCAGTCCTCAAACTTCTGTAGTTCTTCAGGGCACTTCTGGTAACACCCGAGAAATGTGTAACTTAGCACAGCATATCTTGCACTACCCAAAGCCCGCATGACAGAGTCCTTACTTTCAGGAAGAATCATTGCTGATTAATTATTCTCCTCAGTGATAATATACAACCAGGTTTCTCTTAAAACCAAGATTTTGCTGACTTTGGGCAAGGTAGCAAGGGCATGAGTGGGACTTTGAGGAGGAAAGAAATAAGTTGACATTTCAAAACAAAAATGGATAAAACAGTAGGTGTTTTCATTTCAAAGCAGTCATATAAATAAAGGACGATGAAGACCATGACTCTGTTGAGAGACACTAGTGCATTCAGATAGGTTAGCTTGTGCTCAGATTCTCCATAATATTCCCATTGTCAGTTAGATAATAGGCATCTTTCAAGGCTTGATTTCCTTCTGGAAACATAGTGGTTTGGTAGACAAATACACTGGGGCAAAATGACACTTTAGTCATTTCATTAGTGCTTTCTTGCGTAATTGCCTATTTACTGTTATTTTAACACTCTTTACTTAAACCCTTTGCTGCAAAGCAAAGCCTACAATAAAATTACCTAGAACAATCAACAATTCATATTGACAAAGATTTATGGTCAGCATGTGATGGAATTAATTTTGAAGAAATAAGATGCTACCTGGGTTTTGTAATTTAACCTTAATTCAAGAAAGCATTCGAATGTAAAGTCTTGGTGTTCTGCTGAAAGCAATGCTTCAGAGCGTGCTTCTTGTTAAGCATTGACATTATTCCTCTTCTCAGTATGAGACATTTGCCTGAATCCCAGTTTAGGGAGTATTAGGTGAACGTTCTACATATGAAAACAAAGAAAAACATCAATACACAGAAATGTGTATGGAGAATCCAGCATCACACATGCTAGAACTATATTAAAAATGTTTCTGCCATGCATGTTTGCATTTTCCTTTGGAAGTGTTGCTTTGGTTCACTGAGATGCAACCTATTATTGATTTTTTTTACACTCCTTTATCATAGCTGTCTGAGAAAACTCCTTTTATTACATGCTTTTATTACACAGGTAGCTGTCACTAAACAAGCCCATTTTATAACCAAAGATGACATAAGCAAAAACTCTTTCAGCAGCTTTTGCATAACGTAAAGCTTCCTAAAATCCCACAAGTTGCTCATCTTTCAATTTATTTGCATACTTACTTGTTTCAGATTGTAACTGTGTGTGCTCTTTGAGCTTAGAGAAATATGAAGATCACAGGTGAATTTAATATGACAGTGATGTCAAAGTAATTTGAAATTCTAGCACCCTAATGTGAAATTTTACAAAATACAAAATGAAACAATTGTGCCTTCTCATCAATCATACATGCATTGGTTCAGATGGAAGATGTAATTTTGGAAATTTGCCCCCTTGGTTCCAAGAGAATTATAATGCTCTGGCAGCTTCTTGTTTCTCCTCAATAATTTAGCAGTTTATGAAAAATATATTTTGTCTCCTTCTCCACTCCAATGCAGTCAATGCAGTTACAAGTTGTGGAGAATCTAGTCCAAAATCTTGCTGCTGTTGAGTATTTTAGAAAAATGTGTAGGCCTAAAACATTAATCTATTTGCCGTCATTGCCATGGTTGCACCCTGCATCTGCCCTGTGTAATGTTGGATGGCTTTCAATCATTTTCTCCATGCTTTATCTAAGTATTTCTTTCTGTTGCAGTTCAGAGACTGATACAGTGAATCTTTTCATGGAGGGAAGCAGTGAATCTTTGCTTTAAGTACACTGCTATAGTTGACAAGGACTAAAATCACACTGTATGTGATTATAAGAATTCCTGCATCTTTCTGTTGCTGGGAAATTGATTTAAGAATGAAAATTAAGTAGGCAATGACACATGTAATTTTTACACAAACCTCTTTTTTAATAGTTTGTAAAACATTCAGCAGCCATTCTGAACAGATTTTTTATAGAATTGCTAGAAAACTGATTGCCATTTCAAGATTATAGCACATTAAAGCAAAAAACCCCCAGTCTTGTAAGTCTCTGTTATAAGCAAAACTCTAGAGTATTATTACATATTCAATATGTTCAGGCTGTTATTCATCATTCCAGTAGATCACATGTATTTCATTGAACATGAGGTAACATGGTTTTGTTTTAATGTTTTATCTACTTATGTTAACTGTGAAACCAGGTGTTGTGTTATGCAGGAATCATCAACATTTTTGTTCAATTTCCTCAGCTTTGCTTAATGTCTTGTAATAGCTGAATAACTCTTCTGAGTAATAGCTCAAAACACTGCAGTAGAGCTAATTTCCAATGCGGGCATTCCACTAGCCAGTTTTTTTAGGAAAGGTAAATAGTTCTGTTTATATTTTGATAATTTTGAAGGAAATAGTAGTGTCTGTACCTGTAATCTGAAAGGTTTACAGATTTATGGATGCCCAAATTGTATTCTGTGCCAAAATATGCTTATAGATACTTACATTTTTGTGTGTATATACATGTAACACAGATATCTTTATATACACACGTAACAGAAGGACACATATGTATACTTACAGATAGAGATACTTAGGTGCACTATGTGACTGAGACATATTAAAGGTTAATTTTTGCTCTAGTGAGTAAAAGAGAAGAGCTATCCAGAAGTCAGGCATATAGCCCATTAAAGAGTCCATCGTGTGTGTGTACATGCAGAGTTGTCTGTATCTCGTTGTCTGGGAATATTTGCCTCTCTCTGCACTTGCTTGTATGATTTAAATGCTAAGTGTTTGAGTCCAGTCCTTGGCCAAGTATGGCTTCTTTGCCACCCCAAGCAAGTAAGAGCTGTGAATTTGAGTGTGATGGCAACCCTCCAAGACACAGAAAATCTGTAGCCATCCAGAGGCAGTTCCTTTCCTCACAAGTTTAGATTCTCACAGGAGTTGGAGGCTTCTTAATAGCCAGCAGCTTCTGGGCATGGAGCTGAGAGTCCTGACACGGTGCAAACTTAGAGGCAGCTTCTACTAAAGAATTTTTTTTCTTAAGCCTGGTAGCAAATACAGATTGACTAGGACTGAGCTAGTATCTTTCACTTTGCTTATTATCCAGAAGGAAGTTTTTAGGTAGATATTTACGTAGAAATAATAACTCACCCATTTGAAAACACAGCAGTCTATTAAGCAGATTCATGTAAGTCTAACGATAGCATTTTTAACTGTTTGATCCTTAGATGAACAGCACATGGCAGCTGTGCAGGGAAAGCTTTTGAAAGGAGGCGGGATACTCTTGTGCTCTGCTGCTTCAGAACTTCCTCAGAAACCTGCTTCTGAGTGCAGAGACCGCAGTGTGCATGCTATAGAAAGAAGAGGTAGTTGATCCTTCAGGATCCTGCTGGTTGTTTCATAGAGTCATTGCAGCAGCAGAAGCCTGGGAGCTGAAGGTGTTTTGCAGTCTCCTGCACTGGGGTGCAAGAACTGGAAGGAAAATAGAGGAAGGAGGGTACAGGCACAATGAAAAAGAGGATTTTAGAGTAAGCAGTGTGTATCATCTAAGCCAATCTAGAAAACATCATCCTGGCTTGACAGTTTCAGTCTCCCTGTGACATGCACCTGAAAATGCTCCTTGTTTGGTGTGAAAAAGCAGTTACTTGAAATCTCTGATAAATCACCTTTATTGCCAGAAACAGGAAACACGTAACCACTATCCCATCTTCTTGCCTTAAACTCTTGATCATCTCCATGCTCACCTGCCTACGACACACTGAGCAAGCAGCCCTTTTTGTTTGAACTTGTGAAGCAGCTGCATAGGGTGCCTGAGTGTGAAAGAATCGGAGGGGACAAGGCCAGCTAATCCCTCTGACTTCTCAAGATAACCATGTTTGAGTTTGTCACAAACTGGTCCTTAGAAATTACTTTTCCAATCTTCATCTCACATGCTTAAAAAAAAAATTTAGATTTTTTAGAATTGTGGCACAGAAAAGTTAAATCACTTCTGACTCATTAATCTTTAATATCTATCATCTGCAGAAAATTTATCCAGTTCTTTTAACTGCTAGCTAATAACTTATACAGTGGAACTGGTAAATTCCCAGATCAAATAAGGGTAAGTGCTAATACCAAGACAAAATTAATAAAATGTAAGGATTTGGCTTGGATTGCCAGGTCAGAAATTAAGATGATAGCCAAAAGCTGTACACAAAATAGATTTGGTAGTTCAAGTGAAGTCAATAGCAGCTGTTCTGAAGAACATAGATAGAACACAGACTCATTTTTGCTGAGGTCCATAAAGCAGGCTCTTTATTGATTTGGTGATAGGTTTTCAAAGAAATGTTTTCACAGTTCTTTCCTTTAATAGTCTACTGCTTAGCTCCTTGTTGTTTATAATCATATATTCCCTTTTAAATCATTGTAATTATATTACTGTGGCATACAAAAAAAAAAAAAATACACGAGGTCTGTCCCAGTGTTGGAACGCAGACACACCTGAGGGCATTGGGATTCCTCCTCCAGCTGTCTAAACCTTGGATGCCAATGCAATGAAACTGAATAGCCCTCCTCAGGGGCAAATCATTGTCTTCAAGTATACTAGAAGCTGGATCAACCTTTCAAAGTCCTTTATTGAGTAAGAGATCCTAAGTAATCATAGCTTAATACCTCTAGACTGCTGACAATGAATCTGTTCCTGATCAGAGTGGTAATGTTGCAAGAAGAGTGACAACTGCTAGCCTCATCTCTCCCTTTCTCCTTTACTGCCTTTCTGGGTTTCAGCAGTGGTTAGAAACATGACTGAACTAAAATGGGTAAGTACAGGCACCGCCAAATTTCCTATAATGCTAAAACCAAGAAGAGGACATTTCCAAAATGTCTGTATCAAGTTTTATTAACAACAACAAAAAAAAAGAACAAAAAAAAGAAAAAAAAAGAAAAAAAAGGTTGCTACAGGATTACAGGTGTAAAATGGATTAGAGATGAGAACAGAAAGCAATAGTAATTAAGACCAATTTAAAAGAAGGTTTAACAGCTGTTCAATTCCAAAAGATTAAGAGAATGTTTAAATAAAACACACAGAATAGGAGGAAGCACACCAGGGAATAGAAAATACTGAAGAGATTTCAAAGAGGTTTTAAGAGTAGATAAAACCATGGTTTGTTGAAGAGGGAAGAGATGACTTAAAAGTAGAAGATTAAAAGATTGAGGGGTCCAGTGAAGCCAGATTACAGTGAGCCAAAAAGCTAAGAAAATCACTTGCTCTGCCATTTGCTAGTGTAGATGACTGAAATAGATAGTAGTAATTTGACAAATAGTAGTTTTTAGGGTATACGATAACCTGGCTATTGAACTGCATTTGTAGTGTAACAGTGCTGTTGTACTCATACACGTGTATGTCTTCATTGCTTTCTGACCTATAGTATCTGGCACATTTAAATAGAAATCTTAGCTTCATGAATTGATTTATCATTTCCTTAGCTCCAGCCCTGCAAAGATTTGTTCTGTGAACTGTGAGTGATTGCCTACCCAGTTAAGTCAGTTTGCTTTGCCACTGACTCCAGCTGTGGTATTACTTCCATTACTGAGTAGTCATAATGCCTTTGGTATTTTAGCAGCATTCAGGATTGAAAGATATTGTGAGTGGTGGGACAAACTGGCTTACTGGAGTGTTGGCAGTAGAGGGTGGAACATTTTACCGTATACCATCTTGGAGATTTCACATGAAAGAAATCAAAGGGTACATGAGAATGTGCTTAAAATTGCCTGGGAAAGCACAAAGAAAACAAAACATGATAATACCACTGGAGCCTTAAATAACATTATCTGAGTGACACCAGAACTCAGCTATGTAGTATCATGGATGTAATTGCTGAACTGTAGCAGTCCTGGCAGCTTTTGAGAATCAAATGATTCATGTATTTGGGTGATACAAAATTGTTATTCGTATTTAATTCTCAAAATATTCTCTAGCTGTTGAATAAGAAGCAATACAGACCAAGATCTACATCAAGTCTTGGCAGTCAAGTAGGAGAGACTCCAAATAAAGGAAAAAGTTGTAACATCTCTTAAAATGAATGTACTCTAACAGATAGATGAAGCTGGGCAATGGAAACAGTCCTTTTTTCAAATAAAATCAATTGAAAGTGCAAGACTCCCACTTCAGGTGTCAGCTCATCTTGATAATTTGTATTTTTCAAAGTGCTGTAAAAATGGTGGTGTAACTTTCTCTAGAAATAAGTGTTGATTTCCTAAGTACAGGGTATGTAAATCTCACTACTTGTGCATAGTAACACAGTGAACTGATAAACTGAGGTGGATTAAAACCTGGAAGATAACTGAAATGAAAAAAATAACTTGTGTTGAAGTTAATGGAAGTTTTTCAAATAATTTTAATACAGTCCCAGCTTTACTGCCTCTATCTAAATTCTTTAAGCCTAGTAGCTTGTGTTTGACAGTGGCAAAACCCATATTTCTAGACAGGAGTACAGTAACAGGAAGCATATAGCATCATTTATCCTAGTACTCTCAGACTCCAACCACTTGCAGTGCACGGTCTTTCTTTGCCAGATAGTTTCTCTGTGTTTTGTAATCTTCTGCAGGTTTGCGTTTCATGAACTTATCCAGTCTTCTGTGTAATCCATGTATACTTCTAGCATCTTCACAATTCTTCAGCAATGAATTCCTCAAGGAACTGACTGAAGACTCATAAGCACTTGTTTTTCTTGAACCTGACTCCTACTGCCTTCACTTGATTGCTCCTGGATCTCATACCTGAAAAGCCAGTGAACAATTAATCCATGTCTGTCCTCTTCTTGACACCCATAATTACACAGACCTATATTACACCTTCCATCTGTCATTCTTTCACAGAGTGAAGATTTGTAAAAGACTTAGTCATTCCACTTCTGGAAGCTCTGTTGTAAGTTTAATCATTCTACTGCCCTTCTCTAAATGTTTTCCAGTGCTACTGGCTCCTTTTGAGATAAGGAGCCTAGAAATGCATGTTCAGTCCTTTGTGCCACTCTGAAACTAAAGACACATATATGTTTCCATTAGTATGGATGAAGGAAATTCTGTTTGACAGGAAATGGGCATATTAATTAGAGAAAATTAATCTTATCTTTTGGGAGCCATGACTCCAAATTCTTTGCCTTGCCCCTTGTTATAAAAGAAGAGTTACAGAATGCTTTCTTTTTCCTGAAGCCAACTTGGCAGAAGTAGCTGAGACATGTGGGAATATAACTGGTCATGACTCATTTAGGCTTAGACAAGAAAGGAAGACTTATAAAATATCTTCTATTTTGTTTATGGAAGTGTATTTCAATGCTGGGAGCAAAACTTCTATTCTTCTCTTTGAAATAAAGATCAAATAGCTCTGTAAAACCTGAATCATTATCTTGTGGAAGTGCTTGCTAATACTAGTAATCAGTCCTTTTAGTTCCTGCACATGTGTTAAAATTCTGCTTATTGCTTACTGTAGCATATGGATCTAATGCAAATTGTACACGAACTTTCATTACTCGCTTGAATTTTCACTGCTTTTGCCCTCTAATGATTCTCTGCCCAGCTGAACTTGTCATTTTGAGTTTGTTAAAAACGTGTCTCAGGCAGGCTGTTGAACTTAGAATTTAAGAGAATAGGAATTTGCTGAGTCATTCAATACTGAAAATAAGAGCAGGGAGACTACTCACTGAGCCATTCAGAATCCACCATTCTTTTCTGTCTGTTGCACTCTAATTACATGTACCACAAAGCTACAGTTCCTCTTTTTCTTCAGACTTGTGTAGAATTTCAGTGTATGTGCTTCTTTTCAAGACACCCCAGGAAAATAAATCAGAGATCCTTTAGCAAAAAGTTAA
This sequence comes from Ibycter americanus, assembly GCA_035590275.1. NCBI lineage: Eukaryota > Metazoa > Chordata > Aves > Falconiformes > Falconidae > Ibycter > Ibycter americanus. Next base: position 27,383,231 of record JAVJGI010000014.1, on the reverse strand, counting down.
CAGTTCATTTGTTTTTCCAGTTTGCCCATTGAAGGGAAAGGAGTCATCATTCAATCTCATTTCTCTCACATCTACCAGGAAGGTTTAGCATTTATATTATAGTACTGTTGAGATGCATTCATAGTCAAGTTCCCACTCAGTTGGCATTGACAGAAACGTAACCCAGCCATGGGCTAGAGCGATGCTGATTTTCGTCAGAGTCATGTTTTAAAACTTCGCACATGCCAAAGGGTGATGTCGAGTTCCCTAACACCACAAGGTGTTGTCTTTGTTACTGTGTATGAACAGCTGAAGTAGAGGGAGGGCTGAGTATGTGAAAGTCACACAGAAAGCCCATGGCTGAACCATTTCCAAACTTTGAGGAACCATTACCTTGGAAGTGTTTTACTGTCTACATCCCCATCCTGTCTTATAATAAATTTTTAACTACAAACAATACAAAAGTGATGTGATTCTATCATGCATATCTGTGACAGAGCATCAGGGATGATAATCTTACAGTTCAGAAATGCCACAAAGTCTAAAACTTAAGTCAGTGCTATATAATTTGAATAAAACACCCCTTTGTGCTTTCCATTTTGTTGTGTTGCTGGGTTCTTTCCTCAGCAACTGCATCACAAAGCTTATTCTGCTTTTGACGTGTTTTGATCTGGGATTCAAATATTCACTTGATTTCAGCAGTGCCAAGCATCTTGATCTTACTGACATAGATCACACTGTTTGACAACATTTCTCCTTGCAAACCCTTGAGACATCACACATTTGCATTACTTGTTCAGAAGGAAAAAGGCTCAGCCTGTGGTGACTCAGTTTGACTTTTGCTGAAAATCTTGACAGGGTTACAGAACACCGCAGATAAGCTTTAGTCATATTTGACTAAAGAAAAAAAAAAAGGTGAAAATGGAAATTAAGTGGTGACATGTACAGCATCCTTGAGGTCCCTCAGTTTTCTCTCTTGGGCATCAATGATGAATAATCCTTACTGTTACAGGTATCCAATTCTGGTTATGGGACCCGGGCGGTTTCCTTCTGTCCGAGCCCAATGGATGAGAGGCTGCAGTTACATGTCCCCAGGTCCAGCCTGCCACCATGCTGAGCATGTATTCCCAAAAGACAGATGTGCATGAGGGTGCACACACATACAGAGGATGGCTGGCCACACAAATCAGCACAAGCAGAACACAATGCACCTGCACCCAGCACTCGCATAAACATGAACACTAGAGAAGGTCTGATCCTGTTCCTTCTCTGTATGGAAGTCTCTCTGGCTGCTGGCCTTAAGTGCTCAGTGTAGCTAGGAGCTGGTCCCAGGTCCCCTGATCTCCCCTGGTTGCTGGCACCTGCATCTATAAGTCCCTTAAGCTCACTGTTCCATTCCAAATGCTGGTACTCAGACCTCTTACCCTATTTGCCTGCTACCCAGTTTGAAGTTCGTTAGCATTCAATCCCACCCACTCAGAGTAGAGAGCATACCTGCACAGAAGATCGTTAGAATTAGGATTTAATGAGAAGAAGGGTCAGACTGTGGTGATCAAGTGCAGGGCTCAGTCAGATGAGCGAACTGACCAGCAACCTGCCTAAACTTGACCAGCTCCATTGTATCTTTAGTTTCCTGTATTTGTTTCTTCCTAATCCATGATAATCCCTTCTTTTCCCTGCTTTTGATCATTACCCTAACATCCCGTAATAAGTTTTGCACGTTCCCCAGCCCACCCTAAAACATCCCATAATAATTTTTCTGCAATCCCTGAAATATCTTCCCCCTGTGTCTCACAAGAAGTCCTTTACCCTGTAGGCAATAACCCTATATAGCTGTTAGCATGGCTTTCTGGGGAAAGTGTACTGCCTTGGCTCTTCTGGGTGGGTTTCACACTGCACAGTGATCGAATCATTCCCCTGCAAGGATCTCAGAGAGCAGCCAGGTCCAGGTGCTCCCTTTGCATAGGTGGGCTGTTGGGGTTCGTTCACCTGACACAGCTTCTCTAGTCCTTGGGGGTCACCGTGTTTACTGTGATTAGCCTTTAATCAGATAAACTAACACATACTATCTTCATGGTTAAATGGCTGAACGAGCCGATTTGTCAGGAGTCAGCCTAGTGGCTAATTCCACCTTTTTAGTTCTCTCTGTGAGAAGTCCTGAATGGCCACTGTAATCTGTACCATATTTGAATAAAGTCAACTCACTAAAACTGGACAATGTGACAGCAAGTCTTCATTTAGGGAAAGGCAAACTGAAAGAATACAAAGCAGAAAAAAGTTTCTAGATTTTGCCCTTTTTAGTTGATGCTGCTGGCCTTCTGACGGTGCCAGTTATGCACATGGTACTCCTTTGCTTTCTTCACTGTGTCATGAAGCGAAGTGCCAGTAGAACATACCTAGCTCTTTCTCAGCAGTTTAGGGTAGGCAAAGTAGTAGCTCTGTACTGTAGCTCAGCACAGAAGTGATACTGTTTCCTTTCAGTGTAGATTATAGTAAAAGCTAATACTGTGCTCTGCAGCTTCCTGGACAGAAGATAACAAGTGCATCATTCATACTCTAGATGAACTCCTTTGTAGCTTAATGTGTTATCTTCCCTGATCCAGTCAGACAATTTAAACTGTCTCTGTGCCACCAATGCAACCAAGACTGTTTCATATTTTATAAAATCCTGGTTTACCTGGAGGAGTCTTAGATGCCAGATCTTTGCATTCTTCTCTAGTGAATGTAAGTTGCTTGAAAAGTGTTGCTGCTTCATTGTTTAAGATCTCTGTGATCTTTCATTAAAATTCATTGTTCCTACTGTGATGACAGCTATACGCTCCAGCTAGGGCTCTGCTGAGACCCTGTGGTGGGTTGACCCTGTCTGGGTGCCAGGTGCCCACCAAAGCCGCTTTATCACTCCCCTCCTCAGCTGCACAGGGGAGAGAAAATAGCACAAAAAGCTCATGGGTTATGGTAAGACAGGGAGAGATCACTCACCAATCGTTGTCATGGGCAAAACAGACTCACCTTTGGGAAATTAGTTTAATTTATTACCAATCAAATCAGAGTAGAATAATGAGAAATAAAAGCAAATCTTAAAACACCTTCCCCCCATCCCTCCTTCTTCTCAGGCTTACCTTCACTCCTGATTTTCTCTCCCTTCTCCCCCCCAGTGGCACAGGGGGACGGGGAATGGGGGCTGCGGTCAGTTCATCACACCTTGTCTCTGCTGCTCCTTCCTCCTCAGGGGAGGACTCCTCACACTCCTCCCCTGCTCCAGTGTGAGGTCCCTCCCACAGGAGGCAGTTCTCATAGAACTTCTCCAATGTGGGTCCTTCCCAGGGGCTGCAGTTCTCACCCCCTGCCCCAGCGTGGGTCCCCCCTACAGGGCGCCGTCCTTCAGGCCCAGCCGGCTCCAGCCTGGGTCCCCCTGGGGTCACCAGCCCCCCAGCAAACCTGCCCCAGCCCGGGCTCCTCTCCCCGCGGGGCCACAGGCCCTGCCAGGAGCTGCTCCAGCGTGGGCTGCCCACGGCTCACAGCCTCCCTCGGGCACCCACCTGCTCCAGCACTGGGTCCTCCATGGGCTTCAGGGCACAGCCTGCCTCAGCGTGGGCTTCACCTCAGGCTGCAGGGGAATCTTGGCTCTGGCGCATGGAGTCCCCCTGCCCCTCCTGCACTGGCCTGGTGCCTGCAGGGCTGTTGTTCTCACTCGTATTCTCACTCGTCTCTCTGGCTGCTGTTGTTCTGCTGCAGGTTTGGCGTTTTTTTGTTCTCCACCACCCCTCTTCTTAAATACGTTGTCCCAGAGGTGCTGCTACTGTTGCTGATGGGCTCGGCCTTGGCCAGCGGAGGGTCCCTCTTGGAGCCAGCTGGCACTGGCTCCGTGGGACATGGGGGCAGCTTCTCACAGAAGCCACCCGTGTAGCCCTGCCCCAGTACCAAAGCCTTGCCAGGCAAAGCTGATAGAGCCCCAGACTAATCTAATGCTTGACCCACTAAGTTCACAATGCTAGTTCAAAGCCAGCACTCTTCACATTACATCTTAATGTCTCTACAATTAACAGGTCTCACTTCTCATTAATCAGTATCTCCCTTTTCTTATTGATGTCACTGTACTTACCTGCAACGGTGCAAAGCAGATGTTGTTTACCCTGAAGAATCGCATTTCCTAATGGCACAGTTATTATTAATAGCACATTATAAGACAGGGATCGGTCAGTGATTATTTTATCTATTTTTTTTACAATTTTACAGTTACATTTTATCTAGTTTTACAAAGGTGAATAAAGAAACAGACATCCAAAGTTTTAATTATTCAGTGGTGTAAAATAATAATTAAGCATATTTCCACTTTAAGGCTGATTGGGATGAAAAGTATTTACACATACATTTTGGAGGTAATTATCAACAGAAATTATTATCTGTGTATGAGAATTAAGATAATTTTGTCATCACGAGAATCACAAGTGAGTCATAGAGAAACAGGGGAAGAGAGAAGTCCTGTCAGCCAGCTTAGATAGACCTCTGCTCCATCAGCATTGCTAGAAGTGTAGCTAATGAAGGAGCAAACCACAAAGGCAGACATTAGAAATATATTCCCAGGCAAGGCATCTGGATCTTGCAGTTGCCAAGTATGGCCTGTTTATACTCATCGTAAACGTTAACGCTATGACTAGAAGACAAAAAGGAGGAAGAAGGCAGGACAAAAGAGCAAGTCGCAGCAGTAGCAGAACATGGTAGTAAGTCATCCTTCCTGGAATGGACTGCTTATGTTACAGAAGATTAGGCCATATTTCATTCTAATCATTGGGCTATGCGTTTGCAAGCTGTAGATAATAACTACTGCCTTGGAAAAATTGTCATAGTTCATAAAGGGACCTAAAAATTGTAGATGAGTATGGTTGGACTGTACATTTCACTTAGCTGACTGTAACAAGAAAAAATACAGAAAGAAAGAGTCATGATTTGGATTTTTCATAGTACTTTTAGTGTGCCGTAGGAAAAGCTAAGAACTGAACGACAAGATACATATATCTATATAGATATATAGATATATATATGTATGTATAAAATATTGCCAACAGGTATTTGCAAACCAGAAACTGTACCAGACTTATAGCGGTGAACTGTACAATAAACACTGTGGTATGTGGGTGGTGCTACTTCTGCTGTTCATATACAGTAAATACTATTTCACTTTTGCTTGAAAAAGAATATTTAAAATTGCAAAATGAATGTCATAGTGTAAGCAATCAGTGAACGTTTAGAAATGGTGCTATATTGCTTGTTGTTCATAGCTAGAGAAGCTAATATTAAAAGATTACTTTTTAGGTACAAAATTTCTAGACCTTTCAGCCTAAGACATATTTAAATATGCAGAAAAAAAGTTACATGCAGTGAGAAAGAGCTTAAAAAGATACCTAGCTTTATTTGGAAATAATCACATCTGTACGGTTCACACAGGTGATAGATACTAAGTACCTGAACGCACCTGCATATGCCAGTAAAATGTTTCGTAAATAACTGCTGAAGGAAAGTGCTAACCCTGAATTTGATAGCATCCAAATAGTTTGGAAGAAGATACTAATTTTATGTAGAGCTTCTTTTTATTAACAATTGTAACAGCAAAACAGCATTTTTCTTGCACAGAGAGAATCACCTTTCAATAATTGTGTTTATCTGTGAATATTTTAATCTTTAGAAGTTGTTTCAAATGTTTCAGAAGACAAGGGCAGCTGTTCTGTAATTTTGAAGATTTCTGTGTGTTGGGCAGAGCAAAAATGAAGGAACCACATACATTTTTAAGATTATTTTTTTTTAATTATCCCAAATCAGTGAGGCATGTACAAATACCACACAGTATACATACATGTACACAGTGTCTCAATAGCTTAGTCACTTCAGAGCAGAATATTGTCTTAAAGAGTGGGTGCCCTCTCATTTTTTCTCAGTCACTGTGGGTGGACTCATGAGCACAAACATTCATAGCTGAACAGAAGCTTCAAACTTTGATAAATTCATTTCAGGCTGGTCTTTGCAGTGAAAACAATGAAGAACCTCATCTGCTACATGCTAAATATGAGGGGAAAGCATTGCGGGGAACAGAGCAAAGAAAGACATTTAAATACCTGCAATGGTATGGACATCTAGCTATGTGTTAAAGTATCTGATTATGGGCACAGTGAATGCCAGATAGTCTCCAAAGTTCTTCCTGTGGTATTGGTCCAAAGATTTCTTCTGTCTCGTACAAGCCAGTGGTTTATTGCCAGTAGCAGTCAGTGCCACATGAACATTCCCCAGATGCTGCAATGATTAGTCGATAGTGGAGGGTGAATATTTGCAAAGTGCTCTGTGATATAAAAGAAAGAAGAAAAAACTATTTAATTTCCAGCTTTCCTAACCATCACATAGACATAACCATGTGATGGATACTTCTGGGCTGATATAATGCCAGTCAAGACTGCTAATGCTATTATGATTGCCTTTAATAAGAGGAAATTGGTTTAATCTGATGATTTTTATGTTCTCAGAAGAATGATGTTTTCTCACTACTATTTGTTCAAATTATGATCTTAGCTCAGTTCAGTTTCCATGAAAATGTTGCATGACAGGGTTTAGAACTAGTTCTTCACAGACGCTCCTAACTACATGAGCTAGACTTACTTAATCAAGGAACAGAGACAGTGCCAACTGACCACAAGAAGTATATTTACGAAAAGCGCACCTCCTGCTATACCTGTGTTGCTAATGACAGTTATTTATCTAAAACAATCTTAAAATACTCTTCATTATGGTGATTCCACAACCTTTTCTTCACTATGCTTACAGTTAAGAAGTTTTCTGTTGATATCATAGGTAAGTTGAAATTAATAAATACAAAGCAGAGTAAAAGTGAAGAAAATGCATGTAAGTAGGTTTTAATTAAACAAGTATATTTAAAGTAATTGCTATCCTGTACATAAATCTTTTGCAAGCAGGCTGAGCAGCAAATGGGGACTCTTAGAAACTTTCTCTTGTGCTGTAATGAGGATATGGTGTCTCTCATTGTGGAGGCTTTCTCTGTTTGAGTCTAATAGGAATTTTAAAATATATTCATTTTAGTGTATATGATTTATAGAGCTCTTAATTTTATTTTATTTTTTTTAATTGGTAAATACAGTGTTTTAGAGCCAGTCCAGTATGCCTGTGTGCATTTTGGATGAATGTACAAGCAGGTCCAATAACTTCATTCCAAATCCATTCTAACTCATGAATGTTGACTTCATTTTGAGTTTTGAGTCAGGTCAATCTGCACTATCTTCATTAAGTTCAGTAAGGGCAGTATTAGACATTCTTCCCCTGGCAGGAATGAGAACAATAGCTCTTCTGTATGCAGTGCACATGTCCCAGGTAAAATCAGTTTTACAATCCAAATTCTGTGATTCACTGGGCAACATGACTCACCCAACAGTATCTTGAATTCCAGCCTGATTCTTTGCTCACTGGGTAACTGAACAGAAGTACAGCTATTCTGAAAGCTTCTGTTCCCATTACTAAAATTCTGTCCTAAGCACATTATATAAGCATGATCAGACTTCTCACTGGTACAATAATTGTGACTATATAGGAGTGTATGTATAGTTCTGCAAGGTGGAGCTGCATGCATGAGTTCTCTTACTCAATCTTGCAATATTTATGGCTTTTCATCCCTTTGAATGGTGATGAAGGGGGTATGCACCCTTCTTCTGGAAAAAACCCACCATGTATCTGTGCTGGTTTAAAAGTAAACTGGCAGGAGAAATGAACCCAACTCAAAAGAGTTTAGAAGTCAGAACTACAA
>JAVJGI010000014.1:27302079-27375351 GCA_035590275.1 Ibycter americanus | reverse complement strand
GAGGTGTCAGGTGTGTCCTGGGCAGCTGCTGCAAACAATGCATCAGTAACAGTTCACGGTGAATGGCTGAGAGGGTATAGAATACACAGTTCCAGTTACACCCACACAGTGATACACTGGTCCCAGCCACTATAACTAGGACATTATCTCATTCCTAAACAGGTGCTTAGAATTTAACTTATGTACACAGTGAACTCAGAGGCTACTTTACTTTTAATAGTGCAGGATGAATGTCTTAGGGGGGAGGAAAACAAAATAATTAAATGTGGTAACATAATCTGTAAGTGGAACAATTCCATAAAAATTTTGTTAGAGACGCCAAAGTTAGATCCACTAACTACACATTTAATGCCTTTTAATTGGCCGCACTGCTTGCATTTCAAGTTAAATTTGCTTTTCATTTATATTAAAAGTTGCTTTTATACAGTGGCTCTATAAAAAAAGAAATCTCTGCATGTGCAGGAAGAAATTCTCTGAATACTTTATGTCACTTGGTATTTAAGGATCTGAAATTGTGGCACATTTCTTGAATTCCTATACATAATTTTGTGGTTAAATTCTGGCATGTATTACTCAGTCTAACCCAGATCTTTGTGCAGTTTCCTTTCTGTCTTGGATTTTTGCTTTTCAGGATATGGTGGACAGGGAGTGATGTAAAAGTAAAACAGTAAACCCAAAAGCTTGTAAGTAAATGTAGGCAACAAAATGACCTGAAATAATGGTCTCCTTAGAGGTTTGCTTCATGTAAAATGGTACAATTCAAGGCAAGATGAGAAGGTTTTCATAAGCTGAATGCATTCAATTTTTTATATGCCCTGTGCCCCTGTGCATTCATAACATCACTAGTAATGGCTGTGTAGGGCAAAGCCTTCAAAGTACCTTTAAACCACATTAAGCCCCACTGGGATTTAAGTAAGTGCCGGAGTGCTTTCTGAATCAAGGATAGTCTTCTGCTAGCTCTGTTTGTAGGATAGTTTTAATAAAAATACATTTACAGTTCATGTTCATGTCCCACCTCTAAATTTAAATCCATCACAGGTGCCATTTTAGAAAAAAACCAATGGCCCTACTCATAGCAGCGATGTGTGACAAGAGATGGTAGAGAAGAGTTGAGGGTGAGTGTTCATTTTGTGCAGCATCCCCTGTGATGCTTTGGCTCCACTGCCCCTTTGCCCTTCTCCCCCGGGTCTCGGTGCTAATACGCTGCCCCACAAGACTGCACTGAGAGAACCCAGTCAGGCCACAGATCTCCTGCTTGTAAGTACCAGAGAGGTGACTGAGAGATGCATACCGTCCATACCTCGAGGATACAGTCGAAGGCTCATGCTGTTCCTGCCATGCTCCTATTCAAAACCTGTCAATCACTGGCCCTGCTTTTACAGACCTAGTTTAGATCGTGGAAACATGGAAACACTCACTCAGGCAAACATTGGGCCTACTAGCCTGAAAAAGGACCTGTTTTTTTTTATCCTTTTTTGGGGAGGTGGGAGAAGGAACTTCTTCCTGCTGGGATGGGATTTCCTTTTGTTGCTTTCTCTAGCGTTCTTGGCATCTGAGCAAGTCTTGACAATCTCCTAGGGTGCCATTTGGCTTTTACGGATGAAATTCTTGTTAGGCTGGGATCAAATGCTGTTGGCATAGCAGCACAGTTATTTTGGAGGAGTTTTAGGGAAGTCCGTGTTTGGACAGCTTTTCATGACTTGTTCGGTCTTTCACTGGTTCTCTGCTTCATGATCCAGCTACCTGAAACCCGGCTCCTTCACTAGAGATCATTTGCAGAGTTTGTCTCTGGGCAATGCTGTGAGTGTTTTCCAAATTGCTATGGGCATTGTGGTCGTGGGAACTTGAGGACATGGCAGCCTTACTGGGTACGATGAGTAAAAGCTTTTACAACCTGAGTTGGTAATCATCAGTGTTCCTTTATCAGGAAAAAAAACTTTACATCAGTCCATGCCGTGTCCCACACTGACCTTATCTCCCAAGCACGTGTGCTCATCTCTGCAGCACACAGAGTCATGAGGACCGTTTCCTCCTGTCCGTCACAGTGAGTCTGTGTCCCCTCTGAGCCAGCCTGGGGGTCCCTCACTGGAGGGTCCCAAGCTGTGCTGACAGATTACCAGGGACATAATGAAGATTCATGCTCCATCTAAAATACCAGAGGGGTGGAATTTTATTCTAAGTACAAGTCTTAAATGTGCAATTTTAGGGTCTTCCATAAACTGGCGAGTCTGGAGTGTTAGCCTTTTATGCTTTTATATTCTCTGTTCTGAAGCTGCTTTAGCTCTGTCTGGACTGCATTGCCGTGTTTAGTGATAGCAATTGCGTTGTTGCCTCTTGTAAGATGACAATGTGTTTGGCAGATTTCATCTAGTATGGCTGGTCTGGTCTTGTAATAAAAATGTGATTGGGTCTTCTGGACTAATTTGCAATTGGAGAAACAGATCTTCTCAGGTAGTAGCGATTTTCCTTTGCTGTTGCTGCTACTACTGCTAAACTGTTTTCCTCAGCACTGCATGCCCAAAGGTTTCTGTGGATCTTAAATCCAACCAAACATATCGAAATACCCTCATCAGTATCTCATAGGCTTTGAGTGTAAGGTAAGCCAGAAGGACTGTAGCTCCCTGTGGAGATGTGGTTAGTGAGGTTGGGGATGGGTGGGGGAGGGAGGGCAGAGAAGGACACGGCCTCTTCTGTGGTGTAACAAGAAGCGTGGGGCCCAGAGGGTGGTGGTGATGGGCAGCTCTGTGACCCGACAGCTCTCCTTGCCCTCCCCATCTCCACGTAAGCAGATCCATGACTGACTCTTCATCAGAATGACTTTCAGTCAAATAAAATACAGTCTCCTCTTCCACATTTGGACTAAGACATTAGAGAGAGGACTTCACCTCCCTCCGGGCCATCAGCTGCCTTTGTGCCACCGTGCCAGTCAATACAAATTCAGACTCAGACTTTGTCTGTAAAAGAGAGATAATCTCTCGTTCAGGGAACAATTTCAGCTGGGGTTTGCTGGCTTATGAACACCAGAATACAACAATCAGCTGGCAGTGAGACCAGCACTGTGCCCCTCTGGGGCAGGGGCGTCCTGTCAGCGCGGCCAGATCAGGGACACAGTATCAAGAGCTTGAAGACAGAACTGACAATAAACACATTCTTTACATTTGTATTTCCAGCTGTTTCTGAACTAAGACTTCTCGCAGGGATGTGAAGCCCAGAATTGTACCTTCTAGACAACAAAACAATACAATTCCTTCGTTATTTATCATGTTTTCTTGAATAATAACAGCACAAGCTGTAGGACCTCCCTGAACGTACGTCTTGCAAGGACTGTATTTCGAAGTCATTGCTGTCGTGTTACGTCAGTGTGCTGTATTTGAATGTCAGTGCCATCTATCACAAACAGGAAAGTAACTTCCTTTAAAAATAATTAAAAGAATAGAAATGAAGTTAAAATGAAAGCTACAGGCTTTCCCTGTCAAGCATCTCGCTTGCGCCTCTTCTAATATATCATTAATTAAAGCAAAGTGTTCCAGTAAGTGTGTCAGGAATTTCAAAATATTACAAAGTCTTACATTTATTTGAGCTGCAATATTAAATTAAGGAAGATGTAGCAATTTTTATTCAATATTTCTTGATTTGCTTTTCTCTGTGATTATTCCTCAATATGTAATATAAAAATATGTCATTCCTAATTAACTTTTACAGTTACATAATATTTAACTGTTACATTCTTCACCCTAACTGGGAGAGAAAACCTCTGTCTTTTGCTGACATTTTCCCTGTCAAAAGACTTTTAAATTTACTGAGACTGTTCATTATTCCTGCTTTCATTTAGCTGATTTGCAATTTGCATCATCATGCAGCCTCGTTTATCCTTCAGGCAATGAAAACCAAAGTACAACCAAGGTAAATTTTTACCCAGCAAACCGAAACCACACAACGAAAGTAGAAGTGATCTTCACAATCAGGCTGTCAGCAACACACACTGCGAGGACACTATCCTCAGCTCAAGCTGCTCGGCACTTTTGGATAGGAAAACTCATTTGTAAATTAATATTGGGTGTGTGGCACCTGAGCGCTCCCTCACCTGATGAGGAGAAGTCTCTCATGGAGCAGCAGGGTGTGCATTGCTTCTGGTGAGGAATGTTTAAGAGGCATTTGGACAGTGCCCTTAATAATTTGCTTTAACTTTTGATCAGCCCTGAAGTGGTCAGGCAGTTGGACTAGATGATTGTTGTAGGTCCCTTTCAACTGAAATATTCTAGTCTAGTCTAGTCTATTCTATTCTATTCTAAAGATCTATCCCAGCCAGGCTGGTTGCGTCTCTTTGCCCAAAGGGAAGAACAGAGAAAATAATACATAAATGGTGTGTCTCTCTGTTACCTCAGTACAAGGCTGTATATGGCTGGAGCATATTCTTTTACCCACCTCTGCAGGCAAGTCACAAAACACCAAGGAAGGTCAAGGCCTCATTCATCTTGTAGAGGTCAAGATGCCCAGGTGGAAGAGACATGCAATTCCTCTGAACAGATGTGCCTGGCAGGCAGAAATGCAGCGTGACACCAGCGTTACTGGCCAAAGGTGGGCAGTGTGGTCCGCAGCTCCGTCCTTGTCCTGCCCCTGTGCTTGGAGCCCAGGATTCTGGAGAAGATTGCAAGCGGGTTGACCCAAGTCTCTCAGCATGTTTGAGTGGGACACTCCAGCAGCAGCGGAATCCCCTCAGAGCCCGGGGACATCTCCTCCCCTCTGGCCTCAGTGGGTCAGAGGCTCCTGTTTCCCATAACAGGGTGGTACATCACCTGTGACAGCATTTTGCAGTGAGCAACACAGGACTGCTGGCAGATCTTCACAGACAGCAGGGGTGGTGGCAGACCAGCATAGTTAAGGCACATTAAGGATCAGTAAACTCCGAAATAAGCCTTGAACCAACATTTCTTGCTCTATGGAGATTCTTTAGTGATACTGCTGTGGTACCTTTTGCACTGTATCCTAGGTGCTTGCTATTTCTCTCTTCTTTATGAGGGTCTTTACATGAGCAAAACACCTACTGAGGAAATGAATCAGCATTGCACGGTTCAGCTCTTGGTTTATTTCAGGCAGTTAAACATGGGTGCATGGGACTTTTTTTCAAATTTCTAGTTCCATTAAGGTGTAATGAACCTTGCCTGAGAGCGCTTTATGCAGATCACCTGAATCTTTTATAGCTGCTATTTGCATATTTTATATAAAGAACCCTGAATCTCAATGTGGCATCCCTCTAACTTTATCAAACAAATATGAAGATAATAAGAGGGAGGCGCCAACTTGCTTGCAAGAACGAGCAAATTTCCCCACGCAAACACACACACGCGCAAACCAGAGGTTTTTATTAGTTAAATTTGATTTATAATGGAGTATTTCTATAGGAATACGTAGCCAGGTTGTGTTCCTGTTATGTGAAGAACAGAAATTTCTTTTAATATAATTTGGTATTTATGTGACTTAAAGACTGTGTAAGCGTTTTTAATGAAATCACATAAAATGTTATATATGCCATATTTGTAACCTTACATTTTGATCCAAAAATCTGTTGTGTTACAGAGATTTGGATCTATTTCAGTCTTGTATAACATAACTGCGATTGATTTTTGTCTTTAAATATGTAATACGTAACAGAAATGTCATCACTTTTAATAGCATAATGTGTAAGTATTCAAATATGAATACAAAAATATAAATATACCAGTAGGAACGCAGACCTGTTATATGGTACGAGCATCTGCAGTAATAATATTTTTTCAGATAGTTCATATTACAGTTAGTTCTGTGTCCACAGATTTGGTAATGTGTACTTAACAAATGAAGACTTCAAAAAATGTACATCACTGCATCTGAAATCTGAAGTAGAAAGTAAAGAACGTAATACATTCCAATAATGAGATTCATGAATTGCCATTCAGTGTCAATCAAAGTCAGTAAAACTTAGAGATAGTAAAAATAAGACAGATTAAAATTGAGTCTGACATTTAGCAGCATAGTTGACATCAGAATTATATTTTGGATGAAAACTGCAGGGGGATATTAATATTTTCAGAATGTTGAAATAATCAGATTTGATATATTTGGAACAATGTTTCAAAAAGTTTTAGTTATTTTGTATTTAATTTTTAAATAATGTAAATGCACTATTAATGTCAAAGTTGTAACTTTTTCTTTTGTTTTTTTGATTCATCAATATATTTTCTCCCCACACTTCCATCTCTCAGCATTTCATCTTCTTGAGGAATATTGAAATAGTCTAATTTGGAACAAAGCCCAATTCTGAAACTTTGAAATCCACTGTAAAACGGCATCTTGATCCTCTGCAGAGCCTTAGTCTGTCATTAAGTAATGACCCCAAACTGAAAGGCTTTGTCAGTATTTCGGCATGCAGGTTTCATCCTATTGTTTGGCAGCACATTGTGTAATACTCTGTAAATTCTAATTGTTGATTAGCACATTCATTAGCTGTTTGGACTATTGATATGATGACAGAGTTTTAATGTGATTTGAGTTATGAATTATTGACATAAAACATGTTAAGTATGGAAGTCTGCAGAGAAGAGAAGGCCAGATAATACACTCAGACTAACTAGCTATTACAAGTATCGTGCATTTCATGCCAGCTTTCTGGGCAGCTGGGGCAAAGCTACCACACCTGACAGGGTCTTTCCATGTTACTAAATTTTCCTGCAAAATTACTTTGTGATAAGTAATAGAAAAGATAAGCAGAGTCACGAGGGACAAATTGAATGCACGTTGCTCTGAATTTGCATAAGTTTCCAAAGAAATGCAACGCCCAAGGCTCTGTGCCTCTGAGCTGAAGGTCTTCTGTAGCCAGAGCAAAGGAGAGGAGAAAGTACACAGGCAGTCTGTTCACATCAGCTTTATTTTCCTGAATGTTTCCTTGGGTCATTTCTGTGCTGGGGATGAGAGTAGAGATTACCTAGTACAATTAAACTGTTGCACCCTCTCTCTGCTCTGAGTGGCATTAAATTCAGTGGTTCCTGGAGCTCTGTCTGTAGCGATATTCCCTGCTCGGAGCTACACCAAGGTGAAACAAGTGGCTGCACTGGGAAATGTAACAACAAATTAGTGGAAATTTAACTTTTAAGTTATATGAAGAAGGAAAAGGAGAAAAGGCAGTACTAAGAAGGAAGTTTATTTTTGTTGGCAGATATGACAACATAGTGTCTCAGCTACAGCCTCCGCAAGGTGGAGTTGCGTTGATAACCAACATTTATTTTTGCCATTTGTGTTCAAGCTCAGCAGGTTCCTGCACCACACCATTAGGAGCCAGGTATTCACATCACAGGCTGGAGCTTTGTGTTTAATTCAGTGACAGCAAATAAATCCAGCGGCAAACATAGCTCTGATCAAAATACAGAGGAGGGAAGATGTGTGTCTGCACACTGTTCACATGACATATACGTGTACTACATAGGCACCGACAGGATCGCTGGGCAAGGGCTGTAGAGCCATGTGCTGGCATTCACACCACCCAGCACAGGGGCACTAGATGGCTCCTGGTGTTAATGAAGGACTAAACCCACCCTAAGCCTGTCGGCACTGCCTTTAGTGACACACCTTCCGAGCGTGTCCAAAGAATGGGGGTAGGTTATGTTTTTGTGGATCAGCACAGCAGACTGTTTTCATTCAGAAAGGCTACGGGGAGTGTAATTTATTTTAGGTGATAATTGCTGGCTTTCTCTGCTTCCATGCAAAGGAAATCAGCAAAGCAGACATTATTACTCCAACTTTAATTAGATATTTCCACACCCTCTAGCTTTCAGGTTATTGTTTTTCCCCAGTAACTTTCTCAACCTCTGTTGCTCTTCTGTTGAAACAGATATAGTCTGTAAGAGCTACTACAGCAGCCCTTTAAAAAAATTCTCATCTAAACTAGTAGTGCTTGCTACTAGTAGTTTATACTCTTAGTTCTATGTGAAAAAACTGATTTTTTTTCAAATTTGGGTATTTTGTTTAGAATCAAAATTGTGTGAATCAAACACAACTTATATAAGTAGAAAATAATTTCTTTGTCAAAAAAATTTGTCATAAGCTATTTCTGCAAGCAGAAATATGTTCATGCTCATAGCAGTGGAAGATGATGCAGTAATTCACCTGGTTATCAGTGAAGCTACTGACCTGAGATCTGAATTTGATCAAACCAGGAGAATAGACACACTTCAAAAGGTCATGCTAAAAAGTGCTTGATTTGGGAAAATTTGTGAGCAGTATAATCTGGTTTACATTTCCTAAGACAGAAGCTGAAATAGAAAATAAAATAAATAACTGGACTCTTATCTTTCTCTAGCAAGAAATACCCTAAAAGATGGTTCTACAATATCCTAATCTCAGCTATGTGTATTATTTGCTTTGGACAGTTCTGGTGGGACTTAAGAAAATGGGAATGTTTTCCCATGTCTGACCCGAAACAAAAAAAATCAAGCTGAAAAGGCACTTATTTCCAACTGAGCTGTGTTCCCCTCTCAGAGCACTTCCTGAATCAACGTCTTCCACACCTTATTTAGAAGATACTGCAGCAAAGAAGAAACACCAGTTGATTGCCACCTTTTAAGACAAAAGTTTACAATCATTAAATTAAGGCAAAGATTAATCTGTTTTACTTTTAAATTAAGAATTGCACCAAAGAACAATTATTGGAACTGTATGTAATGATACCACTTTTGGTTTTCTGTGTTAATATTTTTGACTAAAAAAAAAAATTAAGAATCATTTATTAGTCAATTTAATAATTATTTCAGCCTTGTGTCCTATTACATATAATAATTAAGGTGGTGCCAGTAACAGTCAGTCAGTGGTTTTAGTTTAAGATCCTATTTTCAAGCCTGCCTTCAGAAACATTCATTTGGAGAGGACGTACTATATTCACTCAGTGAGTAAACATCACTGATTGATTAAAAAAAATATAATTACAACAATCTCAGAGCAGTTTCTTAAATATAATCTCTAATACAGATGAGAAGAATTTTGATGTGGTCCACAGAGAGGGAGGAAAATTTTTAATTAATTAGAAGCCTTGAAGCCTTCAGTTATTCCACAGACTTCTCGCTTAACTTTGGAGAGATGTCTTTTAAAATATTTTCCTCACATATTTATGTCATTTCGCTGGATGAGAAAGGCCACACTCACCAGAAACACAGTGATACTTGTAAAAATGCTATGGCAACGGACGAGTGCTTTTGTTGGCATAGGTGATGTCATTTAGGGTGGTACTGGAATTATTTCGGGGAAGAGTCCCTTGAAGCATGAGACTTATCCCACATCCCAGTCTTCACATAGCATGCTTCCATCCAGGGTGGAGTCTGCTGAGGGAAGCTGGTGATGGCTCTGGTGCTCTCCTCCTAAACCATCATCTTCTTCCCTCCCAGTAATGCAGGTTTTCTTTCTCCACACTTCCTCCAGTCCGCAGGGGATTGCACCCTTTTTCTGCCAGCTTTCTGCAGCTGGTTTTCCTGGGTGCTGGCATCTGAACTTCTGAAGCTGTTGCGCTGGATCACCTGCTTCCCTTTCTGCAGGTCTCCTGGATTGCTCCCTGAGTGCTTGCAGACCTGATCAGTGGCAGCTTCCCACATGAGCATGGTTCCTTGGTCTCATCCTGTTCATTGCCTGATCCTAATCCATTACTGAATATATTGTAATTTAAAATAGCGGTTCCTTAGAATTTAATCATAAAATCAAAGGTGTTGTTGACTTCTGATTAAATAGAGGTAGATGCTTGTCACAACAACGCGGCTGTCTTTGTGGAAGAGATTTCTGCGCTTATAAACAAACAGGCAATACACAGCGGATTAAGTAGTATGCAAGCATTTTCACAGCTTACTGTCAGGGTTCACATGTCATCTGGTGGACCATGGTCTTTTTTTGGACCCAGAAGGAACAAACTGTGATATATTAGAGATGTTGAGCTTCTGTTACATGGCAGTTACACTTTGTGTACATGCTGCAGGGATAGTTGTTGCTAAACATGTTGGGGTTTTTTTGTGTTTGTTGTTGGGTTTGGGTTTTTTTAGTTTCCTGTGTAGCCTTAGTGTCTCTTTAAGGCTGTTGTGTGGGAATGAAATGTTTAGTGCTGAAGGATCGGATCCAAAAATAGAAAAGAAATAGTTCTGAACATAAACAATGTGAAGTACAAACCCTAATGATGAATATCATTATTAAAAATAGGAAATGGTGGTAGAAATGCTACTGAAGTATTCATTTCTAGTACCAGGTTATTTTTTCTGTCTCCAGTAAGATAAGTGTCCTGAAGAAACTCTATGGAAAGATGTGAAATTGAAGGTAGTAAATCAAAGTTTCCCAACACCAGGTTTTAAAAGCTGTAGTGCACACTCCTTTACAGCAGCAAACCGGAGAACTCTTCTTTCTGGCTACTCTCATGACGAAATTATTTACATAAATAAAAGCAAAATCTGCAGAAGCTGACATCTCCTGGAATTTGGTCTTTCAAAGCTATACCAGCTGAAAACCCTGTTAATAAACGTATGGGGGTTTTAGTGCCATTAATTATTTACAACCACTGTTGTGGCTTGAAGGTGGCTTCGCCTAAAAAACATGTAAGAATACTTCTGATGACGTTTCAGCCCGTGTGTCCTCTTTCTGGAAGGGGTGGTATGTGGTGCAGATGTTGATGTTTCAGTTTACAAGGTGAAGGGTCGTGGAATGTTTTGAGTCTTGATTTAGGCCCAGGAACAAGCCTTGCGACTGCTTGGGAAGAGTATTCTCAGCTGAGAAGCAAAACATTCCACGGTCCTTAACCAACTCAAACATCAACATCTGACCTTCACACAGTGGCATGAATGAAAGATTTAAAATCCAAGAATTGTACCATTTTAGATCTGAGTTGTCCAATGTGCCTGGCATTGTCATGCTGTGACTCCGTAATTTTTAGATACAAGTTGTACCAAGGACATTGTGTTCACCTAACAAGAAAGGGAAAAATAAGTTTTCCAAAGGGTCATCATTCCTTTTATATAACAAGTATGTAAATGGCTACAGGGTTTTGGGTCAAAGAAGTTAATATAAGTTCATTTTATAATAGATGAAAATTGAAAGAAGGTTTCCTTAAAGATACTGTACTATAGTCTCCCAAAACTGATAAAATTTGTCAAGCTTCAGAGCAGCTACTTTGAGACATGAACTAAACTAAGACCTAGTTTAATTAAGGTTTAAGTTGCACATAACTTATTAAGTGTTAAAATTAAGCATGTCACGCCTTCTTTTTTTACAAATATAATTGTTGAAATAGTTACAAAGGTGAATATTAATTCTACTATGCCAAACAACTCTAAATCTATAAAAATGTGTAGTACAGATCTGAAGAACTGTCTACCCAAAGCACATATTAATATATTATTAAGCTTTCTCCTGCTGCCTTTCATAACTCTTCTGTGTCCCACATGGGAAGAGTTTGTGGGTTAAATCTATTTCCTGGGTCACATCCTAAGAGTCTTCCTACTTCATTTAGGCATGTCTAAATCTAAGTAAATCCATTTCAGCCTCCCTTGTAGTCTCCAAGATATCCAAGAGGAATTAATCTGATCCTAAAGGAAATATCTAAGATATTTACAAGGAATCTCGCTCTGTGGTGGCCTGTTTCACTACACGGTCAAGGAGGACTCCCCTTAGTTAATCAACTAAATTTAACTATGCCTGCTGTAGACAACTAAATTTAGACAACTAAGCTTAGGTGGGAGGAATTCCTCCACAACAGTTTACATGCCAGTTAGAAATGATGATCTCATTGTCGTGGGCAAAGATGAAACTGGCTGTTTGTTTTGCTGAGAGTGAAGGCATAGTATCAGGACATGGGGAAGCTTTCACAATTGCCCCGTTCTATGTCTGTTTTGAGAAGCTACTGGAGACAGGCATTAGTCACTCCAGTATGTTCTTCAAGCAATTCGCTTTAAAACTGATTGATAGTCATTTCATTTCAAGTCATTGTCTTGTCATGATTAGATGATTTTCTTTGTCTGCATCCTCTCACTCAGGGTAAAATAGTTTGTTATGCTTTTAAACTGCACAGCCTTGGGTACACTTGCAATGTGAATTAATGGCCAGGGATCAGGAAAGTACAAAAAAATCTCAGTTCTTTTTTCCAAGTATGTTTCTGGCATAGTATGTGATACTGGGCATTTATAGCACTGTTTCCTTTTTCATACATCACCTATTACATTCCACAGTAACTTTTGCAATAACTACCATGATGGCTTTGCATTTCAGGTATTAGCTTCTAGGTATTCCAATAAGACAAATTATATATTTAGGTAAGTAATGAGGTATTTTTTATTTGTTGACTAGACCACTGTGGAAGGTATAGTTCAGAACATCTTATTTTAGCTACTTTTTTATTATTATTATTTACAAGCTCAGGATGGAGGAGTTAGAAATAATCACCAGCTGACTGACAGAATCTTAGATTTTGCACTTTGCAACTTATCTCTTTGAGATGGAGAGTGATGGTCTTACAGGAGCGGTAATTATTTGTGGTGCATTAACTTGATGCAGGATGACAGCCTTTTTCCCTTTAACGTGATACTGCAAGTTTGATGGAATAGTCCTTGGAGTTTCATTATTCTGCAGATGTCCAGCTATTAAAAAAAGTCATAACTGGATCCACTTTAAAGGTGGTTTAAGCAGCAGGAAACATCTTATATCCCCTTTACCTGGAAACCTACCAGACTGCTTGACATCTGTGTCTCCATCCTCCAATGGCATTTTGGAAACTATAAAAGTAGAAGATTCAAGTCATGCAAATGTATTTTCAGAGGAAATGTGTGCTGAAGATGTATTTGACCATATGATCCCTGTAATTTAGAATACTGCCACATCTACTGAAGCAAACATTAAAAAAGAACAAAGCTTTCTCATGTGAGGAGCTTTTTTTAGATTTCTTTTAGTAAAGATCAGAAATAGTATCACAATACAATGTATCTCCATTTAGGCATTTGTAGGTGGTGTGTTGAGAACATTATCTTAAGAAAAAGAATATACAAAGCATCTTTATTCAGACTTAATGTAGCAGTAAGAATTAAGCAGATTTGCTTCTAAAAAGGCCACATGGTAATTAATTCAGCAATTCTTATGGTTTTCTAGATGACAGAGTTGGTTCTGATCTGTAAATGAACATAAGCAATTGGAAATCCCTCAGTTATTGTTCCTTGGAAACTTTTCTGGAGATAGTTTTAATCATGAAATAGTTTTGCCTTGACTTACAACTGAACCAATATCTCACTACCATGATTGATTTGCAGAATTTCTGAAGAATAGTTAAAAAAGGCAATGAATCTTTCATAGTATGCTGCCCATGTTGGTCCATTATATATAATGATTGGACAAAATCACAAAAACAGATGCAGAGGTTTTTTTTCAGTCAAGGGGAAAAAACCAGTAGAGGTAGCTAGAGACAAATCACTCGACTTTTTCTGGAGGTCAGCACAAATCATGGTTAGAGTTTAAGAACTATAATTTTAAGTCTGTAGTGCCATCCAAGATAAAATGACTTTTCCGTGTTTAACGTTTATACTCTGCTTACTTGATCTGTACTGTAGAATGTGTAGAAAGCATTAACCCAAATACTTTTCAATGCGTGTTCAGAATCAATATTATGCGCTAGCAGAGCAACATTTTGCTATGGCCAGTTATAACTGAAGAGTTTATAGGGCAAAAATTACTTTATAATTTTTGGTTCATTTTCTCTATTTGTAGACCATATCATAAATCCGAACATATCGTGATTACAGTCCTGC
This sequence comes from Ibycter americanus, assembly GCA_035590275.1. Taxonomy (NCBI): domain Eukaryota; kingdom Metazoa; phylum Chordata; class Aves; order Falconiformes; family Falconidae; genus Ibycter; species Ibycter americanus. The sequence goes on along the minus strand of JAVJGI010000014.1, from coordinate 27,361,564 downwards.
TGTAATTCTAACATAGTGCTTGGTAAAAGGCATGTTGAAATCCTCTCCTCCCTAAAGGTTTCTGTTTTGTCTCCTAACCCTTTAATACTAGCCAGTCCTGGATGCAGAACTGAACACTGGCTCTTCCAGCCAAGTGCTATAAGCACTAGACTTTGGCATCATGCTCTCATCCCTTCTGCCTACTCTAGTTGATTTTGAATCTCTTCTTCAGTGGCAGATTTCGGAAGGAATAATGAAAAATATGATCCTTCAGAATAACACTGTGATTAGGAGATACGGATATAAACCATCTCAAGATAAAGTTTTTAAGATTTGGGCCAGTACTCTGAGCACTGAGCCATTTTGTGAAATGCAAGAATCACATGCCTTTCTGGTTTGAAAGCAGTGAGGCCAGCTCATTTTCCTGAAAAATAGATTATAATCCCTTACCTTCAAGAGGAAGACTCTGAGTCTTACCTGAAGAGGAATAACTTCCTCTAGACCTGTGAATGGGGACAAGGGGGAGCAGACACAACTGTTTTCCCACAAAGAGGTGGGGTTTGAAACAGAATTATAGAATCGTAGACTCATAGACTCATAGAATGGTTTGGGCTGTAAGGGACCTTTAAAGGTCCTGTTGTCCAACCCGCCCTGCAATGAGCAGGAACATCTTCAACTAGGTCAGGTTGCTCAAAGCCCTGTCCAGCCTGGCCTTGAATGCTTCCACTGAATAGTCCACCCATCAAATCCATATCTCTCCACTTCAGAGAGAAGGATATCTTTGGGGACTGTGTCAAAGGCTTGCAGAAGTCCAGATAGATGACATCCATAGCTCTTCCCTTTTCCACTGATGTAGTCACTCCCCATGATAGAAGGCCACTAGGCTGGTCAGGCAAGACTTGCCCTTAGCAAAGCCATGCTGACTGTCTTGAATCACCTCCCTGTCCTGTAGCTTCTAGGAGAATCTGTTCCATGACCTTCCCAGGCACAGAGGTGAGGCTGACAGGTCGGCAGTTCCCAGGGTCCTCCTTCTTACAAATGGGTGCAGTGTTTCTCTTTTTCCAGTCACCAGGGACTTCACCTGACTGCCATGACTTTTCAAATATTGTGGAGAGTATCTTGGCAACTACATCAGCCAATTCCCTCAGGACTCTGGGATGCCTCTCATCAGGTCCCATAGATTTATGCATGTTCAGGTTCCTCAGGTGGTCTTGAACCTGATCTTTTCTTACAGTGGGAGAGACTTGCTCCCCCAGTCCCTGCCTTGAGGTCCATCCATTTGAGGGGTGTGGCAAGAGAGGTTGCCAGTGAAGACTGAGGCAAAATGTTGTTGAGTACCTCAGCCTCCCCCTTGTCTGTTGTTATCAGTTTTGTTCATTAAGGGAGTGGACTTTCTTTGACCTTCCTTTTCTGGCTGACATACCTGTAGAAGCCTTTCTTATTATTCTTTGCGTCCCTTGCCAAGTTCAGTTTGAGCTATGCCTTGGCCCTCCTGATCTCATCCCTACACAACCAGGCAGCATCCCTATAGCCTTCCCAAGATACCTGTCCCTGCTTCCACTGCCTGTCCATACTGACTCATCCATGCCAGTCTCTTACCTTCCTTTCCTGATTTCTTACACCTGGGGATAGAACGCTTTCCCGCTCTATGGAAAGGATCTTTAAGTCTACCAGCTCTTGTCTGCTTGATCTGCTTCCTTGTGCCTAAGGGCAGTTTCTCAGGGGGGTCCTATTGACTAACTTGTTGAACAACTGAAAGTTTGCTTTCCTGAAATTCAGGGTCCTGACTTTACTCTTTGCCTGACCCATATCTTTCAGGACTGTGAACTTTACCAGTGCATGATCACTGCAGCGCAGGCTGCCTCCAGTCTTGACGTCACCCATTAGCTTGCTTGTGTTGGTGACCAACAGGCCCAGTATCACATCCCCCCTGGTAGACCTGTCTACTACCTGGCTGAAGAAGTTATCGTCAATGAACTCCACGACTCTCCTGGATTGCTACAGCTTGCCGTGCTGCTTCTCCAGCAGATGTCAGGGTGGCTGAAGTCCACCAGCAGGACAAGAGCCTGCAAGCACGATGGCTCCTCTAGCTAGAGTAAGATGGCTTTGTCAATAAGCTACCCTTGATCAAGCGACCTGTTGTAGATATCAACCACAAAGTTCCCTTTGTTGCCTCAGTCTCTGATTCTTATCCACAAGCTTTCAACTTGCTCGTGGCTATTCTTCAGAGACAGCTTTTCACTCTTTATTAATTTCTTGATGTAGAGGGCAACCCCTGTGCCCCTCCTTTCTAGTCTGCCCCTTCCAAACAGCCTGTAGCCTTCAGTAGCCACAGTCCAGTCATGGGATTCATCCTACCAAGTTTCAGTAATAGCAACTAAGTTGTAGCTTTCTAGCAGCACGGTGGCTTCCAACTCCTCCTGTTTGTTGCCGGTACTGTGTGCATTGGTGTAGAGGCACATCAGCTGGGCTGTTGGACGTGTCACCTTCTTAGACGAACATACCTTCATTGCAATAAGGTATTTCACTGGTGTTGCCCTGTTGGCTCCTATTACTGCAGAAACCCCTGGCTCCTCTCTGTAAGACTTCATGTGTGCTGCAGTGTACCCAGCACATCTCAGAGCAACAATCTGAGAGCCTTTGCTAGCTCCCCATCCCTCTAACTTTGGCATGTCATCCCATAGCTTGTCACAGGCAAGCCTGGTATTATCCCCTTCCCCCTGCAAGTCTAGTTTAGAAGTCTGTCAGTGAGCCCCATTAGTTTGTGAGCAAAGACCCTTTTCCCGCTTTGAGAAAGATGAATGCTGTCTGACGCCATCAGGCCTGGTGCCGTGTAGACCACCCCGTTATCAAAAAACCCAAAACTGTGGCAGTGACACCAGCTACAGAGCCATGTATTAATAGACTGGGCCTGTCTGTTTCTTCCAGTGTTGCTGTCCACAAATGGAAGGACAGAGGAAAAATACCCTATTCTCTGGATTCCCTTATCGACCATCCCAAGGCCCTGAAATCTCTTTTGATTGCCTTTGGACTGTGTTGCATCTTCATCGCCACGCGCATGGAAGAGCGGTGATGGGTGATAGTCCGAGGGCCGTACCAGGCTAGGAAGTTTGCTGGTGATGTCCTTAACCCAGGCTCCAGTGAGGCAGCAGATTTCCCTAAGGGGAAGGTCTGTCTGGCATATTGGACCCTCTGTTCCCCTCAGAAGGGAGTCTCCTACCACTATAACCGATCTTTTCTTCCTTGCGGAAGTGATCGTGATATGGAGGGTAGGCCTTTCTGACCTCGGCAACACCTCTGGTATAAATGGACCATCATCCACATCATCCATTCACTGATCTTCCAAATCCAAACCCTCATGCCTGTTGTGTAGAGGCACCTGGGAAGGTGAGGTAGGCAAGGAGGGGGTTCAGCTGCTGTCCAGAGCGTGGACTTGTCTCCATTCACTCCTTTCCTTTAAGTTGCTGGTTTCTGCTTGGCAAGGGGAGGATACAGGGTCCCCTTGATCTTGTTCTTTTTCTCTGGTGGCAGTTCGTGTTTCTGTCTGAGGGAGGGCAGAGCATGGTTCCACCAGTCTGTCTCTTTCTCAGACTCCCTGAAGCTGCTTAACCTTCCTACTTCCTCTTGCAGCTCTGCCACCCCGCTGAGCAGATCATCCACCTGGTCACACTCCACACAGCTGTGTGTGCCATCTGTCAGCAGTGAAAGGCTGTGGCACTCTCTGCAGCCTGAGACTTGGATGGCTGCATGTTCTTATGGGACCTCTGCTGGGGTTGCCACATCAGTTCTGGTGAGGGCATAGCTTTTTGCTCGGTGAATACCATAGCTAGCCTCTTTCTGGGAGGGTAATGACCACTGGTTGAACTCACCTTTTGAGCTGGTAGGATGATGATGCCCTTCCTGCATGTCCTTCTGTGTATGTGCTCTCCTTGGTTATATTTTTTTGAAATGCTCTCATTTTGAGACCCCATCCTGAAGGATTTAAGTGTTTCAACACAGTAAGAACCTGTTCATGCACTAAAGATCATGCTGTCATATGGGTAACTGAACCCTTCCCTTGATCAAGCCAAGTGCTTCTTAAAAAAAATAACTGACTCCATGTACCAACCACCAGAACCCATGACAACGAGCCAGGAGGAACTTTCTTAGTTATTTAATGTTCAGAGCAATTTATGTCAGCACTAGAGTTTGAACTCTGAAAACAACAGGTTCAGTTATAGGTGCATCTGTAGTCTGGTATCATATCAGCAGAGTACCCTCTAAGTGAATTTCCTGATTTTCCTCCTCCTATCATGCTTTGTTTGGCACTGCAGAGCAGCCTGAAGCATGTGGACCAGATTCCTCCATGGGACCCAAAACCAGAGCATGCACCCCAGGAGCATGCCTACCACATGCCAACTGCTAATACGCAGCTCACAGGACCAGGACAGAGCTCACCTGAGGTAAATCTGAAATACAGGGCTCTCAGCAATTTTTATGTCACTCCAGAGGTCTGCTCCTATTGCACTGCATTATTTGCTGAGGCAGATGCAGTCTTAGAGTCTCTATTCCTCTAGGCATCACAGCAAGAAAAAATAATGCTCGAGTTCCAGCACGCTGTTGTGACCCACTGAAGGCTTGCAGATGCTTTTAAGGAGCACAAAGCAAGCCTCCAAGCAAACGGATGCCTGCCTTGTGCCTTGGTTCTGTCACATGCAGATCTGCAGTAGCAGGTGGTTTTCTGAATACAGCCAAAGCAGCGGGGCTCTTGTCATGGCAGGCACAGGTACAGGTACACCTGTTCCTGCTTCCTCTTTGGTGGCTGCTCTTGATCAGGCTTGGTTTGCAGAGTTAAAAGCAATGTTGCAGTGTTTAGCTATTTCAGCAGTCACTCAGCTGCTCTCGTCAGATCAGACTGGACTTGTAGACTAGAAGGAGAGCTGGTTACCAGCCAATTTGATTCTTCACTTCTACCTTCTCACCTGACACAAACTGAAGTTTGGCACATAGGCTGCTAACAGTTTTTTCAAGAAGGCTGGCTTGTTTTCCTTTACACTTGCTATTTTTGGTTTACTCTGGGTTTGGTTTTTTTTAGAGGAGAGGCGTGGATGAAATGAAAAGTTGGTTGAAGAAGTGTGAAAGTAAAGGTAAGGATAAAGGCTCTTGCTTCAGAGATGGCACGTGATACTGAAGCTGTCTTACGCTGTCACCCCTGGAAATGTGGCAGCAACAAGTTGTGAATGCACTAGAAAGCTTGGCCCATTGTCCCCTAGCAAAGGGCAGACATATAGCCAGTATACCCCAAATATTTCTACTTAATAGATGTCATAGATGAAAACAAATGGGATGAATGGTTATCAATAAGCAGGCTGTATGTAAAATTTATTTAAGTAGGTCAGTGTGAGTATCATTAGAAGTAATGGGGTGAAAGTTAGCAAAGTAAAATATTAGCTGAATATCTGGTAAGCATTTTGAATAGTGAAGTGTGTTGGACTGTGAAACTTTCTCTCCTAGTGTTGACATACTTGCATATGTATTCATCATTTATATTCTGTGCTGTTTTGCCTTTCTAATGTGATATGATAATCATGCATCTATGAAAATTATTGGGAAATCTTGGCGCCTCTGATTTAATCCTAGCAGTATATATCTCTAGTGGGGCAAATAGCAAGCCAAATATCATAGATCAGAAATAACCAGATGGCAGCCCAGAAGGGCTCTGACGTCTGCTCAAATGTGGAGTAACAGGGTACCAAACTGTGGGATGATGACACCCGGTTGCCTGCTAGCACTCTGTGTCAAGGCAAAAACTTTAGTTGCCCCAAAAGTGGAGCAGTGCCTGCAACAGCATCATATGTGCCAATAGCTGCTAATGTATTATCTCTTCATTTTCTCATCAGATACAGATTTAATGGGAGACATTCTTGACTTCACTATTGGTAGCAACAAGTGCATGTCAAACTCTAGATTGTGCAGTGAGGTGCAACTGCACAGGCATCTCCTGTCCACCCCAGTATGTTGCCAGCATCTTTGAAGTCTCAGTCTTTGCTGACCTCCTGACACCATGGGGAGAAGAGACATGCTCCTTTGCATCCCTCTGACTCAGTGTGTCGCTTTTTACAGACTGCACAGTTTGACAGTAACACCCCTGGTATTGCAGCTGCCTTGCTGCACATTGTATGCATTCTTCCTTCCCCAGCAGACATCTAAATTCAGTGTGCTCCTTGGCTCTTCCTAACGAGTAACCTGGCAGAGGATGCCTGCTGTGGAGACAGCCAGTTTCCTGCCTGTCATGAATTTCACTGACCCAGTTCAGGTGAACTGACTCTTCTTTCCCTACTGACATTTTTGTCCAGCTACCATTAGTTACAGGTGACTGTGGGCAGCCACAGGGAGTCTGTGAGCTGGAGCTTGTCCTGCTGATTGGAGACACCAGATGGTTTACCTCCATCATTGGTTCTTGGGCAGAGCCACACTCTGGGGGTGTGTGGGGCAGAACATGCCTTGCTTGTCACTCCAAAAGAGCATGGGTCTTCTACTGGGTTGTGCCATAACCATTAGTTCCCTGTGGACATCTTTGATATCCTGATGTATCACCTTACACCTCGCTCCACACCAGTATTCAGGCAGCTGATTTCTTCTCAGCATGTGGGATTTGCCTCCAGACCCACGTAGGATCTACATGCTGGTGTCCGGAAGGATGCTAGGTGAGTGTGTAGCCTGGAAAGTGTTGCAGCTGACTGGCATGTAGGTACCTAAGGGGTGAGTTAAATCGCTTTGCAAGTGCTGCTAATTCTACTGCCTAAAGCTGTGATAACGTTGCCTAAAGGCAGGTATCTAGTGACATTTGAGATGGCATCCTGACAGCCTTCTACCTGTGGGGAAAGAAGGATATAATACACCCTTTTTTGGCCAGACCCCAGGGATTTCTCAGGTGCATAGGATATCTTAAAGGTCGTTGGACTCTCTGTTTAAAAAATCTGATCCTATCCGGGCTATCCACAGTCAACAGAGGGAGTTTAGGGACTTACCTCAAATGTTGATGTCTACATTTAGACATTTAATTTAGGTGTCTTAACCCTGAACTGAATCCTGCCCACAGTTTTATCCTCCAAAAAGTAGTCTTAAGGACATGAGATTGCCTGAAGCAAAATGCCAAGAACTTGCCAGTAAATGATCGTCAAATGTATGCAGCATTTTGACACAGATCTCATCCAAACAGTTGGTTGCTTTTTGGAAAAAAATATGAGTATACTTTTAGGGTCCCCTGCCACTAGGTGTGATTCTCAGTTCTGTGTAACTAAATTCAGATGGACACATTCTGTTACTTCATCCATTGCCCCTTTGTTGTTGTTGTTGTTGTTGTTGTTGTTGTTTTGGTACAGTTTCTTTTCTGGTCCAGTTCTGTCAGTTGCTGAGCCACTGATAAAAATGGTCAACATTTTTTACTCTTACTGACCTCCACAATATTCAAGATCAAGATACCCTCATTCAGTCAAACTGGGTAATTGTTTCTGAGGAGAGGGTTTTATTACCAGCTGGGTTTTCTACCTTGAGGTTGACCTTATGCTTTCAGACAATTAGCTTGATGAAGTTCTTCCTGACGTGCTGCTGTGCAATGAGCAGTGGAATTACTCTGCAAAGGTGATGTCTGAATTATACTACCCTTGAATTAGTCCCACTTCTTTCACTAAGCCGATGAGTGTGATTAGTGTAGACACAGTTTGACCTCTGGAAAACAAAGTTGCTCTTTTTTACCATGAGAATGGTTACTGCGAATGACATTAAAACCTCTTCCAGCATTTCCTTACTCGACCAGAGTTGAGCAAGCATTCAAGCAGAGCAGGTACCAATTGCAATTTCATTTTCCCACTTGTTCCAAGCAATGAGTGTAGAGGACCGAGGGATGTGTGCTTCAGTAACATGCTATTCCAGGCATCTGATAGTCTTAATTTTTTGCTGCTGTAAAAATATTACTTTGAATATTTTAACTCTTAATGTTTCCCAAAGGGAATCGTTGTTCCATTCACAAGCCTTAACTTTAAATGGGATGATTTTGTTTGTCTGCTTTTCTCCTCAGAGCTCTGGTAAAATAGTATCAACTGTTTTTATGGTGGATGATGTTATGTTAACAGTTCCTGATTATTTCTTAAGGGCTATTGCATGTCTAGAGCTGTAGCTCTTGATGGAAAGAATGTTATTACATAATTTTAGATTTCCTTGAATAGAAACCACTGGTGTCAGCCAGAACATCATTGGTGTGCAGTGTTCACTATAGCTGGTTATGTCTGGACTGGTGGTGATGTATGTCATGTGGGGCAGCACAGCCCAGCAGGATCCGATGGAGATCCCTGCCAAGGACACCAGTTCGGTTGTAGGGAAGTGATAGCTGGAGGGCATGTTGCTATAATGAAATGTGCTAACTGTGCTTTCAGGGAAGATGTTACTGTCAGGCCAAAATAATTTGTTCCTTATCTAGTTAATGTACCTCCTGCACATTGGATTTCTAACAGAGTCATTGTTAGTTTTTCAGCATTTTCTTTGCTGTTTCATTTGTGCCCTGCTGTTCTTCCTATATATCTGCCTTAGATACTTGTTTTTCTTTCATCAGGTCCTAGTTTGTCCACTATTATCTACTTCATAGACAATTTTATCTCTTGCTTTGCCTCTCTCTTTTACTCCAGCAAGTTTTCCTGGCAGCTAAAATTCATCTTGGCCTGGGTCTTTGTCTTCTGTCTTGCACTTACTTGGAGTCTTAAACCAGTTTATTTGGTGTTGATCTCCTATGTTCTAAAATCTATGTGTAAACACTTTAAGATATGTTCTGATTTTATAAAATCTGAGATCCTGCACCGACTTGGATGGAACCTGATAGTATTTTTTAAAAATCGTATTTAGAACTGTGATGCTTTAGAACAGTGGGCTGATTATTCAAAACATTGGCTGATCTCAGAACATGGCAGTCTAATAAGCGAGAAGATGAAATACAAAATGCTGCAGCTATTAATATTTAGACGTACATTATCTTTACAAACTCATTGGTTTTTATAGCTGCACGAAACTGTTCTCATTCATATTAGTAATGTTACTTTATTCCTTGCTCCCAGGAATTAGTTTATTTCAAAGTTCAGTATCAAAATAGCATTATTTTCAATTTCTTCCTGTTCGCTGAAGTTCAGAAAGAAAGCTGAATTCCTTCTTAAAGGGAAAATGACAATGCAGGTAGTCTATCTATTTCCGCTAATGATACCTTTAATACATTTAAGATGAGTCCCAGAGTGACTCAGAACACAGTCAAAGAGCCTAAGATACTGTTTTCTACAAATGCAACATGAAGGCATATGTTGGGGAGTTCGAAAAGTTATTCTGTAAGCAGGTGCTAGAACAACAAAAAATGAGTATGAGTTGTCTATGAGTACCTTTAGACTGAAAATCAGGATTTTAAAAAGGTGTGTTTTGCAATGGTATTCGAGTAGATGCATGGAGTCAAGAAACAGATTACTTTCAAGACAGAGTATGAAGATTACTTAGTAGAAGTATCTAGCAGTGTTACTAACAGCTGGTTTTACCTTTGGTTTATGTGGGTTGTGCTCAGCTTCATATATTAAGCTCTCACCTTTAGAAAAAATAAATTTGCAAATGGAATCTCCATCTCTAGCAGCTGAGTTTGAGAGAAATTCATACACTCAGTATGTAACTGTGCAACATTAGCAAGAAGGGGACTATGGAGAATGTAGGATACATTCACACGATGATTAATTGCAATAGCTTGCATATGTGTATTTGAAGACCATCTTCTTTATGTAGCTTAGGGTCAATTTCACCTTTTAGAAAACTAATTTCAAGGAAAAGTAGTATTACTTCCCTTACCAGGTATAGTGTATTGTACATACATATCCCTTGAACATGGGTAAGCTTCTTTTATCTTTGAGGACATTAAGTGAGATTTCTAGTGGTCACCAATGGTTTGGTACATTGGTTTAGCACAGTATCTGAAAGAGAACATGTGCCACAACTCATGGTGCAGTCCATCATCTGCTGCTATAGGTATTCATATTTAGAAGGGAATTAGAGCAATACAGGTTTTCTGAGAAGGGAAATCTTTCAAAACGAGATTGGCCCATAGCCTGCAGTTATGCTAGTGCTTTATGTGACTTACAATAGTGACAGGAACCTGCATATCCCACATATCAGGAGGTACTCCTAATCAAGGTAGGGGCATGTCTTCCTTTATACATTTGTCTTCCTTTGGTTTTGACCAAATGCAATTTCTTATTTGCAATTTTTTCTTTTCAAAATGAACTTTCTAAACATCTTTGGTTCAGAAACTTCTTCAAATGCAGATAGATGTTCAGGACTAGATTCATACCCACCTATGCCAGTAAAAAGAAATAAATGAAGATTTTACTGAATTGCATGTAGCAGGACTTTCCTTCTCTTTCTCTAACTCTAGAAAGTGTCCCAAGATAAATACATTCCAACTTAGAAACCTTAGCAAGCTGTCTATATTTAGGTAGGTTGAATCTAGGTACAGCACCACTGAATGTGGTTAATAGCTACAGTATTTACCTCTTACATTCACTGATACGATATGGATGTCATTCTATTTACTTGAAAAAAAAACCCCACCAGTAAACACTATAAACTTATCTTTTTAGCCGCTTGATGATGGCCTTTGTTTTGCCCCACTGGCAAATCTGATAAATGAAATGAAATAAAGTGAAGAAAGAACAAAATAACGGCTCATATTTATGTTCCACCTATCTTACCAATAAAATAAAATGGTGGCAGATATAGTTAGAACAAAGGTTTCAAGAATAAAGTTCAGGCAGTTCACAGGGAACATACGACATTCATAACTACAAGAGGTCACAGGATCAAAGACTTACTAACAGAGGCAGAGATACATGTAAATAAAGAGAAAAATGACTAAAACTCAAACGCTGGGGAGGAAGCTGATTGCTGCAAGGCTGGAAGAAAAGAATTGTGATATATATGCATCATTGCAGAATTAAGTACATGCATCATGAGGTTTCTTTTGCTTTGCCTTTGAGACCAGTTACTTCACTATTGCAGGAAGCAGAGTATGAAAGGTTAGTCTAATCTGTCTAGCAGTGCAAATTATGGTATTAAGCATTTATAGAATAATGAAAAAGTGGTTTTTTTGCTTACCACTGAAACCTTATTCATGGAAAACATCTGAGGAAGAAAAGAACATGGGGCAGATTAAAGGTTGATGATTATGACACAGCCTTGAACAAGGTGATTACAGGTCTAGAACCTAATCAAGAAAAATATCTAAGCATGAGATAGAGAAGTGTTGAAATAAATTGTACGAGAAGGCAGGGAAGTGTGTCTTGAAGTAACGTGTACACTTCAGATCACTCAGAAAAAACGATATGGCAAAGAAATCGTGCAAACATGGAAGGAGACTGAGGATTCAATTCAGCTGCCTGCTTGTAGGCACCTGTTACCAGTTGAATGCCTGAGGGTACCAGGGGGTGGGGTGTGACACAAGAGCTGGAGGGGACCTGTGCCCTTTCAGGGCAGCAGCTGGGTGGCAGGTGGGGCACCCTGGGGCATTTCAGGTGGCATCAATGTGTGAGGAATGGGCTGGAGCTGGGAAGGACCCAGGTTTATGCAACCTGGCAGAATGAAGTCTAAAGGAAGGACAGAGTTTTCTCCAAATATTCTGAAGGAAGAATAATCCTGTCAGGAGTCCTCAACAGCTGAACCTAATTTAGGATTGAGGAAATTATCTTGCCAGAGAAATGAGGCTCTGTCCACTGCCACTCACAGAAGCAGCTGAGGGGAAGGTAGGTCAAGCAGGGGGATCGTAACTGCTGCTAATGGGGAGTATGATCTGTTCAAGGAAAGATTTTCTGGGAGAGCTGCCCGTGGTAAAGAGGCTGGGTTTGGTGACCCAGGAAGCCTCTTCCAGTTTTGGCTTCTCAGGATTAGGAAGCAATGCTGATTTTTCTCTTGGCTTGCCTTATGACAGAGTTCAGATGAAGTATTTGTAGTAATCTTGAAATCTGTGAATCTCTCATAACATGTAAGTTTCTTGATAGCAAAAGTAATGTTTCAGAGAGAGCCTGGTAACCAAATTGCATTTTGCTGAAATTTTAATAGCACTCCCTGTTCTTTTCAGCTTTTATTTGATTGTCTTGCCAAGCAGGTATGCCCAAACTGAGAATTGGTTGCAGCTCTGACTGTCTTTAGATGAACTTGTCCCCTCTGGTGTAGGAAACAACACAAAAGTGTTGCTTACTCCTTAGTTCCAGAGATAAATCTGAATGTTTACTTTTTAAGCTAGATGAGTGAAAACTTCGCCTAAAAGAGTGCAGAATTCATCCTCTTCCAGTTGGAAATAATGAAAAGATCCATTTTGCACAGTGAAAGTTTTCTATATCAATTCTTTCCTATTTTCATCTCTATCAAATCTATTTTTCCTGTGAATAACATGCTGGAATAATTGTATGTTTGGGAGAGGAGTCATAATTTAGGAGAAAAGGCTTTATATAATACTTGATAAAGCAGCTCATAAGTGAGTGTTGAGGAGCTAGATTTGTTGTTAAGATTTTCAGGTGATCTGTTTTTAAAGGTTATGTGTTGTAATATGGTCACGTACGTTATTCTGATCTTTTCTACCCAAGGAAGAAAATACAAACTTCCAGAAGGGTGCCCAAATTATTGGAGCTATAACCAAGTTCACATAATTACTGCTAGGTCAGGAATCTATAGAGCCCTATAATAGACATGCCTTTGTAAGCCAGGGAATCCACATGACAGCTTTCTGCTTTCACCACTTCCTAGCAATGAGAATTCTCTTATTGTAACTATTTTTAATTTTCACTCATGTTCTCATTTAGCAGGAGACTTTTAATCCTGAATTGTGATTTGGGCATATATATCAATAACAATTAGGCCATGCAGGCAAATTTCTGGGAAGAAATGTTCCCCTGGATTTTAGCAGCCTTATATAATACCTCATCAAGCTATTCATTAGAGCATGTTCTGTGCTATACATTTAAAGGTCCTGAATGACATGAAGCTGACATTTAATGAATTCTGGTAAATAGGAGTTGTCAGACTTCTGGTTTTCTCTTCTGTTCTTTGAAGTCTATTGCTACAAGGGCAGGAAGGGGTTAGTCATCACATAAGAATAGAATTTCTTGACAAAAAATTATTTTTTTTTTCAGACTTTGGTTCAGATAGTAATTAGGTTTTGATATTAAGCTAGTTAACTAACTGAATTACATATTTGATTGATTTCAATCAAATTCTTTTGTTGAGGTTTATAGCCAATGGGCAACCATCTTTTCCAGACTTGTATAACTACACTTTGTGTTATCTAATTAGATTGTGGAATATTGTCTACTATTGAGTCTAATTCTTTAGCTTTGCTATCAATTTGATTTTGATTTGACTGATCATTATAATTCTTTTTACTTGAGTTAGTGTGTTGTTATTGGTAGCTGAGCTTAGGTAATAAGTTTTCTTGATTTTATTGTTTTATGAAGTCTTTTAATAAAATATATTAAAATGCACTGACTCACGCGTCACTAAGCAGTGTGAAGTCAGAATCATTAAGGATCTGGGTGGAAACAGGCCAATAAATTTCAAAGACTGAACAATTTCCCCTAACTAGTCTTTATTTCTTGCCAGCTTTATTTTTTGTTTTAGTTCAGCCTCTTTCAAGGCTCCCCACAAAATACACATACCACTCTGAGGGCAGCAGCCAGTAGTAAAATGTTTACGTGAGCATATATATTTGTACACCGAGCTCTTCACAGCTGGCTCTCCATTTGCCCTAAATGCTAGAAAGTGTTTTAACGTACCCTCAGGGTGGCTTAGCTGGTACATCTGAAAAGGGACCCACGTTGGAGTGTTTTCATTAGCAAGTCTTCACTAAAGGTAATTGGGCAATCTGCCTAAAACCTCCCTTTTCTGGCCAAACTACATGCTGGCTGGAGCTTCATCATACGAAGCATGGAAAGACATGTGGATCTGCACATAAATGTATCGTGAAGCTTAGAAAAGTCACTGCCACTTGTAGCATAACTCCAAGAAGTAATGCTCCTGTCCTCTATTTCTCAAACTACTCTGCCTCCCCTCCCTTCCCCTCCTCAAGTGAACTTGTACAGTCAGACCCTTTCTGCCCAACCATAGTTTGATTTCTCAGCAAAAATTGTGTACTTGCTTCTTCTCCCATGCTTTCCTCATTTGTAGAAAGACTGCCCGCCCTCTCCATGAGCAGGGGGCAGCCCGCTCACCACGTCTCCTGAGAAGTGTTGCGGTGCTGTATGAATGCTGCAGGATTACATCCATGGAGCATAAGGTCAGCACTACTGTTGGAAATACTGGAAGAAGGCCTCCTGTGTAGCCAGATGACACTGAAGTACTTTCTCTTGAAAATTATTTTGGAGAGCTGCTTGAATTTACCCAGGAGAATAACACCAGCCAAGGAGACAGGGGGGTCAGCTCAGCTGGATAGTGCAGTCGCTCATTAAGATCATTATCTGTGTCATTGCCTTCTCTGTCTTTCTCACCCCAAACTGGCTGCCTACTGCATGTAGGCTGGGCTGACATCCTTCAAGCTCCCTCATTTCAAAGAACAAGTTCGTGTCGGTGAGTGGAAAGCAGTCTTTCTCTCCTTTGCTCTGGTAGCAAGCTTAAATGCTTCAGTATTCCCCTCTGAGCAAGAACAAGTGGTTCAGGCTTCAGGTTCATTCCCACGCTTTGCCAAGGGTATTTGCCTGCTGCTACCCATCAGCAAGAGGTAACCATGCATCTTGATTTTTTCAAAGGATGCTTCTTTCTAGTTTAAATAAAACTGGGAAGATGAACTAATTTAGTATGTGCTGGAGAGCTATTATCAGATACTTCTGTGAGCTTGTGGTGATCATTTTTTTTTTATGTGTGGAGCTATCTGATTTTTGGCCCATAAGGTAAGTCAAATTAGGCTCAATTTTGGCTGTATTTTGAAGAAGCAAGTTCTTGAATATCTCTTGACATTAACAATGCATAAAATGTATGCCTGGCCCCAAATCATCCTACCCCTATATGATCTGTTAATAATTTCTTATATCTCTCAACGATGGTTTTTCCATAATCTCCTAAAACTGATCTTCTGATATTTCTCAAACCTCAGGCTGATACCAGTCCTGACCTTAAAGGTCACTGTTATAAGAAGAACCTGTCATTCTCAACTAAAATCTGATGTGATGTCAGCCCTAGAAGATGAAACTTTCCTCCCATTCAGTGTAGCCTAAGTGAACTCACAGAACATCCTTACTATATATACATAGCACTATGCTTTAAACCCCCAAAATTGCTATGAAATTGCATCCTGTCTTAAAACTGACAAAAAGCATCTAAGTAATCTGTGTCACCACTTTAAAGGTTTATCGCATTCAGTGTCAGCATTTACACTCTTCTGGGACTTGATCTCTTAAACTGCTAATGTAAGACACTGGGAGAATTTAAGCTGTCATACATCCATTGTGTCTTGGCCCCTCAAGTTATTCTTTCTAGCTGATGTCCTGCCTTGTTGATTGTGAAGCCAGAACACATATAAGCAGGCAACATGACAGCCTGCCTCTCATCATCCGCTGACAGCAATATACTATGTCATGTTCTTTGCTTTACTGCAGCTTGGATTATGGGGTACTTTAAACCCGAGCACAAACAAGACGTTTACCTCTATTCCAAATTAATCAACAGCCTCATAGAGAACTTATACCTTATTGCACTATTCTGCTTGCATGACTCAGTGTTTTGGACTTGTGCTATTGTTAGTTTTTAAGTCTGAAGCTGATCATAGTTCTAACAGTGAAAAATTACTTTCAGGCGAGGACCCCATATACTGTATTGCCAGCTATAACAATTGTAAATTAAACAGTGCTAGAAGGCACACATGGGTGGTGGAACTCCATCATTTGCAGCTGAAGCTGTTAGAACCATCCTTGGCATGGTGTTGGCTCAAGCCACCATCTTCCTACACGATTTCCAGGCACATTTTAGAAGGTAGCATGGACCCCAAGTTATTCCCAGTAGGCAGTTCTCATTCAGCTGTCTTATTTTGGGACCAAGAGAGTTTAACAGTATGGGCACAGCCTATCCAGTCCACCTCGGCGCTAGAGGCATGTTTAAATTACTTGTCTAGACATTTGGTTATACACCAGTATCTGGACTGATGTTGGGTTCAAAAAATCAAAGGTTTATGTGCATTTCTTTTGTTCTTGTTCAAATGAAACAGTCTGTCCTGGTGACTGAAAGTGAAGGAACTTCGTACTTCTTTCAGACAGGGATTTATCAGAGCTAGAATCTTGCTTTCAAAAATTCCCTTTGAACATCATTTTTGCTATGTATCAAATAGTATTCTCTGTCAGATCAAAGCTGGTATGTCACAGATCTATTTTAGAAAGAAAATTTAATACTTTCATGAATATAACAAACATCAGAAACTTTCCTTTACCATTAAAAGTGTGGATAAAATAGTTTCAGATCACAGAGGAATCAGCATGTTACTCACTTGTCATAAATGTTCCTGTTTCCTGCACAGGATGATTCCATAGTTACTTCTTATGAAGTTTCACTTATTATTATTTTTTTTCCATGCAAATAGCCTGAAAAACAAACTCATGAGCAAAATCAGAAGTGTACTTTTGATGATACCATAGAAGAAGCTATATAGTATAATAATGCTATAATAAGTCTAACTTAGTGATCAGTGATGGAAATAAAGTATCTTTAAGAAGGGTAATGTCAATGAGGAGGATTTCAGAATTTGCACATGTGGATACTATGGAGTGCATCTGTGTCCATCCAGCTGCCCGTCTGCTGAAGGAGGTGTGTGGTCATTGGGTGTCTTTTCCTGTCTCTGAAAGGGTTGTGATAAATAAATGGTTACTGGGGCTGGCAATAGAAGTGGCTCGTCACAGAGGCCCTTGGTGCCTGCTGGTGGGTCACTCTGATACTCCTCTTTCTCTGTTGCACCCGGCTATGATAGTGTTTTGGGGTAAGGAAGAGCATGCAAGGGCAATGCGAGTCAGGGTCCCCCAGAAAAATAGTGAGGATATGATCAGACATGTAGGGGAAGCAAATAAAGCAGAAGCAGAAGTTGAATAAAAGCCAAGGAATTCTGATTGCATTTTTTTTTGAGCTTTGACTTTGATGGGGAAACTTCTGCGTACCTGTGGTTATAATATGTATGTATATATACGCGTGATATAGCAGCAGAAGGCAATTTCCAATTATTTATTTTAGCATCAGTAAAATTAATTGTGTCAGTGTTTCTTAAGAAATACTGAATTATCAAATAATGATAAATAGAGTGGAAATGTCAAAGGTTTGCAAAGAAGGTGGAATGTTGCTGTTTGTCCCTGAAAAACAACGTATGGAAAATACAGTCCTGTATCATTTGAAATAGTGGTCTGTAGCCACTGTAAGTTAATCTGCCTGTTAAGAAAGAAATCTTTTCTCATAAGAATCAATTTTCTGTCAAAGTATGATCGTTTTCTTTTTTTTTTTCCTCCTGCTCAGGTGCTGATGGTGTTTCCCTGACATCTGCAGCAGGCAGAAAGCACTGTATATAGAGAGTGTGTGCGCGCGTGTGCATTTTGATGGGTACAGCTGCTGTAGACCGATGATAGCTGACTGTCTTCAACTATCATAGTTATTTCTTTTTTTTTCTTTTAATACTGTATATCAGAGAAAAGGATAGATGCTGGAAAATCCAATAACTTGGTAATTACCAGACCCTCCTGAGAAAAGATTTAACTAAGATTCCCCCTCGCTTCAAGCAACTATTCTGAACTCTAAGCTACTGGCGGTTCCAGGTGTGTGGAAATTTTCTGATAAATGAAAGAACTGCTGAAAAACTGGCTCTGTTTTTGAGCCTATTCACTGTTTATAATTACCAATGTATATGAAAATACACGCTTTCTGAACCTCAATATGCTCTCTGACACTGGTTTGCTTCTAAAATCCACCCCAAATTTAATTTGGAATAAAGGTTAATGCAGTTGTGTCTTAGACTTCTTCTAGCACAAAATGTAATTGTGACTTTTGCTGCCACAAAGATTTAAAAAAAAATGTATGGGAAAGGATTCTAAACCTCATTGACTGAGTCTTGAGTTTAGAAAGGAAATGAGAGTAACTGGGAGCCTACAAACAAGGGAGAAAGGACTGATCAATACAGTAAGCTAGGTTTTAGAGGTCACAAAGTCCAATAATGTGAGAGTAGCCATAAATCAAGCTGAGGAGGCCCTTGAAAGGGATATTAAAACCAAATTAGTTTTTAACCATGTTAATAGATGGGTTTGACTTTTCTCATCCTAATGTAGGTGTCTAAAACAAGCCAGGCAAATTACACTTGAAAAGTGCCTCGCTCTCAGCTGTAAACAATAAGGGCAGGAGTCAGTTGCTAAAGCAGAATCTGTGTGTTTGGGCCATTTGAGATGTCCAGGACATCAGCACAGGGCTTGCATTGGCCCAAGGGTGACAGGTGTGACATGGGACCTGCCAAGGAAACCTGTGCCCTTCTGTAGGAACAGTGTAAGGTGGGGTGAGGTACCCTAGGCAATGTGAATATATGATGATAAATGTCAACATTAAAATAAATCAACTGTGCTCCTAAAATTAAGTGAGATGAATTTTCCTTATGTACCCCATTTGGACGCGTCTCATGCCATTGGAGAAGCACTAAAGGATTCTGCCTGGTTTTCTGTCATTGCAGATGGCTTGACTCTAGGGGTCAATAGATCCATTATATTTCATGTGTTATAATTACTTAGCTAATAGCTAAAAGTTTTACCAATGTCTAGTTGCAATGTTTTGTAGATTTAGTATTGTATTTTTAAAAACTTCCCTTAAGTTCTTAAAATGTATCTTAAAGTATATAGTATATAACATGGTCAGACTAATGGCATGAAAGTGATTGACTATTTTTCATAATAATGTATATAACATTATTCAGATTTTTGTTAATATTTGTTCCACAATTTCTATGACTAGCTTGGTTATGAACGGCATATTTGCAAATACTGATAAAGAAAATCATAAAGACAACACAGAATCATGGAACAATTTGGGTTGGAAGGGACCTTAAAGATCATCGAGTTCCAACCCCCCTGCCATGGGCAGGGACACCTTCCACCAGACCAGGTTGCTCAAAGCCCCATCCAGCCTGGCCTTGAACACTTCCAGGGATGGGGCATCCACAGCTGCTCTGGCAACCCGTGCCAGTGTCTCACCAACCTCATTGTAAAAAATGTTTTCCTTATGTCCAATCCAAACCTACCCTCTTCCAGTTTAAAACTCTTGCCCCTTCTCCTGTCCGTACAGGCCTTGGTCTGTCTTCGTCTTTCTCATAAGCCCCCTCTGTATAATGAGGCTGCCATAAGGTCTCCCCAGAGCCTCCTTTTCTCCATGCTGAACAACCCCAAGTCTCTCAGCCCTTCCTCACAGGAGAGGTGTTCCAGCCCTCTGACCATTTTCATGGCCCTCCTCTGGACTTGCTTCAACAGGTCCATGTCTGTCTTGTGCTGTGGACCCCAGATCTGGATGCAGGACTTCTGGCAGGGTCTCATCAGAGCAGAGTAGAGAGGGAGACTCACCTCCCCCGACCTGCTGGTCACGCTTCTGTTTACGCAGCCCAGGATACAGTTGGATTTCTGGGCTGCGGGCACGCATTGCCGGGTCACGTCCAGCTTTTCATCCACCAGCATCCCCAGGTCTTCCACAGGGCTGCTCTCAATCCGTTCATAACCCAACTATCTGACCCTGTTTGATGCTGGCTTTTTTCTAGTTGTGGGAAAGTTAGGCAGGTGTTTTATTGGTTTTTACCTGTATTTAGAGAAACATGCACTTTCAAAACAGATACATTTGCAGCTATGACATAATTATCTAATAAAGATTATTGTGAAATTAATACCTCTTTGTTTTGATATAGTGAGGCTTTGTTTCTAGCACAAATGTTAATCCTAAAACATTTCACAGCTAGGTTTACAGTTAGTCACCACAATTTCAAAATATTCTGTGCACACTACCATGTGTAGTGGTCTAGTTATTCAGGTATTCCAGAGACATAGTATCTTATATAATCTCTTCATGCAAAGTGTCTTAAAGAGTAAGATTCATCCTTGCATGGCTTGATGTTATTAAGTTTTAGCTCTTTTATTATAAGTGCTGTACCTAAATTCCTTATCTGGATTAATAGAGCATGGATTAGCAGATCAGAATACTTATCAATGTACTATCACTTCCTAAAGCAGTAGTAATTTTCAGTGCTATCAGTTGGGTCAGAGGAATCATCAAATGTCTTGCGAAGCCAGGTATGATGGTTTGTTTTCGTTTCAAAAGTACAAACCAATCCACAGATTATGTAGAAAGAGGATATTGTGATACTTCTCCAAACTGATCAAAGAATTTGTTTTGCTTTACCAAGTCCATTATATGTTCTTCCTCAAGTCAGAAAGGGTTCCTCCAAACATTGAATAAATTGTGTTAGGTATGGCACGTTTTAAATACGCCCAGTTAGGATTATTGGGATGACAGGCAAGAGCAGAACAATGGTGAAGATCAGTTCTTCTTTTTGTCTTGAACTTCTTCCCCAGTCCCTAATTCTCCTCACCAAGTTCAATAAAGAGACAAAAGTAATTCCTCCAGGATATGAATTTGAGCCCCATGAGTCTGAATATTTGGATGGCTCAGGTACAATGTGTCACATGGTGTTTATTGGTTTCTGGTTATAATGAGTGTCTGATAGGTGATTACATTCCTATTATCAGGGCAGGTTATTTTGTCTTTATCTCTTCTCTGAAGTATTTTTGTTGTGTGTCAGGTGTATGGGCTCTGTGCAAACTATAATTCCACTTTTGCTAAGTTTTGTACCATAAATTGTTTATTTTCTTTCGTTCCCCTTATACTGGTCTAGTGTACTGGACCTCTTTTTTCCTTAGACTCTTGTTCCTGCAGAGGAACTCAAAGCAAATGAAGGTGTCCTTACTGTTGCTGGCTACTCCTAGCTCTTACAGCTCTCATGGTGTGCCCATGTAAATCTGTCATATGCATATATTTACATGTGACAGCACAGTATCACTTGTCACACAACACTATCTACCTGTAGATAATATAAAAATAAATGTTTTATTTTTGTAAACACCATGAACCCCTGAACTGTTGTCTTTGATGTATATATCACCTTCCAGGAGTGTACTGTATCAGCAATCAACCTCTGCTTTCTAACTGCATGTAAACATATTTTTAGTTATGACAAAACTTAATTTATGGCTGATTGTTTTCAGGAAATGGTACAGGCAAAAGAGAAAGACTAGCTGAGGACAGTTATTTAGAAGAATAACAATGTGTGTTTAATGTGTCTCTTCCAAAAGAGACAAACTAAGCTTAGATCTAATTTTCCCCATTCAAGAATCACAAAAAGGTAAACACATGAGGTTCCAGCAAGTATTTTCCTTAGGGCTTATAGGAAAGCAATAAAAATAATTCCTCAGACTTACCATAAAAACAAAGAAACAAAACCCCCTAAAATCATTCTCATGATATCATCATAAATCCTATTTGTAGATCGCTGTACTCTTGTTCTACCATAAGCATCTTTATGATGCCCAATTTGACTGTTATAAGTTAATTGCTGGTTTAACTCCCAATAAATAGGGAGGCAATGATCCATTTGTTAACTGTGCTTTCAAGAGAGAGGAGCTTTTAGCAGTAACTTTCCAGTTGCAGTCATTCATTTTTTTCCGGGGGTCTTGAGGAACACTTTGTAGATATTAACAAACCGAATAATGTTTGTGCATTGTTGTAGGTTAACACAACATCTGCCTGACAGATATGAAATAGACTCTGTGTCTATTCTAAGTCATTTTGAGGTGGCAGCTGGAGTCAGGCAGGATGCCCTTCAGCATCCAGCACCAGATGACAATTTGTGAGCAGTGGAATGGAGCCCTAAATCTCCATGGCTGTAGTGGGACTATAGCAACCCACCTTTCTTGTAGATACCTGCTTGTGAACGTCTACATTTAAGTCTGTTAATTTGGAGCTGGAGATATACAACACTTTTTTCTTCTTGAATTCAACTTGCGATTTTGAAAAGCAAGAATGAAAAGCAAACTGGTAAAATACAGTGCATTAACAGTAAGAATGTGATATCTCTGTTCCAGGGGTACAAAACTGTGCAGTGTATATGTACTTTATTTTACTTAGAGTGAGATTAACAGAACGTGATCCACAGACTGTGCAACTTCTGGTAGCCCACTGCAGACTGATACCATCTTGGAGGGAGAATTGGGAAACATCTTGCAAAGGATTGCAGTTTGCTTAGCTTCTGTATGTGGATCTAGAGGGGGATTCTTTCTGATGTGTCTCCTTTGCTGTCTCCTGCCTGCCTCAAGCTCTGTTGATCTGCTCTGAAAAACAAAGGAAACAGTAACAGCCTTTGTGCTTACCTGTCATCACACTGCATAAGGAGACTGGAACCTATGGATTACGATGTTCCTCACAGTGTTTAGTGAAATTTTTGATGAATGAAAACTTCACAATAATAAAAATACATATTATTTTTTCTAAACTAGGATCTCAATAGAGGTATTTTGCGTTTTAATGCCTGAAGGAAATGGAGGAAAAGGCAGTGGGTTACTGTAACTTGCATTGTCAGCTGAGGAAACGACAAGAACTTGAGTTGACTAGTAAGTTGTTCAATCTCTAATTGAACAGCAGAATAAGTTACTTTTTGTGTACCTTGTTCTTTGAAGTCATATTTTTGTCTTCCCTCTTTTGTCAGGTAGAAGATAGAGCCAGGAGAAAATCATCTTGTTAGAAGGAATTATTTTTGCAAAGTCTTTGAACAAAGTATACAGAGTAAAAGCAGAAGCATTAGATGCTTTATTATATGTAAGACTTTAGAGTTGTTTTATAGTTGCAGTGTTTCAGTATTAATTCTAGTTTAGAAATGAGTAGTTCAGAATCAAAACCATGATTACTATCTACCAGTCCTTGGGAATTTATGTCATATGGATTTTGTTTGTCCTTTTAGGCTCTGAATTCTAATTTATACATTAGTAAGTGCTGGTTGGAAAAGCATTTTACATGAATGTTTTTCTGATAGCTTATGAGATTGAATCAAAATCTTAATACAAGAGCTCACCACTGAACTGTGTGTGCCACACGTAAGTCAGGATATTTCAACAGCACTAGGAAGACATAAATGCTGGTAGCTATTCCAACCCTAACATGTTCTTTCTGCCTAAGCTAAAGAAACAGATAAGAAGGGCTGTATTTAGTTGTCCACACGCAAGCATCAAGTGACACCTGGATTGTGTAGGGTATCAGAGACATTTGTATGGAGGTACCATATGTGCCACTGGCCTTCTGAAAGACCCAAGCCATGCTGGAGTGCAGGTGAGATAACTAGCTCATCTCAAAGAGGTCCAGATACCTTAGATGGGCAACTAAACCAATCTCCAAATGACAAAACCACTACCACAATCAAGCTTAAAAGGTGTAGTGCCCTGTAGTCTACTGAGCAGCAGCAACTGTGCATAAGCATGCTCTCAAACTGTGGGAAACAGGAGGTAGTGGCACTTAATGAAGAAATTAAGGAGGAAGTGGAGCTACACATTTGGTGCAAACTACATTGTATCGTATCACCTCATGCTTGCCACAGGTTTAAGGAATACATATAAGCAAATGGTGTGCTGACAGATACAATTTGACTATTGAGTTGCAACCACTTGGTTATATGGTTTGGTTTCCATGTTTTGCTGGTGATCTTACAAGTTCTATTGACAGAGACCATTTGTACTTGTTTCGACATCAGGTTTTGCTATGAGTTTTAAATGCTTATATATTGCAAATATTAATTTGGTGCAGTGTACCCCCAAAATATATTATTAATTTAATCTTTCTCTTTTTATATTGCAGAGACAAAGTATTAGAATGGCATAAAATATGGCCCAGTTCTACTACAGAAGAAGTGTCAATGCTCCCTACAGAGATCGTATCCCTCTTCGTATTGTACGGGCAGAATCTGAACTGTCTAATGCAGAGAAAGCCTATCTGAACGCCGTGGAGAAAGGAGATTATGCCAGTGTAAAGAAAGCTTTGGAGGAAGCAGAAATTTATTTCAAGATCAATATTAATTGCATTGATCCCCTGGGAAGAACTGCACTCCTTATTGCAATTGAAAATGAGAACCTTGAGCTCATTGAGCTGCTCTTAAGTTTTAATGTATATGTGGGAGACGCTCTGTTGCATGCCATACGGAAGGAGGTAGTTGGTGCTGTGGAACTGCTGTTAAATCACAAGAAGCCCAGCGGTGAGAAACAGGTACGTGCAGGATTTTCTCTAGGTCTGTGGTTCACTCTAATGAAAAGAGAAAAATTGTGCAAAGGGAGTAAGCAGAAAGAAAAACAAACCTGACCATCATGTTTGCACACAAGTATTTAAAATCAGAAAATCAATGACTGATGCTGTGTGCATTTTACTCATACCATAAGGTGTCTCTAGAGCCTTCTCTTCTCCAGGGTAAACAACTACAACTCTTTAAGCCCTTCTTCATAAGAGAGGTGTTCCAGCCCTCTGACCATTTTCGTGGCCCTCTTCTGGACCCATTTCAACAGGTCCATGTCTGTCTTGTGCTGGGGATCCCAGATCTGGATGCAGTACTGCAGGTGGGGTCTCACCAGAGCAGAGCAGAGGGGGAGACTCACCTGCCTCGACCTGCTGGCCATGTTTCCTGTTCAGCCCAGGATATGGTTGGCTTTCTGGGCTGTGAGTGCACGTTGCTGGCTTATGCCCAGTTTTTCATCCACCAGTATGTTCAAGTCCTTCTCAGCAGGGCTGCGCTCAAGCTCTTCATCCCCCAGTCTGTATTGATACTGGGGATATCCCCAACGCAGGTGCAAGGCCTTTCACAGGGCCTTGTTGGTCTTCATGAGTTTCATGTGGTGCCCACTTCTCAAGACTGTCGAGGTCATCTCTTGTCATTTAATCAAATCTGCATAGATCCACAAGGCTTATCAGTTTAATGTAGTTAGGTCACATGTGATCTAGGTTCCAGTAAGAAAGGGCAAACATGTCCTGCATCCTTCCTACCTGCAGCCTGAAAAAGGTTTTCCACTTAGAGCTGAGTGAATTGTTAACTGCCGTCTATATAAAGCCAGAATTGGGCTCACATTTAACTGGTCATGCACAAAACTTCCTTTCCTGGAAGACTGTGCAGTAAGAAAAGTCAAACTTTTTCAAGTCAGAGCTTTGCACCCATTATAAACTTACTCAGGAAAATCTAGAAGTTGATAAACAGGTTTTGCTTGTGACACCTCTGACATGGTAACGTTATTCCTGCAGATATTAGTGGGAAATCCTTAATGATTCAAAGATCCAAATCATTCCAAAGAGAGTATTAGTGGTAAGATGTGGTCCATTTAAATTAATTATTAAATGCCCTTTAAAGTCAATGAAGGATTCAACCTCTCCATGTGGAGGTCCCTGTCTCTTAACTCAGCAAGGCAACACTGGGAGACATGACCCAATTGATCAGACTTTCAGCCCTGTCTCCAGTAGTCGTCCATCCTATCAAGTGCAGCTAGAAAGGTACAAACTCCTCTCCTTTTCTCCCTGTCTTCTCTCAAAGGAAAAACTCATTGCATACAGTCTCATTCATGTTAAATTCGATGCCTACTCTGCTTCCCCTTGCGCTGCCTTGAGATATCTCTAGGAGGTAGCTAGACTCTTGCGTATCCTTCTCACTTTAAGAAACTACTGAGGACAGGATAACATAGCCCATACATTCTGATATTCCTAGGACTCTTCCAGGAAGAAAACCCTTGAAAATAGTTACAATATTGTATTATATTTTCATCTATTTCAGTTTTCATGTATTACGGGTACTGTATTAATGTATTTCAATGAATAGTATGTTGAGATGATTACAGCCCTTTCACAGATAATGCATGCAATATACTTTAATTACAGTATAATGCACTCACTATGGATAGAATTGCAGATAATAGGTAAAGAGTGTAATTTTTGCTGATAAAATAACATGAATTCTATGCTTTTTTTCTTATGGAAAGGGGGAAATATAGTAGGTCTTTGTACAAATGTGTGTCTGCTTTGTCTTCTAGACAGTAACAGCAGAGCTCCTTTGTAATGACAACTGGTTTACATCACAGAAAGGGAAGAAAACTAGATTCACTTTACGTTTGTCTCATTTCATTATTTCTCAACTGATAGTGCAGATGAGAATACAACGTATAGGAATTTCTCAATGCAGTGTACCAGGACCTGGAAGGATCAGTGCACAGCCCTGTGTCAAGCCAGTTAAACCACCTGTGTCTCCATTCTCCAGCCTCGATAGTGGAAGTTGTAATGTGCAGAGTGGAGTTCATCTCACTTGATGTTAGCCATCTAAGGCTCTGTCTCATCTCTGACCTGGCCGCCTGGGCTCCCCTTACCAATGGAGGAAAATGAAGATCCCTGGACAGCAGCTCATGCTGTCTTTCTCAATCACTTGTCTTAAGATGGCATAAAACACTTTTTGAACTAGCTGGAGAAAGACTCTACAAACTTACTTACACTAGTTTCCTACATTTCAGGCTGTTGTTTAGACTTTCAGGACTACTTTTTGGTATGTGCCTCAGGTACTGTAATGGAAACACTTGAATACAAAAACTTGTTTTAGGTGAGCTTCATGCTGTAGCAGGCAAAAGATAGGTGTACTGTTTGGGTGCATCCTACAGTGTTAAATTAGCCACAAACTGCTTTGCTCCAAACTGGAGGTTAGCTCTCTGGGCTGGAGCTTAAGTGCATAGTTTCAGTGCTGGACTCCACTGCTGGCTGGTATGAAAAGTGCTGCTTCTCCTTCTCATCCTTTGTTTCCCTGGTTGTACTTGCTGAGGGTCTTCCCATTACTATAAAGCATGACGAATAATCATGAATTATTTGAACAGAGACATCTTTTGTGTCTGTACCAGGCTAGGCTTGCCCATTGCAAAAGCTAATATTGCTTGCAAGCCAGTGCTTGCAAAAAAATGTTCTCTAAACAAATATTTTTTTTACATGCTCCTGCTGTTGTTTGCACTGGAGACCCCAACAACCATTAAGCTTTTGTGGATGCTGTCTGTGTAGATAGTCCTGTTGGTTCTTTTCTAGAAACAGGACGTGCTGAAGAGAATGTAGAAGTGGATTACATTTTTGTAGTAATGCTGCAATGAAGCAGATAAAACTGTGCATATTTAATATAATCAGAAGTACCTGCTGGCTGAAAAATCATTACAATAGGCTAAAGATATAAAATCTGGATGCTTAGAATTATATACTAAAATTTAAATTTTCACTGTTTAGACAGAAAGATATGTTTTTTTCCCCGGAGAATCAAGTTCTTGAACCTATTTCAAACTACAACTTGACTTTTTGATTACTTTTATTTGTAAACATTTGCCATGTTGTTTAGATGATGATTCATTTTTGGACTCTGTACTTTTAATAACATGATATCTTTGCCTGTTTGGTTTTCCTTCTTTGTATAAAGCTAGTCATGTGTGGTAAAATCGTGGCCCCTTGAAGTTAGTGGGAGTTTTGCCATTGATTCAGCGAGGTCAAGATTTCATCATTTTGCTGGGGGAGCGGTGGGGTGTTTGCCCCTGATGAAAAGTTATTCACAGAAGAGACAGATAATAATAAGAAAGATACATGTGCTAAATACTGCCAAGTTCAAGAAACAGTTTAGATTCCCAAATATTTCATTACTGATGAAAGTTATGAACATTCAAATGCAGAAAAAAACGATATGACTCATGATTTACAAGTCAATGAATTAGCTCTCACTATTTTTTTACAATCATGAGATAATATACTATGTATGATACATAGCTAATTTCAACTTCACCCTCATACAATAATGTAATTATATTTGTAAACCAAAAGAATTTTTAGGCATAGGTTTTCCTACATAATTCAAGACCTCATTGACAGTGTCAAAAAGCCAGAAAAAAATGTCTTCTTGTATCAGCAGAAAGGTACAATTCTTCAGGACATCTGAAATGTATCTTTTGAAATAACTGATTTTTTCCAAAATTTAATTCTTTAAACATTTAAGTGTCTAAATAGAAAAGGAGGAAAAATGTAAGATGTTAATTCTGACCAAGAATCAGTGCATTTAATTAAAATAATACATTTTTGCATTTTTTGAGAAGTTTTTCAATCAGTATCTTCAGAATTAGGAGATGCCGCTGAATCTTACTCTTTAATACTTCCTCCTCCTCAAAAAAACCCCAAAACAACCACCAAAACCCAAACAACAAAAAGCAACAGTCAGATCTCATTAAAGTTATATCTAAAGTCTATAGTCTACTAACCACTCAGCTATTGGGCTCTGCCTAATACTCATATGTGATGTGCTTTGCATTTCGAAGTCCTTATGGGTTACAGTGGGTTTGAGCTGATTAGCAATATATGGATACATCTGGTGCCACCTGGTGCCTACAGATGGGGCATGTATGTTTAACAGTTTTGAATTGTATTTGACTCCTGTTACGCAGTTTGTATTTTGTGATATACATTTATACAAGTCAGGAAAATCATGTCATTTGCATTATATTTTCTACACTTTTTTAGCTGTACCAGCTGCTAAAGTACATGTGAAAGAGAGTAACACAAATTAAGGTGAATGAGTTGAGGAAACTTGTCCAAGTACTTTTAAATTACCAGTTCCTCAAAGCCATATGTCCTTATTTATCTGCCAAGTCACTTGTTGCTTACCCTGATGGATAGTTGAGTGCCAAATTAAGAGGGGAAAAAAAAGCTGTTCTTTAAAATTTGGTATCTGCAGAATTTTTTTTTATCTTGTTAAATTGCATGCAGCATCCACATATGGGATGGGGGTTAGATAGCATTAAAAAAAAAGAGTAGAATACCTTTATTTAAATCACAGTGTGCTCTACCGCTTGAGAACCCAGACACTGATCTCTAGCTGGGTGCTGACCACCTAGGTATGCATGTATACTCAGCGAAGACTGAAGCAGAGGTGTGTCTGTCTTCTAAGGATGCTACAAAGCACATAAGTGAAGCTGAAGGCTTGGTTATTAAACTTCAATCTATGTACCATTGTATTTGCTGACAGTCTAGATTCAGGGCATGGGAACCTGACTGCAATGTTTGCATGTGTTGCTTTTATGCCTCCCGGTTCACTATTAGATGTGAATCTCATGACACTGCGGGTATTTTTATAGGTGGATACCCTAGGGACAGCTTTCTGCAGATGTCTGAAAAAAATACCATGCTCATGGCAGACTAGCATTTACAAACATAAGGGAATTGCTAGAGGAGGGAGAGCTATAGGACAGGGAGGGAACTGATCATGGTGATATGACCTTGGTTCACTCCTCTGGTGTGGAAGTCAATTAATGTGAAAACAATTCTGGGCACAGAGGGAGGGTCGTGGTAAGAAAGTGGAAGCTGGCTGACTGCAGCCCCTGCAGCTTTCTTCCAGTCAGTTTGGAACTGCAAATTTATTAGCCATCAAGGCAGTTTGGGAGGTAAATCTCCTATATAGCAGATTACTCAGTCTATGGGTGCTTTGGATGTACAGAAGAAGGTTACACTTACACAGTCTTCCCCAGAGCTGCTGGTGTCCTTAGTGAGACTTCTGACCCTGTCTCTGTCCACTGTCCAGACAGGTTTCTCTGTTAACAGGAAGATCTTTCTGCCTGTAGTGCATCAGTTCCTTGTACATCACCTCTGCATTTCCAGGGTGTCCCAGCAAGGGACACAATATCTAAAATTTTCTCATCTCATTTCGTCAACATTAACAGAACAGTCAATGCGTAACAGTCAGTGCATACTTTCTGATGCCCTAGCTTAGGAAACCTTTGTAAGAATTGCTTCAATTAACTCCAGCTCTGCAAGAATGTTGTGAAATGTGCATTTCATTTCCTGAAGGTCTTTTGGATCAGCTTGACTCCTCTCTCCTTCTGTGTGCTGCGTTCTCACACTATGTGCAGAGAAAAGAAGAAATTGCTGGCATAGTGCTGGAAGTAGGAAGCTGAAAAGACACTATATTCACCTCCTACAACTTTCATGGCCTTTTTGCTTTCCTGGGACAAGCAGTAAAGTCACATCATAAAGTGCTTTATGCAAAATCCCTGTCTTCTACTTACTGTGCTAAGAAATGTTATACATGTTGAATTTCTCCATCTCATACTTGCAACCTCTGTTTCTGCTGCTTGCTCACTCCCACAGACTCGGTCATGGTTCCTACCAGTCAAAGTTGAACCAGGGAGCCAGGCATCAGCTTCTTCAATGTGTTGGCCTCTAAAAATGCAAGTCCATGGTATAGACACGTGTTTTCATTGGATTTCGTGGATTTTCCTGGAAGTGTCTCAAAGACCCAAGAAACGATAAGTTCAATGTGTTATCTAAGTATTGGGAGGAAAAAAATATTTATTCAAAGAGGCAAAACCCAAACTGCCAAAGCTTAAAATTTACAGACAGAGATTTCTGAAGGACTGAAAGATGCAGCATATTCCTTGGTGAAGAGTGAATTGCACATGGGTACCAGAGACAGGGTGTAAGAGTCTGGAATGTGGTTAGGAAGTGGTAGAAGATACTGATACCTGAATTAGCATCTCAGCACCTTCCTGTGCTCTTACTGCCTTCCAAGTGCTAGTAGTTAAGACACAGGTGACCACAGCAGGGATTGTCAATGCCACCTGGTTACAGTGGACCTGGAAATGTCCATCTACCCCAAAGTAACATGTAGTCACTCTGAAAAATCCTCTTCCACTGTCCCAATTCTTCCCATAGTTCCCACGCATTCTACAAACCTGGTTAGCTACTATTTGGGTTGCACTCAGAGCTGTGGATTCAAGCTTCTGATTTCACTACCAGGTTCTGAGACTCCCTCAGGAAGAACATAAGGATAGTTACCATTTTGTCTCCCGAGAGACTCTCACAGACTGTGAGCAATCCTTCTTCATCAACATTTAAGGACCTCTTCAGTAGTCTCTCTGGTTGTGGTAGGCTTTACAACTGGGATATTCCTGAGCAGCTGGGTAAAAGGTATGGTATGTTCCAGCCTTTATCTCTGAGGGAAAGGACTGAAATGAAAGAGGTAAAACTTTTGTGTAGGGGGTAAGGACAGCAAGCTGTGATTATATGCTTTTATGTTGCAAGGAAAATGGCACCTGGGAGAGATGGGTGAGGTGAGAAGTCGTATGTAAGAAGATAGCAGCTGATACTTTGCAAACCAGATGTGAATCCAGGAATCTAACTGAGGCAAACACATCCTAATGCTAGTGTATGCTGCATGCACAGTGCCTGCCAGGGACGTTTTAGCCATGTGTGAACAAGAGGATCCAGAATGTTTTGGAGTTCCTGGGCCCCAGGGTGTGTGGTCGCAGCATCTTCACCAGGGGAGGCAGCAGTCCATCATCCCACATCTGGGTGTTGAAAGAGCTAGCAGAAAGCTACAGGGACATCTGGCCAGCCCCCTGATCTGGGTAATGGGCAGACCAGCACTGTGGAGTTTGCTCTGGCGTTTATGTGATACTCAATGTGTTAGCAGCACTGTGAGCTCTTGGACAGGAAGTGTTATCCAGGTGGATCAGTAGGAAAGCTTGCTATCCTGGGACTTTTTGAGAGGTGGGGAAAGAAGGGGCATTATTTTACTGTTACAGGCTAAAGTTATATTTTATAAATCTTGATGCATTTAGCTGATTGATAATTATTTGGAGTGTGGGAAGGTGGAAGAGGAGGTGTTGACAATACAAGTTGTCTTTCACTTGAATCTACTGCATGCAGTTCTCATCAGAATAAACAATGATTGATCTTATGTCAAAATGTGTCTCATTATTTTTAGCAGTGTTGCCATGTACTTTTGGAGAGAATAAAAGAGAACAACCAGGAGGAGGGAAGGGTCCTGTGTGAGGATGTGTCAAGGATGTTGTACAGTATAGTTTCCAGACCACTGGGGCAGGCTGCTGTGTGGACGTTCAGGCACTCACCTAAGCTATCTGGGAAGGGTTACAGACAGCAAGGCTAGATAGCTTTGCAGGCAGTGTGTCTTCAGTCTGGCAGCATTCCCAGAAATATAAGAATTCTAAAGGTGAAAAGTCAGGAACCAGCAGGAAAGCAGTACAGAGCCTGAAGGGTCATCTTCCATTCCTGAAATGCTGGCAGTGTAGATTCTGCTCTTCTGACAGAGCACCTATCTCCTAGGAAATTCCCCACATGTGGCTTCATCACCCACTCTGTTCCTTTCATGTCTCTTAGTATCTTTGGACTTCTTGAAATGCCCTTTGAGGAGTCCCAGGGTTGTCTGATGAAGCCAGTGCTCTTCTCAAGCTGCTCATAGCCCAGCTTCAGTCTCAGTCAGGCTCCTCTTAGTATGTGCAGAGCTTCGGTCCATTATTTTCCTCCCAAGCCCTGTGGGATGATACCGCTTTCCCAGCCGTGCACTGCCCCACAACCCAGTGGTGTACATGGGGAAGTTGCTATGTTGGAGTTGTACCTCCCCCTGGTAACAGTGTGGGTCATCACAGAGACGACCAGGGAATGCATACAGGTTGTAGGTCCAGCACACCTACACCAGGCTTTAACTGCAGAGGTGTTTGATCGGTTGGTTTAAGATGTTATTTTGAATTTTTGCCTAGTTACTGAACTGGGACTTATATTGGTGGGGCAGAGGCAGAAAGAAAGAGGAAGATTTTATGAGCACTGCATGATGCCTCATAGTTTTTCTTATCTAAACTCTCCAGTAACTTTGGAAAATATCAGTTGCAATCACTTGTGTAATGTTCTTCATCTGTTGAGATTAAAGCATCATTAATGTTTTGAAAATGTCTCCCACAGAAGTTCATGAACTAAGTGCCTTTTTTGAGTGTTCTGATTAATGACAGTCTAGCTAGTAATGAGTATGGAGGAGGCAATGCAAAGCTATTTTGTCGGGCTTGAAGTACACAGTCTTGAAGTGCAATGTGAGGGCACGAAGTTGGTTCTTCCCACTCCTAGCTGCCTGAGTGGGTAGCTGAATATTTTTTTCTCCCAGTAGCATGTGATTAATTAGAATTTTCTGACAGGTTTTAACATATTGATAGACAGAGATGAATGGGAGAAGCTGTGTAGGGAGATGTGTCAGTTTACTGATGAAATAGATGTAGTAGCCTATCCACATGTTCATTCTTTCATATAATCATGTGGAAAAAAACCACAAAAAGCACATGAAAAAAACATGTAGCTTTTAAGGAGAGGTGTACTATAAAGGTGGAGATGAGTAATTGCATGTGAGATGGAGATACAGATTTACAAAAGTATTGTTCTTTGATTTTTAAGAGGAATGCTGACTGTTTTCAGGTTAGAAAAAAGCTGTGCCTGGGTGTCATTACATGTTGGCAATAAACCCAAACTGTCTGTGTTTATATGCATCAGAGGTAGGGTGGGTGGCCGTGTAGAAAAACCTGTGACAATTACTGAAGAAAGACTCCAGAAGCTGGTACCCTGTTGCCATCCAATAGGGCTGCTGGCAGTTTCAATACCGAGGTAGGCAATGTGTTCTACAATATGCACCCATCACCTTGTAGCAAATGGTAAATCATAATATTCCAAAACTGAAGCAGTGGCAAAAGAAGCATGCCAAAATATGGAGAAAAGTGATAGTTTCTTGACCTGTACAAAATGAGCCACTTTTTATTTGCAACATTAAAAAAAATAATAATAAATATCTGACTAGCAGGATCCTTACAGATAAATTCCTGGCAGATATGTATTATTGATGATGACTTGAACCAGCTGCAAATCTAATCCTCCATTTTAGCAGTTTGCTGAAGTTCAGAAGATAGTGATGATGACAAATACAGATTTAGTTCAAAGACAACTGGTGAACCAAACTTATACCTAAAGTTTAAGTGTTACAGATTCAGAAAGATTAAGTGCTTTTCTGTCATTATTTGCTGTTTTTTTCATACTTCTTGTTTTCAGCTCATGCTGGAAATGAAAACACTTTTCTACCACAAGGAGATGAGTGCAGATAAGCAATAAACATTTGAAAATCTAAAAGAAATAAAAATCTTCAGAAGTTTAATGCAAAAATGAGTTCTGTGGAAAAGTCAGATTTCTCCTCAAGAATTCTCCTCCACATTTTCCCTTCTTTTTATATTTGTTGAATTTCACTTTACGGCACTCACCCAAGTTTGCAGTCAGAATAAGGACAGCATACAATTAACAAAAGAAAATGTCAAAAATCTCTGCCTTCTACAATTAGCAGTCCTCTACTGTCATCTTTTTAAGCCTTCATGCTTGGAATACTTTTTGCCAAACCTACCTGCTTTTACTACCTGACAACTCAACAACTGCAAAGATAGTTTCAACTAAAGATTTTAACAGCCTTTCAGTGCTTGAAAACAGGTTAAGTATCAGCTCTGAGGCCAGTAGTATAGTATAAATCTATTAAGAAGACCAAGAGGTTCAACAAGTAGAAACTTTTTTTGATTGAGGTAGTCTTGTCATCTAAGGTCTAGAAATCTCCATAGAATCAATTATCTTTATGTTTGGCTATGCAACATAACTTATGAAGTTAACAAATTTATAAACATTAAAGGAGTAATATAAACAAACCAGTATCTTCTCTGCCTAGAGCAGCCTCTCAGGGGACAGTTAATGATTTTGCCCTTGATAAAACAGATTGAGAAGATCTGCCCTATGTATAAATAGAATTATACAGATAGATGTATGTAAGGGGTGGAAGTCAGCTTCTGATTCAGGTATCTGAAGCTGAATGCAATGTAGCAGTAGAGCCAGGGGTTTATGCAGAGATGTCCTCTGCATCAGGACAGCCCGTTTGCCCTCCACCCACGCTGCAAAGGGGTGAGACCCTCCAGTAGGTCTTGTGTCATGTCTGTGTAGATCTCTCTGATTCTCTAGGGTATCTTAAGTGGTACTGCATGCCTATGTCTAGGTACCTGAATCACTCCTTCAGTGCTCACATAGAAGCCAGATATCTGAGCTCCCAGTAAGGTCAGTGAAGAGCTAGATGGTCTGCTGATGAAATGCAAGTGTCTACTGTAAGCTAAGAAAAACAGTTCTCTGGATGCTGCTGACTACATCAACCAGGGAACCAGCTGGAAGGATCACCTGTAGTGGATAAGTGAAATGTGAGGCATCCTAGTATATCTGAGACGTGTATGGGCCTGGCAGTTATGACACAGGACCCATGCAAGACCTGTGCCTTTGTGGTGAACTGGATGGAGGTCATACAGGACACCTGGAGGTATCTGAAATAGCACTAGATGCTTACATGGGGGCAATTGAGATGAGCCTTAGATTTGCACTCGCTATCACAGGAGCTTAAAAATCTAATTCACATAACAAGTCTATAATTAGGTATTTAAATCTGGAGATAAATCCTATCCTGTGGGTTCATCTACAACATATCTCCTCTCTGACAGTGTCCAATGCAGAAACCCAGGAAAGACTTTAGGAACAAGACCACCAAAGTCCTATTGTTGAAAGAAAATCTTTCAAAGGCACAGCAGTTCCTGATGGATGTAAACTTCCAAGTGATCGCAATGCTGCAAAATGGTCCACTGAAAAATATTTTCAGAGCCGTTCTAGACTTCTTCCTTCTCTGTGAACCACTGTGCTGAAATGGAGTCACCTGAAATTTGCCTGTGGAGATACCTCTTAAATAAGTTGTATTCAAGGAAGAGAAGAACTCAAAAGACTTTTCAAAGTGAACATTAGTCTTTGAGAGTCAAACATGCAATCATACCTAATAATCTTTAAAATGAATTGCTTTCCAAACATTCAGCCATTGGAAAACCATATGAAAATTCACGAAACAGAAACATGCCACTATCAAGAAGCTTGCTCATTTATGGCCCTTCACCATCAACTTTGCTTCTGTCATAGTGCATCCCTTGTCAAATTGTCATCATTTGTCAACAGTCCTGGCTAGCTGAGGAG
Organism: Ibycter americanus; assembly: GCA_035590275.1. NCBI lineage: Eukaryota > Metazoa > Chordata > Aves > Falconiformes > Falconidae > Ibycter > Ibycter americanus. Next base: position 27,325,624 of record JAVJGI010000014.1, on the reverse strand, counting down.
GTCCCAGAAGGCTGGAGGTTAGCCAGTGTGCTGCCCATCTACAAGAAGGGCAGAAAGGAGGATCTGGAGAACTGCCAGGCCTGTCAGCCTGACCTCAGTGCCAGGGAAGTGAGTGCCATCATGCAGCACATGCAGGACAGCCAGATCAGGCCCAGTCAGCATGAGTTTATGAAAGGCAGATCCTGCTTGATGAACCTAATCTTCTTCTGTGACGAGGTGATCCGTGTGTAGCAGATGAGGGAAAGGCTGTGGATGTTGTCTGTCTGGACCTTAGTAAAGCCTTTGACACTGTCTCCCACAGCATTCTCCTGGAGAAACTGGATACTCATGGCTTGGATGGGTGTGCCCTGCACTGGGTAAGAGTTGGGTGGACAGCCAAGCCCAAAGAGTGGTGGTGAATGGAGTTACATCTGCTGGTCACAAGTGGTTTTCCCCAGGGTTCAGTACTGGGGCCAGTCCTGTTTAGTATCTTTATCAATGATTTGGACAGGGGAATTGAGTGCACTCTGACTAAGTCTGTGGATGACACCAAGTTGAGGGGGGAAATGTTGATCTGCTTGATGGCAGGAAGGCTCCACAGAGGGATCTGGACAGGCTGTACCGATGCTCTGAGGCCAATTGTATGAGGTTCAACAAGGAGAAGTGCCAGGTCCTGCCCTTGGGTCACAACAGCCCCACACAATGCGACAGGCTGGGGGTAGAGTGGCTGGAAAGCTGCCTGGGGGAAAGGACCTGGTGGTGCTGGTTGACAGCCACTGAACATGAGCCAGCAGTGTGCCCAGGTGGCCAAGACAGCGAGCAGCATCCTGGCTTGTATCAGGAATAGTGTGGCCAGCAGGACTAGGGCAGCGATTGTCCCTTGTACTTAGCACTGGTGAGGCCGCACCTCGAATCCCGTGTTCAGTTTGGGGCCCTCACTACCAGAAAGACACTGAGGTGCTGGACCATGTCCAGAGAAGGGCAGAGAAGCTGATGAAGGGTCTGGAGCACAAGTCTGATGAGGAGTGGCTGAAGGAACCAGAGTTGTTTAGCCTGGAGAGGAGGAGGCTTAGGTGAGATCTTAGCGCTTTCTACAACTATCTGAAAGGAGGTTGTAGGCAAGTGAGGGTAGGTCTCTTCTCCCAGATAACAAGCGTTAGGATGAGAGGAAAAGGCCTCAAGGTGTGCCATGGGAGGTTTAGATTGGATATTAGGAAAAAATTTTCACCAAAAGGGTTGTTGAACATTGGAACAGACTGCTCAGGGATGTGGTTGAATCACCATCCCTGGAAGTCTTTAAAAAAAAGTGTGTAGATGTGGTGCCTGGGGACATGGTTTAGTGGTGGACTTGGCAGGGCTAGGTTTACAGTTGGACATGATGATCTTAAAGGTCTTTCCCAACTGAAATGATTCTATTCTAATATTCCTTCCTGTTAACGTCCAGCTGAAACAGCCCAACAAATTCTAAAGTCACAATGAAGTGACTGATAGAGTCCATTAACGTTATAGAGGCTTACTTTTCCTAGGAGACTACCAGTTTAGCCTGTCAATTTACCAACTGTTTTCTGGATAGAGGATACATGTCACATACTGTGCTGACAGAAGTGTTCTAATCGTCCTTTATGGCAGTGCCAGGATCCATTTCTTCCACATCTTCACCCCAGAATGGCAGGAGGCAAAGTTATTTCCCCTTTTAATTCAGCTACTAAAACATTGCTGAGGATTGGTAATAAAATATTATCAGAGTTTGCAGGCTTGTCACAATATGTGAGGCCTTCTGGCAGAAAAAAAAGGAAACCTGAAGTATCTACCCTCAAAGCCTTATATTTCATATTGCATACTGCTGAGATGTAGCTGAATATTTGCATAAAATGCAAAGAAGTCTGCCACCATTTTATGTGCTACCAACTAGCTTTATGACATCAACTGTAAGTACAAACAAGCTGGCTGACAAGATGAAATTTCTCTTCCCTGCTCATTTAATCCTGTTACTACCATGCACTCAATTGAGTGCTTACATAAGCTCAAAGAACAGCAATTTCCCTATCCTAAAGCACATGAGGAATACCTCTTTACCCATTCGATTACTAGGATGCATGTGTATGAGATAATGTACAGATCAAGATCCACAATCAGTGAGTAAACTGAAGAGAAATACAACACTAAGGCTAACCTGAAACAAGGGGAAGTCACAGTATTAAAGAATTCAAACCATTCCATTCTCCTTGGCACCAGTTTCAAAGGCTTCTTTCTAGCAATCTACCCTTAAATACCTCTAACTACCTATTTTGCTCCTGGTCTCTTGCCACATAGGACAGGTTATAATAATGCACACTTCTCCCATTTCTTCTTTGATGTCTTTGCAGCAGAAATTCAAAAGGATTTTTTTTTTTTTTATTCCTGGCACACTTTTATTGTTTCTAAAACCTCACAAGCAGTAGGATTGTTCAATTGATTCTTGCATGCAGGGAGGATCTTAAAGTGTCTGTCATGAAGGAATTGAACACAGCTGAGAATATCATTAACCTGTAATAAAACTCAATTGCCAAACCTTTGCCTGTCAAAAAACCTTCCATTTTTCATTCCTAGCATAGTTGCCTGAGCCTTGGTCTCCTCTTTCTGCTCCAGAAAACAGTTCTGTTTTGTATCTGTGAAACATAGAAAACTTATAGTATGATTAAAAACTAGAGCTGCTGCTAAATAACAAACCACTGAATAACATACCAGGAAAAATATACTTATGAAACAGATTACTATGTCATTTTTCTGCATCCTCTGTGGATTTATGGAGTTTCTATGTCCCTGCCATACTCTTTTGTATTCCTTCCTCATAATATTTGGAAAAGATATAGAACATTTTACTTAAAGTGTTTTGCAAATTTGCCTGATTCCTACTTTTTTCTTTAAGAGTATAACCCTTTTAATTTTCTCAGACACAAAATTTACTTCCCAGCCATGAAGCTATCTCAAATTACTTTGCAATGCTAAATAATTGCAATCAGCTGTAAAGAAGTTTAGCTAATTCCCACCCTTCCCTCTGAGACATTCCTATCTCCTAAAAAGTTTGTTGATACCTAGAGAGGCCACCAATCTGTTATTGTTCTTGCTGCAAAAGCTCTTCTTCAAAAACCGTCTTTCTTATTTGTTAGCCAGTGGGACATCTTTTCTTGTTTCTGCATTCATGAAGCTCAGGACAAAACAAAGGATCCATCTCAGATTCTAAGAACTCTTTTTTTCTAACATTTCTCTCAAGACCTCACTGGAGAAGCAAGCTAATTTTCTCCTGCCTCCCCAGCTAAATATTGGAGCTATTTTGGGAGAAGGCAAAAAACAGGGATAAACAAGAGCTTTTCCACAATTTTCTAACCAGACCAAAACCATGGGCTGTCAGGAAATCGAAGATCACACATAAACTTCACTAAAATTATTTTGCCTTTATGAAACATTCTGTGTTTGAGAAAAGTATCTGTGCATGCATTTAAAAATTTGAATTGGTGAAGGACCCCACTAGGTCTACTCTAATCGTTCAGGAAGTTTCAGTATTGGCTTCGCTCATCATGCAAACTTTGAGAAAGGCGTATATGACCTTTATTATGATGAGACAGAAATAACTTGAGTTCTCCTTTAATCATTTCCATAGTAAGATCTTTTTTTTTTCTTAGTCATCATGTTTTTCCAAACCATTTTCACTTTCTTCTTTCACTGTCCCTGAGTAAAACCACAGTTTGCCTGTCATTTTTCATTATGAGCACTCAAGCAATGCCCGAAATTCTTACTTGAAAAACTCCTCCACGTAGTTTCAAAAAGATCTGTGCTGAGAGAGCAAGTATGAGTTTCAGAGCTGGAAACAAATTCAAAATATCCTGACAGCCTTTTATTGAGTGTCTACTTTTAAGTCATTTCCCACCCTTGCTCAAGCTACTGACATTGAAGGAAGGGTATATCCATCCACTAATAATGCTCACAGGAAAACATTAATTGAAAATGTCCACTTTTATGTACAGGCTGTATTTTGAATTAGCTGCCAGAGATATAAGGAGGAGTTAAAAAAAGAGAAATAAAATGCTGAAGCCTTTTGTTATCAGTCACAACTAACAAATGCATGTCCAAATCTTTGAAATCAATTATCTTTTCCTCTGATTCTGTCTGGAAATTGTTATCAATTCATTTTGCTGCATTGTCTCTCCATTCTTTATTCTCCTCTTTCAAATAAAAGACATCTATACTTTTACACACCAGGGAGGATCCTGAAGAAAATAATTCAACATTCTGCTTGTAAGCACCTGAAAGAAAACATAGACATGAATAGCAGCCTACCAGGATTTATCAAGAAGAAATCTTTTCATAACAGTATAGTTTTCATTCATCACCAGGTAGCAAGCTCTGGATGTTGGGGAAAAGCAGTACATATCATATAGCTTGAGTTTTCTAAGATTTCATAAACTGTCACTCAAAATACAGTCTAAGAAAACCACTCGTAGAACAGTTGCCAGCAGTACGTGGTGAAACAGGATGAGTGACTCAAGCAGAGGGATGAAATGAGCAGTTCTGCAGGGCTCTGTCTCAATCAGTATATTAATTCCTGGCATTTAGGATGAAATAGAGGGCATCTTAAATCTAGACAACACAAAGCTGGGGGGATCACAAGGCTGTTGCAGGACGCAATTAGAATTCAGGATGGTTTTGGCAAAAAAAAAAAATTATTTCTGTAAAAGTAAAACAGTTCAGTAAGAAAAGGTGTAAGGTTCTAAGCAGAGAAGAAATAATCAAGTATATATTGGAATTGAAAACAATTAAGATAACAGTTCTGCAATGGGGATTAAAACAAGACTAACAGGAAAAGACTGGACAATATATTACTGTGCACAAGTCAATATCATATTTGGTAACATCAGAATGAGCACAGATGATTAGATATACATGAATTTGTCCTTTGTTATACTCAGAAGTGGTAAGGAACGTGCAGAAAGAATTAAGACGGTTCAGAAAATTAGAAAATCTTCCCCATAAGGAAAGTCTGAAGGAATGAGTGTTTAGAAGAAAAAACCTGAAACTATAGTAAAGAAATAATGTGTCCTCTGTATCCACATTTTGTAGAGCAAGACATGATAGGCTCAAACTGCACAAAGGTAAAACAAATTGTCAGAAACGTTGTCAGGAAATGGTGCAACATACTAACCCAGCACTGCAGGGCTTTAAGAACAGATGGGTCAAATACCTGTGGGGATTGATCTAGGTGTAGTTACCATACTTTGGGTTCAGGGGAGCAAACAAGACCTTCTGACAAGTTCCTTCCTACTGTCCAGTGCTCCTATTGCTGAATTATTTTTACACTGTTTGGCTCGAATGTTCTGCAGATGTGTTAAGTATATACTGTTTGTATAATGTGGTTATGCAAGTCATCCTCGTTGTTTACAAAAGTGATGTTGGTTTCAGTGGGTTACTAAATGCTATTGTAATTCTTTTTCTTAATATGTGACATTAATGCCTTTTGTGCAATGTGGCTGGCACAGAGACTGGAAGTCATCAGTCCATGCTGTGACTATTGTGACACACAAATTGATTCAGCTGTAATAGGATGAGCATGAAAAAGCATTAGAAAACCATAGGCTCACATCGGGTAGGTTAAGTGTAACTGATTTAAAAAAAAAAAAAAAAAAAAAAAAGATAAAAACTTTGAGGTTTTGAAAACTCAGCTTGTACTTGGAAAAAATAGAATGAAAATAACTCAAACTTGTAAATTTAACTTTGCAAAATTCCCATATACACAAAAAGGCAAGCACTGAAGCCTCCTTAAATGTGACAGGGATTTTGTATTAGCTGTGGCAACATCGCTGTTCCCAGTCATGTCCCAGCAAAGCTGAAAGTAAATTTTCAGCAAAATGAATGGACATGATATTACATAAAACACTGTTCTAACTGGGGGGAAGTTATCCTTTGCTAACAATAATGCATATTAGCAGCAAGTAAGGACAGTTAGTCCTGATCCTTGGAAATATTTTATCACACATGGTATACACTGAGAAGGGCTTGCAAGGAGACAAAAACGGCACTTCCCCACCATACCAATAGGAGACAGAAAAAAGCGGCTCCTAAAGGTAACACAGTCTGCATTAGCTGTTCATACCTTCTTCTTAAAAACCCTGGAAAAATGGCCAGAATGATGAATCCAGTACTTTTGAAAAATATGTATCTTGTATCCCAGTAGTGCAAGTTAGGAAGCATGAGCTGTGGTTAGCTGTGGGTTTGTATTAGGATGAGGTAGCACAGCCATCAAGTTTTGAGCTAGTTCAGCATACGGTTTGTGTCTGCTGAATAACGTTTTTGGGGCTGTATGCTAAGGGGAGTGTTTACCTTACCCAGCTTTAGCTATCTAAAATTAGATCTCTGTTTTGGGTTGCTTTTCAAAGGTTCTCTCTCCTAGACACCTTTCTTGGCTGACTTGAAATATAATACCTTTGTAAGAAAATATTAGAGACATTTTATAAAATTAATGGTTAGAATTGTCATAAGAAAATATTATAATCACAATAAGCAAATCTGAAACAAAATGTTGGGGGATTGGTCCTTCTTATTGTTAAATTATAGACAAATTTTGGAGCAAAGTAAAGTTTCAAAATAAATAAAGTAATCCAGAATCTTCTGTTCAAAAATGTCCGCACAAAAATATTTTATTTTTCAATTATTAATTTTTCCTATATCTTCCTGGCATCAATTCATAACTGGATTTACATCCTGGGTTGATAAAACGTGCTCAAAAAAGTGTATCCATCTGGGAAAAGAAGCAGAAAGGGATGATCTGCCTAGGCAGCCTGGAGTTACTGGCAGAACCGGTAACAAAACCCATGTCCTGAGGTCCAGATAGGTTGTCCAGAAGTTATTGCCTTGAGTCAGATTTATATTTTTTCTTCGTCTCCAGGAATCCTCCACTTTTCTCATGCATAACATCATTTGGAATCTGACAAAAGATATTTCCATCTCAAAGCTGCAGCCCAAAGAAACCTTCCTGCCATAAAGTCTCAACTTGTGGTTAGGATTTCATTTTGGCTAGTGAGTCCTTTCATTTTGCTGTGAACCACATCCTATAATTAGCACAAGAGTGAGGTTTTATGGCCTTATGCATCTAGCATTCAGAATTTTAATTGGAGGTCTTAATATGTTTTTTTGTAAGAACCAATATTTTAAATTTTTAAGCACACTTCATTTAAGACACAATATTTTATTTAAGACCCAACAGATCTTAAATACTTAAATACTTAAAACCCTTAACTTCAGATATGTACTGCCCCATTTTTATCATCTCTGTTGCTTGTGGTTAGACTCCAGAGAAAAGAAATCTGGAAGATGAGCATTAAACACCTTGACAGCATTGAGCTGAACTGTGGACGTGAAAATGTTAAAGGACACAATTCATAATGAAATATTATCTGCCGGACTTAAACAGGCTTCACTTCAGATGTTTAATGAGTATTCAAAGTATGCATTCTTAAGAAGTTGCAGTGTCTCTAAAAAATTTCATTGCACATTCGTACATCTACATTTAGTCCTCAGACTGTTGTCAATTAACATACAGTGCCTTAAAGCAAGGGTGAAGTTTTGGGGATACATCTGTTTCCTACAAAAAGAATGAACATGGAGGCAGAACGTTATAGAAGGGAAGAAAATACTTCAGTAGCACATTAAGAGTGTGGCACTTACCTTTAGGAAATGTAATCAGTCCAAGAACAATAAAAGAGTTGAACCCTTTCCAGGGAGGCCAGGGAAGCCACCTATGGAAAGCAGAAGATGACAGTATACCAGATGGGTGTTGCATGGCTAAGATCACACACGCTGCTCAGAAATGATGCTGTCCTTGAGCTCAGCTTGGTATCTTCCATCTACTTGCCTGCCTTACACACTTGATGGCCAAACAACATACCAGCTGTGCAATGCACAGCAAGCACCCCGGGATGAGGAAAAGGACTTTCAGCCAAATCTGGAGCCACTGTTACAAGCCTGCAGTTTCTGCAGTCTTGTGAGGATAGTTTTAGCACAGCTTTCAGGATAGACTGTGTACAGACCCCTTCAGTGGTGTGACAGCTGAATTCAAGTTATCTTGAAGTTCTATCTTCAAGTTATTCAAGTTATCTGATAGTTTATCAGTGACTTAGTGCATGTGAAAGGAGTTGGGGTAGGAGGAGTTCCTTCCTGGTGGAACTACTTCCATCATCATAACCGGGATATATTGTAGCTGATATAATAATATGAAAACAAAGAAGAGAAAAATTCAACAAACCAGAATGTAAATCAGAAAACTGTATGTGCATAAGGGTAATTTGTGTGCAGTGGGCTGTACTGAAATTTTCAAGGTGTTTGGCTGATGACAGCTATAGAGCAGTAGTACTGAAGCAACTGGTGAGCTTGATGACACAGCTTTATAATATTAATTTTCTTATATAATGTGGTGCTGCATGAGATAACATATGTATTCATCTTGTTACCTGTTATATATCCCCTTTTTTCTTTGCTTCAGGTTTTTCCTTCAATCATGCTGTCATGATTGATGTGACTCAGAAATTTATTCACCTAACTACTTGCAGCCATTGCAGATTTCCTCTCTCTTACAAGCAAAAGGCAAAATAATTGTAAACAAATAAACCAAGACAAGAACCAGACAAGCTATCTGTTTGCCCAAGAAAATAGGCTGCTTTTCGTAGATTCTGAGCTCTTGCACTTAAAAAGTAGGTAAACGGGCACTGCAGTTTTCATTCCCTCTGTTAAGATACTGCAGTAATGAGAAGCAGTATGAGAAATCTGTATGGAGAAATGGACACACCTGGGGTTTCCATTCCTCCTCTTCCAAACTGACTATTACCTTTTCCTATTTCCTGGATATCTCGGAGATCATCAGCAAACCATCTCTACTTTGATGTTACAGGGACAGAAAATGTCTCAGACCTAACTGGCGTTAATATAGACTAGATTTCTCGTCATAGCAAAGGGGCTTCTCTTAACACAGACCGTACAGGGAACTTAAACACATATTGCAGAGGGCTGTTCACTTAGAATCTAAAAAGAATTTTTAGATATCTAAGTTGGACTCACTCATTCCCACTTACAATAAGTGCAGAGAAAATGAATGCAACAAAAAAATTTCAATGTCCTTGAGCACTGAAGTGTACAGACTTTGAGCTATGCTTTCTTTTCAGTTTTGTTTTCTTTTTGCCTACTCATCCCCATACAGATATGCATACAAGTACACACAATCACCAAACTGCTTTGCTCAGCCCTATAAATAGTGCTGAAGTAGAAAATTTTCAGCAAAATGTAAGAAGGCAAAAATCATTTGGCCTTTCTAAGTTTAAGCAGCCTCACACTTGACATACTAACTCCAAAGTGTATAATACAGTTACATCACTGCTAAGCCTTGGAAAGTCACAGTCACAGTCAGTCACTGTGTAAGACCTAGTTAGCTTCGTATTCTCCCAGAATTTAAGGAAGATTCATATGCTTTCTGTGAATGTTCTGTCAAAGCTTTAGATTGTGTGGCTAATATCAATGTGCGCTGGTTGTTTGTTTTGGCTTCTCTAAAGAGAATTATTTTTCAGCAGTTTGAAAGTAAAATTTGTCATAAGTCTGGTGACTTCAGGACAAGTACTCTGGGTCATCAGTTAAACGCTGAAATATTGAGTGCCATGAGAACACTCAGACTTTCAAAGGAGAAGTACTTCATTATTCCCTCCAGATGAGGGAATAATTTGACCTTATTGCTTTGGCATTCTGTATATCTTTGGTTTAAATGAGTAGGAAGTCTTAAAATAGAAGGTAGAGGGTCAGAGGTTAAATTAATGATGTAATTAAAGTTGCAGTCTTAGGGTTTGCCCTTTAAGTTTGAATGTTTCTGAAAGTTAAGGCTGAAGTTATTTAATACACACTTCTGTATTTGGGTCAATTGTGATCGTATGAATTCCGAAATGTGTGCATTAGCCTTATAGCTTAAGATGAAAGGTTTTGATAAACTATGAGAAAAACAAGCAGCTTTTGAGTTAATGGACCCCATGTATAAGTCAATCATTGTAATGCCATGTTGTTTGAAGCTGTGTCTGATAAATTTTTAGAGAAGATTGCAGTTAATGACATGTTAAGATAGCCTTCAGTTCTGGCAGGGCTTGAAGCAAATATTAGTTTAGTACTGTCACAAAGTACAAAGATAATGACATGCTAAGTGACAGAAGAATACTCTGAGCAATCGGTGAGTTTGGAATTGCAGCTTTGTATCCTTGAGTTTTCTGCCCTTGCAACTCTCTCCTCTGCTCCCTGGTACCCTGACCCTGGGGCCAAGAGGGAGCCTCATTAGTTGTGGTGGATGCTGTCAGAGCACAGCACATCCTTCCCTGTAAACCCTTTTCAGACCTATGATAGCCCAAAATCTCACTTCTGCTAACGCACAGTTTGGGCCTCTTCTGCCATTTTCATCTCTTCCTAGCCTCAGAAACATTGGCCACAGTTGCAATTGAAAGAGCAGGAAAAGTGTGTGTATGCACGTGCTCTCTCTTTTCTCCTGTATAATATGTAAGTAAAAGAGAAGAGAAATCTAAGACTACAATAACCAGTGAGGTTTGGGGTTGGAAATGGGTCTCATTTTCCCCACTGACACCACAGACAGGTGAGGAAACAGGTGCGGATTCCGAGCCCCAGTTTGACTAACTGGACAGGAAGAATGAAGCGATCCGGGCACGTGGGCATCCCCAGGTGGGCTCTGTGCAGTGTTCAGCCTGGCTGGGACATGACCCAGAGGTGCCCTGGAAGAGACCTGACAGAGCAGTGTGGATATAGCCAGAGTCCTCTGAGAAAACATATCCCAAGTTGTGTTTCTTGTCCTGACCCCAGCTGAGACTGGGCACAGCACACAGACCTTCTGCTTGTTCTTGTACCCAAGCGTCTCCCCCATCCATCCATCCCTTCAATATATTCTCAACGGGATTCTTTACCTCCCGAGTAATTTTAAACCCGTATTTTTCTGTATGCCTGCACACAGTGAACTGTTTTGTTTGTACCTCAGAATAAAGAAGGCAGAAGAGAACTTGCTCAGGAGCTGCTCGGCTCACAACTACTGGTTGTAAACATCTCCCGTAAGCCTGCGGGGAGGACTGTGACGACAGCTGCTCCCTCTGCATGGTGTCGTGAGGGTGGGTGGGCTAGCTCAGGCATCCCACAGTCCTGCTCTAGAACGGACTCTGTGCCAGCCTTACCCAGTGCCAAGCCAAGCGTGCATGTTTGAGTGTGTGGGAAGGGAGAAAAGGGATTTCTGCCCCTTGACTCCACGTACCTTCTCAGAATCCAGCACAGCTACTCAAGGTCAGCAATACGTTATGGCCAGGTGGGGATTGTTTCCCTAGGGATGTGTGATTACAATCCTGAATGCCAGATCTCCAGTCTTGACTTTCCACCCCATTTTACATGAGTAGAGTGGCCACCTCCCAAAGTAATTCTCTCATTCAGCTAATTAGTGCTTCAGGCCTCTGTTTTACAGCCCACACACATAGCAGCTCTTACGCATGGACACACAGTCCCGTTGAACAAACATGAGCTGTTTTACACATGGAACAGCTAAAAAAATGTACAAAATACACGATGTCTTCATCAGAAGGAGGGAGAAAAAAAAATCCATGATCTATGGATTTTATGTATGGATTTAGATCCATGGACCACCATTTCTTTTCAGCTTAATTTCATTCTAGTTTTCTTTTCTACTGAGTTTCTGTCTGATTTTGTGCATTTCTACTTCGGTCCCTCCCAAGGCTCTAAACATAGCTCTAAACATAAGCACTGTTCTCACATGCTTTATGTGTTTCCTATTAACTTCTCTTGTTAGCTATTTGTGTTTTTTCCACCTGGCAACACGGTATTCTGCTGTCGTAAGGCTTCTATCAAACATTTTTTTCCTCCCTGCAATGGCCATCTATTTCCCTAGCTTCCAGACAACTTTGAGTCAAATGTTTTCTGTTATTCTTCCTCCTGAAGGAGCATCACTTATAGCACCTCACTGATGTGGACTGAGTTTGTACTTAGTTATTGAGCTACGGACCAAAGGCAGTCCATAAGTGGTGACGCCAATACCATTTTTTTGATAGATATTGGCTAATTACACTTATGTGGCTTCATCATACTAGTCTAATGAGCTGTCTTGACCTGGGGAAGACTTTAGAGTCTGGTGTTGTAAAATAAAGAAACAAGCTTAAAATGGAAGACCTTACAGTCTTCTGATAAAGACGACTGAAAATACAGAAATGCACACCAGAAGAGCCTTTAAAAATGCTTTCTTGGGGCCCTTGTTCTACCAACTCCCCCATTTTCCAATAAAGAAAGTATGTTTGTTTGTGCATGTGAGTTTAGAACTGAGCCTTAAGAGGTTACACTCTTTGCAGAAGGTATCTGTTGCTCTACACAGTCATATTTCCAAACTTCTCTTTCAGAAAACTTGTCTTTTCTTTCTTGTTTACTTGCCTATTTTATTTTATAACTCTAACTTATCTGAGTCCTGCTCACCGCTTCCTTCAGAGAATTACAATTATTCCACCGTGATTCTCTTCCCTATAAAACTGAGATTAACCAGTGAGAGATGGGCAAGCATTTCCATCTTGCTCACAGCTGGTACTTCAAGGGACCCAACAGGAGCATTTGTGTCTGACTCTTCCTTGTTTATCTAATCATTTGCTCCAGTGAGTCATTGCCCATGGGCTGTTTACATACAAACAGGTTTTATGAAAAATCACACCCTGTTTATAGCAATTTATTAACTGGAAAGAGGCTATTTTAGCTAATTGAATTGTTATGTTTAAAGTGTTTCCTTCAACTCTGGCCAGAAGCAAAGATCTGTCAGTAAGTGTACTACCTGGTAAACTATTTGTGATTTAATTTTCTATGGCTCTTGTTCAATGAAGAGGCCTGTAAGGGTTTTTGACTTTTTTCACAGGTGCCACCGGTGCTTCTGGACAAGCAGTTTTCAGAATTTACGCCGGATATCACACCCATTATTCTGGCTGCCCACACCAACAATTATGAAATCATAAAGCTCCTTGTGCAGAAGGGGGTCTCCGTGCCCAGGCCACACGAGGTCCGCTGTAACTGTGTCGAATGTGTCTCAAGTTCAGATGTGGACAGCCTCCGCCATTCTCGATCCAGACTCAATATTTACAAGGCTCTGGCAAGCCCATCCTTGATTGCTTTGTCCAGTGAGGATCCTTTCCTTACTGCTTTTCAGCTGAGCTGGGAGCTGCAGGAACTAAGCAAAGTCGAAAATGAATTTAAGTCAGAGTATGAGGAACTGTCACGGCAATGCAAGCAATTTGCAAAAGATCTCCTGGATCAGACACGGAGTTCCAGGGAATTGGAAATTATTCTTAATTACAGAGATGATAATAGCTTGATAGAAGAACAAAGTGGTAATGATCTTGCAAGATTGAAACTGGCAATTAAGTACCGTCAAAAAGAGGTGAGTGTGCTGGAGAATATTCAAGCATATTTAGTAGTAGTAATGTGGTAGATAATAGCCTGAAATACATCCTTCTAACTGAGACAAATTGCTGCTTATCTTTTTTCTGTTCTACAAGGTTTCTTCTTTTTTTATAGTTTTAATTAGGTGAATTTGTGTAGCTGTTATAATTTGATACAACCAGAACTTAAAATGTCCTGTTATAGCACAGAACCAAAGAAACTCTTCTCCTTTTGCACCTGAATAGACGTAGTCTCTGGTCGTTGTGTTTTGAAGGTCTCTTCAATAATAGGATGAGAAATATATACAGCATACTTCAAATTAGCTTTAATTATGTCTGACAGAAAAAAGAGACTATGTGTTTCAATATCTATAAAATACTACAGGTACCTCTATAGAGAGGTTTCTTCAAAACCTAGCTATTATGAATAGATACTGAAACATAAGACTGATAGCAATGCATGACTTCTCAAAATTTTGACATTCAGATTCTTTTTCATAAATAATCCAAAGTAGAGATACCTGGGTATTGGTTTCCATGACATTTAAAAATTCATGAGTTTGCTTCACTGATACAGATACTCAATTGGAGTTAGAAGATGTCTGCATTTCTTTTAAAAATACTGAAGTTCTTATCTGCATGCAAAGGCAAAGAAATCAAGACAGTAAAATGAGTTAGGAAGACAGTTCCCCTGATATTTCCCAAACTTCACTTGATCCCTGCTCATCATCATGTCAGAATGTGTTTTATCATCTCATTTGAAACCTGTACATCCAAAATCAGCTGAACTGTGGAAGCGTGTAGGCAAGACAGATGCTGTTAGTGATTTAATGCTACTTGTTCATACAAAATACGGCAAATGCTTAAGAAAATTATGTGTTACATTGAACCAATCTATCTATGACTGCTAAATCTCTTTTCTGCAAAATACAATATTAAATGCATTAATACATGAAGTCTCTTAGAAAGGTTTGCAGGAACAATAACCAAACATGTAATGATTCTGTTGTCCATTTGAAATACAATTTAGTAATGCTAAGAAGTTATCATGAAGTACTGCTGGAAAAATATCTCAATTGGTCTCTCACTTCATAAGTTTTCTAATAAGCATTTTTTCCTTCAGGAAATGTATTGAATAATTTTATATTTGATAGTATAATGTTTTAGGCAACATATTCACTGCCTTCATAAATTATTTTCAGATGCTACTATTCCAGACTTAACAACTAGTATTTCTATTTATTGAAATGTCAATCTGTCCTACAGACATACAGAGATTCTAGCTTGGATTTCTGTTTTCCAAAGGATTCATGCATTGAAATAAAATTCTAATCTCTCATTTGTTTTTTTAAATGTAAATACAAAGCTTGAATTTTCTTAATTTGAGGTAGAGACAGTGAGAGACTTCTGTAGGGTGAAATGTTTTTTATAGTTGCATCTGATTCCTGTGCCTCATTAAATTGCAGTAATACAGCTGAATACACTTCATTGATTCTTCATAACAGCAAACATTAAAGCAATACTGATTTAGCGCAACAATTCCAAATCAGTGGATCTTTTATATTTTACATATATTTTTCATTTCTATAAATATTTCCCACTACCCCTACCATTTGAGTCTCCCTGAAGTAAAATCAAGCTTTATTAGATCCTTTTGCCTTGCTCCTAAATGTATTCCCTACTAGATGCTGAAGCAAATAGTAGCCACTGTAACTGATCAGTCATTTTATTTTGGATTATTATAACAGTGTTCTGGTAGGTACAGGTCCAAGGTCAAGACACTTAGCTCAGGCATAACAAATGCTTGGATTCTGGCTGTCCTAGTGCACATGCATCATGATGAAAATAGATCAGATGGATCTTTCTATTTCTTGTGATAAGGATGTTGCAGGAGCCACAGAATCCAACAGCCTCCAAGGGATTCTTTCAGCCCGGTCACTGGAGCCCAACCAAGAGCAGGGCCTCCATCCCAGGCACAAGCATACAGACTGGCCCTGCTTACACAAGTCCAGCCCCTTGATTGCCTTCTCCTCTCCATTTTGCCATGCTTGTTCCTTCCTAATCCTTCCCCACCCTTTACCTTTCCCCTAAACATCCCATAATAAATTTTACATAGTCCCTCAAGACCCCTCTGATAATAACTTTGAATTTCGCATGAGTCCCATGAACACCCTCAAAAAATCCATAATACTTGTGGTAATGATGTTTTCCCCTCATTTTGATCAGATACAAAGTTGAGGTTGACCCTCCTTCAGGCAATTGCAGCCAGTGTTTCAGTGGCCTGTTCATCAGAGGCTAAAGAGTCTTGGTCTTCATCATTGTCTCTATTACACCCTGGTTTCTGTGTTGAATCTAACACTTTTCTTGATGTTTTCTGTTTGTTACACAATTAACCCTTAACCAGATTAATAAGTGAACAAATAATTCAATGAACCAGGTGCTCTCACATTTCATATACCCTTACACTACAAGTACCCAAGGTAAGCTTGATGGCAAGCAGCCGAAGCAGCTTACAAATTTTATTTTAAAAATGGCAGGAAAGAAGCGTGGGCTGGATTTTAACTAGCCCATGAATATATTATTTTTTATTTAACCTGTTTAAAAATACTGGTTTGGGGTGATACATCTGCTTCCTCTACCCTGTGTGCCTCAATCACCAAGAGTCAGTTCTCTACCAAAGACTATTCTATTCTGACAGGAGCAAATATGGATTTGCAAGGTTTTTTGATGCTATCAGTTCTGGTTATTGTCTGTCTTTCTCATAATATGCCTGGTATCCGGCAAAACAATAATAGCAAAAAAACCCACAACTCAACCCCCCACCCCCCCACCCCCCCCCCAAACCAGCAAAACAGATAGCAATGCATTGTGTTCCCTTCTTACCACCCATCCCTAACATTTCAACCTTTATTCACACTATTACCAAAGGACATTGCAATGCTATATTGGGGCTGAGGTCAGAGCTCCATGAGTGAGCAATGAGGTCTGGTTGTTCAGAACATCCAGTCTAGGTCCAGAAATTGCAGCTAAAAGTAACAAAATAATGAAGAATGAGGACAAGTAAAATAGAAGCATATGTCCTTTTACATTGCTTCGACGATTAATTGCTCAGGAGTTAAAGATTACTTTTTTTTTTTTTTTATTTCAAGTTGAAGATAACACTAAAAATTATTAGCAGTTATTCCTCTTGGCATTAATAAGCAGGTGTGAAACACATTAGAACTAAACCTTGTAAAGGATTATAGAGTAGGCTTTAGATAACATAATTTGGTTTAATCTCAAAAACACAAGAATGGGTAGGAACAGCAGATTGAGGGTACTTGTAGGAGAAGCAGACAAGTGGATGGTGAAGAATTTTCTTTCTGTGAAGAAAGGAAAATTGACAGACATGGAAAAAGATAATTATCAAGCTGGAAGTTGTTGAGGAGCTTCTAAAATGACATAGTGTTTGATCCAATGTGTGTGTAGAAATACCTTATAACAGAGAAAGGCTCTTAAAAAGTGAAGTGATTAAGCCGTGCTTGGTATAGGGGTCTGCAAGGCCCTGGTACCACCTCTGTATTATCATCATCTATGGAAATGAAGAAAGCACATTCATTCTG
The DNA here is from genome assembly GCA_035590275.1 of Ibycter americanus. Lineage (NCBI taxonomy): Eukaryota > Metazoa > Chordata > Aves > Falconiformes > Falconidae > Ibycter > Ibycter americanus. Next base: position 27,308,568 of record JAVJGI010000014.1, on the reverse strand, counting down.
AGAGCTGTCTAGATTGTTCATGGTCACCAGATTGCCCTTGAATTGGACCTTCTCTAAAAACCCAAAAAGTTTATGCCAATTGGATTGGAGGTTCTCCACAGTGAAAGGTGTTTATCGTCTGCATTTCCATTCCTTTCGCACTTGCCATAATACTGTGATCCTCGTTCATGTACTGTGTAAAAGCATCTCAGTGGTATCAATTCTTAGTCCGTGAAGTCATGTTAGAACGAGTCTACTATGCATTACCAAGGAAGAAACTTCCCTGATAAAACTGTCCACCTTTCATTAATAACTACTGAGGTTAAAAGAGATTTATAGTTTCAAATTTACACTGCAGAGTAATGTCTAGCAAGACTGTGGGTAATATCTGTTCTGAGTCAGGTGGCAGAACCAGAGAGTATCTGCCAGCATTAATGTTTTGTGTGCTTGCCCACAATTTTTTTAGCATAGCATATGGGACAGAACACCCAGGGTACCATTTTTTTTCTGATCTTTTTGTACCACTGATGATGTTTGATTATAAGCAAAGACACATTGCTGATGCTTCAGGTGCCTGTTTCTGACACCTACCATTGCCTGGGCTACAACTAACAGCAGACAGGTTCCTAGAAGTCGTGCAGCCACTCTGCATTGGGCACAAACATTTTGTTGTCTAATTATCTACTGTATAATATTATCTCAGCTAAGGGAGACTGGTTTTATGAAGGCTGTTACTTACAATTGCATTGTGCTAGACTCTAAGCACGCAGTGATCACAGGGAAATAGTTTCCTGTTTTCCTGAACCAAATAAAGATGTTACCTGATTCAACTGCAGTTTCATTCAAGGATGTAGAAGGGAAATCCCCAATTCTGTATATGATTCACAAGCAAAAGTTATCCTACCTGTAATAAAAATGTTGCATTCTGAGTTCAAGAAAATTGCAAACTCCTGGTGCATCAATGCAATTAAGTAGCAGAGAACAGTAGGAATCTATGATAATTAGTAGACAGTCATCTTTGCCACTAATTGCAAAACACATGCTCTGTGCCATATAGAGAGAGAATTTTTAACAGAAAAATCACAGCAGACCCCCATTGTCTCACTCTTCAGTTAGTGCGGTTTAGCTTTGGCTCTGTTTAGGCATTATGCATATATCTGCACATATGTGAAAAAGTGCTTACTAAAATGCTTACTAATTTTCCCATATATGTGAAATAAAGAAGGAGGAGAGATTAATAGACTGAACCAACATCCTCTGGTTTCTCAGTAAGTTTAATTACTGCAATTTAAATACTTACACTAGAAGTTTATATCTCTGTCTCATTTTGCCTCATACTAGCTGGCCCATGTCATTTAAGCTACAGCTGTATAAGCTGTAACACAGTAGCAGGATGGGGCTATAATTATTGGCAGTACTATCTCATTTTGCTTTGCTATTAGATATTCTGATATCAACACAGAAGAAACACAAATTTTTAAGTATATAGCTGTTAACATTTTCTCTTTCACTTTTCAAATAAATAAAGACTAGCTGCTTTTTTTAAATTATTATTATTTATTTTTATTTTCATCTTTCCCTTCCTCTGTAAGTACAAGGTTATTGGAAAATTTGGAATACTTGATATTAGCCGGGTGTTATGTGGGTTAAATTTTGCACATTTCAGTTTGACACTCTGGAAACATTTTAATAAGCTTTTTTCTGCTGCTGTCTTTAAAATCTGAAGTAAATAAATTGTTCATCTAGCATCCATGCATGATTATGTATTAAGCTGAGGTGTGGATAAAGAAGCAAGAACTAAATTTGCTAAAAGGTACATTCAAGAAGGACATTTTTCCTGATCCTGAATTAACTTTTTTAGAGATTTGATTTAAAACATAGAACCATTTCTACATGTTCATTTCTCTTTTCAGTAAATTTCCGTAGAGCTGAATAATCAATGTTTATCAAAAATTCAGCTGCTTAATTACTAAAACTCTCCGAAATACCTCTAGTTGGTCTTCTAGCAGCAGGCGCTGGGTTTCTGAGTTGTTAACACCTGCAGAGTCTGAACTGGCAAAGAGGCAGAGAAAGTGCGAAAAAGGGAGTGGGTTTAACAATTTAACACAGTTAAATATATTTAGCTTTAACAAGAGTGCAGGCTTTATTAATAAGAATTTCAAGGGAAATATTTCAGGGGAATCAGCTTCAGACTAGCTTGGTCACATATTTGCAGGCAGAAAAAAATTGAGATAGGACTCCCCTACATATGAAACACACATCATGGATCAACTGTTTTTAAAATAAACCTGTATGTTCCCATAAAACACACAGCAATCATTACTGATACAAGCAATATCACCAAATTATTAATTGATTAATTAAATCTCAAGTACAATAGTATGATACTCACATTTCATAGATCATTTCTTGTATTCTAGGAAAACGGTGCTGCAGGATAAAAAAAAGTTGTTTGTTACTGATAATAAAAGCCATCTGTTTACTTCTGCTCAAAAGACAACTTTTCCAAATGGAATCATCAGTTCTTCACTAGTTTTCTATGCAAAGTACAGCCTCAGTGAAATGGAAATGTTTCATAATAATGTCACAAATTCAGTGAAATTTTTAGTGAAAACATGTCAAATAATTTCAAATCTGTCATTTCATGTCCATGTCTAAACACTTCATTCCAATGGAGTAAAACATTTTGTTTGCAGTTTCTTCTTACTTCACTCAGACATTAACATTTTTGACAATGCGATGCTTGTACCTAATATCATCCATATCATATTATTATACAAAGCAAGATAAATATGGTAGAAAGAAAAAATTATTCATTATCAAAATTAAATATGTCAACAATGCCTAGAGAAAATAATTTTAAAGTACTGAAATGAAAAGTTGCCATGTTCTTAGTAATGTTTTTTTAAAGTTTAAACTGCCATTCTGTGGGGAATGTTGGCTTTTTGTTCAGATACGGAATATAAAACATGCTGGAGATGTCTGTAAATCTCCTTTGGCGGCAATACAGTTCAAGAGTCTAAGTCAAGCTTCGTGACTCTTTCAGAGAGTAGAATTTTCCTTTGGAATAACAGATTGATTTTGAGTAATTTGAGTAGCCATTATAACAAATTTCTCATTAAAAGTCTTTCAGATGCATAAACCTAATTATTGACTCTGCAAGCAGGAATGACTTTGAAAACACAGCATCTAAGAATTATGCTAAGTTTAAAAAAAAACAACCCACAATAAAACACACCTGAAAGATAAACAAAACCACAGCAGCCATGTGTTAGCAAGTCACTGTGTGTGATTATTTCTCAAAAGACTGGAAAGGTGCAGTCAAAAGTCTCCATGTAAAAAATAACAAAACCTCACAAAAAATGGCTCTGATAATATTTAGACATTTTTAACACCAAAGGAAGATGTGTTTAGTCTATGAGTTGCATAACTGAGAGGAGTGATGGATGCACGTTTGGGTGCATGTCTCCAAAAGACCCATTTCTGCAGACTCTCAGCCATAGTATTCAAGAAGTTTGATAAACATTTTTTCAGGCAAGAGTGAGGTACTTTAAAACAGGTAATATATTTGCTTCATAAATCGTGTAAAAGTCTCTGTGTTTATAGATAAAGTCTCCACAGATTGTTAAATAGCATAAATTATATAAGTAGCTTATTTGTTATACATACTTAAAAGTCATAGTGTACTTGGTTACAGATTTGCACAATCATAGAATCCTTAAGTTTGGAAAAGAGCTTTAAGGTCATCAAGTCTAACACTAACCCAGCACTTTCAAGTCCACCACTAAACCCTGAGTGGCACATCTACACATCTTTTAGATACCTCCAGGGATGAGGACTCAACCAGTTCCCTGGGCAGCCTGTTCCAGTGCTTGACCACCCTTTCAGTGAAAACATTTTTCCTAATATCAAATCTAAACCTGCCCTGGGACAACTTGAGGCCATTTCCTCTTGTTTTATCGCAGTTACTTTGGAGAACAGACTGGCACCCACCTTGCTACAACCTCCTTTCAGGTAGCTGGAGAGAACCATAAGATCTTCCCTGAGCCTCCTACTTTCCAAACTAAATGTCAGTTCCCTCAGCTGCTCCTCATCAGACTTGTGCTCCAGACCCTTCATCAGCTTCATTGCCCTTCTCTGGACACGCTCCAGCACCTCTACATCTTTCTGGTAGTGAGGGGCCCCAAACTGAACGCAGTATTTGAAGTGCAGCCTCGCCAGTGCCAAGTACAAGGGATGATCACTGCCCTAGTCCTGCTGGCCACATTGTTCCTGATACAAGCCAGGATGCTGCCGGCTGTCTTGGCCACCCGGGCACACTGCTGGCTCATGTTCAGTGGCTGTCAACCAGCACCACCAGGTCCTTTCCCTCCAGGCAGCTTTCCAGCCACTACTCCCCAGGCCTGTCGCATTGTGTGGGGCTGTTGTGACCCAAGGGCAGGACCTGGCACTTCTTCTTGTGCAGCCTCATGCAATTGGCCTCAGCGCATCGGCCCAGCCTGTCCAGACCCCTCTGCAGAGCCTTCCTGCCCTCAAGCAGGTCAACACCCCCGCAGCTTGGTGTCATCTGCAAACTTACCGAGGGTGCACTTGACCCCCTCATCCAGATCATCGATAAAGATATTAAACAGGACTGGCCCCAGTACTGAGCCCTGGGGAACACCACTTGTGACCGGCCACCAGCTGGGTGCAACTCCGTTTACCACCACTCTTTGGGCTCAGCCATCCAGCTAGTTTTTTACCCAGCAAAGTGTATGCCTGTCTAAGCGATAAGCAGCTGGTTTCTCCAGGAGAATGCTGTGGGAGACAGTATCAAAGGCGTTAGTAAAGTCTAGGTGGGCAACATCCACAGCCTTTCTCTCATCCACTACATGTGGATTACCTTGTCATAGAAGGAGATCAGGTTTGTCAAGTGGGACCTCAAAACTGAATGAAGTATAAGTGTCCTTGCAGAAGCTGTACTTACTGCTGCTAGAGAAAAATGTGCTTTAATCACAGAGTGGTTATCACATTAAGCACATCTGCTTAATACAGCATTTAATTGTGGTGAAGCAATCCTCCTACAGTATGTGAGCAAAGTCCTTATACAGTCAAAAGACAGAGGTATGCACAGAGGGAGGTCCTGTCTGCTCAAGATAAGACATCTGTTAACTCCAGAGACATCTGTCTCTGCTTCCTTGGCTGGGTAAGGAAACAGGGCACTTCAATTAGATGAATTACTTCACTAGGCGTAGAAAATGTAGATGCAAGTTTGACAACTTACTGCGTCAGCTGCAATTTCTACCCGGTGGTAACAGATATCAGATTCTGAAGGCTCAGAGCCCACATAAGGGGAAATGAATCTCAGCACTAACTTTTTAATGATGTCTCAGAAGGCATTGATATCTTTGAATGCTATATGCTGCACACAAGTTGCAGTCCTGTCATCACAGTTCTAGTTGAACTATTCATGAACTAGCACCAACATCTTTTTTATTTTGAACACTTGCTAGAAGTAATTAACTCAAAGAGGAGGAGACTTGCTGTTAATGAAGTACAGTGAAAATCTTTCATTTCAGTTCCTTTTCTGCATCTTCCTTAAAAGAAATGTTTCTGGGATGTCTGCCTCGAGCAGGATCAACCAGTAGTGCATATTCCTAACCAGCAGTGCACAGCCCTTCTGTTACGATATGACTGGCAGCAATAGAAGATGGCTTTTGGTTGGAAGGAGTCACTACTAATGCACATACAAGCTTCCCTACAAACCTGGGGTAATTTAGCACCATGAGGTAATTTTTTCTACTTACAATAACAAAGAAAATTGCTTAACAAACCAAATTTTAGAGAAAAACAATCTTGAACAAGGTGAATAAATAAGGTAGTGCACAGGATTTCATTTTGAATGTAAACCTGTAACTGTAGGAATTTACAACCCTCTTTCCTCCCTCCATATACTTGTTGAGGATCTGGCTGTTCTTCCTCCCACCACTGCAAGACCACCTAACCCACAGCTCAGGTTACTTAGTTTTGCTGGATGATGAGCCCCAGACTGAGCTGTGGAGGGATTTACATCTGCCAGCTGCCTCCATTCCTCCCATGGCCTCCCTTCCTCCCATGGCCTCCATTATCCGTTCCTAACTGCTGCCACCCCTCCATTGTGCAGTTCCTCCTTCGTGCTCCCCACGCCTCCTGCCACAGCTGCACCAGCAGCTATGCTTCACTACTCACTGCAAGTCATTTTGGCAAAGCCCAAGGACTTCAAATAATTTGTATTATTTCAGCTCTAGTAAATGCCCTTGTAGCATTGTCGTGGTTTAACCCCAGCCGGCAACCAAGCACCACACAGCCGCTTGCTCACTCCCCCTCACCTAGAGGGATGAGGAGGAGGATCAGAAAAGAATGTAAAACTCAAGGGTTGAGATAAGAACAATTTAATAGGTAAAGCAAAAGCCAAGCACGCAAGCAAAGCAAAGCAAGGAATTCATTCACCACTTCCCATGGGCAGGCAGGTGTTCGGCCATCCCCAGGAAA
>JAVJGI010000014.1:27280104-27296242 GCA_035590275.1 Ibycter americanus | reverse complement strand
CCCCCGGCCTTCTTAATGACATGCAGAAAGAAACTAGAAATAGGCATTCCTGTAGTGTGTTTGTACTGTGAGTCCCTGACTCATTCCGCTTAACCTCAGGTATTTAACTAAGGTACCTATGCCAGCAGTCTGTGCTGAGGGCCCTTCAGAGTTGATGAGAAGAGACGGACATCTCCAGACAGCAGCTCAGACAGTCTAAGAGCAAAATAATTTTTGTCACTACCTATGTACTTACACTTATTGCAGAGGTGACACGAGATAACTAGATGTGTTGTACAGACTAAAAAGAAGGTAAAAGTCTTTAAGAAGAATAGCATATAATTTCTGGAAGGTGGGTAACTGTGGGCAAAAGCTAATTTTTTGAAGTTGATATTCTGTTGATCTGAGAAGTAGAAAAGCCTGTTAAGCTGAAATGGAGGAACCTGTCTACAGGAATCCATTCTAATGCATAATGTGATTTAAGGGTCTGCCTTAGCAGGTAAATTCAGAGAGAAACCATGTTTCCCACAAAGACTTATCTATATTGTTTATATGCAGTTACATATTTAGGCTTATTGGGCTTAGACTCACTCTGGAGTTCATTGGAGGGGGAAAAGCCTAAAGAGAGGATCTTTAAGCTCCTTTCCAACACAAACCATTCTATACTAAAAGTCTGTCTTGCTTTAGGGACAAAGCCTCACTCGTGCAATCTGGACAGGTCATGTCTGAGTTACAGAAATGGCCAAACAGTCTCAGATCAGCTCTTCCTAAGCAGTTTAATCTTTCCAGACCTGAGCTGGTTAAGATTAAGAGCCAACAATTTGAACAGAAGTACACTAGCCTCAGAGTTCACTGGACTAATGCCAAGAACTGATGTTCTTGAACCTGCTCTTCACCCTTCAATGAAATATAAGTTCTCTTTGACCACCATTATCCATGTATCCACCTTACAGAAGAGCTGGCAATGGGTCCTTAGAAGACAGTTTTGTAGGACTTGTACTGTGTGCCCAGGCAGCAGCTTCCTCCTAGCAAAATCAGGTGTTTGGGAGCCCTCATCATGTCATGCTGGGACTTTTTTTACCAACACACAGAGACTGAGTGATGATTTCAGATTGCACCTGGAGGAGTAACCATCATGCAAAGCTGCATTTCAGAGGTTTGGTCTGAGGGAAAAATCCTCAATTTTACACAAAGATTCTCGAGATTAGGTGAAAAGTTATGCAAGAGAGAACTGTTGTTAGAGCTATGACAGCCTGTAAGAGTCCAGTTGTTTAGCCATTTCTTCATCATTATTTCCAAAGCTGGAAACCTGTAGTGAACTTACTCAAAATCAATCAAAATCTTCACATGTAAGACAAAGCTGTTATATGCACTGAAAAAATACTTTATTTCACTGCATGTGGCCCTATTCTCAATACAAATATATAATTCAAATCACATTAAATGTGAGTAGCATAATCGCACCTGAATGAAGAGAGATCATAATTTTCATTACCATAAATTAAGGTTAGGTCTTCCTAACCTGGCTGTGAAAAATTGCCCTTTACTCTATACCTAACTTGGCAAAAGTAGTGTGGCAGTGGGAGCACTTTTTGTTTTCAGTGACAGATGCTTCCAGGTATAATCATTGCAAATTATAGTGTACAAATGATGGTTAAACAAGACCTTGTTAATACTTAGGATTATATTGGTTTGAAGTTGGCTTGCTTTTTTGTTGCAACATCTTCAGTTAGAGTATACATACCTGACCAGAGAAACACTGCTTGGACACTAACTAGATTAGCTGCCAAAGAGATGTCATTTACCTTGAATTGAGCAAGACTTTTCACACCGTTTCTCGCTATATTGTTGTTACCAGTTATCCTCAGAGTACTGAGGCCCCTGAGGTGGAAGACAGGGATAAGGAGCAGAATGAAGTCCTCACAGTCCAGGAGGAAACAATTAGTGATCTGCTGCTCCACTTAGACACGCACAAGTCTATGGGACTGAATGGGACCCACCCAAGGGTACTAAGGAGCTAGCGGAGGAGCTCGCCAAGCCATTCTCCATCATTTATTAATGGTCCTGGCTAACTGGGGAGGTCCCAGAAGGCTGGAGGTTAGCCAGTGTGATGCCCATCTACAAGAAGGGCAGGAAGGAGGATCTGGAGAACTGCAAGGCGTGTCAGCCTGACCTCAGTGCCAGGGAAGGTTATGGAGCAGAAAATCCTGAGTGCCATCATGCAGCACATGCAGGACAACGAGGAGATCAGGCCCAGTCAGCATGGGTTTATGAAAGGCAGGTTCTGCTTGACGAACCTGATCTCCTTCTGCGACAAGGTGACCCGTGTGTAGCAGATGAGGGAAAGGCTGTGGATGTTGTCTGCCTGGACCTTAGTAAAGCCTTTGACACTGTCTCCCACAGCATTCTCCTGGAGAAACTGAATACTCATGGCTTGGATGGGTGTGCCCTGCACTGTGTAAAAGCTGGGTGGACAGCCAAGCCCAAAGAGTGGTGGTGAATGGAGTTACATCCAGCTGGTGACCAGTCGCAAGTGGTTTTCCCCAGGGCTCAGTACTGGGGCCAGTCCTGTTTAGTATCTTTATCGGTTATTTGGACAGGGGAATTGAGTGTACCCTGAGTAAGTCTGCAGATGACACCAAGCTGGGCAGGAGTGTTGATCTGCTTGAAGGCAGGAAGGCTCTGCAGAGGGATCTGGACAGGCTGTACCGATGCTCTGAGGCCAATTGTATGAGGTTCCACAAGGAGAAGTGCCAGGTCCTGCCCTTGGGTCACAACAACCCCTTGCAATGCTACAGGCTGGGAAGAGCGGCTGGAAAGCTGCCTGGAGGGAAAGGGCCTGGTGGTGCTGGCTGACAGGCACTGGACATGAGCCAGCAGTGTGCCCAGGTGGCCAAGAAGGCCAATAGCATCCTGGCTTGTATCAGGATCAATGTGGCCAGCAGGACTAGGGCAGCGATTGTCCCTGTACTTAGCACTGGTGAGGCCGAACCTCAAATCCTGTGTTCAGGGTTGGGTCCCTCACTACAAGACAGACATTGAGGTACTAGAGTGCATCCAAAGAAAAGCAGCAAAGCTGGTGAAGGGTCTGGAGCACAAGTCTGATGAGGGGCAGCTGAGGGAACTGGGGTTGTTTAGTCTGGAGAGGAGGAGACTCAGGGGGGGACTTTATGGCTCACTGCAACTACCTGAAAAGAGATGTAGACAGGGGGGTTGGTCTCTTCTCCCAGATAAGAAGCATTAGGATGAGAGGAAGTGGCCTCAAGTTGTGCCAGGGCAGGTTTAGATTGGATATTAGGAAAACATTCTTCACTGAAATGGTGGTCAAGTATAGGAACTGACTGCCCAGGGAGGTGGTGGTATCACCATCCCTACAGGTCTTTTAAAAATGTGTAGATGCATTGATTAAGGACATTATTTAGTGATGGACTTGGTAGTCCTTGGTTAACAGTTGGACTTGATGATCTTAAAGGTCTTTTCCAACCTAAATGATTCTATGATTCTATCCAAGTTAGAATGTTACCGTCTGGATGGAAGAGGAAGATGGTTGAAAAACTGGTTGGATGGTCAAGCTCAAAGGGTTGTGTTTATTGGGTCATACTCTGCCTAAAGATAAGTAAAAACTCTGCACTGCTGGAAGGGTCTGCACTGGCCCATATTTATCAGTGACCAGGAGAAGATTCACTCTTGAAAAGTTTGCAGATGACACCAAGTGAGAGAAACCAGCTGATATGCTCAAGGCAGGGCTGCCTTTTAGAGAGTCCAAGACAGGCTGGAGGAACAGGCTGACAGGACCCTAATGAAGTTCAAAAAGGACAAATACAAAGTCGTGAACCTGGGAAAGCAGAAGCCCCTGCAGTGACACAGATTGGGGGCTGACTGCCTAGCTGCAGTGCAGAAAAGGAGCTGGAGGTGTGAGCACCTCTGGCTGAACAAGGGCCAGCAGCATAGGTTAACAATAACTTGGGCTGTGTTAAGAGGAGCATAAGTAGTGTATTGAGGTAAGTGATTGCCCCACTCTAATCAGCACTCATTCAATCACATCTTGATACTGCATGCAACTTTGGGTCCCTCAATACAGAAGATGCATCAATAAACTGGAGCAAGTTCAGTGAAGGGCTACTGAGATGGTGAGGGCAGGAGCACTTGCCCACTGAGGATGAACCAAGGGAGCAGGACCTGTTCAGCCTGAAGCAGAGATGGCTTCAGGGGGAATCAGCATTGCCCCCCAGTGACTACAGGGGCATCATCGGAGGATATGGAGCTGGGCTCTTTGTAGTGGTTCACATTGGAAGGACTATAAAGGATGGACATCCATTGCAAGAAGAAAATTTCCGACTGAATATAAAGAGAAAGAAAAAAAAGCTTCCCCCATGAGGATAGTCAGGGAGTGGAACAGGTTTCCCAGACAGGTGGTGCTGTCTCTATCCTTGGAGATTTGCAAGATTTAATTGGATAAAGCCCTGAGCAACTTAGTCTGATCTAATACGTGATCCTGCTTTGGGCAGGAGGTTGAACAAAAGACCTCCTGAGGTCCCTTCTAGCCTGAATTATCTATGATCTGATGACAGGAGCTGAGGAGCCATATGCATTGTAGCCAGTGCGCTTGGAAGTCTCCGTGAAGCTGTCGTCAGGTGTACAGTGGATGACGGATACTTGCCTCTCTCTTCTTCTGTGGTATTAAGAAATCTGGCCACATTAGTCTTTCTCATTCATGTTTGCTGGTATAGGCCTGGCATTTCAGATGCAAGCGTAAAGAGATGAACATCCTGTGAAGGCAGGCTGAGAGAGTTGGGGTGTTCAGCCTGGAGAAGAGAAAGCGCTGGCAAGATCTTATAGCAGCCTTCCAGTGCCTAAAGGGGGCCTACAGGAAAGCTGGAGAGGGGTATTTTTACAAGGGCATGTAGGGATAGGACAAGGGGGAATGGCTTTAAACTGGAAAGGGTGGATTTAGATTAAATATTAGGAAGAAATTCCTTACTGTGAGGGTGGTGAGGCACTGGAAGAGGTTGCCCAGAAAAGCTGTGGATGCCCCATCCCTGGAAGTGTTCAAGGCCAGGCTGGATGCGGCTTTGAGCAATCTGGTCTAGTGGAAGGTGTCCCTGTCCATGGCAGGAGAGTTGGAACTCGATGACCTTTAAGATCCCTTCCAACCCAAACTATTCTATGATTCTGTAGTTCTTTTTATCCTCTTAACCCTTAACACCTTTTAAGGGTATAGAAAGAATATTGCTACTGTTACTATACTATAGTGGTACTCCAGGGATATTTAACTTTACATATATTTAAATGAGTTTGAAATAATCAAGCAATATGAATTTTCAAATGATTAAGGAAGGAGAAGGACAGATGAGTATAAAATTGTTTATTACTTCAGAAGGTAGAACATGACAGTGTTCAATTTACGGATTTTTTTTTCTTCCCAGGAACGAAACTCAACTTGGTATTAGTAGTAAAAGCAACAACAAAAAAATTAAACAGTGGACTATTTAACAATTGTATATAATTCTTTCTGTACCAATATTTCAACAACTATGATAAACCCTCAAAACATTTAGGTGGAAATTATTAGACATGCACCAGACTAGGCAGCAGTAAGTAACAGAGAGGAACAGGGAGTCTTGCCACCATCACCTCAGCAAGGGGGAATTTCGGGAGTAAATTTGAGAAGGCTGTTTGGTAAAGAAGAGGCCTTGCTTCCCCAGTTACAATATTTGATAGTATTAGCATGAGACATTTACAGCTGCAGGCTGGATGTTGTGGAGAAAAATAGATACTGAACATGACTCTAGCTCAGGAGGCATCACCCAGCCTGCCTGTGGGTCAACGCAGAAGCCCTCCAGCTGGCTGATTTCATTAAAGCCTGCATGTTATGTATAAGTGCAGGGGGTGGGAAAGGTACATGTGCAATCTAAATTTAAGTTGTATGTCACATAGGAACTTCAGTGGGTTTTTAGGTTTGCTTGGGATTTTTTCTCTATTCACTTATCTCTTACTATACAGTAAGCTTCTTTATTCTTAATTATAACATGTGTCTGATTCGTGAATAAATTTCAGTTTAGGGAATCATGATTTCATGCATATGATCAGGATACATCTGCTTAATACCACAGAAGAAAATACTCCTTCAGAGTACCAGTGAGTTATCTTTCACAAGGATTAAAGAGCAGCTTTCTTAGAAGTGTACCCTTTCTGACTTGTTGGAGCAGGAGCTGGGGCATACATGTCATGCAGGCAGTGACAACAGCCTGTGGAGTGTATTTCTCTGTGATTTGTTGAGGAAGAATGTTTCAAGGACTGAAACACAACCTTTGCTTACATTATTCCACATACGTCAGTTCCACCTTTAGCTTTTTGCAAATGATCATTTTCCTCCACATTTTAAAATTAAATATATTCCTTTACCTGGAACTATAAGCCAATGTATTCTATTCCATCTCCATAAGAAATAGCTATGGAAGTTGGGCAAACCAAAACATCTCTCGATTTAACCAGTTTCTAGGAGCATGCAATGAATTTTAGAAACACCAGTCTCACGCAGAAACATATGATGTAAATCAGCAAAATGTACAAGGAACTGGTCTTTGAGACATTGTCCATACTGCTAAATGAAAGCAGACCATAGCCTGACTCTATGACCAAGCGATACTAAGGGATTTCTATGCAAACAGGCTACAGCAAGTGGCAGATTTCCCTTGCACTGAGCTGGCTGGAGAGGTCAAAACTGCAGCCAGGCAACAGCAGATAGGTAGTGGATGTGACTGAGGTCCAGTGCTCAAACTCACTCACTGTTTGATTTCTTCAGTGTAGATGTAGCCTGACCATCCCTAAAAGTGACACATATGTAAAACTCAAGTAAACCTGGCTCTTTATTGATTCCTTCCTTGCTCTGGTTCTTCACCATGAAAGAAACCAAAAGTGTTCAGACATCCGTCTGTATAAAAACAGTGAGAGTAGCTCCAGGTTTTCACTAGAGATACCAAACTCAAATGTTTTGCCACAAACAGCAGAGCTTCATAAGGAGGAAAAAACCTACCCAAGGATTGTCTCCAGGCTGGCAGATGCTCGGTACACAGAATTTCATTACCAGCTGTTGCAGGTATCTTCACATTATGGGAAAGCACAATATTTCTCCAGTCATTTCACAAAAGAAGGTAATTTTCTTCAACCACAACCTATTCTTAAGTGTACTGGAGCTTTCGGAGAGCAAGGCTTTTGAAGAAGAAATTCTGCTCCCTGCCATTCTTTCCCAAGATTCGTGTTCTGTGTTTAAACCACAGAAGCTGCACATGGTGGCTGTCAACCAGCCGTTCAAGAGCAGTGCCTCTGAAATCATCTAAGGCAAAACTGGGAAGAAAGGTGAATTGTACAGATAATGAAAAAATTGGAAAACATCATCTCTGAAGGGCAGAAGGATCATTCATGAAGGCCACACTTGACTGATCTAATTGATGTGTTTGCTACAGACTCAAGTGTATTTCTCCTGCACATGGTCTCAGAATAATGCTCACTGAGCATCATTGCCAAAGACCTATCATTTCAGCTTAGTCTTTATGCAGGAACTGGGTGATTAATCTGATTTCTCAGCATTTAACATTCTCAGATACACACAGCCAAGTTAAACAAGAGGAACTTAAAGATGAAAACCATTAAAATACTTGAAGAGAAAGAAAAGCAGATTGAGTGACTATATACATTCTGTTCCTAAGTATTAATGAAACTACAAAGCCAGATCTCCCTACAATATATTAATACATAACTTTCAAGAGAAAAATATGCAGTATATTGTTTTATTCAGTTTGAATGCCTTTGTAACCAGTCTGTGTTTTTATTTTCCCCTCATCCCTCTAATTTTGTATTCAGTCAGCCTTTAAATGAGTGTTATGCTTTCCAGAAAATGGATTCATACTGATCTTGGGGAACTTTGGCCTCTTCAGTTCCACACAAGTTTCACATAATAAACAATCACTTCTAAAGAAAGTGGGAAACCTTGGAGTTCAGCATGACTCTGTTGTTGGCTCTCTTATCACTTGGCTAGAACAGCATAATTTTGGGGTCAAGAACAGTTATGCTTATATCCATTTTTCACATGAGGGTGCAGGATGGCATCTCATAAAGCTAAGCTAACAGAGTGAAACCTAAATTTGCCTGGTGCTAATGGCAGATGATTACCATTGTTTTTACAGAACAAAATCAAATAATGTGATAAAATATCACTGATCCAAGAAAGTTTCTCTTCACAGAAACAGGCAAAAAGCCTGAAAATGGAGAAAAGAAGGAAGTAAAAATTTTGTAGTCAGGTTTCTTCCAAATAGCTCAATACCCTGCTCAAATCTGAAAGGACATTCAAAAAGAAAATGGCACTAAGAATGTCTCTCTGCCTTGCCTTGGCCTCTGCAACAAACTGCACAAATGAGGAACAGGGTGGTCCCCAATGATGCCAATAGAAATTCTCAGACGAGCAAGCAGTGCCCAGAGGAAGAATCTAGCTTTTCTAGTTGCTTTCCTACCCTTCCCTCACTCAGAGCTTTTCCCAGCTAATTTTTCTCCAATTAAACGCACGCTGCATTCTGTGCTTCAGTTGCTTTCAACATATTTGCAGCTCCCTCATGAATTTTGAAAGGTTGGTTTATTAATTTGTAACTTTTCCTTCTGGCAACATGGCAGCCACAAAAGTAGACAAAGTGGTACAATAAACTGGATGTGAGGGAACTCATTGATTCTGTCATATAACGGGATTGTAACTAAAATCCTAACCCCTTCTGGTTGACCAGTTAATGCTTAGAAGCCTTACCAATACAGGACACAAGACCAACTTGGATGTAAGAAACTCGCTACTAGTATTTGCTCGTTGGTCCAGAGCCCAGTGAGCCTGGGGCTGACAGCCCCTGGGGCTAGCAGACTATTCTTTATACAAGTGACTATTTGTTTCCAAATCAGTTTCAGTTGATAGCGTGATTTACATGAACTGTATGCTATGAACAGTGCATGTGATTTCTACCTGTGTTCATATATGAAGTTACTTAGAATGTGTATTGGTTTTGGTCACCTAAAATGAACTTGGACTTTTGTGGTGATAAACAAAACGTGTTTATAGTCTCAATTTATTCAGTGTTAGAATGAATACTGGAAGAATGATCAGCCACTATTTCTATTCTCTTATCAGTTAATTTGTTTTGTAGAAACTATTGGTGCAGACAGGAAACTTCATGTGAGAGGTATCTGAAGACTGCTTTGGGAATAAAAATTGAAGTGACAGAGACCTAAACAAATACTTTTACTATTATGTCTTTTTGCCCACACATAATGCACAGATTATTATACCGCAAGTGTTTGAAACGCTGAAATGGCTTTACATATTTTTTGGCAATAATATGGTTCAATGATATGAGAGAGACAGGCTCTGCCTCTTTTCAAAGGGAATAACCAATGGTGAAAAAGATCTTAGTAGCACTTTCTATTCCTAGAAAAGTAATTCAAAACTAAATAAATAAATTCAAATCTGTAAATGCCGTTACTATGGCTCTTACTAAGAATTTTGTTGCTGCAGAAAACACTGCTTGGCTTAACACAGTAAGTTTGTAGGATTATAAAAAATACTTGGTTGAAAGATATCTCTCAAGATCATGTGGTCCAACCTCCTGGTCAAAACCAGGCTAACACTGAAGGTAAATCAGGTTGCTAAGGAACTTGCCCAGCCGAGTTTTGAATATTTATAAGGATGAAGATTCTGCATCTTTCCTGGACAACCTATGCCAGTGCTTAACTACTGTCATAGGGAAGAATAGTTTCCTTACATCAAACTAGAATTTCCCTTGGTGCAGCTTATGATCATCCTCATCCTTTCATTGTGCTCCTGAGAAAAGCCTGCTTCTATCCATAACCTCCCTTTTATTTGTGTAAGACAGCAGGTGAGTTCCCACCTTTAATGTCTTTTTGAGGCTGAGATGTCCCTGTACGTTATGGGAGCCAGCCCCGTAACCTCTTGGTGGTGCCCTGTTGGAGTTGCTTCAGTTTGCTCATGTCTGTGTTGTAGCAAGGGACCAAAAATGGGACACAGTGCTCCACGTGTAGTCTCACGAGTGCCGAAGAGTGGAGAATTATCGCCTTCGTTGACATGCTGGCTATACTTTAGCTACTGAAGCTCAGGCTATACTTTTTGCACTGCATGGGCCCGGTCATTTCAGCTTCTTGCTTACTGGTGTCCCCAGGTCTTTTCTGCAAAGCTACTCCCTAGACAGTGAATTCCAACCTGTGCTGTTGCACAGGGTTATTCGCTCCCAAGTGGAGGACATTGCATATAAATACGAGTCTTTTTTTTTTCTTTTTTTCTTTGCTATGCATGGAAGTACACCAGCTAGGTGTGTAAAAACAGGGATGCAGTCTAACAGAAGCAAGTTCATATTGCATTCTATCTGCAGATACTTACAGGGGTTCTTTAATTGTTTTTCCCTACAAAAATGTTTTGAATTATAGTGAGTCAAACACTTGCCCAGAACGGGAACCAGAAGTATTATGCCAGCATCTCAGTTCTGATGTTTGGAGCTATTTTACACGCCCATCCCAAAGCCCCAAAACTGATTCACTTTTCTTTACAACTGGGAAGTCTAACAAGGCTATTCATGCATAGCTAGTTCCTAAGAACTGCATTCTAGTTTCACTTCCCATTGCCTTTTCTAAGCAATTAATCAGAATCACTGCAATTATAGATAAGTCTTGACTTATTTTCTCTGTGTGCATTCATTTTACTGAGAAGAAGCAATGAATCGAATGAGCTTCGGCTTGCGTTGATGCAGCAAAAGAGATTTGAAATGTTAAAAACTGCAATGTCATTGTTTGTATAATAATGTTCATTAATCCTTTTAGTGAAACATTTCAGTCTTCACTTTTATGTTTTCCTTTTCTTTTGTCTTCTTCCTCCTCATATTTGAAGTTTAACAATAGGATAATTACAATAAAAAAGCCTGGCATTCTCGTCTATTCTGGGTGAGAGCTGTGTAAACTGGAGTTTATGAAGGCTTCTATGCTGTTAGTTTGTTTTGCTACAGGGGCCTGAGCTGAAGCAAGTTGCCCTGATGTTGCACAAGCTGGTGTGCTCTGGTGCTCTGATCCCGAGTGAGCTGGCTAGTTCCTTTAATGACGCAGCTGCAGACAGAGCAGAGGAAAAGCTGACTCAGTGGTTTGGGTCCAGCAAGAATCATGATTATAGTGATAGTCTGCTCCAGTTGGCACTAGACTTAGACTGGGTGGACATGGTTTAATGATTGGACTTGATGATCTTAAAGGTCTTTTCCATTCTAAATGATTCTATGATTCTATGAGAAGATTTGCAGGAATTGGCACAGCAATCAGGGCTTCTGGCCCAAGGCAGAAAATAGATAGTATAACTATACCCAATGGAGTCCAGAACATGGTCCCTAGCTTTTAGAAAGGAAAATGTAGTGCTGATCCAGTCGATAACATTAAGACATTTAAATTGCAATTAAATGTTATTTGTCTTAACAAACCAGTCCTCACAGAGTAAGTGCCATAATCCACATATATAATCTTTGGGGGAAGATAAAGAAAAGAATATGCAGTGATGTCTCCAGAGGGAGAAACAATCTACCAAATTTAGGAGTCTACTTAATGAGGTTGGGACTTGAATCTGTCATTAGTGCCAAGCAAATGTACTTTTCACAACCAGTAGATAGAGAATTTTGACATCTAAATTTGAAGTTAAAATAACTAGAAGAGCTTGGGGTTTCATTAAATATCTGGGAAAATGTGTTGAATACGAAAAGTAAAATGTTCTAGAGAAAGAAAAAGTAATTGGGCTTAATTCTTGTTGAATTGGAGCACAATCATTGGAAAATGTGTGACAAAGCAGCAGACCTCAGAGCTAACATTTCCTACCAGCTTGACTGTAATGGCAGTACAAAGCAGCACAACAGAGAATCTGGCCATGACTTAAAAAAAGTATTACTTTTATTCAGTATTTATTTATTTATTTATAATTAATTATTGGATAATAATTATTTATTAATATATCATATTATTATGATAACCATTTTCTTTTGCTTCCTCCCCCAAAAAAGTTCTTTAATGTTCATCTGTTAGAGAATGGTATCAGGGATAGTTCTTTGTGTTACAGCATAACTCACTCATATATAAGTCAAGGAAATCACTTTCCTTTGACAGCTTTCATTTCTAGATGACAAATCACATTCCTTTCCTATGTAACATAGACTAAACCACCCACTGATCTCAGAATGAGAATTTAATTTGGACCTTAGATTTTGTTAGACTGCTTTATGAGTGTAAAAACCAGCACTCTATTACAAGTGGGGTTTTTTTTGATATCTGCATATTTCCTAATACAATGAAATAAATACTTAAAGGTAATATTGTGCTACAGTAAAAAACTTACTTGACTTATTCTGATGATATACTATTTATAAAAATAATTATTTTTATAAAAGTACTATTTCTAAGAAGACCTTATATAGTTAATAGAATAACTTGTGTTATTTCTTCATAGCTTCCATTGACTGAAGGATACGTATTATAGCAAAACTAAAGACCAGATTTAATCAGCAGTGAAAACGAAAATCTGGGCTATGTATATGCTTGGATATCACTAGAATCAGGCTCTGCTATTACTTATACCAGATTATTTTTGCTGGCACTATGAATAATTTCTGGTTTTCACCAGTCTCAGGGAAGAGCCAATTCCCAGCATGACAACTAAGAGGATGAATACCAAAACATTTTCAGATGGGCAGACTCTATGAAGGAGCTAAAGATGTGCAACCAGGAATAATCATTACAGCAAAATCCCTCGCATAATTACAAACTGCTGGAAGCTATTGGGAGCCATTGTAATGTGAAAATATAAACTTGCTGATTGCTAATTATATGGAGACAATGTCAAAGTCAAGTAACGTACAACATATTACTGACAGTACAAAAGATACTTTGAATACCTCAGAATGTAGTATCTCCAAATAAGGAAGAAAAAATATACTACAGTGAGAATATTTTGGCATAGGCAATACAAAACTGGTGAATTAATGTCACAGAGTATTTCTGTTTCTGATAGTCATAAAATATTTGTGCAAAATATTTTTAAAAAATCGTTTTTAGCTCCCAGTTCAGCAGAAGACTTACAAGTCTACTTAGCTTTACTATGTGATCATCCCAGATGCAATCCCATCTATTTATACAGGAAGTGTCTTAGGGCTTTGTGCGTGTCTTTTTTCCATCCACCGCTCCTGTTCCTTTCTAATAGAAGGGTTTATAATAGAGTATAAATCTCATATGACCAGAGATTTATTTATTTTTTTTCTGGAGCAAAGGACATTTTAGTGGATAAATCAAAAAGAGAAGTATAATAATTCAAGATCAGTAATAAAATATATTAATGAAACTTACTTGACCTATGTAACGGTATGTGACCTATGAGTAGTGTCTCTGAGACAGCCTACACAGGTGGCATTTACTGTGCATCCCTGGAAGATTTCCCTGCTCACGGTTCCTGTATGCACTCAAATACTTATTACATGTGAAGACAAGGTGTGGGTATACATCATCTTCCCCTCATTTCCTCTGGAGGACATAGGTTCACAAGGACAACAAGGGAGATGCAGTGTGTAGTAACAAGCTCCCCTTCTCTAGGTAACTAAGGAAGAAGACTGTGGGGTTCACCACTGAGTATGCTATTCTTCCATCAGGGTACCCCAACTGTTCCCCATTCCAGAAATTCCTTCATTATTCAGCTAATGTAATAAATCTAGGTATCATTACTGAACATATTTTACAGCATATGATGACAATCTCTTAGCCACAAAAATGGAGCAAGTAGTCAAATTTGTGAAAACTAATTAGGACATTTTTAATAGTGTCATACAATTCCGTGATAAATGAAGCAGAGAAGTGTAACTGTGAAAGAAGTGTCAGCAAGAGATTTAGGGTAGTTTTCCAGCTGTCTGAAGAATACACTTGGGAGTGGTTCATATTGTATGTTATATGGCCAATGGAGCTCAGAACCATAAAAAAAAAAAAAAAAAAAAGGCTGCAGTAGAGAGGGATATTTTTGTTGCTTCAGGACGTTTTTAAATAACCTTGCCAACAGTGTTGTTAGGTAAAAACGGCACCATGAAACTGGGTATCTGGACCTCTCAGAAGTGCAGTATATCATCTGTAGACACTGTGTTGTGGTTTCTGTTAGACCTTTGCCTGCAGTGCTAGAACTGCTTCCCTATGCATGCAGCTCTTAAAATGCTGACATAGTATTTATATGCTTTCTCCATACTACGCTATTAGTTGCTGCATATGTTTTATGTCTAGTAAGTAATTTAAAGTACATTATCGATCATGCTCCCCCTAACTCTAACCACATGAAATGCGTAGTCTATGTTAGTTTTCTCCTATAGTCAGAGGATCCAATCAGTGCTAAAACTGTCCTGTCACAGTCATAATTTGAAGAAAAGTATGAGAGGTAATTTCTTCAAAAGTTATGATATATAAAATTGACTCTTTGGTGCCTGGAATTTGAAGATTTTCTGTACTTACTGAAAAACTTTCTATGCCTCAGAAAGCAATCCTTGTCTTTAACACATCGTATCATAGCAATGCAGTTACAACACAACAAAATCTACATGGGTATTAGGAGACAAGAAACAATTTCTCAAGCCTGCTCAGAAATACTTTCTGTATTAACACTGAAAGTTTTGCAATTTAATCCGTTTAAAGATTAGAACTGAGCAGCTACTGCCCACCCATTGTGGAGCATCCTCCACATTGTGCAGTCAGCATCAGCTCGTGGCACGAGGTACCTCTGCTTTAGCTCTGGTCTGGCCAGCCCCAGGACCACCCAGTACGTGATGGACATTGGGAAAAAAACCTCTTTTTACTTAATTTCCTTCACATTACAGCAAGGGAAATTCATTCTTTTTTAGCCATGCTTGGCAAGGAGTAGGCCCCCTACATCTATTCCCAGCCTTTGCTAGCCACTGGAAGTTGTTCCTTCACCTGGGTCCCCAACACCGTGCGAGCAGCCCAAAGGTGTTGAGAAAGGGGGCACAGGAAAAACTTAGGAACTGGTACATTTAGCTGAGAGGATATGTAATGGGAAGATATTGTAAAGAAGGGGAAACAAACATGGATCTGGCACATTCTGGGGCAAAGAAAGGAAAATATTTTATTCAGGAATTAGTCCATGAGTTATACTTTTTCACTAGTCAAGTAAAGCACTAATCTGTGCCTACCCAAGCAAATTGAGGTGAAAAATTTTGTGGGAAGACCCCTGTTAAAAACCTGGCAAAAACATAACTTTGAAACCATCTGCTCTGACCGCATACAGTATTATTCCAGACATTTCTATCTTGAAACAAACACCCTGAAACCTTGCAAAAGCATTTTTCCTAACGGAAGAGAACACTCTGTTACTCTTTTTGAAGGCTATTTTCAAGATGCTTATGGTATGAGTAGATTTTCTTGTCTTTCACAACAGTCAGAGACAGCTTCAGCGCTGGTGTCTGGTAGGCAGATATGTCTCTGCTAAGGACACTGGCATTTCATTAACAAACACCAGGTTTGAAGTTGGTTCAGGTTAACATTTCTGACAAGATCCAGACATATATAGAAAGATGCGTGCTGACTCTTGTTTCATTCCAAACTAAATATTTTTTTTTCTACCAGTAGTAATCCCTGTGATTTCAGAAACTGAGAAGGTACGTATTATTCATCCCCAAGGGAACTTGGCACCTGTGGTTATAAGTATTATCAAAATAAAGTAAAATCTCAAAATAGGTGCGTGTGATTAGATTTCAGATCTGAAATTATTTGGTGTAAATTAAAAATGTTATTATTTAATAAGATAAAGAAGTTTCTGCATAGCTTTCTTAAGTCTTCAGCTAATGATTTAATCCAATGTATTTATATATGCATACGTGTAACTGTATTTGGTTTGCGTGGCAATGTTTTGGTGGGGGTGGCTTCTGTGAGAAGCTTCTAGAAGCTTCCCCCATGTCCCATAGAGCCAGTGCCAGCCAGCTGCAAGGCAGACCCACCACTGGCCAAGGCCGAGCCCATCAGTAACAGTGGGATAACATATTTAAGAAGGGGGAAAAAAACCCAACAACTTCAGCCAAAACAGAGCAGTGAGACTATGTGAGCG
>JAVJGI010000014.1:27236408-27279911 GCA_035590275.1 Ibycter americanus | reverse complement strand
GGGAGGCTGTGAGCCGTGGGCAGCCCACGCTGGAGCAGCTCCTGGCAGGGCCTGTGGCCCCGCGGGGAGAGGAGCCCAGGCTTTGCTGGGGGGCTGGTGACCACACTAGAGCAGCTCATGAAGAACTGCAGCCCATGGGAAGGACCCATGTTGGAGAAGTTCGAGGAGGGCTGTCTGGTATGGGAAGGACCCCACGCTGGAGCAGGGAGGAGTGTGAGGAGTCCTCCCCTGAGGAGGAAGGAGCAGCAGAGACACGGTGTGATGAACTGACCGCAGCCCCCATTGCCCATCCCCTGCGCCACTGGGGGGGAGGAGGGAGAGAAATTGAGGAGTGAAGTTAAGCCTGAGAAGAAGGGAGAGGTGGGGCAAAGGCATTTTAAGATTTGCTTTTATTTCTCGTTAGCCTATGCTGATTTGATTGGCAATAAATTAAATAATTTTTTTCCAAGTCTAGTATCTTTTGCCCATGACAGTAATTGCTGAGTGATCTCCCCATCCTTATCTCAATCCACGAGCCTTTTGTTATGTTTTCTTCCCACTGTCCAGCTGAGGAGGGGTAGTGATAGAGCGGCTTGATGGGCACCTGACATCTAGCCAAGGTCAACCCACCACAGTAATATAAGGAAAATGCTTATTTTAGGGTTTCATTTTCTTTTTTTTTTTTTTTTTTTAACAAAATGCAACAAAGCTGGCTCTCTGATGCATATGTTGCTTCTATTCTGTATCTCTTACGTCAAATCTAGCATGCTGCTAATCTGTGTCCCCTTTATAAAAGAAAGCATTGGGGAAAATACAAACTAGTGATCAAATAAAAATATGACATAAACCCCTGGAATATACTTAAAGCTTCTTTGACAAGCTATCTGAAAAATATTAAATATTTACTGGATTAGGGTTTTTTGGTGAAATTCAATATTCAGAATCATATTTTAAAAACTCAAATACCGTCATGGAGAACAGACAGACCATAAAATATTGCACAGGATAGGAATATATCCCAACAAGGATTAGTGAAACACTGGGGAATGCTAGTACGTAGTTCATATTGTGCAAGCATTATGTAATGTATCTGTAAGAGTTCTGTCAGTATAAAAGCATGTAAGCCTGATTTTTAGGGAATTAGCAGGGAACATACTGAGAATAGCTCGTTCATGGCTGTGGAGTTGTTTCACTGTTTACAGATCTCAGTCGTGCTTTTCCTTTCCATAGTGACTTCCTTCTCGTGTTCTGTGAATTCCCCACAAATGTTGCTGGTTGAGTAATGGAAGTATTTGTGAACTTGTTTTCCAGTTTGAAATCAGCTTTTGAGGTACATGTGTTTTACAGTCTGTTGGCTCCTTGTTTACTCAACCGACAGGGAAGTCGAGCTTTATTGTGAAAAGGGAATTTTGATGGCTTTCTGCTATACTTTTTGCATTGAAGGAAGGGCAGGCTGACCCAACCCTGACTTACTGGTATTATCAGTATGAGTGGGCTTGCACAGGCTGTGGATTTTTTAGCAAGAAGTTACTTACCATAACTTAAATAGCATGGAAATGACTTTACAGAGGTAACAAGGAACTAACCATCTTCCTTTCTTCTTCTCTCTGTAGTTTGTTGCTCAGCCCAACTGCCAGCAGCTGCTCGCATCCCGCTGGTACGACGAGTTCCCCGGATGGAGAAGGCGACACTGGGCTGTGAAAATGTTGACATGTGTTGTGATAGGACTCCTTTTCCCGGTGTTCTCTGTGTGCTACCTGATAGCTCCCAAAAGCCCATTAGGGCTGTTCATCAGAAAGCCATTTATCAAATTTATCTGCCACACTGCATCCTACTTGACTTTTCTGTTCCTGCTGTTGCTTGCCTCTCAGCACATTGACAGGTCAGACTTGAGCATGCAGGGACCACCACCAACCATCGTCGAGTGGATGATATTACCGTGGGTCCTGGGTAAATGTATTACTAAAGAAAATACAGTGAAAAGTGTTTTGACCCCTGCGGTTTTGCCAAGCATTCCTGGGTCAGGAAGATACAGTGGAGAGTTCTGTCATGAGTCATTGACCTGCCAAAACAGGCAAATGGTCCATCTTCTGCAATACGTAGCAAGAGTAGTACACAACTTGGGAAGAGTTTAAAAATCCAAAGT
The DNA here is from genome assembly GCA_035590275.1 of Ibycter americanus. Taxonomy (NCBI): domain Eukaryota; kingdom Metazoa; phylum Chordata; class Aves; order Falconiformes; family Falconidae; genus Ibycter; species Ibycter americanus. The sequence goes on along the minus strand of JAVJGI010000014.1, from coordinate 27,277,786 downwards.
GTCACCACCTGTTGTATTACAGTGAGCTAAAAAAAAAAAGATATCAGGGGTTCCTTCCTGTGATTAAGCAGTGCCCTGAAACACACATGTTGATATTCTTTTTAATATCTATTTTCTCCAGGCCAGAAATTGTTCTGGTTCTTCTAAGTGTCCATTTTTTCTATTTGTTAGTCTACTTTTAAAAAAGGGTCCCTTTGCCACGATAATTATTTTTCATGTATTAGAATGAAGCAGAGTGTCATTTCTGGAGTGTTATCACTAACCTTAGTTACCTAAAATATGCTTCTTTCTAATATGACAGACCCACCTATTGCAAGTAGATCTGACCAACATTTTCGAGTATTTTCATTAAAATACACATGCAGAGTATTTTTTCAGTGCAAAATCATTGATGAGAACTTTTCACTCAACTTCAAACAAAATATTTTACATGAGAAGGAGTAGGAAACTCCCCTAGCACTTTTAAAATGGAGGAAAATATTAGCATTCTGTCTTGATAGTTAACAAAAATTTCAGTCTGGGATTACTGAAAGCCTACTTTGTGTGGGCCATGTTGGCCTTAAATGTCTTCCTGTGTGATTGCTCACTCCAGTCATACTGGACTATCCTAGGTCCTCCCTATCTTTGCACATCTACCTGGGTAGATGGTATGTCTCTTGGTGTGCCATGGTCTCTTTCCTGTCTCCTGTTTTAGGAATGAATACAAGTTGGACCAGGTCAGGCCAAATATACTTGGTCTTGACTGAAATGAGATTGTAGGAGGAGGGACTTAGTAGCCTTAACTGCAAGAATTTAAGTTTGGTATCTTAATTTAAATTGTCATCACACAGACAAGTTCATGCACAAACTTCTCTGAGATGTTTTGGTCAGGTTTTGATACTGTTACTTCTCCATTAAGATGCTGTTTCTCTTCACTTTTTCAACTTTTCCCGAACACCTGGCTTTTTTTAGAGCAACCAAACTGACAAAGCTTTTGGTATAATTGATTGTGTATAATTTACAATGCAGTGTTGAATTTATAATACCCTAATTGGCAGTGCCTAATATTCCAGAGAAGATGAGTCAGTGGCTTTTCCTCTGTATGTTCCTTGGTAGAGCACTGTGGGAAGCAGGAGGCATGGCTACATCTGTCTTTCACTTAAGAAAACAAGCATGCATGACTGAAAACCCTGCATACACTCACTTGTTGGGAACCTCTCAGAAGGACCTGGCTTCCACAGATTAACTGCTTTCTGAGATTTCCCCCATGACAGCACAGCTTAAAACAGTCCTCACCATCAGCCTTCCCTGTAAGATGTGCTGTCCTTTGCTGAGTAAATATTGCTACTGTTATTAAAAAAGCCAATATCTAGTGTTATCGCAAAGGAATTAATCAATCTGGCGGGCTGCTTAAAATGACATTCCCTGCAGACAAGTCAGACTAACTTCAGTGGGTGAGATTCACATATAAATATTTTTTAAAATTTCTTCCAGTAACTTTTCCCAGTTTTGTACTATCAAGAAATAAGAAACCAATATAAAAAATATAACTTTGATACACTAGTTCCTTAGAAATAAATGCTGCAATGCTGAAGGGAAGCAGGAGGCTCTTCTGTGCTGTCCCATGCCCAGAGGAGGCATTAGTACCTTTTCTGTCTGGCCTTCCAAAATAGCAGGTGTTCAGTGTCTATCCAGCTTTCACAGTATCCTGAGGCTGAAGGATACCAAGAACAAATACATAGCTGACACATAGACCTTGACACGCCAAAGTAGGTTTTATTATTAACCTGTCTTTTTAAAGAAAGAAATTAAAGCCCAGAGAAAAAGGCACAATTTGAGAGGGGCAAGGGCTAATAGTTTCAGCTAAAGGCAGTTCTAAAATTTTGGTGACTAACTCTTCTCCAGAAAACATGCAGTGGGAAGAGGAAGAACCTCCATTTCCCTCAACCTCTGACACTGTTGTTTACTTAGGAAAGGGGTTAAGAAACTCATCATCCCAAAATACTTGTTTGAAGAAGCCATTGACCCTGATAATTATGACTGTCAAGACGACTATAATTTTTAAAAGCAGCATTAATATTTGCAGTATATGGCCAGATTATGCCAGTATTGTCTGTGCTGAGTAAACCCTGCTTCTGCAAGCAGTACAGCTTAAGTCAAGGGAACTGCTTGCATAAACAGATATTCATGAGCATGAATAAAGATCAGTAGTCAGACACCATGTGGTCAGATAAATTATAGTTAATCTAGACTGTAATCTTCAGAGAAACTGTGCCTTCCAAAATCTCATGCATCTAAAACTATGCATTTTATACACTGATGTCTAGTAGTTCGTAACTAGTGGTTTCCCCTATTTCCAGTTTCAGGTTTGCTGGATTCAGCTTTTAAGACTGTGGTTGCTGTAGGGCCTTAGCCCATCCAGATAGTAGGGCCCCAGATTCACTCATCATAATCTCAGGCAATTCATTAGGTACCAAAGTTCCACCTGTCATTGAAGGAGAGAGACACACCGCCTCACAGCATGTGATGAACACATCTATTTCCACTTCTTTTCTTTTTTGTAAAGAAGTTATTCTCAGACGAAACCTGCTGTCTTCATATTCATATACATGCAAACTGTGGTCTAGTAATCTTTAAGGCCTTATCAATAAGGAAGGTTAGTTTGCAGGCCACAATTTAGTCTGTCATCTCATCTCTTCAACTATACAGTTATGCAGTATCCTTAAAAAGAGTAAATGCTGCGCTCTTGAATTACACGAGTGAGCCTAAATCTGAAGTACATAGGTATATGTTTGCATTTTCTGGATGTAGATGAAAAATGTGGGTATCTGAGACAAAACTAATGTGGCTTTAGTGTTGTAGCTTTTCTCTTGAAACTGGAAACATGACCGAGTAAACCCTTTTCCCAGACCAAAGGTTATCCTGGAGGAGCTACAGCATGTCAAAACTATTAACATTTTAAACAATAGAATTCTTTGTTTGTCTTCCTCTTAATTCAAATAGCTCTGCATGCAGTTTGCAATTTAAGAGCTATCTCCCTTAAAATGAAAGCAGGAAGAGCAGCTTTCCTTTCTAGTTTTCTCATCAACATGAATTTCAGCTTACGTATGTTTCATAGAACTTAAGAAGTTTCAATGTGGTCCATAACGATCTAAGCTCTCCAACGATCAAACAGTAATTAGCATTTGCCTACTACTACGTAATAGAAGGCTGAATGTGCATAATTAGAACATATTAAAAGTGTCACTAGAGTAGGAGGCTCAGAGGAAAAACCTGTATTGGGCTACATTTCCATGGAGACTATCGATTTTACAATTCAAAAAGTCTCTTAAGGAAACTTCTGTATTAATTTTGTCTTTTACATGATTAGATGATTACACAAGTGGTGTTACAGTGTGTGGTGATTATCTGTGGAACAAGAAGTCAGTATAACGAGGCTAATGTTACAGCTTTAAGAAGCAGTTGTGGAAAAATCTTTTCGCAAAAAGAGTCAGAACCTCCTGTCTTTGTATTTAAACAAATAAGAACAAGCTTTTGCTGGTAGGGAAAATTAATTTTGTTCTTCTTATTAGTTGTTGATTCAGGTCTCCCAAGCATGCCAGATACTTCACACTACAGAAACATAGGCCTGTGTCCTATACTTGAGAATCCATCACCACTGAAAAAAAGGACAGGAAAAACAAGAATCCCATCTTGTGGAAAAAAGTGAGGAAGAACAATATTTTCCATCATCAAATTTCCCATCCAGCTGCTGAGTGGCCTCCCTCTGAGCATAACAACAGTGATGCGAAGCGGAAATCACATAAGACCCAGCCTCCCCCTCTGTGTGCTTTGACTGAAGCTCACATAGGGATCATATTGATCCCTACAGACTTGTCATACCTGTTCTTCTGCTCTAAACCCTAGCTTAAAACCTAGCAGCGGCCATGATAAATTTCCTCATGGTGAGCATTTGGCTCACCAGGAATGCTATGAAATTCAGAGTAGAAAGCCAACAAACAGACAAACTTAGTGCTTAGGAGATGTTGTTAAAAAGCTCCCTGCCAGTTGTTCAGGGTGGCTGCAGCAAAAAGAACATTTTTTAGGCAAATTTGTTTTGATGAGTTTTTTGCTCTTTTATGGGCATCTTTAAATGTTCATCGTAATTATGTTGTTCAGAATACTGCCTGGAGCAGGAATGCAGCCTTACTGGATCTCTTTAACAATGTGTTCCTCATCCTTTCTGTCAGGGTGGTTTGTTATTGGAGTACGTGAATCTACAGAGAATGTGGATGTTTGGGAACTGTGCAAACTGCAGACATTTGTGGTCAGCAAACTGCTGGTGGGCGGTATGGGAGTGTACAGTCTTGTCGGTACTTAGCACAATGTATATCCAAACCAATGGCACAGCATGACACTTCAGATGAAGTGAACTTAGAGGTGGCAAGTACACTGTACATCATCTTCTAAATTTGGTCAAGAAAGCGTTGTGTAAAAGACGAAACAGTACAAATCAACATGTTCCAGGGAGCAGATATAAAGGATATTATGGCCATTGAGCTGAACCAGTACATAACCAGTAGTGACAAATAAAGTGCAGAAGAGCAAAATTATCCCAGACAGAGCTGGAACACAACTTCAGTCATAAAGAAGGATAATGCACATAATGACCAGTCAACACCATTTAGTCCAAACTACTGCTCTACACAGGCTAACTGCAAAGACAGATCAGATTGCTCAGATTCTTGTCCAGTCAAATTGTGAATTTCTCCAAGGACCGATATTTCACCACCTCTCAGCAACCTGTGCCTGTGTCTAGCAACTGGTAAATGTTTTTCCTGGTATTAGCTGGAATATCCCATGCCATAACATTACCTTGTCCTTCCAATGTGCAGCTCTAGAACAAGGCTGGCTCCAATTATTCGTAAGCAACGATTTTGTTAGTGAATTACAGCAGTAATACCCCCCATTAGTGTTCTCTTTCCTAGGCTGAACAAGTTCAGCTCCCTCAGCCTCTTCTTGTATGTCATGTCCAGCCCCCAGTCAGCTTGACGGCCTTCCACTAGTTTCACTTCAGTCAGCTAATACCTGTTTTCTGTTGGGGATCCCGAAACTGAACCCATTAATGAAATTATTTATTTAAACATCAGAAGAGCCACTTCTTGTCAGGACTGCATGAATCCTGACATAATAGGACCTTTTACTCAGTTACTTGTAGGTTTACCAGGTTTTACTTAAGATGAACATTTTCTGTGTAGATGATAGTATTTTATTCTTTGGTTGTTGGTGGTGTTGGCTGATATGTGGCTTTTTTAATGTAAGATTTAATCTGGAATGGTCTTGCCATTCCCAAAACTGAGCAGAAGAAAAATATCTTGTTGTGATTATAATAAAAAAAGTCAGGAGATTTTTTCCTTTGTGAAAACATTTTCAATGGTGCCACAATCTCCAGTTAAATAGGGGTAGCCGTATGTATTATTTGGTAGTCTAGTAAAAATCTATCCTAAATTTGAAAAACATCTGTAAATGTGTCTCCATTGAAAATGGAGCTACAGGCTGTGCTTTGGTTCCTAAATCCCATCCAGAGTGTCACAATCAGCCTCAATGAGTGGCTCCTAGTCACAGCGGCAGAGGTGTGATCCCTGGACAAGGATACCCCTGAATTTAGCAAACCTGGAAGCTTTTAATTTATCTTGACTTCAAATCCTTTCCTTAAGCATTCAGGATGAGATGCAGTTTAGACTAGGTGGAACACTGCTCTGCCTATCCTTACTGGCCTTTTACAGTGTTTAAATAGAGTACAGAAAATAAAGGGAGTTCTCTTCCTTAACAATGACTGTCCGAATGTTCATTTTACATATACTTATATTAGCTGTGGAAAACTTCCCTCCCACAGCCAGTGCCTTAAAACTGCAAACAAGGACTCTGCTTTTACAAGATAATATAAAATAATCACATATAGACAAGTATTCAGTGCAGTTGGATATTTTCCTGCAATCACAATAGTTTGCTGATGGAAGCAGGTTTTGGCAGGATCCTGAGATAGTCTTTGGACTTTGGTTCTGTTTTCAGTTGAGTACCATTGTGCTTGCTCCTCCAGCTTTTAAATATTTCACATTTTGATGTTACAATCATATAGCTTGAGGATAAAGAAAACAGAAAAGGCCTGCAGTGGGCTTGACAATGAAGCAGACATAGCTTTGATGTCTTTGCTTCCTACTAAGGGCCCTTATTAAGGAGGCTAAAGACAACTGTTGCGCTTTTTGTCTTCTTTAAATCTCCATCCCTAAGTTTCCCTCTCTCCCATTTGTAGCAGGAGTGGTGAATGTTTCACCCCCACACCGTTATCCCTACCCTAGTCCTGTCCTGGGATAGAAGTTCAGTCTTCCCTCAGGATGATAAAAGGCAGGTTTCCTGTTCCCCGTGCAAGAATTGTAGCCATAAAGCTGCAGTGCCAAACATTCACACTACTCTTAGGGGATATGGTTTAAGCATTTCAGGAAAGGAAGGTGGTTTGGACACTGAAACTCAGTCTCATAGATAACTGAAGCCCTGAGATAGTCGTCTCAGTACTGGTGGATACGCAGTGTTTGAGACTCGTTCCTCTTTCCAGTTCCTGCTGTTCCTCTTGTCTGGGTTGTCTTAGTACTCAGTATTCATAGGCTGTGCACCTCAGCTAGGCACTTGAAACTCAAAGTGAGCATAAAATGCAATTTATGGGGTATTCAGGTCTCTTGCATGGTGAGTTTTACTTTCAGTACTGCATACTTAATTTAAACATTGAATCATGGAATATTTCAATGACTAAACCCCTTTATAGGACTGGGCTCCCAAATATGAAGTTTAGATCCTCCGAATTAAGATGCTCAACTCCTTACATGCCTGTTAATAGGAGAGAAGGGGATGAGCAGTTTCCTGCATCCCTAAATATCCACTTCTGCCCTTCCCTATTGCTGCATATATGGTGCCAAGCTGGTCTGTGCAGGACTCGGAGCTTTTGAGCAATGCTATAATGGCCTTTCTGTGTTTCATAGACAAGCTCTACATTCATTTATTCTGCCTGCAGGTCTTGTAACCCCTTTGTGGATCTAAGTCTTGTGCATGATTGAAAACTGTATTTCATACTATTAACTATCTGGTAAGACTGTCTTCATTATATTATTCTAGCAACACTGAGACAACATAGTAAGTGCTGACAAAGATAAGGACCATGCAGATGTTTGGAGATATAACACTTTAATGAATATTAGATTGCAGTGCTGTACACGTTGGATACATGTTACTTTATAAATTAAGATTGTCTATGGTAATAGGATATGAGCCTTGCTCCTTACCCTCTCCACAATATTTCTGTGAAAGCAAGAAACTATTTTCTGTATTAGATCAGTTTTGATAAATACATGCCACAGTTTTCCGGTGAAGCCATGGAGATTAAAGGATAATGAGTAAAATTATGCATGCTCCACTCCTCATGTAAACCTGTTGAGCTTAATAGATATTTACAAGCAGTAAATGAGGATATACTTTTTCTTTAAAAAGATTTATAGGCTCTTATGCAAAAGTACCTGAGAGAATAGACCAGTACTTTTGGCTGGCTAAATTTCTCTACTTTAGAGCATTTTCATTACTGTCATTACTGTAGAGCAGAGTTCAAAAGCAGAAATGTGCAGAATTTCTGTACTCTGCCTCCATATTTAGGTACCTGTACATAGCCCCTTACACAAAACTCAGGCATTTAGCAAGTTTGGTTTTATGAATTAGGAGGTTAAATCAAAGTAAACATAAAGAAAGCAACTCAGGTGCCTACAAAGAGGCACCTTGTCCTATTTTTGAAGTAGTATATACTTACAGAGAGGTCATTTTCCTATGATAATTACCCTACAGGAAACCTGTACCTTTTTTGGCAATGCATGAGGTGGCCAGCTTGGATACATAGGGTGTCTAAAATGGTGCTAGAAACTTCTGTTTAAGCACATGATACATTCCAAAAATACAGTATCTTTCTTGTTTCTTTAGATCATGACACCTACACCATCACTGTCTACAGTCCATTGGTGTGGAAGGTTTAAATGAAGAAACCTGAAATGGTTTGGATGAGCATCTTTAATTTGAACTTTATCAACCCTACTAGCCAACTCATTGAATATAACAGTCAATCCAGGGTTACAATTTATTGTTGCATACACTCCAGGACATTAAACATTTTTTCTTGGATTATATTCCTATTCTTTACCAAAACCCTATTTTACAGGGGGAATAAAATCGAAGATAAAGGGCCCATAATGTTAAGATAGATGTAGTAAGTTGTCTCCTTTAATCTTTCACTATGATAATGAACTGCAATTCATTTGCATTTCAGAACATTTTGCAAAGGAAATTCAAGAGTGTTTTAAAAAAAAATTAACTACTAGTTAAATATATTCGCTTTTAGCATTTATAGGAGTACTATGAAAGTCAGACTTCTTGCTGTTCAAGTTACGAAAGAGTGTGGTCTAAAGATACTGGCTACTGTCCCTTCTAAAGATGCTGGGTTAAGGGAACAGCTATCCCACTTACGTGGATGCCTTACTGCATAAATTCTGAAGGAACTGAACAATCTGATGCTATTGGACTAGGTGGTGAAACTAAGCCATAAATATCTGAGGGGCTATTCAATGCTGATTGTCCAGATTGTTTGCACCTGCCATACCACAGTGGGTGAAATACATATATAACGCCATAGTTCATAACGCTATGCCTAGACCAGTTTCATTTGCTGATGATCACTGTTTCTTAGAAATTACGCCTTTCCTTGAACACAAGAGTGAACTCACTGCTGGTACTAAATACTCTCAGTTCTGATATAGTTCATCCAAAAGGCTCAAATGCTTTATAACCCTTGTATTGTTCATTACCTTTTCACTGCACTTCAGAGGCATTACTAAACTCATCTTCACTGCTTCTGTGAGGGAAGGAATTAAGTTCAATTGTACAGATAAGAAAGTGAAGATAAAGAGTGAATCGAGGTTAAATACTAAGTACTCTCAGTGCTGAGTTGTGTGCACAGATAATTTAAACCAGCAGTTCCCAGACTCAGCTTGCCTGAGTATAACCATATTGGGAAGAGAGCTGGGACATAAATTGTGCCCGTGGCCATGTCATTCCCAGCTCTTTGCCTGACCTGACACAGGACTCAGACACTGTGCATAGTTCCTCTCCTGAACAGATATTTCCCTGTCTCCAGGGGAAAGCAGAAGGCGTGTGTTTGGTTTTGTCCATGTTCCTTTGAAATAGCTGTATTCTGTTAACAAAATATGCCCCAGAAATTCAGAGCCCCTGAATTATGCCAGGATGCCTTTTCGTTCCTCTTGTTACCTTCATATACCTTCAGCAGAGATCAGTTCATCAGCCCAGGTGTAAAACAGAAGAGATATTTCAGGCCTTATCAATGCTTACTGAATTCCCTGGAATGACTTTGCCTCAGAGAGCTTTAGATCATTAGCAGCTTGTCTCACTTCTTGTATCTGTGAAGAAGTCTAGATAGCATAGTAGAGGAAAGCTGAGTTTGTCAGTTAAATGGTTTCACAGTCCAGTGAAAATACGTTCTCCAAGAAACATACTAAAAGGTTGTTGTTGAACTTGGCATGCAGAGATTGACCCTGAGGAACCTCTTGCTTCCCATCATTTAATGGTAAGGAACAAAAATAGCACAGAGAAACCAACCTTTTGTGGGAAAGGTAAGGCCGAAATTAGCTAGGGATCCACAAATCTTTTAAAAAACAAAAATAGCTCAGGGTACTGCCTTTCGTATCTTCCTTTGACAAATCTCAACATTATTATTTACAGTGAGACTTTAACCATAATTGCAATTATAAACAACAAAAAGCAGTGTTGTGGAGATGGCATAACATTTTTGTGAATTTCTACAGTTGCTGGAAAATTTTTGTGGTTGCTCAAGATCCAGTACAACATCTGAATTTAGGCAAGGTGTGTCTAAATTTTTTTGTCCTATCTTTAAATGGATTTTATAGGGGAGTTATTTATTTGTTGTTTGTTTCTTTTGCATGGGAATGAGACACATGTTGCTTAGGAGTAAAATTACAGATCTAGGTAGCTGCAAATTGATAATGGATCAGTCAGGATAGATCCAAAATTTTTACCATCTGAAAGTTATGTGCCAACCTGCACAAAAAGATATTGTGTCTATCCAAAGGCTTTATCCGAAGGGACAGAAGACATTCATAAGGGTATTGAGCTGCTGACCTCGTCAAAGTTCCAAGGTTTGCCAGTGGAGTCTTGCTTTATGAACAGAATAAGCATGTCCACATTTTTTAAAGGGTATCTCAATATCTAATATCCAAAGATTTCAAGACTAGAAGTGCAGCTTCAAAATCTAAGTCTATAGGTAAGTACATAAAATAAAAGCTAGTCCTATCAGTGTATACGTATTGATTTATCTACAGATATAAAAATCTACACATTGATCATATGTAGTATGTGATATCCATTACTCGATTCCTAAGGATTTTTTTAGTATTATGAGATAATTTGAATGAAAGATGGTATTTTTCTAAGAAAATTCTTATTTTATTTCAGCACCTTTTGTTCTTCAATATGAAGTATTTTAGTTTCTGTCTGTTTTGCTGGCTTGGATGAAATTTATCGTTACAATATGTAGGGTTTATTTTAGAAGAAAGAACTTCTTTCATCAATGTTCAGAAATGTTTACTGCAAAAAAGAAAATATATTTACCACACACATTCTTTTTTCCCCCCATATTTATTTTATCTGATCTATTTTAGTCCCTTTCTTGCATCAGGCAAACTTGACTTCAGTCAAATGGTTGCATTGATCAGCTTGCATGTATAATACTTTACAGTGCTATGTGAAACCTCTCCATGTCATTCCCAGGGCCTCATGTGGTCTGTGGGATTCCTGCCCTGAATTTATGTCTTATTTCATCCCATTAAAACCACAGGGTGTTTAATGAAATTTGTTTCTATCATCTCAGCCTGTTTAAAAATATTCATGCTGTTTTCTTTTACTGCTCCAGTATCTAGTTATAAACAATGCAACAAATGCTTGAAAGTCTTACCTTCAACTTTCCAATTTAAGTCCTTGATTAATGAAGTGGAAGAGCTGCATAATGTTGATAATTTCCTTATAAGTGGCAATAAATCATAAAAACAGGTTGATGAGGAACAGGTATAAGAGACATGTATAAAATCTAGCTGGTGTGAAGAGATAGGAAGGACACAGTTGGAGCAAAGAGAGAACCAAAATATAACAAAGATTATCAGCTAAAACAGTGAAATCTGCTCTGGGTGGAATTATTTCAGCTAAATACAGGCACCTGGAAATTAAACATCTGTTTTAAGTCAGCCTGATCCTCCATGGCTCACTTTGCAGTCAATGGGAAGATTGACCCACCTGCAGATGACAGGATTATTGCCTTGGAGATGCTTGTTTCCTCTCAGGGAGGTAAAAGAGAGCTTTGGACAATTAACTTGTCTGCAACCTGACTGTCTAAATACTCTTGCTTTTAGATCTACCCTATTTGGCTGGTTCCTCTTAGCAGTTTTTCCCCAGCACCTGTGTGCAGGCTGGTGGTGTCCCTTCTGCTTTGCTGAGACATCATCTTTCTTGCTGCTGAACACATAGCTCTGACATGAGCTCTGTCACCACGTGATAATGTTACTGCTTTGGCATATTAATAGCATGCAATGCCTGGACTCTAGATCTCTTTCCTACCTGTAACAACGCAACTATTAGTCTTATCACTGCGTGTCTTCTATATCAGGTTCTATTTTGGAATTGCCCAAAAATCTCCTTAGATAATAAAGCCAGGTTGTGTCCAGTTATCCATAAATCTTCTAAACAGAACAGGGAAGTGTGCAAGGTCACAGAGATAATGTTTTTTAAAAATATGTATATGTAGAGAGATTTTCTTAGTCTTTTCCTGATTCTCCCAATGAATGTAACAGAACAAAATTGGCATATTGTAGCACACCCTGTGAAGATAAGAGCTGACTGACTTCTCCTCCCCTCCGACCCTTCCTTCTTGTGAAAAGACACAGTTATGATCTACAACAAGATTTTAAGACCTCTGGCTGTGTGACCGTAACTTAATCCTAAACAGTGCAACTGGGAATCTCTCATGGTTCAGAATGGCTCCATCAAGTAAACTGACCAGGCCTTAGAGGCATCTTCAGGTTTGCAGAAAGGCTCTGGGATTCAGAGTACACTTTTGTAGGATAACCCTTCAGGCATACTTGGGAGGATTTACAGAACTCCAGAGATCCCTGTTCTTCCAGCATTCCCTGCTCCAATTGAGCACCCCTCAGGATACCTAGCCATAGAGATCTAGTGCCTGCAAAGACTGATCTCAGCTTTCATGGTGAGATTGCCCTGAAGTTGTGGTTTATAGCTATCAACATTAGGACTTTGTACCTTCAAAGATCTGCCTTCAAAAAGACATGTCTGGGAAGCTTGTGTAGCATACATGGACTCTGTGTCTGTCATAAATGTAGCATTCATCAGTCAGCCTAGCTTCAAGTTTTCTGGAGCCCCATAAGATCTCAGTAACTGTATTTGTGTATGGAGTTTGCACTTAGGTTCTTTGGCTGGCAAAAAAGATTAAACTATCGCATCTCCATTACAGCCCCCCAAAAATGTAGTACTTCCAATTTTCCATTAGCATTTGCTCGAAAATAACAAGCCCTGCATCAGGATGAACATAAAAGTTGTCTTGAACCGAGAAAAAATTTAGAACCACCACCATTATGATGTCAAAGTATACTCAGAGCTTTCAGCAGCCAAATGACTTCAACTTTGTTGGTAGTTTGGATTAGTTGTGTTTCTAATTCAAAATGATCAAATTTACAATAGCCATATAGTCTTATCCACTATTCTATAGTAGGTCAGTATTTCTCTGTTAGTGTCAACTTTACAATCGCACTTCATCTTCTAAAGCCCGGCAAGTACTTGGAAAAACAGTATAGCTTTTCAGTCACAAAACAGATAAAATGCAGCAGCATTAGTCAGCATTTCTTTTTCCATCGGTATGTTATTCTATTGTATTTTAGGCAGTGCTATCAAAGCATATGATGCTGAGGAACAGTCTTACAGAGAACAGCCCTGTTGTGTTTGTGTCAGTTCACATCTTTGCCTGGTTGTGAATCATGGAAAATATCTCAGCAGAAGACTTTAGTGAACCTGCAGCCTCTCACTTAAACGTTCATCTTGTTAATCATCCCAACCTATTTCTGCTCTGTTTTTAAAGCATATTTTAAAGCAAATGCTTAACTGTGATGAATTACAAAAGAATTTATATTTAATTCTATGAATGTGTATATTGATTTCTGTAAAGCCTTTTTATTTGAGCATCTTCTGTAAATGCAACTGTCTGCTTTCTGTGCCACAGCAGTATTCCCGGTGTCAAGATCCTGGGGCTACACCTGTATTATTAAATAAAAAAAGCACGGAACTGTTCTCTAACACTGAGGCTTAGGGGCCATATCCATATTACACAGCCTTTGGCTCCAGGTCTCCTCTGAGCCTGGAGCCAAGTCTCCTCAGGCTGCTGTGGCACAATGGTGATTTGTATGTGCTGTTCTGCAAGTGAAGCAAGGGTGATTCAGAGCAGTCTGAAACATGAGCGATACATTGCAGCCAAAAACCAGCTCCATTTATAACCCGGTGATGCTTAACATGTTATGCATAAAACGTAGTGGAAGAGCCAGCAGGGGTATTTGCAAGTACATGGGCTGTGTGTTGAAGGTTGAAGGGGACTGTGGTGGGAAGTGGGAGCCAGACCTGCTGTCATCATGTTTGTACTGTGTGTTAGGAGCAACCAGCTCTTGAAGAGTGGCTGAGTCATTTCACAGGCTGCAACGGGCAGGCTTTTAGGAGCTTGCCTAGTAGCCCTGTGAAGCTGTGTTCCCTTTGTGGTGGCGCTTGGGCAGTTAGCAGCAGCAGTGGGTGCTGTTAGTGGATATTGACCCCTGCCATGCAATAATATTCCACCGTTTTCTCGCTGTTTCTCATCAGAATTGATTGCAGCTTGAAAATAAATGTTAGCTTCCTAACAGTGCTGTATTTTGTGTATTAGTTTCATCTGATAACCTAAAGACAGAGTTGCAGTCAGCCTGTCTAGGCTATTGTAGATACTAAAATGGGTGTATATCACTTTCCTGTCTACATGTTCCCATCATGGTCCTTTCTCAGAATGTGTTCCCCCAGCTTTGCAGAATGCTGAAATAGTGATGGTGGCATGGTTGAAAATGAACTCTATGAAAATAAGTTGCTGGACCGATCAGATGATTCAGATACTCCTGAGGCTTGTGATTACTGATGATGACACACAGAAACAAGACGGGAACTTCTGGCAGAGATTTGATGGGGAGAAGGTAGTGAGAAAGGGAACCTTTCCTTTCGAAAGTAATCAGGAGACAGAAAGACTCAAGCCAAAACACTACAAAATGAAATTGTACTCCTCCCATCTGTCCCCCTCCTCAAAAACCTACCTGGCATGAACAAGAATAGACCAGGAATTACTTCTCAGGGATCATGTTTGAGAGAAGACACGTTTTCCGTGCAGTCAGCTAGAAGACTATTGAGACTAAATGTTAAGGTGCAAGGTGAATTTAGCCCAGACTAGAGTGATGCAGGTCCCTATAGGGACCCTCTATAGACCCCTGCACAAAATCTGTTCAACATTTTCTAAAGGAGCATGTGATAAGCAGGTGAAGAAAAGCCGTGTTGAATTAACTGTATCTCAACAACTGTATGTGAGAGACTGGTCTGTTCTGGTGAATTTTGTCCCTTTAATGAGCACAACAGTAAAAAATTCCTTTAAGAAAATAATTAACTGTGAAAAACTAAAAGCTCTGTTTGTATTGTGATCAAAAAAGCTCTGTAGGGAGTAACATGAAATATGCATCTAAATGTTCCATATTGTTTTATGATACCATATTATACAATAATGTGGAGTATCTTCTTCAGAGAGCTTTTAATGTTTATAGCATTAAAGTCTCCACACAGTTGTCTCTGGAGCTGTTACACCAAGTTCATGTCAGACAACTTGCAAAATTTCCTGCTGGGATTGAATACTTCTGTACCACTTTGTGTCCAGTGCAATGCATGCTCTGCACACCTGAAAATAGTTTTCATTCCTTCATGTCCCAAAGGAAGGACTTAACAGAAAATATTCTGCTGGAGACACTATTCTTTCCTATGGAAAAGGGACACTTTAGTTCAGCCTGGACAGTAACAGTAGAAATTCTCTTCCTTATTCTATGGGTTCCAACTGAAATAAATTAATGTGTTGGATTGACTCCTGCAGTCATAAATTTTCCAGTTTGAATTATATTGCAGCAGATACCAAGGACAGAGCTGGCAGTGGTGTCTGGGTTTAGGACCCTTTTTGTACTTATTAGAATACAATGGGAAAAGAGATTGAAGAAAGCGCAAGAAATTGCCCTTGTACAAGCAGATGATTTTTTGTTTTGTTTTGCCTGACAAATTAATTCTGGAAACATTAATGGGAAGATAGAATTTCACCTAACTAGATGTGTAATTTCAAGCACTTATCCACCTTCCCTTTATAATTAATGTAAGGAACATCAGTCTATTGTGAGATAAGTGTCTAGAATACTCACAGCCTTTTTTATTTAATATTTATGCTTAATGAATTATGTTCTATTTACAGGTTTTATCTGGGGTGAAATTAAACAGATGTGGGATGGTGGACTACAGGACTACATTCATGATTGGTGGAACCTCATGGATTTTGTAATGAACTCCTTGTACTTAGCAACAATCTCTTTGAAAATTGTTGCATTTTCAAAGGTAAACTTTTTTTAAAAAAATTCAGCAGAATATTTAAGGTAAATGAAATTAGGCTTCTTCAGACTTTCTTCTGTATTTGGAGGTTCTCAGGCTTAGCAATGCAAGAGATGTTTGATGTGCTCATTGAATCTTCTCCAGCTATGACAAGAAGCTAGACCAGGATAAGAATGAACAAAACATTGTGATGTATACTTTTTTTTCTTCTTGGACCAGGCAATCTTTTGTTATTTGATCATGAATAGTCATGCTCTCATTTTCTTGGAAAAGGAAAATCACTGGTAATATTTAATAACATTTGCACAAAATTATGTTTTGAGTTAGTCTTTGCCTATTTATCAGTAAGAAATTATTGCCCCTATGACAATTTTACACACCATGCAAAACTTCCACACAGGACTACAAGAAAAATATATACTCAAAAGTGTGTGTGTGTGTGTGTGTGTGTGTGTAAAGAGCAAAATTTTAATTTTGTGTTGAAAATTTCTTATAAGTGCAATATGAACAAGTAAAGCTGAAAGGGATAAGATAGTCACTTGAGGCTGGGTATGTTTATTTTCTCATCCTTTTCATGGACTTTTTATGAATAGTTTTATATTCCCACTGTTTGAAGTATCTTCCAGCAAAATATCCCTCCTTTCCAAAGCCATGGAACATGTTGCATTTTTGCATGTATTCAACATCAATCTATAACATGATAGAAATTCCTTATAAAATGAAAGATTTTAATTATAGCAATGGTCTCAAGGACAAGGAAACCACATCTGAAAGGAAACAAAAGCATCTTAGCATCTGTCATGGATCTTATCACATCCAAGTAAAGTTAACAATCCCATTTTTACTGGCCAGTGTGATCAGCATTATATCAAATTCCCTGCCACCAGCTACCCTGCATGCATGGAAGGACAGTCTCTCCCCAGCCAAGGTCCTTTTGGCTGGAGAAAGAAGAGGATACAGCCATCAAGTAGCTGGTTACAGCTCCCTGTCCTCAAACAGCAGCTGTTCCTGCTGCAGCCCTGCCATAAGTATAGAGGAACATAGGAACCTCTGATTTATATCATCTTGTGTCTGTTCGCAGGAGTCCACACGTCAGCCAGTCAGGGGCAGGGGTGACCAAAGACCTGTGATCTGTTGACACCAGCCTCCTCCTGTGACAAAAGGTTTCTGGTGTGCTGGCTCTCTGGCTGCAAACCTTTGGAAGTGTCCTCACTCAAAGAAATTAGGAGCTCTTGCCTGAAAGAGCAAGATGCTCACAAACATAAGGAGAGCTGTCATTTAAAGCTAATGAAATGCCTTTTTACACACAAGGGTGCCTTATCATAAAGTGACCAGAAAATAGTCATTTCAGCATCCCATGTAACAAAGCAAACAGTTCATGGAAAATGCATGTTTCCAAAGCATTCGAGATGGCCAATTATTCACTTTAGATTAATACTAGTTAGAAGACATTTCATCTCCCAGACAGCTTCTGCTTATGGTAATTAGATTCCAAGGTGACAGTATCTGGGATAATGTGCATCCATTACTCTCCGAATTAGTGCTTGCATGCCAATCATAATCAACACAGTGCATAAAGCACTATCTTTGGTTCTGCAGCTATTATTTTTTTACTGCATGTGCAATGTTGCACCCGAATACCTTTTTGTTCCTTAAAAGAACCTCAGTTCTGGTAGTCAATTGAAACACGTGATGAGGTAATAAAGAGAGTAATACAAGTGTCATTTAATATCCAGCCACATTTTTGTCAAATACCTGCAACAGAATTCCCCACCTCTATCCCAGATGAGATTGAGAGAATGCCAAATGTAACCGGTATGTTTTGATGTAAAGCTTTTATTTTTATTTCCTAAACCTTGCAAGACAAGTTTTTTTTCTAAAAATGCTTTTCTGTATTTATTAATTGAAATTTATAAATGCAGTTCTTAGAGGTATTCTACCTTCTATAAAACAGCTAAAGCCACCTAAGAAACCATTTTAACCAACTCCCTTGAATAAAATTATGAGAGTGCCCTCATACTACTCTCCTGTGTGATAAATGTTCCCAGAGAAAAACATCGTGTATATTGCCCATCCAAGGTTCTCTGACTGACACAGTAGTTGAGCAGGTGGATGTTATTTGCAGCAGCTGGTGGAATAATGTCAAATACACCAAAAAGTGTAATTTCAGGATGAGAGAACTGCTAAGATAACTCAGTTACCTGTTTCATTGCCAGTATTCAAATAAAATGAGTACATCTCGTATTTTTCAAAGGGCTATGCTTTTTGTCTCTGATTATATATCAACTTGTGAGGTCTTTTTAAATTATCCAGTATATCCACTGAAAATTCTCTCTCCCCAATAAATAATGTCATTATAAATAGTGCATTGACACATGTTTTATGAGAGTACAAGACAACAGATTTTAAGCAACACATCTGTTTTGATGGAGGGTTGTAGATATAAATAGACATCATTGTGCTCTAAGAAAAATGGTTCTTTTTATGGTTTTGGAAGATAATTTATTTTGTACTATTGCATAAAGTTAGGTGAAGTGCCAACTTTTGTGTAGACCCTGCTTGCTTTATCTTAAATATTTGTTAAACCTGAGCATTTGACCTAGTGCAGCTTGTTCCCAGTTCTGCTAGAAATTGCATGCAAGTTCATATTACTGATTAAGTGTCTCAGCCACTGACATGAAAAGCTAGTAAAGAGGTTCCTATTCAAGGCAAGAACTCTGAAAAATAACTAAAAATACATTGTTTGTCTCAATATTTATTGCCTTAGTGATCACTGTGTCAGATCTACTCTGTTCAGTAGTAAATAAGATTATATTTCTCTTCTGGCACCAATTCTGCAGTAGCAAACATTGTCTTATATGTTTACATTGTAAAGTGGTTTTGATTGATGTTTCACCAGATTTACAGACAAAATGTCCATTTACGTAGGAGTATTAATGCCCATCCCTCCCCCCAAAATTGTGGACTCAATTCCTAAGTGTAATTACTGTTTTAAAGCTCTTTGCTAGGTCAGCCCCCCCACCCTTTTCCTACTGCTGTTCTGAAATTCAGCATAATGGATGCAAAGATTGGGACATACATTTTAAAATAGGAGGAGTTCACATTTGCATATGACCTTTCAGGAAAGGATTTAAAGTACTTTTTCTGAAATGGATATTATTTAACCTTTCTTTTTGTTATCAGAAAAAGAGGGGGTCACATTTGACCAAGGTCAAACAGTCCATTAAACATTCAGGTAGCCTGATCTACATGTCTATTTGATCTCTCTTGGTGCTTTCATGAGATCTACAGTTAATGACTTTTTTTTTCATGGGAAAACAGTGATCACTCAGCTTTTTTTCTCACAAATGGTTCTGATATTAGATTTGCATTTGAATTCCTTTGAGTAAGGATCAAGAATTATTATCTTGTATTCCCTGGGTGACATCGCACAATAATCATATATTTGCCTTGAAACTCTACTGTTTATATGCTGCTCAGTTTGTTTTCTGATCTTAATTTTCCATTGGTGTGCCATGTACATTTCATTCAACTGACGAGCCAATGATAGGTATCATTTAATCATGTTAAGTGATGGCTGGCTTGTTACAAGTCAAAAGGTTGTGTTTGCATTTGAAGTGGGGACAGAAATTCCTCAGGGTCAAAAATTAATAAAAGAAGTACTGCTAAGTATCAACATCATGGTTTACAAAACGCTCAGTGTTGCTATATTTGCTCTTACCATTTTCCATTCCCTAGAACAATAACCATTTATTTATTCTGTATAGAACATAAGAACATAAACAAGAATGAGTGAGAGAACAAATGCTTCATTTCTACATGTTTGGAGTTGTTTTGTCCTAAAATACAATTTTTCTTTTTTTCATATTTTCAGTGTTTCTGGTTTTAATATGCCGTGTCTTTTTGCGCCTCTGTTTTCTTCTCCTTCTAACATGTGAGCTTCTTTGTTCTGCTGGTTCTTCTTCAATATCTCTAGATTTCTTTTTCAGCATCCTCTAGTTAGTGGAATCAGTTCTGTTGTCAGAACCCTCTTAAACTCATTATTTTCTTTATATCATTTGCTGTATTCTTTCAGCTATCATATTTCACAGATAATTTCCAGACTTGCTTCTCTGGCCTTCCCCTTTCTCACTATTTTTCAGCCAAGTATTTCCAGTCTCTTAAATCACATCTCTTCAAAACTAAAATAACAGCCATCAATTTCTGCTTACAACCATGAGATTTTTTGCATTGTATCTAAACATGCAGCAAGCACTTGGGCCCCAGAAAGGCAGAGCTGAAATAGCACCACTGTGCCTTTGATTTCCCTTTTACAAGTAAGAGGTCATTTATCTTTTCCAACTGTTTTAATGCACCAGTTTTGTGTCTCAGTCCAAAAAGTCATAGATAAATTCCTTTTTTTCTCACCTTTCTCCTTAACCTCATCTCTCCTAGAAAAGGTGACATTGGATACATCTTGTCAGACTATGACTATAAGATAGCTTCTTCCCTACCCCAATAATCAATGAGAAGAAACAGAGAAAGTTAAAGAGCAACTCATCTGACCTGTTTGGGATATTGACTTCCCTAATACTCCAGAAATGCCCATTTTTCTTTGCAGACTGTAAAAGGAGGTGACAGAGAGCACAGATGTGGCTGTCCACACCTGACAGGTTTAACTTGATCCTAGCTCTCTTACTATATCATCTGCTATCATTATTCAGTGTCCTGTAGTTCCATGTTTTTCTCCCCTGCTTGTTTAACTTTCTTGGAATCTGCCACTACTTGGCTTCATCTAAAATATATCTGCTGTTGGATGCTTTTCATTCTCTAACAAAAACTCCCTCCCATCTATTCCTAGTTTCAAATATCTTCTTTAAATTTTTTCATGAATATTTTTTCCCCTTTTCCCCCAACACACTCTGTGTATTTTTCTGTAGTCTCAGCATCTAGTGCACTGTTCAGCGCCTCGTCTTTGCTTGTACTGACAATTGTCCCTAGTTATTTAACAGGTGCAAGTTATTACATACCAGAGTTTTACAGTTCCATCAGAATTCACAGTCAAATCCTGTATAATATTATTCAAAGACAGACATTATAGAAAACATGCTGAGGAGTTCTCACCTCTCGTTTCTCAATAAACATTGAAAATTTTTTTCCTCTTCATTTTCTTCTTGCTTTTATCTTTCAGCTGATGTCTGTAGTAACTCAGTTCTGTTTTCTACTGCCTGTTACTTCATCACCAATCTTGAATCAGTCAGAACTGGACTGAAGGACAGTAGTGGATGAGGCAGAATAGCATCTGTGTTGGAGCTACGATGTCAAATGCAGTAAGACTTGATTTTACAGCATGATCATTAGGGAGAGGATAGTCTAATGAAAAGAGTACTGACCTATGACTCCAGCAGGTCTGGATTCAGTTCCCTACTCTGTAGACAACAAATATCAGTGGTGGTTGAAATGTAAGGCTGAGTAATTCTTAACTCTGCAATGGACTACTATTCTCCAGTTTTGCAGTTCTCATTCCCAAATCCACAAGACTGTCAGATGCTATGGCTGCTTGTACATAAGTAAATAAAGCTGTGCCAGGGATGGCGGTCAGGCACTGGGACTGTCTGACCTACACTACCAGTCAGTTAGAGCAACTGCAGCATAGTGGGGTCCTGTGCCAACTAGCACTGTCCAAAACAATACTCAGTTCCCATCTGCAGTTTGAATCATAGAATCACAGACTCATAGAATGGTTTAGGTTGGGAAGGGGCCTTTAATTCCCCTCTAGTCCAACGCCTGCTGCAATAAGCAGGGACATCTTCAAGTAGATCAGGTTGCTCAGAGCTGTCCAACCTCACCTTGAATGTTTCCAGGGACGGGGCATCTACCACCTCTCTGGGCAACCTGTTCCAGTGTTTCACCACCTTCATCATAAAAAATTTCTTCCTTATAGCTAGTCTAAATCAACTTTCTTTTAGTTCAGAACCATTACCCCCTGTCCTATTGCAACAAGCCCTATTAGAAAGTCTATCCTCATCTTTCTTATAAGCTCCCTTTAGGTACTGAAAAGCTGTAATAAAGTCTCCCCAGAGCTTTCTCTTCTCCAGGCTGAACAACGTCAACCCTCTCAGCCTTTCTTCACAGGACAAGTGTTCCACCTCTCCGATCATTTTTGTGGGCCTCCTCTGGACCTGCTCCAACAAGGTCCATGTCTTTCCTGTGCTGAGGACTCCAGAGCTGAATGCAGTACTCTGGGTGAGGTCTCACTAGAGTGCAGTAGAGGCGCAGAATCACCTCCCTGGACCTGCTGGCCATGCTTCTTTTGATGCAGTCCAGGATACGGGTGGCCATCTGGGCTGTGAGTGCACATTGCCAGCTCATGTCCAGGTTTTCATCCACCAACATCCCCAAGTCCTTTTGCACAGGGCTGCTCTCAGTCCCTTCATGCCCCAGCCTGTACTGATATTGGGGGTTGCCCTGACCCAGGTGCAGGACCTTGCACTTGGCCTTGTTTAACCTCATGAGGTTCATATGGACACACTTCTCAAGGTTGCCCAGGTCCCTCTGTATGGCATCTTGTTCCTCAGGTGTGTCAACCACACCACTCAGTTTGGTGTCATCTACAAACTTGCTAAGGGTGCACTCGATCCCACTGTGTCATTGATGAAGATATTAAACAGTACCAGCCCCAATACAGACCCCTGAGGGACACCACTTGTCACTGATCTTCATCCAGACATTGAGCTGGGGACCACTACTCTGTGAATTCAACCATCCAGCCAATTCTGTTTGTGGGGGGCCATGTCAAAGGCCTTACAAAAGTCCAGATAGATGGCATCCATAGCTCTTCCCTTTTCCACTGGTGTAGGCACTCCATCATAGAAGGCCACTGGGTTGGTCAGGCAGGACTTGCCCTTGGTGGAACCACATTGCCTGTCTCGAATCACCTCCCTGTCTTCCATGTGCCTTAGCACAGCTTCTAGGAGGATGTGTTCCATGATCTTCCCAGGCATAGAGGTGAAGCTGACAAGTAGGTAGTTCCCAGGGTCCTCCTTTCCACCCTTTTTACAAATGGGTGCAGTGTTTCCCTTCTTCCAGTCACTGGTAACTTCACCTGACTGCCATGACTTTTCACATACCATGGAGAGTGGCTTGGCAACTACATCACCCAATTCCCTCAGGACTCTGGGAATGGATCTCATTGGGTCCCATAGGCTTATGTCAGTTCAGATTCCTCAGGTGGTCTCAAACCACTCTGAGAGCAGTCACCTTTCGAGTGTGAGCATCATGTGGAAATGTTGTGATGCCTGGCTGTGGTGTTTCATCTGGCCCCGGTGACGCAGAAGAGCCCCTTTCCTTACTATTGAGGGTGTGATCAGCAGCTCTGAAGGATGCATCTGGGTGTTCCAAAGTAGGTAAATACAGACTGCACCATAGTTCCTCTTTGAAATCTGCTTCATATTGTATTACCCCATCATTTTAGAGTGCCTCATAGCATACATTCTGTCCTCTGATACATTCTGTCAAACAGATTAGTGAGACCAAAGAAATAGTAATGAGTCTGCCACAGTAGTTAAGCCTTGGTTCAAAGTAACATCTTTCATCTTTAAGGAACTTTTTGGTAGAGCTGAAACAGTAGAGAGTCACAGTTCCGTGGATCAGACTCTTTAATAATGAGACACACAAGCAGTTTGCCATGGTTCATTTATAAACAGCTTTTTCATCATTGGTCCTATGTTAGTGATTAAGTGATATACTTACTCCTTGATTAAATGTTTTCTTCCAGCTTGCCGAAGTTCTTGTGTGTTTCTGTCCATCATTGTCATATCTGCACTATTCTCCAAAGAAATAATTTACCTGATTTTACAGCTGAAAGTTTCTATAATTCTAAAAACCCAGGTGTTCAAAAACTGTTCTTTTTCCTTTGTCAGAATTGTTAGACTTGCTTTTGCTACTGTGAAAATTATAGCCAAATGAAAAACACAGGCAAAAAACTGGAAAGTGTAGATCATCCTGCAGATAAAAATGAAGGACAAGTACATGAGCGCTGGTCATTTTTTGCTTTCCTAAAATAAACTCTCTTGAAGACATGTTGTTTTCCGAAAGATATTTAGTTTCATTGTGTTATCAGCAAATTAATTGAACAGCTTATAAAGAAACTGACATACTTGTTTGTGCATAAAAATAGAGGAGTAATTTCTTCCCTTCTGCTTGTTTTCAGTATAGTGGGTTAGTTCCACGGGAGAGCTGGGACATGTGGCATCCAACCCTGGTGGCTGAGGCCCTGTTTGCAATTGCAAACATCTTTAGCTCCCTACGCTTGATCTCATTATTCACTGCAAATTCTCACCTGGGACCTCTGCAGATATCTCTAGGAAGAATGTTGCTGGATATTTTGAAGTTTCTCTTCATATACTGCCTTGTGCTGCTAGCTTTTGCAAATGGATTGAACCAGCTGTACTTCTACTATGAGACAAATGAACCCGGCAACTGCAAAGGAATACGATGTGAAAAGCAGAATAATGCATTTTCAACGTAAGTGGCTGATCTATTTCTATCTCCCCTTCTGCCCCCAGTATTTTAATCACTTAGATGTTGTTTACAGGGAAAACGCTGTCTGTTTTCTATTGATATTATGGTGGTGTCCTGACAGACACATCTAAAGTTACCCTAATAAAAAAACAAACAAACAAAAAAACCACCATTACATCACTCTGTAATAATGTTCAACCCATGCCACAGTGAAGTCTGTACAATTCAAGATAACTCAAAAGATAAAAAGATAAAGAGGAGGGGGAGATAATACAAGATTAGAAAGTACATATTTAGAATTAAGGGAAAAAGGTCACCAGATCAGAGCTTGCTTATGCAGGCAGCTGTTGCTCTGCATTTCTTCTATGTCTACTTGTGGGCATTAAGTTTGATGTTCTAAAACATGAAGAATCCTTGTAAATGTGATAGGCCAAGGCAGGAAAAAACATTCAGTCCAAGCTTCTACTGATCCTGAGTCTACTTCACACAATCAAATAATGTATTCTAATTTCTGTTTTAAAGTTGTTCTTTTTCTTTCACTTAAAAATCAGTTTTACTTCACTCTTCTGTAGTTCCTCTATCATACCAAAACACTACCAAAGGAATACTAATTCTCTCATCTTTCAATTTCCAATCTGAATCAAACATCTGCTATAAATACCTGTTCCATATTACCTTCTATGAATCCTATCTAGGCTGTTTTTAAAACATATTTATTACCAATGGCTTCCTTAACATAAATAATTTTATAAAAAGAACACCTTTTATGTCATCTTAATTGAGTAACTTTGCTCAGACATGGCATATTTACCTTGCATATTAATGGCATCTTATGCAGGTCTAAACTTTGTGTGATCTGAACAGAAAAGCATAGGGAAATTTTTCAGAGCAGAACTCTGAGGGAAGCAATGTTATTCATCTACTAGTACTAGTACTAGTACTAGTGCCAGAAGATGGTGTCGAGGCAAACTGCCTTATGAGCTTGTTCTGCAACTGTGAGCAGGGGAGAACAGTGGTTGTTCAATTTGTGCTCAGACAAGTGTAAACCATACAAGAGACTCCAGAGCCTTTACCACTCATATACACTGTATTACAGAAGCAGGGATTCAGGAGCTAGAGTTTCTGTAAGTGAAAGCATACTGCCCTCTCAGGTATCTCTGCAGGACAGTACTGTACTGGGTTCTGTGACAAAGTTACGTTTCACAGATGATGCTGCATGGTGGGAAAGGGGCCGAAGGGTTAAGTTTTGCCCAGTACTGGACAACAGGTCCCAGGGTGCAGGACCAACCAGGGTGGTACAAGTCCCCACAGTTCAGCAACTTCCCTGCTCCAGGCGCAGGGGGGATAGCATTGAGTTACATTTGGATCCTTATTCTACCTTCTACAGTCAAGGCAAAGGGTCAAAATACTTCAAAGACAGGTGTCCAAAACAAAATCTCTAAAACTGTATTTATGCCTCAGAAGTTTGAACAAAACCAGCCTTTTACTCTCAGGCTTATTTATAGATTCATTGTTGTATATCTACAGCCTCAGATCTGAAATATTAAGCCCCTGTTTCCCTAGAAAGATATTCCATATTTGTTGCCTATATTGAGGTAAGTATCATTCATCTCAATCAAGTCAAGGGCTTTTGTGTGTTTGCGGAAAAAACCAACAATCTGAAAAGTACATGTATTGTTATTATACAGCTATTCCTTTTGGGTTCTGTCTTTCAGATTATTTGAAACGCTGCAGTCATTATTCTGGTCTATATTTGGACTCATCAATCTTTATGTGACCAACGTGAAAGCAAGGCATGAATTTACTGAATTTGTTGGGGCCACCATGTTTGGTACCTATAATGTAATCTCTCTGGTTGTTCTACTCAACATGCTGATAGCCATGATGAATAATTCTTACCAACTCATTGCTGTAAGTTGTTCCTTATCCTTAAATAATTTATAATACATACTTTCTGTCTGTTCCTACAATCTCATTTTTCTGGCAGTAAATCTTCTTTACAGACAGGATATTGAGACAAATTCTCTGATTCGTTCTAATTCTTTTGCACTCTTCTGGAAGGACACAGAAACCAGGCCCAGCTGTACTGGGCAGAGGGGAATTTCCCCACGACTTTGAATAGGAAAGAGGTGGCCCTGCCACCGAAGCCAGCTTGTGGGTTGAGAAGGGTGTCCTGAAGCTGCTGGCAAGTGGCATGGGCTACAGTCCTGCCCAAACTGCACCGTGCCAGGAGCTCTTCTGAGAATGAGACTCTGCCAAAGATTGTTCTGCCTCTGCTTTATTTTTAATACATTATATTTATTAACCTTTAAAAGGCTGTTACTTTTAGATTTTTGTATAGTGTGAATATACAGTTAATAGATATTGGATGCCCATATTTCATGGACAATTTTGAACTCATTAGCAATTCAAACAAAAGGTTATGGCTTCTCATTCAGCAGTGTCATGTTTTCTCCTTTAATGAAAACTGTCTTTATCCTTATCAGAGCTATTGGCTTATTTTTATTTCTCAGCTGTCTATTAATGAGGCTAATGAAAATAAACACTGATTCATCATACGATAATTCAAATATGATCATGCAGAAAGCAAACAAACCAAAGAAAGTGTCACAGTCTTAAGACTTTAAAATGTACCTGTTTCCTAATCTGGAAGTTACAAGTTTTCCCACAAAAGAAATACTGACTACATGACAAAGCTAGTTGGCGAAGTCCAGTACACAGATATCACAACACACTAGCATTCATCAAAACTCATACTGCAGATAGAATACTTTTCCTACTGCAACTTCTAAATTACTGATTTGATTACTGTATATCTGGCTGAATATTAAAGGCTAGGGCTAGACCTGTAGTTTAAATTCTTGGCTACTATATTTGTTGTCCAAATCTAATATTAGTGATTTAAACTTCTTGTTCAGCTGCTAGAATTTAGCAATCTTTCCATGGACTTTAGTTTTGATTTTTTTTCCAAACTTTTCAAAATTATACAGTATTATATAGAATCCAAAAGAAATAAATAAAAAAACCCCAACCAAACAAACAAAAGAACCCCCACAAAACCCACCCTACAACCTATTCCAAATATATAATTCTGAAGTAGTAAGAAAAACAAGATACTTGACTCAACAATTTTAAGTAGCCTCATGATTTGTTGGATAAACCATCTGTGAATTTCTGGGGCTGGCAATTACTAAGAGAGTGCATGAGACTTACAGACTTGTTGAAGCTGCTACAGAGAAGAGTAATTAGTGTGATCTGTGTGGAATAATGATGAGCTGCTATTATAACAAAACAATTCTTCCAGAACTGTAGAGTTTTTCTGCTTGTAATTATCCTTTGTTGTTTGAGACACTTTTAATTATTTAAAAACCTGTAGCAAGGAAAGAAAAGTTGAAAGTGGATATATACTGTACATACCTAACATCTCTTTACTAAGTAAAGCAGGTTTGCTTTGATTTGCTTTGTGTTAAAGACCTTCTGTCAAAAGAAGATGCCAGTATTTTAACAAGAAAATTCATTAGTATTTCAGGGTTGTTCTAGTTTTATGTTTTCAGATTTTTGTAGAGATTTGTTTCACCTTCTTAATTACAGCAACATCTGTGCTGATGCCGTTTCTTGTGTGCAGGATCATGCAGACATTGAGTGGAAGTTTGCTCGAACAAAACTCTGGATGAGTTACTTTGAAGAAGGAGGAACTCTGCCCACTCCTTTTAATGTCATACCAAGCCCAAAATCTCTGTGGTATCTGATCAGATGGTTATGGAGACACCTTTGCAAGAAAAAAATTAGAAGAAAGCCTGAAAGTTTTGGAACAATAGGGGTAAGTCCTGTGTTTTACTCTGCCTGTAGTCCTTCTCTTCACTACATAGCCAAGTCTCTCAGCCTTACAGAGCATCTGAACTGTCAAATAATGTGCACATGAATTAGAGAATAATTCTAGCAGAGAATGTTTATTTTTTACATTCACGTCAATGTATTTGACTGAAAAGAAGGCATCATTGTACTCCTGTGCAATGGCAATATACACTGTGACTGTGCTTCATCCACCAGTAATGCAAGAAAGATTAAAAGCGTTACAAATACAAGAGATCAAATGTGTATACTTGTCTACCAGTCCCAGAGGTGTGGCTGATGATCTCTAGCTCAAGTGTCACAATGACATATCATGAACCACAGACTCATGTATAAAGCATTCATCATGAGATAGTCTGTCTCTCTGTCTCTCTCTTTACATGTAATGGAATGGGTTTACCCTAAAAACATTCTTACCACAAGCTGTTTCCATTAAAGAAAACGTGTTGAAGGTAACAGCATTTACTTGGAATTGCTTACAAGTCATTTCAGAATCACATAGGTACGCTATTCTAATAGTGCTGATTAGCAGAGAAATTTCTTGGAAAAAAGAGGGGATAAGACACACAAGGGGAGCAAGAATAGTCCTGCACCTGGCTTCAAAAGATGCCTGTGTAATACCTCGGCCACAGACTTTCTCTGGTAGCTGCAGTGGGTAAAGCAGATTTGAATTTGTCCCTCCTAGCTTTATCCAGTTGACGTACCTCAGTCAGCAGCAGTTTCTCTGCATTGTCAGAGCAAACATCCAGGCAACAAGCTAACCCACTAACAACTAAATCTCTGTAGTTATGATTTATGCATTTCTCATAGTGAGCAAAGCAGTACCTCAGTAACTAGACTGCATTTAGCCAACTCCAGCATAAAGAAAACTGTTGTGGGTAAAATGTGGGTAATGGCACTTTCCCTGTACCTTAGGGATTTGGTGAATATGAATATTTTCAGTCTGTTAGGAACCCAGGTAGCAAAGCATTAAGTGAGAGTATGGGAGTGTCATGTGTGGGGAAGGGGAAGAGGAGAGCATTATAGTCCTTGTGCTGTTGACCCTGGTAGCAAAACTTCCATTCATTTCAAAGAAGCCAGGAGATATGATACAATTCTTTGCTGGATCATTATTCTATCAACCTTTTCTTTGTATTTCTCCCCAGTTTCTTGAGAAGTGAGTAATAAGGATAGGCTTTTCCTACATATTCTCCTGTTGTATCCTGGCATTCAGTTTGATCACCAGATATACTTGGAGGAACAAGTTCACATGGGTGTACAGATACGTGATAAAGAGGAAGAGTGACATATAAAACTAATTCACAGTTCCTAAGCTGATGAATGGATTTTGTCCTCTTTGTGGAAAGCTTCTAATCGGGCTTATTGCAGTATCCTGATCTTGTTGGTCAGTATCTATATTGTAAACCAAAATATGCTTCACTTAACTGTCATACTTGTAGACAGGAAAGAAACAGACAGAAAAGAAAGCTTATAAGCATAAGGATGACATTGAAACAAACCAGTAATAGAAAGAAGGAAGAAACACTGAAAAACCCCCATTAAAATTAATATTAGAAAAGAAGTGAAGAGAGAGAAACAGTGATTTAGAGAGAAATAAAAATAAAAGACATGAACTAGCACGAATGGTGAAGAATTTTAAGACTCAAACATCACTGTGTAACCTAGCAAGGGAAAGAAGAAAATGCAGAGACCAACAGAAGGAAAAAATGAGATTTTGTTAGAAAGAGAAAATCAAGAGAGTGATGTACTTGTGTGTGGGGGAGAGTAAGCAATGCTTCTAGGCATTTGTTAAACATTTGGTAGGGATGATTAGCTAGTGTAAACTGATAGAGTGATATTAAAATGAATGGTGTGATGCCAATGTAGAGCTGAGGATCTAGGGTTGGTTAACACAATAGCCCTGTTTGACTGAATCAGATTCAGAATACCCTTATACATTCCAGAAAAAATTCTGGACAATATTTTCTATCAGACTTCCCATCCAGGGTAAGGGATTTTTTTTTTTCTTCTTTTTTTTTTTTTTTCCTCTCAAACTGCAGCTCTGGGACTAAACTCGTTCCTGACTCTGTGGAATAAGAAAGAGACAGGGTGCTCTCAGCCCTGTGCTGAATGGCATGATGAGGAAGCTTGTTCAGAAAGATCACCCCCCAGTTCCTGTGGCTACATCTTGATGGGGTACATAAATACCACCATCTAGAAATGAGCAGCTTGGGTTTTGGAAAACTGGTGCAGCAAAGGGTCAAAGGGCAGGGAGTCTTTCTCACTGAGCTGGTTGGGAATATTTCCAAATAGATTTTTTTTTTTTTTTTTTAATGGAAGAAATACAAAATCCTTAAACACCAAACTTTTTTCAAGACTCTTCAGTGTCGGCACGGAATTTCTGTTTGGAAAGGAGCCGGTATCAAGTAAAGAAAATAGGTTGGGCTAAGGGAGACCCAGGCTCACTTCTATTCTCCAGTGGATATTTAATTATTTACCCCAAGCAGAACAGCTCTGACAGGAGAGATTTCCATCTCAAAATCATTAAGACCCTGGGAAGGAAAGGTACTTTCTTGGGACAACAGAAGAGAAGGAGCTGAACCTGACTTCCTTATGATTTGAGTGTGAACCACTAATTACAGAACTATTTGGGAGTGGAGGACATAGGTAAGTGAGAGATGTAGGATGGTTTTGGTTAATTTCTGTAGAGTAAATTTTAAAAAAAAGTTTAATGAAAGACAGTGGAAATCTGAAAGTCTGTGAGACAATAGTGCTGTATCCATTGCTAGTTTCCACTGCAGAGTAGGTACTTAGCTGCAAGTACAGCTGAAACCCCTGCGAAGCATCCATCCAGCAGCCATCATGGCAACAAGACTTCCAGCTGCCTGGAAAAAATGACTGGCTGTGGCCACACATCTGGGCATCTCATAAAGCTACAAAGTTCTTCAGCTGGTTCCCCAGCTATAACAGAAACTCCATTAGGGCTACCTGAATTCAGAACATGGTGCAATTTCTAGGCCCAGTAATGTACCCAAGCTCCAAAACGGAGTAAGATGTGGGTATGCACTATGTGCTCTGGTTTCCACATGGGGAAAACCTGTCCATACCCATCTCAGTGTGAGAGCCACTATTTGCTCCAGCAGTCAGTTCTACACACAGTTTGGGTAGATGTAAACCAGGCGCTGTTAACTGGATTTTCCTGAAGAGGTTAAGTGGTCAGAGAACGAATGGGTACACCATTGCGATCTCACAGTTTTTCCTGGGGGAATGTGCTGCTTTCTGGTTTTGAAAGACTTATTCCCATCACCCACAGCTCAGTCTTGGCTTCCCAGAACTTTTTCAACTGTCCCAGCAAACTGCATCACAAATTAAATTTAGAACCTCTATGACCTGTCAACCAAAGGGAAGTGAAGTTTTCTCTGCCTTTTGTTCAGGGATCTCAGAAGACAGCTCTCTGATTCCAGCTCACTGGAATCTCCCCTGTCATAACTGGCCTCAGAGCTGCAACAAAGATAAGCTTTGCTGAGACCTACTTCTTTCCATTGAGTCCTGCATTATAAACTCTGATAACTTCCCTGTGACCAGTACTGGGGAAAAACCACTGAAGGCTCGGTTTCAGGCTCAGTTTCTTACATTGGCTATATGGATGTACAGATGCCATGTTGCCTGTAAGGCAGAACTCAGATTTCAAAACACTTTGTTCTGAAACCCCTAAATGCTAACTTTCATGTTAGGAAGCTCTAATCAGCGGTGACGTACTATGGTGTTTTCCAGTAGAAAAAGCAATAGTGTGCATCCAAAGGCTGAGTCAGTGCTGGAGGATACAAAACAGACGATAGACAGAATGGAGCTGACTTGTTAAAGCCGGCATTTTTCAAGGATCAGGGATGATATCTGCATAAGAAACCTTAGTACCAAAAAGCCAGGAATCATAAGCTAGGAATGAATCAAGGATATATTAAACATGTCACCAACAAGCCACTGTAAAAATATAAATAGTGTACACTTGAAAGTTCACTATACGCAGGCAGAACTTGGAAGAAAGGGTCAGGGTCAGGGTAGTTTACATCAGACATGCTAGTGAAAGGATTTATCTGGCTCATATAAAGAAGAAAAATGTCAGTAGAAAGAATTATGGCATGGGTACCTGGGAGGACCATCTACAGTGCTTCTTGTAACAAAGCTGCCATAGGAAAGAACAGTGTCTGCAGGGAAGCGAGGTGCCTCTGAAGACAGCTGATTAATTTGCTTCTTCTTGGATGTCAGTTCTGTGGTTCTGCCATCCTTTGTTGTAGTGGGACAGCTCAAGCAGTGGTGGTGGAGTCAAGGGGCACTTTTCCAAGGGACAGGTGTTTTCTACAAAGCAACACGCTGCCCAGCCATGCTGGTGGCAGCTTCTCTCGCCACAGCTACAGCTGAAGGAATGCCATGATGCTTGCATGTGATCTGCTAGTAGTTCAGCTCTACTATTAATCAGACAGGGATCTTCTACCTTTCAGATTTCAGCACATTTTTATTTTCTGTCATTTTGACAGATTCCAGGTATGCAGCAGTCTCTTTAGCTATTATCACAAAGTATCTCCTACACTTAAAACCCTGAAATAACAGTGTGTGCTGCTCTTTATATATGTATGTGTAGCAGTTCTGTTAATTTTGTCATCTCACTTTTGCAAAAGCCAGATTAGTAGTGTAATTCTATTGATTAGTCTGAAGTTTTCCTGACTGCCCAAGGCCTTTGGATGTCTTAAAGCTACTTCTGTTGGCCACCTGAAATCCATTGCTATTTCAAAAAAGAAGGGATGTAAGAAAAGAAACCCCGATCCCACTGGAATAAGTTGTACTATTTTCCTAAACTTACATTCTACTTTGTGTATGATCAGTCACCAAAAAGTGTTTTACTTATAATTTTAAGTATTTCAGAGAAGAAAATGGAAAGGATTGTCAAAGATCTCTTCAGCAATTTTTTTTTTTTATGTGTGTGTGTGTATGCATCTGATGTTTAGATAAATAGTTACCTCTTTTCTAGACATTCAGATTTTTATGCCATTTTTCCAAGCAACGTGAATGATAATTATTACCATTTGCAAAGCAAACCTCCTTTCGCCTTTTCCTACTCTTTGCTCTCCAAGTGGAAAATGATGCAACTCCTAAGTCAATATAAGTCTTTTGTATTTTCTCTGTAATTTGTGTTATTGAAAGTTGAGCAAAGAAATAAACCTTTCATCTGGAATGGAAAACATTAATCTGGAGTGTTTGTTGTATAGCCAAGGACCATCTCATTGGGAAACCTCTTTGTCAGCACACATGAGTGCTTACCCTTTTTGTGGGGTGCTTCTGTTCAAGATGAGGAGTATATCCCATGAGTTCAAACAATCTTTACATTTTCTGGACCTTTATCACTAAGCAGTTTGAGGTCAAATGCAGATGTTAAATTTGAATTCCTGCTTTATAAAATATATAATTTGATAAAACACTTCAAAGGAAATTACCAAATTTTTGACTGCTAAAGAGATTTTTCTTCCAAACAATGCAAATTACTAGGAGTGGCATAAGCAGAAAAACCAAAGTAATTACCACTACTAGTAGAAGCACTATTAAAGCTTCCTAAAGGATATTAGTGCCCCCTTTGGAAAGCAATAAAAGTATCCCTTTCCAATCTTGTGGTCTCATACAACATTGTCATCAGATGAGTGTTCTTCCCCTGTTGCTAATTTTAGTCAGATTTAACTTCTATCCCTTTGTCAGCCATAGTTTTCAACACTTGTTCATGCACATAACACAGTGGTTATTTGAAACAAATTTTGAACAAGCACAAATTAGACTGACCAGGTAAAGAAAAACAGGCTGGCTGAGAACTAAGTAAGGATGATATGAGTGTTAATGTGATTTTATAAATAGTGAATAGCTTGATTTTTGGATGTGTTTAAGCAAAGATTCATTCTGCTTTCAGAAGGAATCAAAATTCCATTATGAACCGGAGACTAAATCTGAACAGTTAAACAGGAGATAGAGAAGTGCTGGGGGCAATAACTTTGATAGGTTATGCATACACGTAATTCCCTGTGCAGTATGTATGTGTCTGTGTATGAAAACACACCATTAAATGCATTCTCTTTCAGTTTCTCAGTGGTATGGATTGAAAACAATTGTTAAGTGCAGTAGAACTGTTCTGGACACATTACTACACAAATAAATTTATTTACATAGTCATCCCAGATTGCACTTGTTGACATTGCATTGAGTGGAAAAGCCACAGCCTCCATTTCTAGGAGTTTCAGAATTGGTTGGGGGGAAAAAAAAAAAAAAAAAATCCAAAAAACCCAAACCCACCTTATTTAGCTATTTCTTGTTATAAGTACAGAATTAAACCTATGCATTTATTTCATGTTTCACTGTAAAATAAAGCAGAGCAGACAGCAACTGCAGAAAGTATTCTGCAAGACAAGAATCAGCGTTTGTTTTATTTATAGGTGTTACTTGCTTTAGCTGGACTGAATTGCATTTCAATTACCTCTTTAAGTGTTTTTCCCTTTACCTGTGAGTCAGATCTGGTGTTGAGAGCTCTCTTAGCCACGGGCTCCCTTAGTGTTCTCTCAGCAGGAATGAAACATCTCCATCGTGTGGTCAATTGCGAAAAATCAGGGTTTTTTTTTATTTTTTATTTTTCCTTTTGTCCTAAAAAACGGCTAAAGAAGGTGGTGGGAGGGTATCGGCCTTCCCAGTCCCTCCACCCTTAAACGCCAGGAATTTCCATCTTCTCTTTGGATGAGGCATAGCTACAGAAACACGATCTGAAAAATACTGAAGAGAAGATGCTTGTGTATAAAGCCCTAGCCCACAGTGGCTGTTCAGAGTGACTAGGAGTGAGTGACTTTCCTCATGCTATTGTTTTTTACCCAGCCCAACCACACAGTTACTGTATCCCTCAAGTTAATTACAAACAAGAAATCAACCCTAAAGTGTAAACTGATTCCGAGTACAGGGAAATTGATAATCATAAATTGCCAATCAGTTTCAAGTGAAAGATGACAGAATACCTTACTGTGCCTGCCTCATTACGCAACTGAGGTCAATTTTAACAAGTCCCTCGGATGTGCTTTTATGCTGTTTTAAGATGCTGCAAGTGTTCTGTTTTGTATAAATACAATCAGTGGTCAGACATCTTCTTTTCTCGACAGCAGCAGGTATAAGAACCCAAGTTAAACTGTTAAGTATTTCTTCCACCAGTCAGGGATACTTAAGGTAGAGAATATGGAGATGTAACTCAGTATGCTATTGAGGGCAACAGTAATTCGAGGACTAGTTCACGTCTTTTTTCCCCCATCATCTTCTGGAGAGCCCTTAGATTGACAGTATGAGCTAATGCAACACTTGCTTAAAGCCTGTACCATGCTTTTGTCCTACCACACTTCTTTTTGCTGTTCTTCTTCAGAGTTACTAGCCTTCTTACCCTCCCTCCTTATCAACACCAAACTCTGCATTGCAAGCTAAGTTTCTTTCTTCCATACGCCTCTCTGTGACCAAGTGTTTCTAACAGGGAAGTAAGAAGGAAATTTTCTCTTCAGTATGGTTTTATAGTGCAGGTTTTGGTTAGCTCTGCTTTAAATGAGACATAAGGAGCCATAGCAAGTGTCTTGCTTACACCATACTTATGCCAAGCTTTTCTCAATTCAGTAAAATACAGTTCAATCTGTGCAAGTGAGTGACATCACATTCACCTTCTTTTATAAATCAGTGACTTTGGGGTTCTGCAAGCAGAGACCTGACTGCGCCACCACATCCGTCCATGCCAATGCTGCAATTGATGAAAATATAAAAAATCCATTTTGCCTTCCCAGTAACAGCATTCTCCCTTCTATAAAGTTAATAACAGGCTTTGCTCCAACAGTGCCATTTTTCAAGAGACTTTGAACCATCTCTTTCAGCTTGCTAGATACCACATATTGCACAGACCTGTTGTTTTGCCATGCTGTATTTTACTACCAGACAGGGGTGCATGCTTTTGTTCTTTTCTTTTTTTCAGAGGCGAGCAGCTGATAATCTGAGAAGACATCATCAATACCAGGTACAGGCCCATGTTTATTTTGTGGGTAATTATTTTTCTATGCCTCCAAAAGGTCTTCATGTGGGGAAAAAAAAAAAGCAGAATTTCATGAGAAAGTAGAAAAAAAGAGAAAAAAAAGGAAAAAAACCCACAAAATACATACCCATTTCATTCTCAGCAAATGAGCATAGTATTTTTGGTGTTCAAACAGCAGCATTTGAGAAGTAGAGTTGTCTGCTTTTGGGGTACAAAAAGATATTTCCTAGAACAATAATATACTAAGCAGTATTTTGCCCACTGTAACATGGATTGCCTATAAAAAAGCAAACACATAGTCCCAGCTCCTTGCTGGGATTCATCAGGATCATATGTGCAGCTCACTGACATGCTCCATGAGAACCTGCCCTCCATGTCTGCAGCTCTGGTCTCCCATAGAGAACTTCCCGTTCCTTAACAACTCCTCTGCCTAGATCCCCTGTAAGCTGTTCTTCTCCGTCCTTCCTGCTTCAGCCTCTGATTTTTTGAGATTATTCTAGCACAATAGGAATAATTTTCAGATATATTTTGAATTTTTGTTGTGTTAAAAGGGCTGCTAGTTAAACAAGATGGGTGTACACTTGTAGGTTTGGTAATTAATGGATTCCATATGAGAAATTACTAGGTAAACTAGGACTTTTCCAACTAGAAAAAGAGACAGCTGTGGGAAGTACAACAGGGATCTGTAAAATCATGGGGAAGGTGAACACAGAGCAGCTGTTTACCATCTATCCACAAACTGAATACCAGACACATACTACGCTGCATTAATAAGGCTGTAGGAAGCACTTTGAAGGAAGTGATTATTCTCCTCCAGCCCACATTTGTATAACTCTATCTGGAGCAGCGTGTCCTGTTTTGGGCCCCCCACTACAAGAGAGATGTTAACAACCTGGAAGGAATCCAGAAAAGGGCCACCAAGATGGTTAGAGGGCTGATATAAAATTAGAAGCTCAGATTTCAGCTTGGAGTGGGTTAAGGGGGATCTAATTGCTGTCTTCAATAACATAGTGGGTGGTTAATAAGAAGGAGCCAGATTTTTCTTGGAGGTGCACAGCAAGAGAACAGGAGTCAATGGACACAATTTGCAGGAAGGGAAATTCTGTTAGGAAAATTGTTATCACAGTGAGGGTAGTAAAGAATTGGAAGAAGTTGCTCAGGGAGGCTGCAGCATCTTCACCCTTGGAGATATTCAGCACTGGACTGCACATGGCCCTGAGCGTGTGTCCAGGCATCTCTTCAAACCTAAATAATTTTAGAATTCTTAGAAGTAGAAGATAACAATGGAAACTATCAGAGAGCAGGTTAAAAATAAAACCCCGATGGACTCTTATTCCAGCTATACTGTGGAATTTGTTGGCAGAGGATTTGTGGATGCTGAAAGTTTACCGAGTTCAAAACACATAGGAAAACCTGTCACAGCCCATTAAACCTAGAGCTATCATTTCTGATTCAGAAAGTCATTGAATCTCACATCGCAGGAGGCTTGGGAGAGTGTAGCTGGAAATAACATTAGACAACTGCACTAGACTTATGCCCCTCATGAGGCATCAGCAGCTGCTCACTGTCAGACTGCATGTTACTGGCATGAGACATACCTTTGGTCAGACCCAATACAGCCCTTCTCAGGACAGTAAATATCAGCACTTTTCATTGAAAAGCAGGACAAATTTTTAACCAGACCTAAAGTTTGTATATTTTTTTTCAAGTGCCTGAAGCACAAAGAAGTCCAAGCAGGCCCAGTGAGTGTAGGTTTAGTAACTGATACCAAGAAAGCTAACACAATATTTTATATTTTTAGGAAGTTATGAGAAATCTGGTTAAGAGATATGTTGCAGCAATGATAAGAGATGCCAAAACTGAGGAAGGACTGACAGAGGAAAATTTTAAGGTATGCATTTATTTATGTGTTTACAGGTGTTTTAGTAAGATATTGTAAGACTGTGAAGCATATTTCTCACACTCCTCAGTTGTTCAGGTAGCATATAACGGCATTCCTAGGATAGTGTCTGTGTCTTGGTGGACCACACACAGATAATATTGTACATGGACACCAGCAAGTGGTCTTGCTTTAGCCGGAGCAATAATCAGTTTTATCAGCTAGTTTGAACTGTGCCCATGTGAGGGGGGCACCAAAGTGGGACTAAGTGTGTGTAACAATGTATTTGCTGAAACAAGATGCAAATACTTTCAGCACCTTAGCAAATAGAATTTTTCTGCTAAAGAGTGCTGTTGTGCATTTATTTGTATACCGAACAACTTTTATATGACTTAAAAGATGGAAAACTTCAATAGGCAGTCAAATACTAAAATCCTTTGACACTGATGAAGTGAACAGGGCCATACGTATTAAAAAGCTTACATCCATCCTGTGTATTTCAAGCATAAACAGTTTTGTTTATGCCTCAGACTCCAAACATTCAAAATTATATTCATCTGCCTCAGCTTACGCACACAGAAGATACAGCCAGAGGCTGAGCTAATTGCTCCATTATTGCTTCATTCAGATCAGCCTGAGTATCATCACACAACATGTGCAGGAAAACCAGGTGATCAGGCCCAGCCAGCAGGGGTTTATGAAAAGCAGGTCCTGCTTGACAAACCTGATCTTCTTCTATGACAAGGTGACCCACGCTTAGTAGATGAGGGGAAGGCTGTGAATGTCCACCTAGACCTTAGTAAAGCCTTTGACACCATTTCCCACAGCATTCTCATGGAGAAACCAGCTGCTTATGGCTTG
This sequence comes from Ibycter americanus, assembly GCA_035590275.1. Taxonomy (NCBI): domain Eukaryota; kingdom Metazoa; phylum Chordata; class Aves; order Falconiformes; family Falconidae; genus Ibycter; species Ibycter americanus. The sequence continues at coordinate 27,238,853 of JAVJGI010000014.1, read as the reverse complement.
GACGGGTGTGCACTTCACTAGGTAAAAAACCTGGCTGGATGGTGGAGCCCAAAGAGTGGTGGTGAATGGAGTTACATCCAGCTGGTGACTGGTCACAAGTGGTGTTCCCCAGGGCTCAGTACTGGGGCCAGCCCTGTTTAATATCTGTATTGGTGATCTGGACGAGGGGATCGAGTGCACCCTCAGTAAGTTTGCAGATGACACCAAGTTGGGTGGGAGTGTTGATCTGCTTGAAGGCAGGAAGGCTCTGCAGAGGGATCTGGACAGGCTGGACCGATGGTCTGAGGCCAATTGTGTGAGGTTCCACAAGGCTCAGTGCCGGGTCCTGCCATTGGGTCACAACAGCGCCACGCAGCGCTACAGGCTTGGGGCAGAGTGGCTGGAAAGATGCCCAGCAGAAAAGGACCTGGGCGTGTTGGTCAACAGCCAGCTGGATATGAGCCAGTAGTGTGCCCAGGTGGCCAAGATGGCCATTGGCATCCTGGCTTGTATCAGAAACAGTGTGGCCAGCAGGACTAGGGAAATGATCATCCCCTTGTACTCCGCACTGGTGAGGCCACACCTCGAATGCTGTGTTCAGTTTGCGGCCCCTCACTACAAGACAGACACTGAGGTGCTGGAGCGTGTCCAGAGAAAGGCAGTGAAGCTGATGACGGGTCTGGAGCACAAGTCTGATGAGGAGTGGCAGAGGGAACTGGGGTTGTGTAGTCTGGAGAAAAGGAGGCTCAGGGAGGACCTTTTGTTTCTCTACAACTACCTGAAAAGAGGTTGTTGGTAGGTGGGTGTCGGCCTCTTCTCCGAAGTTACAAGCAATAGGACAAGACGAAATGGCCTCAAGTTGTGCCAGGGCAGGTTTAGATTGGATATTAGGAAAAATGTTTTCACTGAAAGTGTGATCAAGCATTGGAACAGGCTGCCCAGGAATGCGGTGGTTACCACCCCTAGAGGTATCTAAAAGATGTGTAGATGTGGCTCTTAGGAACACGGCTTAGTGGTGGGCTTGACAGTTGTAGGTTTACAGTTGGACTTGATGATCTGAAAGGTCTTTTCCAAACCCGATTGATTCCATGATTATCCCTTCAGAGAAACTGAAGAGAAACAGAGACCTCCTAAAGGCAAGGTGCCATCTTCTGAGACAGGCCTTTAAAAGACAGCGGTTGCACTGGCTGAAAGCAGCCTGCAGTGATTAGCTCTAACTTAGCTGCTTGCTGCCAAACGTGTAGTGGAAATGCACGAAACCCTGCCTGCACCGCTACTCACAGGGAAGCGTGCACACGTGTTGCCTTATGCATGCGTGTGTCCCCATGTGTGTGTTTGTAAAGGGGTGGCACTAACTGCTGATCAAAATGCTGTTAACATGATGGGATAATACTGTCTAGCAGATTGGCTGTAGGTCTTCAAGTTGTCCGTGCTCCTTCCTCCACCACTGTCGGTGATTTCTATCAGTAGTCTAGGCTAAGACACATTTCCTCTCAAGATTTCTCTAATAAAACTGCTGAACACTTTCTGAAAAGCACCTCGAAGATGCCAGGTATTATCCAGATGGTGAAGTTTATTACTGATACATAGAATAAGCCTTTTTGTTATGGTTTTTTTTGTGTGGTTTTTTTGTTTTTTTTTTTAAATTGCAAGAGAAAAAGTCAAATTAGCATTCATGCTCTGATGTTTCATCTTCCTAATTTTCAGGAGTTAAAACAAGATATTTCGAGCTTTCGTTTTGAAGTTCTGGGTTTGTTAAAAGGAAGCAAGCTGTCTAATTTGCAGACTGCAAAGATGAACAAAGACACTGCCTCTCTGTCAGAAAATGAAGAAACTAGTGAGAGTGATGGAAACAAGAAAGGAAAGAAAAAGACCTTCAGCCTTTTTGACATAACAACGATGATTCACCCCAGATCAGCCACTATTGCCTCTGAAGCACATAATGTAAGCAACGGCTCAGCTATGATGGTATCAGAGTCCACTAAGGAGAAACAAAAGCGTGTAAATTTTGTAACAGACATAAAAAATTTTGGGTTATTTCACAGACGATCAAAAACAAACTCTGTGGAGCAGAATACAAATAAAATATACACTGTTTCTGAAGAAGTTTCCCGTCAACAGGCAGAAGAACAATGTGAGAAAACTGCTGAACTGGAAGAGGGAGAACTGACCATGAACTGTGAATTAAACATCCAAAGTCCTGATAAAAAATGCGTGTTAACTGAGTCACAAAATAACAGTGACTCTTCGGATTCAATGGAAGAGGGAAGTATTTGTGCTTCAGAAGCAGAGAAAATGGAGTTGCAGAACTCAGAACCAGCCACACCGCAGGATCAGCTGGACAAGGAGTTGGATATTAGCATTGACTGTGATGGGAAACAAGAAACAATTGATCAGGGTGATTATGTGATAACAAGGTTGTGATGCTTACAGGAGGAAGCATTTAGAAATATATATATTTTGCAT
>JAVJGI010000014.1:27210718-27224479 GCA_035590275.1 Ibycter americanus | reverse complement strand
AAGGAACTTACTCTTACCAAGAGCAAACAGTCCTTAAACTACAAACACCACTGTGCTTAGCTTTGCACATACAAGTACTCCCACTGCAACTGCAGCTGGATTGAACGTACACATGCAGCTTCCCCTGGCAAAATGACTGGCCTTCTTTCATTTTTGTATTGCTATGTTGGCACTAATCAGTCAACGAAGCAACAGAAGTCTCTCTGTACTGTAATGCAGGGTGCTATCAACTGCTCAGCTGATGGGGTTGAAAAATACTAGAATCTTCAGGGAAAGGGCAGTACATTATTATTAGTTTCTCCTCGTGTCAAAAGACCAGCGTGATTTAGCCTCATGTAATCATCACAGTACACTTTAAATCTCAAAAATAATTTTCTTTATGGAACTCAAAGGGAATATTTCCCCTCAGAAATTTCCCAGTTTTGATAGAAAGCTACAGGGTTCAGCTCTGACACTCAGAGGCTGTCATGGACTTGTGCTAAATAGTTTGTTGTGATGTTTCTGTGTTTTTTTCCTTTAGCACAAAGAGCTCCCCAGGCCTCTGAAGAAAGCCAGAAATGTGAAATATAGTCAATCTTTACAGAAAAGGCTCTAGAAATTTCTGAATATTGTTCTATTTCTACTTTCTGACTAACAGGACTTAATTCTACCTTTATAATGAAATTCTTTGCAATGTATTACATCTCACATCCCTAAGGACATATAGGAGTCTGTAATGACGATGATTGGGGCTCTTTTTAGTTTATGTTGCATTGCACAGAATTCTGCTCCTTCCTCAGGGCCTACTTTTAGGTAGCTATTAAAGTAAACCAAGATCCATCCACAGACCCTGCTTGGATTTCATCTTTAGATCCAATATGCTGTGCATCAAAAATAATATCAACAGTGTGAATGCCCTGTACTGCTCTATTCTGCAAACGCACAGCACCACTATTTCAGCTTTTAGCAACACTATTTTTTTATCCATTTCCTTCTTCTCTATTTATACTTTACTTTCAGCTTACAAGCAGACTACCTGAGACACCAGTACTGGGACAATATTCAGGATGACTATAGATTTGAGTTCAGCATCTACCTCTTCTGCAATAAGTATTTCTGATTGATTGTCAGATGTTATGACAACATTTAAAGCTTTCCTTACATATAAGAAAAGTGAACTGGTGAAATTTCCCAGTCAGGCTCTTTTCTGTTTACTTGGTTTTTGTTTTCTTCTGATCACTGATTTAGTTTTGTGTAACAGATTGCAGGAGAAACTACCACTATCCTATGCACACCAAACAATCACCTTTGCATATTTTCATTATATCTAGTTCCCGTTGGGAGTAAAGACATGAGTACAACCTTGTAACTCGGAAATACAGGGCTTACCACAGACTGATCCTACTGTTAAAATGGGGAGGAGAACAAGACATTATCATAATAATGTCCCCATGACAGTCATTACATGTCATAGGTGTGGAAAATACCATGATAATTGGGAAAAGGATTTCAAGGATTTTTTATAGAAATCTATTAGATTATCAGTTCCCTTGTATGACAGTGGTAAGGAAAAAAACAGGAGTCTATAGTTCATCAGGGTCTGTCTGAACTGTTACAGGTTTTTGGGACAGCCATGCCCTAGAAAACCACAGCAGGTGATATCCTAGTTTAAATACATACCCTCTAAAAATATTGAGTTGAGAAGAAAGACAGATTTAGATGACTCCATAGGAATTTTTTTTAAACAACTTAACATGGACTTTGAATAGAACTTTTACCAGCTTACATGTAGTTTTTTTTATCATGAGTGTATTAATTTACCTTGCAATTATAATTCATAACACATATTTACATGACTATTTCCCTTATTGTTTAGGCCATACAATTCACATTAACTTATTTAAATTATTTTAATCTAATCAGGTTATGACATCTGGGGAACACAATTTGGGCTCTAGATTATATATAAGCAGTTTCTTCTGTGTACTCAATACCCCAGCCTGACCTGTCTGGTCTTGATGAGCTCTGATGAGTCACACAAGATTCATAGTGGCTGATCCTTGTTAAGCTTTCACCTATCTAAGGCAAAGCAGTCAAAGTGTTATAAGCAGCTTTTAAAGTTCGTTCACACCTACAAAGCATTTTAGTGAGTCTGGTTTAAATAGTTCACTGGAAACAGGTATTTTTTAAATTTGCAGGCTTTGATTTTGTTTTTAAAAAAAGTATTGTCATGGTTTAACCCCAGCCAGCAGCTAAGCACCACGCAGCTGCTCGCTCATTGCCCCGTGGGACAGGGTAGAGAACTGGAAGGGTAAAAGTGAGAAAACTCATGGGCTGAGATAAAGACAGTTTAATAAGTAAAGCAAAAGCCACACACACAAGTAAAGCAAAACAGGGAATTCATTCACCACTTCCCATGAGCAGGCAGGTATTCAGCCATCTCCAGGAAAGCAGGGCTCCAGCACACGTAACGGTTACTTGGGAAAACAAACACCGTAACTGTGAATGTCCCCTCCTTCCTTCCCCCAGCTTTAAACGCTGAGCATGACACCATATGGTATGGAATATCCTTCTGGTCAGTTGGGGCCAGCTGTCCCAGCTGTGTCCCCTCCCAGCCTCCTGTGCACCCCCAGCCCCCTCACTGGTGGGGTGGGCTGAGTGGCAGGAAAGGCCTTGATGCTGTGAACTAAAACATCCATGAATTATCGATACTGATTCCAGCACAAATCCAAAACATAGCCCATAGTAGCCACTATGAAGAAAATTAACTTTCCCCCTGCCAAAACCAGCACAAGTGTTCAGATAATTCTGGTACTTATTTATTGGAATGTGTTTTGGCTTAGCTTAAGATCCATGCCTGTTCTTTGGGTTTAGAAAAAGATTATGTGGAAATAACACAAAAATAAGCCACAGCAAATTAAACTTGCTTAAAACATACTTTTCTTTTGATCGACTTTGTATGTAAGAAGCTGGAGTCTGCAATAATGAAAGGCTAATTTAAAAGACTTGAAATTGAACCATTATAGAGGCAATTATCCTTAGCTGAAGGTTTATGGTTTTATACCCAGAGTTCAAAGGGAATGTAATGTGAAGTACCCTTTGCTACATCTGCAAGGTGGAATAAAAGGTCCATTACAAGCCTTATAGCAATATGGCACTGGGCTTAAAGCTACCAAGCACCAAGAATAACAGTTGAAATCCTTTCATGCAGGTAAGTTTTCATGCTCAAATCTCCTGGGTTCTGTTGCCATTTGTTTAATAATAAAATGATCACTGAACTTTTACATCCCTGGTTCATCAGTTCACAGAAACAAGAAAAATCACGTTCTGCTCTACAGAAGTCAGCTGAGTCTGAATAGATACTTTTGAAAAGAACTTAGATAACTGTTTTTTAAAAAGCCATATATATAACGGGAGGGTGTAAAAACAACAGATACCCGATGATATCTAGTGAATGGAAAAAAGGCAATGAGCAAAACCTGAAATACAGGAAATTCCATTTAAATACAAGACAAAATGTTTTGCTGTGGGGGTGATCAAACACTGGAACAGGTTTTCCAGAGAGGCTGTGGAGTCTCCATCCCTGGAGATATTCAAAATCTGACTGGAGACAGCTCTGAGCAACCTGCTGCATCTGACTCTGCTCTGAGCAGAGAACTGGACAAGGCGATCTCCAGAAGTGCCTTTCCGCCTCATTCTTTTCTAGCTTTATCCTTTTAAACCTGAAGAGCTTGAAATTCCATCAGTACAGGTGGAAGAACTGCCATACAAACATATCCTTCCCACTGACAATTTCTTTATTGTTTTTTTCGATTTGCAATGCAGTGAGTTCCTGGAAGCCTCCAAGAAGGAAAACTTGAAGAATTGAAGAGTTTGCCAGTAGACAGCCCAGGAGTCAAGTTCTCACCTTATTTGTTCACATAAAATGAGAACTGTGTAGAGCCTGGCAATGCAGGCTACTGTGTGGTAAAGGACACCAGGGGGTAAAGCCTGTAATGTACCACTGGGTAGGGTACACAGAATGTACCTCTGTGGTCAGGGAAGCCAGGTCACCAGTCCTAAGCTTCTCCACACACTGAAACCCATCCATCCTTGAGAGGTCTGCATCCAATATGATCAGCTCTCCCTCCTTGAGAACAAGCCCTCAATACAGGAGATGGGAGGGGTGATAGCAAAGCACCTTCTTCCAGTCTGTGGGAACCTCTTTTAGATTGACACGTGCTTTTTCTTATAAGGAAGATGGGCATAGAGGGAATTTTGTGCATCTGAGGAGGTTAAGATGCATGCAAAGGTTTTCAATTCCACGGTATTTCCATTGCAGCAGCCTATATTATCCAGATAGTCTGTAATCATTGCTACAGTCAATTACATAGTAACATGTTTGTTAAACTATTATTTACTTTATAAACTGCAATGACTCATTTAAAACTCTCGCTATTTATTATGTGAGAGGATACTTATTGACTTCCTAGAGGACCCCTGCCACAGTTAACTATAGCTTTTCTTTGAGTCATTACTCTCATTCCAGCATCTGCAGTCCTTAGAGAAATGTTTACTTCACCAGTCAGTAACTCGATATGGCTATAATGTATAAAACAAATGAAGGAAAACACTCTGTTCTGGAACATAACCTTCTTTAGTAGAGTAGGTGCCTTTGAAATCCCTTTTTAATGTTTATATGGGGTCACTTATTTTTAATCTGAGCCAACTACGACTCAGCTATAAAACAGATGAGCAAAATAAGCTAGTTTATTTAAAAAAACCACTTTTTGCTAAATTTAGGGGTGTTTATCTGAAAATAATTTAAAAATACTCAAGTATAAAATATTTAACCATGAGGCTTCCTTTTTTTCCATTCAACTCATATGAAATTGCCACTAGACTCATTTTTTTGGTGATGACAGAAGAAACTCCGCTCACTTCTATTTGGTTTTTGTATTAGGTTAATCTTCAAATTTGCATCCTTCTTACCACGACCCTTAAGAACTACAGCAGTTAGGTAAAAGGTAAATGCAAGACATGGTTCAAGTGAACTGTTGCATTGTTTCCATTTATAATTTCCTGATCCCTAGCCATAGCACTGGCCCAGACACAAGGAAGGGCAGCTTTATCGGTTCTCAGTAGTCCCAAAGGACTAAGCAATGCAATCTGAATACAGCCCTCCACGGACATAGCTCCTCAGCTTTTACCCTGAGGGCAGTAGAAGTAATGGCAGCAGATGTGTCTGGTTGCTCTTCTTGCAGTCCCTTGATGCTTCCTGGAACAGGAATGTTTTGCCTTCCTTGGAAGAACTGACTTTGAACTTAAGATGGTGAGCTCTATTTAGCACCTCCGATTCTATGTCTAGTGTTAGACAATGTTTCAGTCACACAAGGAGGTGAACATGTTGTTGCAACCACACCAACACTTCTTATTGAGTCGGAGAGCTCAGTTTTAGTTTGTGTTTTCTTTTGATGCTGGTCAGACTGTGGTTACTCTTGAATAGTAAGAATCTTCCATCTTCTATTTACTTTATTTTGCTGAAAAACTTCTTTGCATCTTTGGCTTCTAGAATAGGCGTTATTTACTCATTCAATGAGCTTTCTGATCTTAAGATTTCTGCAGTCTCTTAAGGATTTTCAAGCATGATGGAGTTCTGTACTGGAAGGCAGCAGCTGGAGTAAGCTTCTCTATAGTCTGCATATCAACATGAACACACAAAACACACACTAACCCACACATCCCACCTCTGCAACAGGTGCCAGCAATATCATCACAACCCAGGACCAGTGCAAAGTTCCTTCGTTCAGCTGTTTTTACAGGATGTGTTCTACCAAATTTACTTTACATAATCATTCTCTGAAATCCATCAAATTAATATTGCTGTTTCCAGAAGCTGTTTCTGCAAAAGAAACTTGCTTGAAGAAATAATCACATATGGAACACAAATCTTATGTCTTTAGATATTCAGGGCCTATGAAGATTGGCAAGTATTAGCCCTCAATTGAATAGGAAAATAAATACAACAATCTTTGGCAACTAAATATGCACCATAACTTGATTGATTTATTTGCTGAAATAAATGCACATGTTCAATTTTTCATTTCATAAACCATACAGCTCCAGGGTAGCTGCTGAAAAGATACCTAGTGAGAACCTCTGTACTGAGAAGTCAAATTAATCAAAGTCTTATGGAGAAGAAAAACCCTCAAGACAACTTGTGATTTAAATCGAAACAAATCCACTCTTGTCTTCAAACACAAATAATTAAAAAGAAAGACCTAAACATTTTATCAGGAGAATCAGGTCTTTCTTATGGTATAAAACACAACTTCTTGAGACAGGTAATACTATACAAATCTTGGGAGGGAGAATTTGACAGTTCACCATGAATACTCAGGAAAACGAAAGGATGCACAACACATCCCACCCTTCAACTTGCTAAACAGGTATTTAAGAACTGTTTGAACAAACAGCCTTCCAACTCCACCCTTCCTCCCAGGCCATAGGGACCTACACTGCAGGGACACACACACACACACACACACACACTCATCAACAAGCCACCCCTCACATCCCTAAAACACAAACCCAGAAGGTGGCGAGTGTTTGAATGTATCTTCATGACAAACTCCAGCCCCGGTCCTTGATGGATGGGCTGTAAAACCAAAAAACAAGGAGGTTATGAAGTTTTGGTGGGGCTGGATGGCGGGTTGATTTTGTCCATTGCATTTGCCAAGCTATTTGGAACCAGGTGGAACTGTCTGTGACTGGAACAGGGCAGCCCCAGCCTCCCTCAGCACAGCCCATCCTGCAGCTCTGGGGTCAGATGTTCAGTGTTATTTAATGACATCTGCTCGAGATGCTCCCAAACATTCCTCCTGACAATGAAGAGCAGCCATGTACTGTATAAGATATCAGTTATCCAATGGTCCTTTGTCTTAAATCTCTGTCTGAACACTTAGCTGTAGAGCAGGGGTTCTGCAGACAGAAATCAGACATTTCAAGAGCCTTGTGTTTGAACTGAGAATCAAACCAAAGCCAGGTGCCATTTCTGATGGCACCTTCAGCAAAAAGGAGTTTCCTAAACTCTGTATGCATGTGGCTACCCAATATAAGGGGCTTTAGAGACTGGATTGTGCCCTCTGTCGCATATCTTGTGTCCATACTCACTTCAAAAGTCCAAGGCTTCAAAGGTTTTTCCTTCTCCAGCTTTGATGCCAACAGCCAGAGCATTAAGGCAAGTCTAGGCAAGGCATCTGCATAAATGTGCAGTTGCTCTATAATGACACAAAACTCACATGCAGCCACAGCTCTCATTAAATGTTAGCAGTATGTTTAAAAGTCTGGGGTGAACTTTATATGCAGTTTGGACTGATTATAATTTATTTTGACAGCTTCATTCTCATTTATGCATCTTCTATTTTACTTTACTCTGGAAGTCTTAAGGCCTTCCTTAAAGTGCGTGCAGGTTTATTTCCTTTCCAATTCAGCCATCCTTATCCTGCCAGAGGGAGCTGTGTGAAATAGGAGGCCTAAAGTGTTTTTAAGCAACGGTGTGACAAAGGTCAAAGCATTTCGAAGCACTGCTAAAAATGACAGAGAAAAGCGTTACTTTTTTCACTATTAACCTCTATGCCTACACCATCTGTTAGAAATTAAGATCAATCTTAATATCTCCAGGGTTGCTGTTCTCCCATTTTTTCCTCTTCATCATCCTCTTTAACTCCAGGTGTTAATTACAGATGGGAGGATTATCATATCGAAATTAAGGCCTGAGTGAGCAGAACACAGGAAGAAACTCTAAATTAATTTAGACACAACCTTATATTAAAAAGGAAACCTTGGAACTGTTGATTACTCATGCTCGAATTATCTAGTACTACTCCAGTTAGAACTGGAGATTATTATTCAGTTGGAAGTAACATAAGGCATAATATTGACCAAGTATTGATCCATACAACTTCGACGACATGTTCACATCAAGAACAGTTTGCGTCACACTGGTCAAATACAGAAGTCTGAAAAAAAGCATCCAGACTCACTCCCACGAGCTCTCGGTGATCAGCTCAGGAGAAATACTTCTTATGGAAGCATTTGTACACAATGTTATTATTCTCTAGTCAACTTTCTGCAATATAAACTCTGCAGAAAGAACCATCTGATACGTGTCTACCAACCACAGTATGCTTTGTGTGTGATGCATATCACAGAAAATCATATTATACCTTGGATAAATGGAAGTATGTTCTTTGTAAGTTTCAGTGCACTGCAGAAATGGCTTAAACTAAGCTTAGTGGCTTATTGCCACTTCTTTCTTGCTTACTTCTCCCATCTATCATTATGGTAATTTCTTGCATGGGCTGCCTGATTCATGTAAGTGGCAAGAGTCATTACAGCAGAATTTGATAAATATTTATATATCCATTTCTTGTGACAAACAGATGTATGTGACAAATACATCTGACTTCTGAAAACTGACAACAGTAAAAACCAGTTGCAGATGGAAGACAATCAAAAAGTAACCAGGACTCATTCATGACTTTCTCCTTCTCTCAGCCCAAGGGAAGAGTGCTGTAGCCTTATAATTTAAGCAAACAGTATTGTTAACTTAATGTTTAAGTGAACAATCCAGGACTTCCAGAAAGATAAGGCATCCCCATTATTTTGAATGAGAACTGGAGCAGGCATTAAATGCACAAGTGCTATTTTCTCCTAATTTTGTGGGGACAGGGGCGGGATGCGGGGGAGCGGACAGTGGGGGTTTCCTGCAGTTTTACAGGTTACATGAAGTAATTGACAGGGTACATTTTGTACTATATACTTTGCATGCTATCACTATACAATTCATTGCCTGATAGTTAAAACAATCTGATTTTTTATTGGGGAATATATTTGACCTGTTAATTGGCTGAAAAGAGCAGGGGCATAGTACCATTCATTTTTTCTTATTTCAGAAGAGTCCAAGATGACAATAAAGCTTTCTTCCCATAGTATTTTTTTTTTCTTAATTCCAAAATCTGTTTTGAATTCCCTATTAGCACATTTTCTCATGCTTTATAATATCAGTTTCCCATTCAGTGTTCTCACCATCATTTATTTTACTGTAGAATATTCAAAGCATGTGTTCATCCACTGTAACTTAATTGATTAAAAGTTAAATGCCACCTTAGGCTGCTTTTGTACTCAGTGAAAAGAATCATAGAATAATAACATCATTTAGGTTGGAAAAGACCTTTAAGGTCATCAGTCCAACTGTAAACCCAACACTGTAAACCCAATACTGCCAAGTCCACCACTAAACCGTGTCCCTAAGTGCCACATCTACACCTCTTTTAAATACCTCTAAGTATGGTGATTCAACCACTTCCCTAGGCAGCCTGTTCCATTGTTTGATAACCCTTTTGGTGTATAAATATTTCCTAATATTCAATCTAAACCTCCCCTGGCACAACTTGAGGCTCTTTCCTCTTGTCCTATCACTTGTTGCTTGGGAAAAGAGACTGACACCCACCTCACTACAAGAAAAGTTAGAGCATGATCCTTCCCAAGATAAATTAGGACCTCTGGAGAGGCTCAGTTCACTCCATTAAATGTAAAAAAGCCACGGGATTTAGGTATCTGACTTTAAATGTCTAGAGCTAGATGAGATTAATGTTACTTTTCTTTTCTCTAAAAATCATTATGATCCTTTTTCCACATCAGACACTAAAGTAATCAAAATTGTATAAACTTTCATACTTTCAAAAAAATATATTTTGTGTCTGTGTGTACTTTTTATCCAGACTTGTCACAACAGTCCATCAATGCAGCTCTAAATACTAATTATTTTATGTCCTTGTCTTATCTACTCATCATTACTGCCTCTTTACCAATAATGTGTTTTTCCATTTGAAATTCTAAATATATTTATTGCAGGTAAAATCAGCATGCTCATATTAGAAGCTTTTGCATGCTGTTTCAGATATAATAGACCTCAGAATCCTTGGATATTCCTATTTGTGTTTGAAGAAGAAAACCCCAAGGCTATTTTAATTTTAGAATAATTATTTAACTGCCTAACTTGCTCAGTAAGGAATGTATACTGTTTGTATCATTACTGCTGAAGGGGTATTTGTATCTCTTCAGAGAAAATTTGCACTTCTTCAAAACCAGGCATCTTTCCCTAATGCTGATACAACCACCATGCTAAAAACCAAAACACATACGTACAAGTCAAAGTCCATCAGTAGAACAAAACATGCAGACACACAGAAAGGAGCCAAAATCAATTAGTAGTGGGAAACATTTATCTTTGCAATCAGAGCTGTGAAATTGCTATCTGTATTATTAATCGGTCAATGACCATTTTCCTTTACCATCTATGCATATAAACCAGCTATGATCTTAAGTTCCAAGCTGAGTAAATGAAAGAAATGCAGAAGCCCAATGAGTTGAAAAACACAAAACGAGTCTCAGACATTGTAATTGCCCAAGCCAGCAAATGATTATCAACTGGAAAATATCAGCTGCAGAAAGGCAGAAAACTTGTATTCTGTGTTATACACAGCTCCTAAAGACACCACTGTTTCATCCAGAGAGGAAGAGTGGAAAACAGTGCTTTGAAAATGTAATTATTTACCATACTTGCTGCCCATTCTTATAGAATGCTTGGTAGGAAACATGTGATCCAGTATCAGTTTTCCAGCTGTTTCTAATAGGATAGGTTTGGGCTGGAATGAGGGCAGCTCTTTCAAATGGACACGAGGTATGTAGCTTAGTTCCAGTTGGGTGAAACTGCTCATTGTGTGTCTGGATCAGATGCTGGTGGGACCCCAGGAGATGCCCTTCAGGCCAGGCTGGCTGGACAGGAACAGGGACAGTGTTGATCCAAGACAAGGGACAGGTGCCATTCCTCAGCCTCCAGGGAAGCCCTGCATCCACCAGCAGCCACATGTCCCTCTTGCCTCCAGTGCCCTCCTCTTCCAGTTACGTCTACACCCAAAAAATGTCAGAGCTGCAGATGAGAGCTGGTAGCTCCCATCACCCCACTTCTTGCTCAGCCAGTTGAGTTCCTGGGGCCTGGAGTATCCCTGCATGGTGGCTCCTATCTTCTTCTGCTCCTGGCAGCCCATTTTGATGGAGACAGAACCTGGGGAGAGATCCACAAAGAAGACTGTAGGGTCTTCTACTTATTCTACACCTCTTATGTCTCTTCACAGCACCAAACTAGAGTCATGCTCAACAGGGTCTTCTTTCCTTGCTGATTCCAGCAAGCCTGTTCCCTCGGCTGTTTTCACTGCTTAGTGGGTAGAGACAGTGGGAACCTTGTTCATGCATTCATGCACATCACTAATTAGATGACAAGGCATTTGTTATTTATTGAACACATAATTTACATAATTTACCTTTTCTGGTTTAACTAAGGTGGCCTCTCTGCCTAGCTAAAGCTAATGGATTTTTTCAGCAAGCAAGATGATGTGTCATGATGGCTGAGCCCCTTTTAGTCCCTACCTATTACTCCTCCTACCTCCCTTGCTTCCGATGAGCACCTGTTTCCTTAGGTCATGACAACGCGCAAATGTGATTTATTTACAGTCAAATTATTTTTACACAGTAATAATAATTTACACAATATAAATTTAATACACAATATAAATATAAATATTAATGTCAATATAAATATAAAACACAAAATAAATACAATGTAAAATAATTTACACAATAAAATTACAAAAATACACAATATTTTTACACACTATTTACACAAACAATAGTTTGTGCATGACTTGCAAAGATATGTAGAATATCCACAAACATGAATAAAGCCCTTCTGAAGAAGAGCCAAGCCACATTTTCCTAGCAGGTTTTCAAGAGCACAAGGTCAGAGCTCCCCACCCAGGGGCTGGTCTAGCACTCCTCCTGTGCATGTGGGGACAGTGGAAGGGCAGAAGAGAATCACCCTACTGGGGACTGGAATCCTCATGGAAGGTATCTGTGGCAGGAATTTCTCCCCAGCTTTATGCTTCAAGTGTCAGGAGCAGATCAACCCCACGTGGAGTCCTTGTCACTGCTAGAGAGACATAACTGGTGTGAGCTTGGCTCTGCTGCTGGGCACCTGCCATGCCTGCGGGATGACTCAGGAAAGGGGTCATATCTGGATGCAGCCCGATGGCACCACACATGCCTATAGATGGGGAACATCATCATGTGGTAGGACAGCTTTTACTTCACGGGCTCCAGGAAAGTAATGCAGGAGGCTTCCCCATACTGGTGTGCCTGCAGTGTTCATGCTGGGCTATACTGGTGACCTGGGGTGATGGAAGATGGAAGAGGTGGACAAGGTCAGGAAGTGCTGTTCTGGACAAGGCTCTCCCAAAGAGTGCAGAGGCCGACTGCTCCCTGAGCGCTGTGCACACGTCCCTCTTCCCATGCTCTTCCTCCACGTGTCCCCTACTCCACGGCCCTGGCACACTCTCTCTGAGGCCCAGGCATCAGCCTCCAGGAATGGCCTGGGGCAGGGAACTTGCCTGAACGTAGGAGCCCTGACAAAGACAGTCATTTTCTAGCCCAGAGCCGGGGATACATCCCAAGCACCCTGGGGGCCCAAAACAAGTAATTTCCAGGATACTGCTGAGTCTGAAGGGCTCTAGTAGCCAAAGCAGGGGCACCAGGTGCATAAATGAGCCCTCCATGTCCTACCTTTGGCTCTGGGAGGCTGCTAGGAGGTATTGCGATGGGACAGGGCAAGCAGGTTCCTCCTTTACTTGGCTGGTGCTGACAGGAGGAGGATGGAGGCTCAAGGGGCCTTGCATGAGGGCTGTCAGCCCCTGCCTGTACTGTCCAGAGAACTGAGATAGATCCCTCTTCAGAGCCATGGGGAAAGTGGAAGCTGCCTTTGCACCCCCTGTCCCAGCAGGTAATGGTGGCCCCTCTCTTACCGCAGACGTAGCAATGCTGGGAAGACCATAGCAGGCCCCCATCAGAGGCATGCTCAGGGGCCCAAAGGCCTGCTCCGCACCTTTGGGAAGGGTGTATGGATCTGGGCACTGCTGGGTCACATCCTGCAGGTCCATGTTGTGGACTGTGTGGTTCCTACTTATGCTGGAGCCTTTCTGGAGCTCTTAGGACTTGTGGCAGTGTTTCCTGGAGCTGACCGAAAACACCAGGGTACTCAGAGGAGGCAGCTGCATCCACAGAGTCCTTGGGATGGGTTTTCAGTGGGGTGCTAGGGGAAAGCAGGAGGCAGTCCCAGGGAAACTCACCAGGCAATTCTCATGGATGCAGAGACCTCCTTCTGGCTTTTCTGTCCATAAATATCTCGGTCAACACCCACCTGGCAGCACAATGTGCATGCAGGACAAAGAGAATAAATGGCAAAACCACTGAACCCCTCTCTGAGGCCTGTGAAAATGCCCTTGAGGGATTCATCCCCCAGGACCCACTTTGTCCTTGCCTTGCTGGGTGACAGGCAGGGCTAGAGCTGCTAGAAGGGGGCTTTGTGAGACTGGAGAAGAAGGGGGCATTGTAGAAACGTCCTAGGATGTGTCGGGCAGAAGTCATGAGAGAGGCTGGGGAAGGCTATGGCTGGTATCAGAGGTCAGAGAGCCTCCCTACTCTCTCCTGTCGGTGTGGTGAGAGGTTCTCACCCAGGGGCTGTGGTTACCTCACCACCACCACCACCAGTCCCGATTCCCGTGGGCAGGGGGGCACATGGCACCTGTCACGTCTTCTCTTGGATCAAGGCCTCATTTCTCAGGCCTCATCAAGATCACATAGCTCAGTAGAGAATTTTCCCTTAATCATGGGGGGGGGGGGGGGGGG
>JAVJGI010000014.1:27191205-27210708 GCA_035590275.1 Ibycter americanus | reverse complement strand
CCCCCCCCCCAAGAAAAAAAGGCAGAAAGTCAGTTTAAGATAACCTCTTCCTAAAGTAAACTTTTTTTCTGAAGAGCTGTTTCTGCACTGTATACTTGGCTTCCCATATTACTATGACAAAGGTATGACCTGGTATTGGGGCGTCCTACATTCCAAAAGTCCTCTTCCAGTCTCTGAAAGTGAAACTTTGGTCATGCATACCATCAGGTGCTGTAGTGCTGACTTAGAAATGTGTGACCTATTCAAAGATATCCTGGGTCTAGACTTCTAAGGAATTAAAAATTGCATGGAATTGCAGGTGGAATTCTTTCCATGTGTGAGAATGCAACTTCTAAGTTGCTAAATAACTTTTAGAAATTTGTTTACTAGGTGATTTACAAATCTGGTGTCCATTGAAAGTCAATAGAATATGTTAATTTTTTACTTTGGCCCTTATCAGCTATAACTAGATTAATAAACTTATTTCTATTGGTAGCATCTAAGAAGCTAATCCTTTGCACATCGCTAACACGAATCAATCAAAAACCTGAGTTTTATATGAACTGTAGGTACTGGTTATTTGCTTGGATAGCCTCAGAGTCAGTCACATAATATATACATTTTCTGATATTAATACTCCACAGCAGTCAGCAGCACCGAAGTGAGGAAGTCACAGTCCAGTTATTTAAACAGGTGGTTGCCATGTGTCTAATAGTTTATTAGCTATCACTTGATTAAAATTCAGCATATTCAGTGGAGTTAAAATTTATTTAATGATTAGCCAGATTTGTGCCATCTGTAGTATATTCTTTAGCATTATAATGGCATCAAATGTACTGCAAAATGTATAAATTTACCCAGTCACTCAAACAATCTGGTATAAACTTTTATGCATGATTGAAAAGGAAAAGCTATCCCTCACACAGAAAATGCATCTCATTTTGTAATAGTTATCTCCAAGGAAGATATTTCTGGCATCTGATATATATAATACAGTGTTTGGGCTTATACTTCATTATTTTAAGTGATATGAGAAATTATAAAAATTTCTTTTTGAACCAGAATATCAAACAGCAATTCTGTTCATCAGCATAACAATTCAGTCATTTTATACATAAACCCAGATGTAGAACCAGATGATCTTTAAGGTCCTTTCCCACCCAAACCATTCTATGATTCTATGATCCTTCCAAGAACTTTCAAGAACCTGATTTTCAAATCACATCTGATCTGTGGATGTAGATGCCTGTTTTTTTCCATGGCTTTTACTCCTAAAAGCCAATATTATAGTGCAATTCCTATTAATTCAGCTTTTCTGCAACAAGAGATTATCTGATACTGAAATGCTTGCTTGCAATGAATACTGCCTGCTAAACAAGTAAGTTGTGTCACCTAAAGATCCATGAGGCAGGCTCTGACTATCTATGGCACCTGCCTCTCATGAGGATGCTGTTTTAAATCAGTGCCAATGACAACCTACAGCAACGACCTGTGTCATATAACTATCAGTTTAAGTATTCCACAAGCACCACAAAACAGGTAGGAATGTGGCACACAAAGCCACAGATAAGGTCCTGATAACATGAAGTGACCACCTGAGTGATTTACTTTTGGTTCTTCACAATATATTCATGCATTAAGTAGTACAAGCAAGGATGATTTCAAAAGACAGATCTCTAAGTAAGCAACAAGCATATTTTGTGAAGCTATGGGCTGTTCACTGTAGTTATGGAAAAAAACCCCAAATCCTATTCTGTCATTTTGATTAAACTTGATTCTGAATACAATAACCCCTCCCCCCAGTGATTAAGCTAAATAAAGTATTTCAAAAGCCACTGGGTTGTATTGCTATGGTAACCCACTGAACCACTGAAATAATAATTGTGTGCCTGACATTAGATATAAAGATTTCATTTTCCCTCCAAAATACAATACTGGTATACTTAATCTTTTCCTCAACCCTTTCCCCACTTCAAGGAGAAAATCAGTTTTCTCTGACTTTGCAGTGCTGAATCTACCGATTTGTCAAGGTAGATTATATTCTGCATGATTTTGTTTGTGTAATTTTGTCTGAGAAGTCATGATCTTTAAAATGAACAAAGTTTCAGTTTAATAATAAAAGCTACAGTAGATGTCACCTCCTATAAAAAGTCACGTATTCTAGAAAATACTGAAAATAAAACTGATGTGCAAGTGTTGAACTGCATCTAGAAACACATAGTACAGATCAAGTGTGACTGTGTATGCTTTCAAAATCTAGAATGCAATAGATGTGCTCATATGACTTGCTGAATTGAAATCCAAACCTGAAACTCACATTAAACTACCAGAGCAACACTTTTTTTCTAGAAATGTGTTTTCCTAAATCTATATGGAATCCAGTTAAAGGCAGAAGTTTGATTTGCTTCAAGCTGTTTTCATAGAATCATACCATAGAACGGTTTGGGTTGGAAGGGACCTTAAAGATCATCTAGTTCCAACCCTCCTGCCATGGGCAGGGATACCTTCCGCTAGACCAGGTTGCTCAAAGCTCCATCCAGCCTGGCCTTGAACACCTCCAGGGATGGAGCATCCACAGCTTCTCAGGGCAACCTGCACCAGTGCCTCACCACGATCATAGTGAAGAACTTCTTTCTTATATCTAATCTAAATCTACCCTTTTTCAATTTAAAGCCATTCCCTCTTGTCCTTCCCCTACATGCTCTTCTAAAAAGTCCCTCTCCAGCTTTCTTGTAGGCCCCCTTGAGATACTGGAAGGCTGCCGTAAGATCTCACCAACGTTTTCTCATGCCCTAGAAGCTGTATATTCTAGGTCACAAAGCCAGGCTGTAACAGAAAGGGCTCATGGCAGTCAGGACTATACAGTCTATAAATTACAAGATGCTTAGAATTTTACCTTAAGTTGACAGTAACCATCACAAAATTCAAAACCGGTGAAACAACTACCATTTTTGTAATATATATGCTGGGGACACCTCCTTAGTGTTTCTGACAATGCAGACACTGCAATCAATGCTGTTTGATTAACTAGAAGTGTGGTAAATTTTACCAGCACTGGAGTAGGTTAAGTGACTTTTGAAATCTGTAAAAGCTTTCCAGCAGAGTAAATAAGCATTTGATTGGGCCATTCAGAATGCATATTACTGATAATTTGCTGTCATTTCAACCTCAACAACAACAACAACGAAAAAAATTAAAAAAAAAAAAAAATTGTAAGGAGACTTCTTACCTAACTAAATAAACTGGTTGATACTGGCTGACTCGTAGGATTTTTCTATTTGTTTGCTTGTCTGTTTTTTGTCTTTAAGCAGTAAAGAATACAGATTGTGAGCACACAGTGTAGTTCACTGTCATACCGTATAATACCAGGGAACCCTGAAACATTAGTGCACAAGCACCCTTGACATGGACTTTTGTTTCTTCCTCGGGACCATATACTACATGCCGTTGCTGCCTGAATCACTTATTAACTCCTATCAATTGGTTCACTCAGCTCTTATCTCAGTGTTGCACAGACACCATGTGCTGTGTAAGCAGAAGAACTCGGTAAAATTGTGGATCTTATCTCAGGCTTAACAGATGATGTGCTTATTCTGTAAGAGGAGAACTATTTGCCTATGGCAACAGCATCACCTGCTGTTGGATGAGGAATCAATATTTCCTAAGTTTGCCTTATGCTTATTTTACTTTTCAGGGTAACTGAGCTGAATATGGAGATCAGGATTGAGGAATAAGACCATGTAACTTATGCTGAACTGCCATTTTTTATAAAATATTGCCATACACACGTAACTGTCAGTAAATAACAATTCATATGTTGGTATCTCTAGTGTCACTTTGACACAGAGAAAGCAGAATATTTTGATGCTTGGGGCTGTACATTTTTCCCGAAATACATAAGAAGGTGCAGTCCATACTACAAAAACCTTATGAGGGATTTATTAGAAATAATCCTTCCCTAAGTTTGTAAATCAACATTTAAGATGGTTCCCTAAAGGAAAAACAAAATAAAAATTGGTGTATAGGGATCGCTTCTACTAGGGAGGGATGTGATCTATCTGTCTAGAGGAGGCAAGGGAACCTTTGGCAGCAGGCTGGTCAGCTTGGTGACGCTGTCTTTAAACTGAAGGACTTGGGGGGTGGGGTCCAAAGTGGCAAAGTTCATGCCATCACATTCAACTGGGGAATAAGCCAGGCCAACCACAGCAGCAGCGTATGTTCACTAGCTGCCTCCTAAGATAATTAACAGAAGGAAAACCACCTCAAGGGTGTGTGTGGCTATAGGACCCACTTGCACCCCTCCTGGGAAAGCTGCATGCTCGATCACCTCTCTGAAATGCCTGTACACTGATGCACGCAACATGGGGAATCAACAGGAAGAATTAGAGATCTGCGTGTGGTTACAAGGCCATGATCTCATTGCAACTGCAGAGACATGGTGGCATAGCTCTCATGACTGGAATGCTGTCATGGATGGTTACTTACTTTTTTAGGAAAGACAGGCCAGTAGGGTGATGTGGTGGAGTTGCTCTTTATGTGAGAGAGCAACTAGAATGTATCGAGCTCTCCCTAGGGGTGGATGCAGAATGAGTCAAGAGCTTATGGGTAAGGATTAAGGGGCAGGCCAACAGGGGTAACACTGTTGTGGGTGTTTGCTACAGGCCACCTGGTCAGGAGGAGGAAGTCAGTGAGGCCTTTTCCAGACAGCTGGAAGTAGCCTCGTGATCACAGGCCCTGGTTCTCATGGAGGACTTCAGGCATCCTGGTATCAGGCACACCTACTGGCAAGACAACACAGCCAGGCACACACAGTCCAGGAGGGTCCTGCAGAACATGGATAATAACTTTTTGATGCAGGTGGTAGAGGGGCCAACAAGGTGAGGTGTGCTCCTAGACCTTGTACTCACAAGCAAAGACGGGCTGGTTGGGGATGTGAAGTCTGGGGGCAGCCTTGGCTGCAGTGACCATGAGATGGTGGAGTTCAGGATCCTGAGTAGAGGGCAATAAGTAGGACTGCAACCCTGCACTTCAGGAGAGCTAACTCTGGCCTCTTCAAGGACCTGCTTGGAGGAATCCCACGGGTTAGGGCTCTGGAAGGTAGGGGGTCCAAGGGAGCTGGCTGATATTCAAGTATCACTTCAACCAAACTCCAGATAGGCGCATCCCTGTGAGTAAGAAATCAAGCAAAGGCGGCCTGTGTGGATGAGCAAGGAACTTCTGGCAAAACTCAGACAGAAGGAAGTTTACAGGTAGTGGGAAAAGGGACAGGCCATTCAGAAGGAATATAGGGATGTTGTCAGAACACGCAGGGAGGTGATGAGGAAGGCTAAGGTCCGTTTGGAATTATATCTGGCAAGGGAGGACAAGGACAACAAGGGCTTCTTCAAGTACGTCAGCAGGGAAAGGATGACCAGGGAACACGTGGGCCTGCTGCTGAATGAGGTGGGTGCCCTGGTGGCGAAGGACACAGAGAAGGCAGAATTACTGAATTCCTTCCTTGCCTTGGTCTTTACTGCCAAGGCTAGCCCTCAGGTCTTCCAGATCCTGGAGGCGAAAAAGGAAGTCTGGACAAAGAATGCTTGTGCAGGAGGATCACATTAGAGAGAGGTAATTTAAGCAAATCTAACACCCACAAATCCATGGGCCCCAATGGGATGCACCTCCGAGTGCTGAGGGAGCTGGCAGATATTATTGCTAAGGTGCTCTCCATCGTCTTTGAAAGGTCATGGAGGACAGGAGGAGTGCCTGAGAACTGGAGGAAAGCCAATGTCACTCCAGCCTTCAAAAAGGGCAAGAAGGACCCAGGAGAGTACAGGCCCGTCAGCCTCACCTCCATCCCTGGAAAAATGATAGAACAGCTCATCCTGGAGGTCATCTCAAAGCACGTGGAGGAAAAGAAGATTATCAGGACTAGTCATCATGGATTCACTAAGGGGAAATTATGCCTGACCTACCTGATAGACTTCTATAATGGAATGACTGGCTGGGTAGATGAAGAGAGGGCTGTGGATGTTGTCTACCTTGACCTCAGCAAGGCTTCTGACAATGTCTCCCATAACATCCTCATAGGTAAGCTCAGGAAGTGTGGGTTAGGTGAGTGGACAGTGAAGTGGATTGAGGACTGGTTGAATGCACAGTTCAGAGGGTTGTGATCGGCAGCGCAGAGTCTAACTGGAGGCCTGTAGCCAGTGGTGTTCCACAGGGATCAGTACTGAGTCCAGTCCTGTTCAATTTACCCATCAATGACCAGGATGTTGCTGATGATACAAAACTGGAAGGAATGTCTGATACAGCAGAAGGCTGTGCTGCCATTCAGCAAGACCTGGACAGGCTGGATAGTTGGGTGGAGTGGAACTTAATGAAATTCAATAAAGACAAATGTAAGGTCCTCTAACCAGGGAAGACTAACCCCATGCACCAGTACAGGCTACGGGTTGACCTGCTGGAAGGCAGCTCTGCAGAGAAGGACCTGGGAGTTCTGGTGAACAGCAAGTTGCCCATGAGCCAGCAGTGTGCCCTGGTGGCCAAGAAGACCAGTGGGATCCTCGGGTGCATTAAGAGGAGCATGACCAGCAGGTGGAGGGAGGTGATCCTGCCCGTCTACTCTGCCCTGGTGAGGCTGCGTCTGGAGTGTTGTGTCCAGTTCTGGGCTCCCAGTTCAAGAGGGACAGGGAACTACTGGAGAGGGCCCAGCGGAGGGCTGCGAAGATGATGAGGGGACTGGAGCATCTCCTTGATGAGGAAAGGCTGAGAGAGCTGGGCCCGTGTAGCCTGGAGAGGAGAAGACTGAGAGGGGACCTTATCAATGTCTACAAATCTCTTAAGGGTGAGTGTAAAGAAGATGGAACCAGGCTCTTTTCAGCGGTGCCCAGTGACAGGACAAGGGGCAACAGGCACAAACTGCAACACAGGAAAGCCCTATCTGAATATTATGAAAATCTTACTTTGAGGGTGACAGGGCACTGGAAGAGGCTGCCCAGAGAGGCTGTGGAGTCTCCTTCTCTGGAGATATTCAAAACCTGCCTGGAAGCGACTGTGCAACCTGCTGTAGGTGAACCTGTTTTAACCAGGTTCCAATCCAGGGGCTTGGACCAGATGATCTCCAGAGGTCCCTTTCAACCCCGACCATTCTGTGATTCTGTGATATCAGATACTGTCTTAGTGTAGAATCATTTCTAGGAACATTACATTTAAAATTTAATAATTACTTGTAAACATTATAGAATAATTTTGTAATAACCAAAATCTGTAGTATGTACCATGATATTTTAAAATTTAGCAATATCTCTACTTCTATCAGAATATAAGATAACACTTTCCAAGGGATGAGATTAATTTTACGACTTCTGTTGACTTGTCTAATAATTAGACACCTATAGTTTCCAAGGATATCCAAGGATGGGTGGGTGTTTCCTTACATATTGCGGAGGCCAAAGTATTGATTGATAGCTCCAACTCTGAGTCACAATAACAACTTTGAATATTCCTTTCTCCTTCCCTTCTGTCCAAAATTCACATGGCTTACAGCTGTCTCTCTGCTTCTCCATCTATCAATGCTTTCTGTGATTTAATCCCCATATACATACACATGCTATGTCATGCATTCACTGGTGGATGTCATGGGAAAGAATAATATAAAATTACTTTGCTAAACACCTTAATATGTTGGTTAAGCTTGTGAAGACACACTAATGTATAGAATAAGCTTAGTTAGTGAAAAACAGTGGAAATATGAGGCGAAAAAACATTTGCAGAGGTGTGTCAAATGAAATTTAAATTTTAAAACAGAAATAACTTATATTTAGAAGCAGAGTCCTTTGTCTAAGTCCTGCAGTAAACGACCAGAGAGAAATTAATCCAGAACTAGTATTGGCTTCTTTGGAACCATAATACAGTAATGTTGAGATTTGTTTTCACTTTTCTGTATCTTGTTGGCTGAGAGATATTTGACAAGGGAGGTGAAGTTCAGACAAAAGCAATGTAACTAGTGGAAGAATTGGGTAATGGGGAAACATTAGAAGATTCAAATTGTATAGCTTGGCAATAAGAATCATAATGAGATTTATGAGAAGATTCTAAAGCATTTGAATAAATAAACCAAACAGTAGGAGGAGAATTAATCAGCTCCTGCAGGTAAAAGTGAAAATTTAGGCAGAATACCGGTAAGAGGCCCTGTGGGACTAGCCATTAAGTTGAGAAATAACGGAGGAAAAGGGTAATAATCCAGCTGATTACCAGAAAACATATGGTACTGTAAAGTAATCTTATTCAATGTAATATATTTCTAAGTGTCTATTCCCTGAGAAACAAACCACCCAACAAAGGATGCAAAGGGTGGGATTCTTCTCATGTGACATTGGGCTGTCTAAACATTAGGAGTCAAGTTCAAACTAGTCAGCTCCTCTGCTCTGCTTTTAAAGGAGAGAGGTACATACAGAGCACAAATCATCTGTACCTAGAATCTGAATTGCCCTCTCTCCATCTGGGTAAAAAGGGAGCCAAGATTACTGGCTTTGACTTTAAGATGACTAAATTAAGGTAATACGAACACCAGTTTGAAAAGTGATCACATAAAAAATTATCAATTGAGCAGGATGATGACGTTTGAGAAGTGAGTTAGGGCACCTTAAAGTAACACCCTGATGTGACAGAAAATAAACAGGTAACTTAAGAAGGTTTATGCAATACTGGTGACAGTGGAGGAAAAAATTTAGAAGCCTTGCTGGACTATTTTAATTTTCCAGCAAGACTGACTATGACTATAAACCCGTGCACTCATGATCAGCCTCTTCACAGGATCCATCTTTAAGTCTTTCCTAATTACTTTCTTGAGGTTTACTTCCATTTCTCATTTGTGGTGATAGTTGTATATGGATTCATCTTCACTACAATAGGTATGGAAAGAGATAACCTTTGCCAGGCAGTTATGTCAGAAATCCTTCAGTGAATGTTTTGGTGATAATCCATCCCCTTGGAAACACACTTAACATTTTGGATCTTGCTTTCAGCCAAACCAAGCTTGATTTTATTCCTTTACTAAGTTTCCCTTGAGGTATTATCACTATTACTATTATAAATATCAAACTATCATATTATTGTTGTTGTTATTTAACTTTATAGCTCTGGCTTTTTGTGTATCCACATAAACAGCAAGCCCTCTTCTCCGTATATGATATTTAAAACCCTGCATATTATAAGAGTATATGTGGAAAGCAGGCTGCATCTGGTTTAAGCATTGTTGAGTGTTTCTCTACACCAAGGGAGCTTCCTTCCCTTGGCAGTTTGCATTGATAGCAAGGCTTCCCATGCCCTGCATTTTTTTTTTTTTTTTTAAAAATTATGATCTAAATCTCCAGAAGGTACAAACTCTTACAGCTGAGCTGATTATGCTTCACATCTTTATTCCCAGTGGTTTTCTACTAGATACTCTCAAGGAAACGGGACTTTTTTCATGGCTTTTTCATGCTTTATTTGATGGGGTTCCTAAGTGGTATTGCAGTAAACCACCAGGTGTTAAATATTCCCCCCCCTGACTAGAGCTCCCTTACAACGCTCCTGTAAGGCAGATATGCAGAGAAGCCACGTACCCCAGCTGTGACTGGTATGGAACTATTTTACAACTAAATTCTTCACATCTAAGGTGTATCCCCTTGCACTTACAAACACTCAATTTCTTACACCTGTGTTACCATCAACCTTTTAGTTTGTCCAAAAGGACAATGGGTTGCTTGGGTTCTTCTAATATATATCAATGGCATTCCTAAAAACAAACTAGTTTTTAAGAAGAGACACTGAATACAAATTGCTGATCTAAGTGAAGTTAATAACAGAAATCCCAAATTTGCTGAATCAAGGCTTCCAAGGAAACCTAAGGATTCAAGCAACAGCTGCAGGACAGAAGGAGCCTCTCTTTTCATCTTAAAATGTTTTTGCCCATTTGCTCTTTCCACTGAGCACACACACACCCACACAACAAAAAATAAACACATAAAGAAGTTATGAAATAAAGTAGCAGAGTATGTATAGCACATGACACACATTGAAATGATTTGAAACATCTGCACATTTTAACTGGGAAAAGAGTATTTGAAAAAGCCTTTAATTTCCTTCCATTCTTATTTGGTAAGTTTCTGCACATCATCAGTACAATTAGCCACAAGTGACTAATAGATAGATGCCTTTTTTTTCCCCCCTTTAATTTGATGTAAAGACACTTATTCAAACCTCTAAATATTTGAATTCAAGGATTATGGCGTCATATAATTAAACTAATCCTCTTTAGGAATAATAAAATAAATTCTTTATCATACAATAAATTCTAAAGTAAACACTTAACGCGGCTTTGAGAAAATTACTTTTACAGGGTTCTCTCCACTAGAGGTCTCTAGAGAAATGCAAGAAACAATTCAGAATAGCAGATACCTTGGCCTTTTCTTCTTGAAACTATTTACATTTCTTGGAAGGTGAAAATCAGCACTTGTTCTATTCTTGTTCAAGGTATTTCTTTGGATATGCTTCTTCTGCTGTGGCTAATAAAAAATCTTATTACTAGAATAATAATTCAGATCCATGAGGTGTTTTAATGTATTTTATAATTAGATTTTCAACATTTAATAATTAGAATTTCAACATCACATCCCTTAGGAAGTATAATATTGCACAAAGAATTTAGCCAAAGGAATGAAAAACCTAAGGTGGCTACTTGGTGGGGTAGCCACCTTGCTAAATAAAGACCAAATTAAAATAAACAAAGTAGCAGTTAGCACAAGTGAATAAAGTGTTAGTTAACCAGAACAGCATTTTATCTGGCAAATTAGAAAATTATTACTCTGGTATTATATGATATTAAATACCATTATATTACAGGCAAATCAGAGCCTGGCTTCATTATTTGTTTTTATATCCAGGATAACATAAACATAAATGAGGAATACATTTCATGTAGTTGGACTGGTTTTTTTTCTTCTTGATGCTTTTTGCTGGTGGTTTGTTTGGGTTTTGTTTTTTGGCTTTTTTTGTTTTACTGGAAGTTTTTAAATTATATGTTTGTACAACTTCAATTGGGTTGATGATTTTCAAAAAAATTAATTTCCACTTAAAGATGAGCTTTATCCATTTTAGGATTTGTGCATTTTTACACTACTCAGCATAACACCTCCTTCAGTGATTTAGAGATTTTTCAGAAAATCGAGCTTATGATTTATTTTTTTCCCTCATATTACTTTATTTCAACAAACTTTATGTCTGCATCGACTATTTTTTACTAACATTTGTCTCATTAAATGTAATGATGTCACCAGGGTTGCTAGAAAGTTTAATGTGGATTATCCTTTGGTTAATTAGTATGACTTTATGTTTGCGTATTTCTTCACCACTTTCTGTGCTTCCCTATTACCCCTGCCACCATGTTTGATATAATGGTTGACATATAACAATCCTTCAGATCTTTTCTTCTATACCACTGAAGTGGAAAAGGGAGCTTTATAACATTAATGTATGGAAATGGGAAGCTGAATCATCTCAGGATCCCTATTTGTTCCCATTACGTCCAGTTCCTATCACAATCAAAGACAACTGGAAACAGAGTAAGGTATTAGTAACAAGACCTAACAGTTTAAGGATTATAGTCTACTGTACTCTACATGGAAAACAAATGGAGTTGTCTGCAATTTGAGATTAGGTCACTAATCAGAAAGCTGGAAAAATCTGGAAATAAAAATACTTGCCATGCTCCAATTGCTCCTTCTGTGGTAGATAGCTCTGTAAGCAACAGGAGCTCAGTGCATGCAGCAGTATTCATTTCTACTAATTTTTTGATGCTACGTGGTAAGTGTGGAAGAGAACATGAGATATGCTGAGAGTTCAGAGACTTAGGAGGGAGGCACTCCTGAGAAGACAAGTTACTGGGACAGTTTGGGGACTTTCTGAAGTTTCTTAAGCTACTTTAACAGAATATCTTCTAATTTTTTCATCTGTAGGTTGAGAACTACAAAGGGTAATCGAATGAGGACAATTAACAGCTTGAAATGTCACAGCTAGACTTCTAAGAGGTGGTATTTCTCACTATATTTCTTGCTGCAAAGACCAGAAAGAGATAAAAAGCTCTGAGAGGAATAGAAGGAGTGCAGCAATGACGTTCTCCTAAAATTCGTAATGTTATATCGCAGAGTTGACCTGTCACCTCCATCAGTCGGTCTAACGTTGATGGTTTCAGGCATGGAGTTTTACTGAGTTCACACACAGTGAGTCTAGAGATACCAACACTTCCATGAGCTGTCTCGAGTCATTTGCAGGTAGAATGTGTACAGGTCACAGTACAGAAGTCCACCTTCCATTTAACCAAATGTCTCTGCTCTTAACCTTAGAAACCAGGAAGTGCTATGGTTACGTAAGACACGACCTTAATCATAAAATGTCTATATACCTATGCCTAGTTATAACCCTTACCTATGATGATATGTAGGAAATAATCGTTGCCTCTGCTTTCTGGTCTTTACCTTGTTTGTGCCTGTTCTGTAATAAGAGGTTGGTCCCAGGAGTGTCAGTGCAATGCTCCAGCCATTTCCAGTTATGCACCTCACTAGTTGCTCTGGTTTGGAGAAAGAAACTACAGCACATTGCTGCCATTAGAACTCACCTTTCATAAAGATCTAAAATGATCTATAGACTATACCTTGAAATGTATTCATATGCAAACACTTCTATATAAATGGCTTTTTTTTTTCCCCCTCGACATGAAAATTGCAAACTCCTGGATTGCGGTGCAAACACCAGCTGTCCCTGGAGCCTTAAGACTGTCACTTCACTGGAGGTCTAAGCCTGTCACTTCACCCTTCTGCCTCAGCTTCCTCATTTACTGCTTAGAATTACTTTTTCCACTTAATTCACAAAAGGCTCCCAAGGGCCAACTAGTAAGTATAGAAAAGTATATATTCCAATTTTCAGATACTCCATGATATTTAAATGATTACATAAAGCTCTGAGTAAAAGCATTATGTAATAGCAACTGTTATTATTAGAATTAAACCAAATATTTAAGCGAATAGTGCATTTGCCTGTGTGATTCCTTCACAATCAGAATGTGTTAATACAGCTTTTTTCTCTCAAGACAAAAAATACTATTCCAGGTTATTGGCAACAGTACTGTTTGGAACTTTCATCAACTTCACTGGTTAAACGGCTCATAGTTGATAACTGCGAGGACATGGAAAACAAAGGAAAGCAGTGCAGTTCTTATGGGAACAGCCACATCTTCCTCTGGGTTTGAACAAAACCACACGCAATGATCATGACCTCTGGATGCTTCAGTGCTATAAATACTAAATCATAAGTCAAAAATCTAAACTTTTCAAACTTTCTCTGCTGTTGTGTCAGCAGAATAAAATGCTAAGCCTTCTGTAATAAGGAAGAAATTAGTCAATAGGGGATTAAAAAGACTGGTTTATGTGGTTAATGTATGGTACTAATTTAGGTTACTGAAGCTGGCAGCAAAAGCTGTTGTTCCAAGGAGGAGGGTACGAAGTTTCAGGTTGATCCTGTGGTTCCCTCCCACCACCTTCCAACATGTATATAAATTGTCAGCTCTCCAGACCCTTTGCCAGTTCTCTCTTCTAGACTTGCCAGAAGCAACAGAGGACTAAAGATGAAGATCTTTTTCTTATTCACATTTTCCACTTTTTTGTTGTCAGCTTTTGAACAAGCGGCTGCTTCTGCTCACTATGACAAGATTTTAGCTCATAGTCGAATCAGGGCGCGTGACCAAGGGTAAGTAACTGGGGTTTATTTCTATTTTAAAAAGGAACTTGTTAATCTTTATTATCTCCTTTCTTCTTGCATTATATTAAATGTGATTTTTCACTATGAATTCTTACTATCATTCAAGTAGAACTTTCTTTCACAATTAAATTTACAGAATTGTTCCTAAAGAAAAAGCTTTCTGAGGAGTTTCAAAAGGAGACAAAACACTGTTAAAAATTCACAAAATGTGAAAAAATCCAAAATCACCATTTCTCAATGAATAAAATACGAGCGTTTTAGAATCAGTGAAGTTAATTACAGTTCACAGTTGATGTAATGGAATGTCAGAAATGTTTAATATATGGTTTCAAATGTTTGAATAGAGTTGACACCTATCCCACAGTATTTGCTCTCTTTATTCCATCCTAAAGGAAATAATGAACTCTATTTAAATGCTTTCTACCCCGGGAATATATACCGGGAGCTCTTTGTAAAACTTCTGTTCCCACTAAGGCAATGCAGCAAGCTGCTCGGCAGGGTACCCAAAAGACAATGCTTACAAGCCAGGCTGCTCAGAAACATGCAAATAGTTTGAACAGCTGGTGTCAGGGAGACACATGTGCCTGAACACATTTTCCTTCAGTCTTCTTAAATAAAAAACGTTCTGTGAATAACAATTGCTTACCATCCTGTTGTCCATTGTTGAATTCCCTCTGCCTGCTGTTCACACACTGAGCTTTTCAAATAAAAAAAGTTTACTGGCTTCCTACTGATGTAAAATATATGTTCTAAGTTTTAAACAGATGAATGGTTTTAATTGTAGAAGTATAGAAATTAGTGACAAATGCCTTTGCTCCATGGAATATGCCCTTAAGAAATTCCTCTTCTGTATGCTACCATGCTAAGAAGCAAGTATTCCTTATTTGAAAACTGTGACTCCCTTTATTTACATGCCAATTTACCCTTTGGTCCCCAGTAATTCCCAGAATGTTTACTTAGGTGCCTGTGGTACTCCAAATGGTTGGTAATCAAAATAGCTGATTGATTTACAGAAGACAGGGTTTTCTTCTATGTGAAGAACAAAGCACTTTTTTCCCCCGTTTACCCACGACCTTCAGCTGCACAGATGTGTACAAGACAAAAACTGTAATGGAAAGAGCCTGATGGTATTCACAGCTCAGCCCCTGGTGGCTGGTAATTAATTCACTTCGCAGGGGGAAGGGAGAAATGTAAGGCATATTGAGACTTGACTAGGCACAGCTGGTGGTCACTGCCCATCAGAGACAGAAGGTCAAACCAAAATGGAAGGAAATCTTCTGTCCCTACTGGGAGGGTGGGCTTGCCAAGGAACCCAGCTGGGCAGTCCTGGGACCTTGCACTATGGTTGCTTGAAAACACACCTGCCCTGGGAACTGAATCCAGATGTTAACTTCTTACTCATGCTTAACAGAAATGGTATTTGCCGTGATTTTATATAGAACTTTTCCAAAGATGTACAGAAACTTCTTTTTAAAATGTTTCTCACTCACACCCATAGCCCACATGTCTGTGCCCTTCAGCAAGTTATGGGAACAAAAAGGAAATACTTCAGCACCTGTAGAAACTGGTACCAGGGAGCCATCTGTGGAAAGAAAGCGTAAGTATGCTCTGTTTCAAAGCTATTCCCCGTTCATTGAGATACTATAATGTACAATGAGAAAACTCTCATTTTCTCAGAGGCAAACTGTTTCTTTCAAATGCAGACACAGGAAGAATTCAGTTCATAATTTTACAGGGTAACAGCTTCTCTTTAGCTGCTTCTAAACCCACCTGGATAACTGATCCAATAATTGTTGCCAAAAATAATCGCGAAAGAAGTGGAAAGTTTGAAAATGACAGCATAGTATATAGTCTTTTTTGAGTTTCGGGGGTTCAAAGTATTAGCTTCAGCAGTACTTCTCTGATTGAAGTATTCATAGCTCTTTTAAACATGAAGAGATATAAGTTTAAGCGACATATCCAAAACCACAGAGGGATCTAATAGGCCAGTTGTGAAAAGAACTCAGCACTACCCAACAGAGCTGTGTGCCCAGACCATATATCCACAAAGGAAAAAGAAATTAGAATGTGGCTGTGGATACAGATTAAATCTGTGTGTTTGACATTCATTTGGAATCTGTGTGTGTATTTCAATTGTCAGTTTTTAGAACACAGGTCATTGCCTTCTCCGTGATAAAATGTTGAAGTCACTGCTGCTTTGTCAGCTATAGAGTAGCTTCAGAATGTAAACATATACAACCCCCCCAGTCCTGAACTTGTCTACTCCACTTGTCACTTAGAATTAAGTAATTTAATGGGAACTGACATTGCTTACCCAATACAGTAAACTAATGTTTTTCTCATGTACCACATTTTCTCTTTCTGTTATGCAATTACTTGGATAATTTTCTCAGCAATTGTCACAGGAAATCTTTATTTTTCTCCCCCACTATTCTCTTACAGGGTGCAAATAGGTCTCGGGTGACATTTTCAGAAAGTCTTGAGTGAACAGGGCGTCCAGGCTTCAGTTGCAACTCTGTCTTCGGGTATTAGGAGTCTCTTAGTCAAAGCCTATAAAACTCTTCCAAATACCCAAGTAATATTTAAGTACAGAATTTGAATAGTCACTGAGAGATTGTGTACCCTAAGACATAAAGATATGTTGATACATGATGCATATTACATGTATGAGGAGCTTAACTCCATTTAAAGTAACTCCATTTAAACTTTCCTAATGAACATGAACCACTGGTTTAGATGTTAATGTAATGTGGAATAGAAATTTTTTTGGTTTTGTGCCAAAGGCTTCCTTAACAGAGCTTAATACAGAAGAAAAATATCCACAGTGTTAGCAACGTAAGCCAGTTGAAGGTGATTCACTTTGTAAACAAGCTCTTAAATTCTCTTGAAAATGTTTTTCTGATCAACAATAATTCACTAAATAAACTAGACAGAAAAGCTGGAACAAGAAGTGACTGATAATTTGCAATGTTAGTCATATTTTTATTCTCCTGATTGTCAAAGTAATGAGTAAATAAGGTCCATATTTTCCAGTTCATTCTTCAGGTTAAAAAAAGTGTTTCTAAAGATAGAAGCAATAATAAATTCTGGGAAATATATCTATATATATGTTTGACTTTAAATGATTACACATAGCTCACATTGAGTCGAAGTGAGCTTTTACAAACAGAATACTTTTAAGTTAAAACTGCAACTACAAGACTTTGTTAAATGTATGAAATTCATTGAACAGTTCTTTACAGGAAGTTGAAGAATTCTATGTTGACAAAGAATTAGATGCAGACACAATCTGAGTTTGTGCCGGGAAATGGGGGGAGCACAAAAAATGATGCAGAGTATACATGCATCACTAGCAGTGCTAATACGGCTACAGTCTCTCCTGCTCTCTTCAGTGCATCTGCATGTATGACACTTTCATAATTAAAAATGTGTCTTTCTCCTTGCTATTATTTTAATTTTTTTTTAAAGCCAACTTTACAGTTTTGTTTCATTTTTTCAGCTGGTTCAGCTGTCCTGGCTGACAAACAATTATATTCGTGGTTCTTCTTGAGCATGATCCCTGTACAGAGTAATGTAAAACTGATGAAGATTCCAAAATTATTACTTTTGTGAGAAAAATGGCTCCAATAATGATTTTTTCATTTTTAAAATCAAACATGTAAATCAGACAGTAGTCAGGCAAGGACCTGAAATGGGCTTGGATTGTGGTTTCTATGGCTCCTGTTAGGTGTCATAGGCTTTACATTTTTTGATGTTCTTGAAAGATGCTACATGTCATAACACAGTATTGGAAAGGATCCTTAGGAAAAAGACTGAGGGAAGATATAGTAGTAGGAAGGTTTTTTTCCATTTTCTTGCTGAGAAAATGTTTTCAGTGCTCTGAGAGCATTCCATAAATTAATAGACCTGAGTTATACTCCTGATACGGTAAGACACTGATTCCAACAAACAGTCTTGCCTTTCAAGAACTGCCATGGGTTTGATGTCTCAACTCTAAAGTCAGTTTGGACATGAAGAATGATACCATGGCCCCACCAGAGCTGAGGGAAAGACCTGATTTTCATAGGCCAAGCTGTCACACTTAGTTTTCTGCTATTATAAACTTTATTGGTGACTAAATATTATTTAAGGAGGTGAAAGAAAGTAACAGCAGTAAGTTAGAGTGGACATAGCACAAATCATAATGAACATCCTACCCAGACAAGCAATCTGATTATTCTAAATCCCTAGAAGTTTCTTTGGAAGGTAATTGACTGTCTGGAATCCTAACCAGTCTCTCCCTTTTTGATTTTTGACTTTGTTCTTATAGGCAAATCCAGGCAGATTAGAACTCATTTTTCATACCAACTGCAGTTTTTTATGCATTT
This sequence comes from Ibycter americanus, assembly GCA_035590275.1. Lineage (NCBI taxonomy): Eukaryota > Metazoa > Chordata > Aves > Falconiformes > Falconidae > Ibycter > Ibycter americanus. The sequence goes on along the minus strand of JAVJGI010000014.1, from coordinate 27,192,586 downwards.
GATGATGGTAATAATGATCAATTTCCAGTCAAACTAGACTGTGTGTGGTCATTTGCCTCACCTCTACCTACAGTTTTTTCAGGACCCATAGGTTTATAGTTTTTATCAGAATCTTTCCTTCTCCTCCAGATGGCATTATAATACTGACTTCCCTTTTCCTTCAGTGGACATGCCACAAGTCATCCAAAATACTTCACCTTTAGAGTAAAGTCTGCTATACCACTGACTTCTTTGGCACTACATTTTATTCTACTGCAGACATATGGGAAAGAAGGGCATTTCCTGAAAATGATTTAGACTGAAACTTGCATATTCTCAAAGTCAGTTTTGGAATATAACCTACTCCTGTGGTTTTATTCCTAGATAGCTGTCACATCTTCTCATGAGAGGAAGACTGCTCTCAGCACAAATCTGACAGGGAATTCATTACCTTGCTGAGCTCCAGAAGTAAAATGAGTTACGCAGTGGTAGATACCTTCAAGTGTCAGGAAAAGTAGTCTGAAGCAACAGACAGTTTGGACTTACTGAACTAAAGTCAGGTGGTGACTTTGTTCTCTTCACCAACTAGAATTTAGAGGAATGTAAGCTGTAAAAAGTTTTACAGAGCCTGTGTAAGGCTGTAAGCAAGAAGCCTGCTACAGCCACCCACAGGAAAACATTGAGCAGTGGGGCTGGGGGGATTTGGGCATGACAGTCTACACATAACCACCACCTACCTTCTTCCTTCTCTTTTAACACTCCTACCATCGTACAAGCACTCACAGAGCAAGGCTAGAGATGGAAAACGGTGTGTATGAGAGTCAGTTAAGTCATAAAACTCCTAAGGGGCTTTTTTTTTGTGGATGTAATAGAACATCTGTTATAGCTTAGTCTTAGCTGTTAATGGGAGTTTTATACTCTGTATGCAAAACAGAAATGCAGACGTGACTGAAGAGGTTACTGTAACACGAATGCTAATCCAAAGCACAATGGTTCTTCTCATGTTAGTATGTCCACGTTAACAAGTCCTCCCGAACTTGTATATATGGTCTATAAAATGTTAATTTGTACACTTTCTATCCACTACTGTAAATTTCCAATTGGGATGCAACTTAAATATTTGCTAAAATCAGTCTATGAGACCAGAAGTCTTTCCACTGTTTCGCTGAAGTATTTTATCTCCATGCCAGCAAGGAGTAGAAACAGATGAGTCACAGAGCTGATCTGAATAAATTGAAAACTGGTTTTGTTAGCCAAGAATAACAAGGACTTAAGGTAGTGTTGCTGTGCCCCTTTTTCCTTTGGAATATACTCCTTTGGATCAGGTCAGAACAACTTTGTGCTACAAAAGCCCAACCAAACAAAAAGCACTACCCCAAAACAAAAAACCCCACCAAACACT
>JAVJGI010000014.1:27144901-27191195 GCA_035590275.1 Ibycter americanus | reverse complement strand
CACAACACCCCCCCCACACACCCCCCCCCCCCCCCCCCCCCCCCCCCCAATAATTCCAAAAGCTCTAAAAATTCAAGAATGCAGCATTGCTTGTTATCTGAGTTACTGCTTTCTTCACTTGGGCAGCATCTTATACTGAACTAGTAGAGAGATACGGATGAGGATAACGTGGGGTGAGATGGTACTTCCCCTGTGTACTGTGTCTATAGACAAGTGGTGCTGAGGAACTGCATCTTGCACTGAGTTTTATCTGGTTCTAATCTTATTGTGGGATCCTCCATACAGATCCCTTTTCTCCCATTCCATGTTTCTCACTACATTTTGAACACAGCTGATTCATGGACCTTCTAATTGCAGTCAGTTGTAAGGGAACATGAATACTGTAGGTGGGAACTTACAGTAACCCTTGCTGACTGAAAAAAAAAAAATAAAACAAACCCTGAGCTGTACATAACAATTTAGATAGCAGAAAAAATCACTGATCTTGTAATGCTTGGCTGAAGAAGCGTTTTCATTCTTAACTATGTTGTTCAGCCAATTTTCTGCCTTTCATTAATTGTGTCATTTTTGGATATGGTAAGAAGACAAAACTTGCCATGGCTTATTCTGTGCTTATAATTCAGCTTCCTCTTTCATTTTTCCAAAAGCTAATTAATACTGCAATCTTTCATAACTGCTCATGGGGTGAGTGGGAGAGATTTTCTATCCCATGGAAGGAAGAAATGTTTTCTCATGACAAAGCATTTTACACAGCTGGGAGAACATTTTGACGCCTATTTTGCTACACAGTTTTCTTTAATCAGACCTTTTTCTAATTAGCTTCTGGCAGGGATACAACAAGAAGGAAGAGTATAAGGTTAATTCCCTTATTAGTTAGAAAATCTGTAGCCTAAACTGTATGCTATTCTTGTGTTGCCAAGAAATAGCCATTCAGTGAATTGCTTTAAAGAAAGAGATGTATTAAAAAGAACTATACAAATGCTTTCAATATATGGCTTCTCAGTTGAAAAGATGCACGTGGTAGAAGGGTGAATATCTCATCTGTGTATATGTATATGAGGGAATGGAGACAAAATATTTTCATAGCAGAGAGAAATGAAAGACTATATTTTTTAAAAAATTCTTTAATCTTCACCAGCTCTATCAGATTGCTGTCAATTACAGAATGATAATCCTCACTTTTAAAAGAATGTTTTGTAATGCTATTGTTCTTTCAGTCTACTTTCATTTTTCTATGTCTCCAAGTAGTTTGGATGTTGAAGTCCAACTTTTCGTTTGAATAAGCTGTTCATTTAATGTGTTTGTGGTTAATGTTTTGTTAGCTTTAGTTTAGGAAAAATGAGAGAAGTGTACTCGGCTGCCACTAAAGAGCCTACAGATTAAAAGCTGGAATGTTGTGGTAAATAGCGAAAACTTTCAAGGAATTAGTGTTCAGAATTCTAGCACTGCCAAGACTGGCCACACCTATAAAAAATAACTTCTGTAAAACCATGATGACAGTTTTAATTTGTCATCCACAGTGTACCATAATTTGAAAATACCTGAAGTATAATGTCTGAAAGTTTATGTTTTAAACTTTGGTAATGTCGTATAATTTGCTGGCATTCCCTCTCTCAAGGAGCCAAAATCAGCTCTGTGATAACATTAATGAATTTGCACTTCCATGTAAGAGAGGAGAATTTGTCAAGCAGTTCTATGGTAGAGCTTTTAAGTCTGTCATATTAATCAAGAAGACATTATATCTTATAAGATTATTAATGCTAAATTGAATGTTACAGTATAGAATTATCAGTTGGCCCTGGTTTGCTCTTATGTATAGCTATTAAAGAATGAGAATATTTTATTTGCATCATTATATAACAGTTCCTGGTCCCTGGTATTGCTAAATACTATGTATGCTGTGATGACATACTCTTTTAACTCTGTTTTTGACTTCTTGTATTCTGGTTTTCACCCTCACTACATTTACAGTAAACTTTCCCTTGTGTCCATCCAGCTTGTCTTTATTGACTTCCTTCTCTATAACTCACTTTATTTCTGTTCTTTATTAGGTCTCTCCCTCATTCCTGAGCTTTTTCAAAGACTTCCTTGAAAAACTGAGGCTCTGCCATTCTACTTTCTATCACCATACAATCTACAGGACCTTGTCCTAAATACCTGTTTAGTCCCTAGTTCTGATATGTAGTTTTGTCATTTTAATTTCTGTTCAGGTAATTTAATTTTTTTCTTTTTCCTTTACAGCCCTGCTGCCACCAGTTTTTTCAATGTCCTCACTTTATTTTTCCCTTTCTTCAATCCCATCTAATCTTTTCAAGATAGAGCAGTTAAATTCGTTTTCTTCTGCTACTGTTCTAGTCACATCATCTTTTAATAACTCTACTTGAGTTCCACATCCCCTCCCATGTTCCTTCCTAGGACTTAAACTTAATGATGACAGTCATTCCATAAATTCAAAAGCCTTGCACTTAGTAAAATATAACCAATTTGTAGTCTATAAAGAAAAGGCTGAATGATAAAAAAAGGATGAAGGTCCTGAGAGTGTGTACATAGCAATGAAAAATTAATGAAAAGTTAAAAATTAGACTTAACTAAAATTAGTATACACTTGTCCTGTATATTATTTAATTGTGCTTTTGTCTATATCCCACAGAACTGTCTTATATGAGTGTTGTCCTGGCTATATGAAGATGGATGGTATGAGAGGATGTCCTGCAGGTACAAGTTTATTTTCATATGGATGAGTCAGTATATGAGAACCATTACAATATAGGAGACTTTCAAAGGTCATCTTGAGAAATAATTGCCTCTTTTTAAGAATTACTGCCTGAGAATACACAGCTTCATTTGCATACAACCAACAAAGTTAAATATCAGCCAGCACTGAATTTGATCATGCAGTGTAAGTTGAATTTCCCAGCTCCTTCCAGTTGTTGGACTGGAGAGAAATTATAGCGTCTTCACTTCCCAAAGCTGCCGAAGAAGTTTTATTCCTATTCCCATCACACCCCAGAATGACCTAAAGCATACCAGTGAAGTCAGAAACCCAGGGCATGAGGTGTGGCATATTTAAATTCTGTTTATTCCTTTTCTTGAGAAGACTTGAATATTATTTACTAAAAGTGTTATAGGTTTTAAATAAATCTTAAAATATATTTTTATTCCTTTAAATTAAAGAGTGAAAATAAAGATAAGAATTCTTCATTTCTCCTATTTGTGCTATTCTGTTTTGCATAAATAAAATTAATTGCAGCAGGGAAGAGTAGTCTGAGAAGGAATATATTTTATAACTTTATATCCTTATATCTGAAATAATTCTTTTATATTCAATAATAGTCATACCTAAGGCAGACTTCAGTTTGTTTAGGTGAATTAATCTCACTATAGATGTTTACATTAGGGTGAGGTCAGTCACACTCTAGAACTGCCTGTTCCTCTCCATGACTGTAAGAAAAGCCAAGAAAATCTAGCTCGCGTGCAGATGCCTCACTTCTAGATGCCTGCCTCCATGCAGCAGTGCTTCAACTGTGAAACTATGGCCATTCTTACTCTCTAGATGAATCAATATATGCACAAAGCACACACTGGCAGAAGACCAAGAAGCCTCACAAGAATTCTGGTCCACCATGACCAAATGACACCTACTTCATGGCAATTTTTGTGATTATAGATGGAAGTCACTTCTGTCCTCAATAGATAGCCTCCCATTTCAGGTTGGGTTGGCACAAACCAAGACAACTCTTCTAAAGAAAACATTACAGCATTTGGTTTCGTCTGATCTAATTTTTCATTAAGAAAAAAAAAAAAGCCAACAACACAAAACAAACAAAAAAAACAAGCAAATGTGTTTGGGTGGTTTTTGAGTATGTTGACAATGGAATTTTAATTCAAGCACATTGTTGTAATATTGTTTTAAACATTTTCTGAAAGACAATATTATTGTCCAACCAAAAGAAACAAAGTAGATTTGATTGTGAGAAACTGGGTGACTGAAGAGTTTACGGTATTCCTATCTCATGTTTATTTTAGTTGCTCCTATTGATCATGTATATGGTACCCTTGGTATTGTGGGAGCTACCTCCACGCAACAGTATTCTGACATATCAAAGCTGAGAGAAGAGATTGAGGGGCGCGGATCATTCACTTTCTTTTCACCAAGCAATGAAGCCTGGGAGCAATTAAGTACAGTAAGTGTGTATGTGCATGCGTATGCGCATTTGCATGTGTCATAGTGTCTTTCTTTTTCACGTAATGTTTTAGCTGTAACAGCTAGTCTAATATAAGGTAGACTGGAAACAATATTGATATTTTAGATATTAAAGGACATTACACACCATATAATAAAATAATTTGCATGTTTAACACACATTGCTGAAGTTAGAGTCTGAAATTTTTTTCAGGAGCACTAAGCAACTCTAAGTTTTTCTTATTTAAGCACTTGCATGACAAATATTAATATTGTTAGTGTTGTTATGTTTTGAGGAAACAGAGTGGAATTCTAGCAACTGCATGATGTAGAGTATAATTGTACTTCGCCAGCAATTCAGGTGTCCTTCCTTTAGTAATGTTTTTAGTTAAATAAATATTGAATCAAAGCTCCTCCAGTGACTTTGTGATGAGACCTCATCTTCTTTTTGTGAGCAAATCAGACTAAAGCATCATTTAAGTAGAGCCAGATTGCTAGGTATCAAAGTCTTGTCTCCTAACAGGAGATATCCTTTGCTGAATATATTGAAAGCATATGTTAAGGTAAAGCAATCGATACATTTTCCTGACTGGAAGAATGTTTTGAAGCTTCCAATTAATTAAATTCCTTTACTCTCCAGGAAATTCACAGGAATTTGATTGACAATGTAAATATCGAACTGTATAACGCTCTCCACCACCACATGGTAAACAAGCGTATGTTGACAAAAGATCTTAAGAATGGCATGACTCTGGTGTCTATGTATAATGACCAGAAATTGCTTATTAACCATTATCCTAATGGGGTAAGTCTAGTCTCTTTTTCTTTTTTCCCTAATACAATTTTTCAGTTAAAGCTATTCTTTCCTTTATTTCCTTGTATAGCTAAGAAAATACATTATACAAAGTTTAACGTCTAGCAAGTCAGTTGCCACTGATACATTTTCTCTTAAAGTAATTTTGTCTGCTGTGTAGACTAATCACTGAGAAAGAATTAATGAACATGTGCTGTTTGCTGTTTAGAAATCAAAGTTCAAACAAAAATGAACTTTCTTCCTAAAATACTAAGCCTTCTGTGGCCAAAAATGATCATAATAAATCCAAGAGCAAAATCTGCTATTAATCTTCATGTGTTTAAAAAATAGTATTAAATCAGATCTCTTATTTGAATTGGAGTGCACAGTAGAAGCATTTAAGATTGTAGGGAACACACATCCAGTATTTGGTTGGGAAAAAAAATCCATTTTTATAAATGCTATAAATGTCCCAGTTAAGTCACTCATCTTTCTTGCCTTAAGTGCATCTAAATGTTTATGTTGGATACAGTTAACATCAGTAAAAACTGATACAATCACCATATTAACCAGATAGGGAAAACAAATCTGAATAATTGCAATAAGAAATAAAACATGAATATGAAATCAGAGTAGCCTGAATAAATCTGCTACTAGCTTTCCAGAAGCTTAGCTAGCCTTTCAAATCTTAGGTTTTACTTAAAATTTTAAAAAAACCAAAACCTGGAAGAACAATGGTGAATACATAATATACAGTACATAAATTGCCAATCTATAACAATCAAATTCCAAGTATAGAATCAAATTAATGCTTAATCTTCCACTACTTGATTCTTCAAATATAGGTTGTTACTGTTAACTGTGCAAGGATCATCCATGGCAACCAGATTGCTACCAATGGTGTTGTTCATGTCATTGATCGTGTCCTGACCGCTGTTGGAAATACCGTTCAAGATTTCATTGAAGTCGAGGATGATCTTTCATCTCTTAGAGTAAGACAAGAATAAAAATGCTTCTCTGGTCTTTTAGGTTTTTGCTTCCTTTTTTTTTGTTTGGTCCCATCCCCCCATGTGTCGTGTCTGTCCCGTACCGTGTTCCCCACCTACCCCCCAATTTGTGTATGATACCTGGAAGTAAGAAGGATTAGTTCAGTAAGAGACAGAAATAAAGAACTCCAGCTAATATTGCGAGACTAGCTATATAAAAAAGCAAAGGATATTTTACATAAGGAGTCTGCTTCCGATCTTTTGTGGATCAAAGAAGACTATGTCAATAGAACAGAATGTTTCTCTGTACATGAAGAAGTGTCTTCCCTTCAAGTACCAAGGTAATGAAATGTGTGAGCATAAGTTACAGTGTCTGGTGCTAGATAAACAAGAATAATTTCAATGGACAATAGAAAATGTTTAAAAACCCAAATAAATTCCAGAACCTAACTAACAGCAACTTTCAGAACACCAGTAGATAATGTGTAGGAAGGATTTTTCTTGCAGAGAGGAAGCAGATATTTTTCTGTCCAAGTTTCTAATTTCTCGTTCTGGAGAATGTACCTGCTTAGTGTAATGGGATTTCATGCAGAACATATTAAAAAAAAATATTCCATAGTTTTGCAGATAGCTTTTGTTCTTTTCCCTCTTCCATCTCCTCAATAAATAATAATAAAAAAATTTAAATGTAGCAGCATAAAGGTGGAAAATATCCTCTGAATCCCTTAAATCAAGCCCATGACAGTCATAGGCAACCTCATCATTTAAACCCCTTAAAAAACTGAATATGAAACCCACGCCTTCCTAGTCTGCAGCTGAAAAAGAAGCCTATCTATTTCATTTTTTTCCTGTGTAATCTTTCTTGTATCTCTTCTATTTGGATTTAACATCTGTGAACTTTAAGCAGCCATCATCACTTAATCCTAGATAAGGTTTTACATATTCCTATTATATTAACTTGCATACCTCCCTAACTCTGCCTGAAAAAAAATCTTACTGGTTTCCAGGATACATACTAGCATTGTGCTTGTTTTTCTTTCAGTTGCATCACATTGCACTTAACTTTCTGACTTTTCAAAGGGTGGACCCCCTGTTTATAGCACATATACCTGCTAATTCCTGTGTGTGTGCCTGTGCACTTCATACTGCTTTAATGACTTTGGCTCCAAAAGATAATGATACCATTAAGCAAAATCAGTCCTAAGATGAATATGACATTTCTTTAAGGATGGTTATTCGCATCTTCCAGTTTGCCAGTTTCTCATACACACTTTATCTTTCTGTCTTACGTTGAGCTAATAGTATTTCATATTTAACTCAGCATATTTTTTACTCAATTCCACATGTGTTCAGTTTTACATATGTTTTTCTAGAAAATCTGTTCATAATTTATATTGGCATACTCTATCATATTACCCTTTAATGCATCATATATTCTCACAATATCTTTGATTACTTTTCCTGCATTGTTCTTTTTCTTCAGTCTTTGATTCTAATGAGCACAGGCTGTAGCTGCCAAAGAAATACATATAGTTATAGTATTCTCTTTTAGGATTAATCTAATAACGGAAACACCCAAATTGTGAGGTTGTACAGATGAGATCTATAAGCAACTTAAGCAAATTTATTTAAGGAATAGGAGGGAAATTATATTTTTTGAAAAACATTGAATTGGGTTTTATGTAATTCAGACTGATTACCTCTTCTTCCTTACTAGAAGGTAGAGAATTTTTCATCAATTGTGTTTAATTTTACTTTTTTAATGTCCAGGCATGTGTAACATTTTAGGGATTAAAAACCTGGAGAAATTTTTTCCTGGCCTCAAAGCCTAAGATAGAATAGAATAGTTCAGTTGGAAGGGACCTATGATGGTCATCTAGTCCAACTGCCTGACCAATTCAAGGTTGACCAGAAAATAAAGCATAGTATTAAGGGCATTGTCCAAATGACTCAAACACTGACAGGCTTGGGGCATTGACCACTTCTCTAGGAAGCCTGTTGCAGCATTTGGCCATGCTTTCTGTAAAGAAATGTTTCCTAATGTCCAGTCTGAACCTCCCCTGATGCAGCTTTGAACCATTCCCACGCATCCTGGCACTGGATACCAGGGAGAAGAGCTCAGCACCTCCCTCTCCACTCCTCCTCTTCAGGAAGCTGCAGAGAGCAATGAGGTCACCCCTCAGCCTCCTGTTGTGATTCAAAACCTCCTCCTAGTATTTAATCAAATTATTCATACACTTGTAATAAATTTTTATTATTATTTATAGGGCAAATCATTAGCTTTGCTAGAGTATTGCTTTCATCTAATTTGCCAAAAGCTGTATGTTCACACTTTTCATTTAAAAATTTAGGTCATAATAAAAATTTCTGCTCTGTTGTCACCTGTATACAAATTTATTGATTACTATTTAATATAAGTGCTAAATTAAGGGGCGAACTCAGTGTATCAAGATGCATTTTTCCCACAAAATTAATTTTCTATTACTTTTTGTTAATTCATTTTTTCATCTTTCTATAACAGTGATCTCAGTCTAGCATTAAAGTACCTGTGGGCATTAGGTGAAACTAGACAGATAATGTATTTTGGTAATATTTTAAACAACCAGCATTAAAACCCAAATTTATTTTCTAGGCTGCTGCCATCACATCAGATGTCTTGGATATTCTTGGAAAGCCTGGTCATTACACACTCTTTGCTCCTACTAATGAAGCTTTTGAGCGACTTCCAAGGGGGATTTTAGAAAGGATCATGGGTGACAAGGTGGCTTCTGAAGGTATGTAACCTTTTTGCAAATGAGAAATACAGGTGAGTGGATCAGGAAGTAAAAACTACATTATCCTAGTGACTCTGAAGTTGAGCACCTGTACTGTCATACATAAAGGAGGAATTACTTCTTCTGTCTCTGATTTTTCCAGTTACTAAAGATTCAAAGTCACTGAAAACTTAATTTCCAAAACAGTTGAAAAGAAACTGTGAAAATATAGGCACTTTGATGTTTTTAAGAGTTCAGCTGCATATTTCTGATAGAGATTCCTGCCTCTAGAAATGTAGGGATATCTGAATGTGGGATTCTTCCATAGCTTTCCCATGAACAGCTTTTTCATACAAAAAGGACATATTCTTCTAAAAGGCAAGTTCTGCCCTGCAAGTTGAACTGAATTTATACTATATATTCTGACAAACTGTAACAGTCACACACTTATTCTTCTGAGAACTACAATAAAACTAAATAATAGCTGAATAAGTTTGTTATGTGGTCAGTAAGGCAATGGACCACTAAGAAATGGAAGGCTCATTTATGAGTTCCACTGCACTAAACAAGTTCTCCATCATTTCATTATAGCCTGATGAAGTCACTGTGCAGTATCTCAATGCAGAATGGTGAAAAGAGGGGTCTGGACTAATTTTAATGTGAGACAATGACTAAAAACAGAATCCTGAAACAACATGGCATTTTTGTTATTTTTTTTTCAGTTTACTTTCAGGAGTTTTTGGCTGACTCTTTTGGTACCCAAAGTAGATAGTACACTGAATCTCACTTGTATAGTAAGGCATAACAAAATATAAATCTGGAGTTGACTTTGCAGAGCTTATACAGTTTTGTACTCAAAGGTCCGTTTGGAGCATATCATGCTCAGTCACCCAGTTTTATACTCTGTTACACAGAGATTGCAGCATAACCAGTATAGTTTTCATAATGCAAGGGATGCCAAAGATTTTTTACTATAGATGTTGCTTAGAGGCCTACAGTATCAATTCTCAAATAAATAACTTTCAACAAAGTATCTATGAATGCAAATAAGAAAATATGCTGGATAAGCTAGTAAACTATTAAAAATAGTGTAAATTTAATAATTTATTCCACACCTATATGTGAATATTATATATGTATATATATGAATACATGTGTCCAAACATCTCTATATGAATTTCCTGCTCTTTTCTCACAGCTCTCGTGAAGTTCCATATTTTAAATACTCTCCAGTGTTCTGAAGCCATCACAGGTGGAGCTGTCTATGAAACCTTGGAAGGAAACACAGTTGAAGTTGGTTGTGATGGTGAAAGCCTGACCGTGAATGGAGTGAAGATGGTGAAACGCAAAGATATTGTCACAAGCAATGGTGTTATCCATCTCATTGATGAAGTGCTAATTCCTGATTCTGGTCAGTGATGTGTATGAAAAACTTGCACTGAAGATGTTTTCTACGATCTTACCTAAATTACCTGTTATATTGGTATGGATAAGCACGAGAATCCAAATCAGGAAGAGGAATACATTGTGTGTTAAAATACTTTTTCTTATTCCTTTATTTGCAGCCAAGCAAGTCATTGAGCTTGGGGGTGCCCAGCAGACTACTTTTACAGACCTGGTAGCACAGCTAGGACTGGCATCTTCTCTAAGACCAGAAGGCCAATACACTCTCCTGGCACCTCTGAATGGTGCTTTCTCAGGTTAGTAGCCTTAAAAGATTATGCTCTGAATGTCAAAATAAACAAGATTTTATGTTACCCTGACAGTTTTCCAAATAAGCCCCAGTACTTGTTCTAAGTCTGGAGGGAACAGCCGTATAGAAATAGAGATAGTTCATGCTTTCAAAATACATACCATGCAGAAAGACAAAACAAGCCTAACCACCAGGCTGCACAGCTTATTTTTAGTGGTATCATTTGTTAATGAAAATAGTGTCACTAAAATAAGGTACAAAATATGCACAGACAGATTGTGGGAAAGGAAAGATATTAATGAACTGCCAGTTTCCTCAATCTTTAGATTCACAACTTACTTATTTGCAAAAAATTTATACAAGTTTGGTATTTTCCAGTACATTAAAGCAGAGAGAAACTCATACAAATATAGTATATAAAAGGGTGTTTGCATATTTGCAGAAGTGACCACAGGGGCATCCTGCCCTTCCCCCAAGAATGTGAATGTTAACTCACCACCACAGAAGTGAATTTGGAAAGGTTTCAAGGTGCTCATGCAGAACAGAAAAGTTGTAATAAGAACTTCAGCAGTAATACAGAAGAAGGAGCAGGCCCACATATAAATCATCAGACATATTATTTATATTAATTAATCAGGGCTATGTCAATAGTTGGTGACTGAATTTAAGGAATGGCAGTTTGCAGAAACCCCTTAATAATTCATTTTCTGTGTACAGGGAAGATAGTACAAGCCTTAACTCAAGCATTTCAAAGAAAGATTCAGTATTTCCATGGTTTTTTAATATAGCATCCACAGTTAACCTTATTTAAATGAAAATTCACTATATAAATCACTATATATTAATGTTTAAATGGCTTTGTAGATGACACCCTAAGGATGGATCAACGCCTTCTTAAAACGATCCTGCAGAATCACATTATAAAAGTGAAAGTTGGGCTCAATGAACTGTACAATGGACAAGAGCTGGAGACAATTGGAGGAAAAGTGCTTAGAGTCTTTGTGTATCGCACAGTAAGTGAATGGGGCTTTCTAACAACATGTATCCCAACTATGAGAATGAAGAATCATGACAGAATAAAAGACAAAGTTGAATGAAACCTCCAACATTTACTGCTATGACTATATAGTAACAATCTTCAAGTTTTTAAGCTAGGAAAAAATAAAAACCTGATCTTTATTGATGGGAACTTCGGTTGCATGGAAGACTCTTCAGGAAAAGGAAACAGGATTCCAGATTTGACACTCCAATAACTACAAATTTTTGAAGTTATTTTTTAGAACTAATTAAGAACCTTCTCAAGGGAAAATTGTTTGGAAATGTTTACACCATATTAACTTACTCCAAATTTTGCTGCTTTTGGTTTCTCAAGCAAATCCATATTGCCTGGCAAGAATACACAATTTCACTGTAGGAAGTACATATGAATATAATTTTTAAATTTAGGAGCCTATTGGGAAGTGTGCATCCATCTATTTTTATCAAATATGTTTAAGTGCTTATCAGTGTGTGAATAGCTACACTTGTTTCTCTTTTAATCAGGCTGTATGTATTGAAAATTCATGCATGGTCAGAGGAAGCAAAGAAGGAAGGAATGGTTTTATTCACATCTTCAGACAGATCATCAATCCAGCAGAAAAGACATTGCATGAAATGCTGAGAAATGATAAGCGTTTTAGGTGAGTAGCAGTTTTGACAGCACCGAGACTTTCCTGCAAGGTGTAATTGCATGTACGACACAGCTGGCCTAAGAAATAGTTGTGGACTGTGCGTTGTTGGATTTTGGGGGCAGGGAGGGCAGGGAAGGGATTATTACCTCCTCCTCTAAAAAAGAAAAAAAAAAGAAGAGGGGGTAGGAAAGAAAAAAGAAAATTTTTCTCCTCCAGCTGCATGCTGAAAGAGTTCCCAGATTTTATGCTAGAATGGTTGTTTGCAGCACATAGGAGTCAGTAAAATGCCAGAATGAGAGGAGTATGAGGACCAGAGGGATTGCATGATACATCCAGAACTATAAATGCAGCAAAGCCTGGAGGTTTAATTAATCCGTACAATTCCATATGGGTGCAACATGATTGCATACCCTTCCAGTATATATTTCTGTCCCCTTCCTGCAAGTATCTCAATACTCCTAGAGAAAGCAAAAACCCTTGGTGCCCCCCCTTCATCTCTTTGATCTGTGGGGTTTTTCTTTGATGAATTCTGCTCTGATCCAGGCTGCCAATATTTTTCTCAAATCCATTTTCCTCAGTCTGCTACTCTTAAAACTGTCTTCTTTTTCTCTCTTTTCCCTCCTCCACTGTCTTTATTTCTGGGAAATAGTGACAGTGCTTGAAGACTATCAGAAAACGTGAGGGAAAAAGCACCTGGACCCAAGTATAGTTACTACATTTCAACAGAATATATTTGTGATTTGTCTGTCTGTTGTAAACAGCGTTTTCCTCAGTCTGGTGAAAGCTGCAGATTTAGATGATGTTCTGTCACGGCCTGGAGAATGGACTCTGTTTGTTCCAACTAATGATGCCTTTAAAGGTTTGACTGATGACGATAAGGATATATTGATAAGTAAGTAACATAAGAAAACTAGAAATACAAGCAAATGTATGATCTGTGGAAAAAGCGGCTAGTGCACTTTGTACGCAAAAGTTGTCTGGTAAAACAGTTTACCTTTTGTATAGAGCAAGTCATAGGACCTCCCTAGATTAATTCTTTCTTGGGGGCTAGAGAAAATATCTTTTTGGAAATAAGCATCCAACCTGAATTTAAATTTAGATTTCAATCCTTGAGATATTATTCCAAGGTGTAATTACCTTAGAAGTTAAAATCTGCATTCATTTAATTAGCTTCAACTTTTCATCATTGAACCTTGCTATAGACTTTTCTAAACTGAAAAGTCTTTCATATCACATTTATTTTCTGGTTGTGATCATTGCATTAAAAGACATGTAGTATTGACTTTCCTATTTTTCCTTTACTTTCTCCTCTCTGCCTCCACCCAGTGATCTCTGATATCACCTGTGTACTACAAGTTAAATATTGAACATATATTGCTCAATACCAGTTTATGTAATTTCTTTCCATCTTACACTTTTAAACTCTGGAATTATGTCGGTTTTGCACAAGATTTAAAAGTAGTTTCTTTAATGTCATGCTTTATTTCCATAAGAAAAGAAATGCACAGTGAATACTTCAAATTTCCTACAGAATTTCCCACTAGAGGGGGAGGCTGTGGCCACAGCACTACAAATATTTTTAGTATATTTGAGAGTAATGTGCGCAGGCCAGATTCACAAGTGCAGGAGGAGTGGTTGCCTTGAATCCCACATCCAGAAGGTCAGTCACATTTTCTATTCCTGCACTTTTCAGATCAAAATTTGAAGAGATGAAGTCAAATCACATGAAACCTTCATGACTTCAAAAAATCCAGCTCAGAACACTGATAAGCAGAAATCCCAGCTCTATACAGCCTTTAACCCACTAATGAGTCACTGTGATTTTGAATTATCTCTTCAGCTATTTAAAATTACAATAGTGGTCTAAATTACCTTCTAGTGTGGCGTGTCTCTAGTGACTAACAGTGAATTAGCAGATAGCCTAAATGACTAATGTTAGATAGCTATACAATGAATTTAAGCTTGCCTCAGGTCTGTGAAGTAACTTGATAAATGCCATTGTTCTGTTTTTATTGGACTATATAGTTATTAACTAAGATTGAGTTTATCAAGTCTATTATTTTTATCTTTGGTTCACAACTTCACTTTGTACCCAAATCCCATGCTATTATGGAATATATCTGTAATTAAAAATACACTTATATATGCCATTCTTCTTTTCAAGGGGCTTTATGTGCTATCTTTTCCTATAATTGTGACTCGTTTTCTACTTACTTTCCTTGGTAGATGAGATTTTAATTTACCCTCCCTATCGTTTTGCTGCAGAACGTCCATTTTTTGTGTGAGATTGCTTTCTGGAATTCTGTCTCAGCTTTCTTTAAAGGCATGATGTTGATTTCACCATATAAATTAAACCTTAAAATACGTAAATTTTGAAGGACTATAAAGAAATACTTCATTTATTTGTAAGACAGGCAGAAAACAAAGGTTATTTTAATCAGTAACCTTTGTGGCAGAGAACAAAGGTAATCAGATAGTTTCTGAAAACAGCTTTTGAATGGTCATGCTTAGGCTTTGTATGTAACTTGATGCTGTCTATGAATGGTCCAGTCACAAAATCTCAGTGCTGATTTTAGTAGGAAGAAAAAGAGCATTTAATTTCATTTCAGTATTAAAGGGAATTCCATAAAATCAGTGATTAAAGCAAAAAGCAGAAAAAGGAAAGTGTTCACTGAAAGACATACCAGGAAAAAAATTATAACCAGATAGTATTTCCACTGCACTTTCATCAAGGCTGAAAGTCGTATTAACAATCAACATCAGCATGTAATGCTAACATGAAACTTGTAACAGAATGGTCAATATTCCATGTAATGGCACGTATTTCAAAACTGCTTTGCTTGGTACCCTGCCTCCTGGGGAGATTGTGGGTATTCCTACAGCCCATCCTATGACTGAATCTCCATGGACCCAGAGCACCAGAGAGCCTTGTCAGGACACCAACTTGGGCTCCAGAATCCATTTCCTTTTTAAGACAATCTTGGAAATGTTGAGGGTTTTTTTCTTTTCTTCCTAAATAAGAATGTCAAACTTTGAAATATGAAAAACATCCCTAGAATAGAGGTTTTTTCTTTTTCCCAACTTCTCCAAGCTGCATCTGTTCTCTGTAAGAACAGAGAAAACGAGCACTGTAAAAGACTCCTTTTCTGCCTGAAGTAAATAGCAACTTCCTCCTTCCCCAGATGGGAAAAGATGTGTGTATGTAAAGAGTTGTGACTTATCCCCAGTCATCTCAGAAGCATGTTACCACAAGAGAAAAATTATATCAATTGTTAGCTATCGTTGCCTTTGATTGCAGCTGTGTTAAGGCTGGAGTTTGTCTAGTAGCTTGGTGAAATTTCATATTGCCGACTGCTTAGTGGTCCTGAAATTATTGTGTTTGCAAATTATTTGTGGAGCATATGTAAGAAAAGGGCAAAAAATTCTGATTAGAGTTGCAAGCAAATAAGAGAAAATAATATAGAAAAATAAGAAAATGCTGGCTGCTTTTCTGTTCTTTTGCTTGGAAGTTCTCATAACATCTCTATGATTATGTTCTGAGCGCCTTTTTGACATATGGTTGTTTTTTTCCCTGTATCATCAACTTAACAGACTAAATTGTATGTGTTCATGGTAGTTTCATTCATGCTGTGCTTAGTTCTGGCTCAAGTCTGTATGAATCCTTAGAATTTCCAGAAAGAATTATACATTACCATTTAATTTTTAATTCTACTTTTCTTTTTAAATAGGGGACAAAAATGCTCTCAGGAATATTCTTCTTTACCACTTGACACAAGGAGTTTTCATTGGAAGTGGCTTTGAGCCCGAGGTGACAAACATTCTTAAAACCATCCAAGGAGGGAAACTCTACTTAAAAACAGTTACGTGTTGAAAAAAAGAAGTCTCCTTGATACAGCCTGGTAACAGGGATTTGACATTTCATGTCTATCCATGTTGCAGAGTGGGATGCATTTCTCTGAATGTTATATTAGGGTTTGGGGATGTTTTTTTAATGTCCCTAATAACTTGTGGTCTCTTTTCATCCTTTCCCAGGTGAATGATACTCTTCTGGTTAATGAACTGAAATCAAGAGAATCTGATCTCATGGCAACCAATGGTGTCATTCATGTTATTGATAAACTCCTATATCCAGCAGGTGAGTATTGGTTCATGGAATTTATACACACTCTTCTGAATCTGTTTACATGTTATGTAGGTGCAATAACTTAAAAATGTTAATTTCTGTAAAAAGACAATTCATATGTGGAATAAGAAATAGAAAATTTACCTGACTACCATTTTGTGGAAGAACCTTGCTTGAAACCATGGCAACTCTGAAATTTTGTGAAAGTTAAGTATATGGAAGACAAGATGCTGTAAGCTATCTTTTCCACTAATATGGAAGAATGTATATGTACAAGTGCACACTTGTGTCAGTGTTTGAGAGTGATTACATCTCCTGATCACTGTAAATGGAATTAAAACGAACACAGATGTATGTTTCTTCTTACATGCCTATTTCTTTTGTCAGATCTGCCTGTTGGAAATGATCAGTTGCTTACAATCCTGAAGAAGTTGATTAAGTACATTCAAATTAAGGTACTCTTTAAATAATGATCCCTTTATCTTTTTGGCAGGATCTGTGAAATCATGTACGTTATAATTCGTAAGTGATTCTCTGGTCCTTCTGTTTCTTCAGCAGACAACACATTCAATAGCTCCCAGTTACCCAAATATAATAATGAATGATATACTGCACTCAATAGTTAGAATGTATGTTTTTTAACACCACATATCTGTAGAATATTTGTATTTGGATAACTCCAATGTGAACTGGCCCAAATCTGCTCTTTGGTTCAAGTACACTTTATCACTCCAGCAAAATAAATCACTTCTAAATCCTTGAGGCAATCCATCTTTGAAGGAAATATTGATTAGCTAAATTGCTATGGCATTAAAACCACCAGCCTCAATAGCCTGTGGAGAAAAATAGGCACTCTTATCTATCTCAGCTATGCTCCTCAGATTATGTTCTCCCTCAACAATGAATGAAAGGACTTTGACAAATAGCATAGCGTAACTTTTACATCAGTGAAGCAGTGAATCCTACCCACACTCATTAGGAAACTAGAAGACAAGTACTTTCTTTTAAATTTTAAAATTGCTTTTCTGTATTTATAGTTTGTTCGTGACAGTACCTTCAAAGAGATTCCACTGACGTTTTACAGTAAGTTCATTTTAAATACATCCAGATGGGTTTGAGATTGCTTTTTAAATCTTGCCAATTTCAATTTTGAATTGTAGATTTTTTTTTCAATCAGAAAGAAAGAGAATTCTGGGAAAGTAAGATGTGCCAATGAATCACAGGAAGAGAAAGACTTGAAGTAGAATGTTTCTGGCAGTTATGCTACTGTATGCATTTTCTTCCCTTTCCAGATGTTTGACAGGAAAGTAACCCTGAAGTAAGCTGTTCAAACTCTTTGGGGTAGAAAAGATACATATGGAAAATATTGTTTTCCAGTTTTTAGCCAAGGTTCAGTGCTTGGTGTATAACAGGCTTGTACTGCCTCTCTCTCCAAGATGTAGCATTGTACTGTACTGACTCTTCAAGATGTAACATTGACCAAACTCTGCAGTGAGATGCTTTCTTTTTCATAAATGTTTCTAGAGGGACAGAGTGTACCTGTTCCACTTGTTTCCCATATATGCAAGTATGAGGCTTGTATGGGAGACAGTCGTTCTGACCATTTTCCTTTTAAGGAGTAAATGTAAAAAAGGAATTACTTTTGTTCTTTTGCAGTCTTTCTCAGGGTTTGCATTTAGTTTCTGAATAAAAAGTAGAACCTGTTGAAACAAACTGTTAGAAGACAAAGATCCTCCTGAAGCTTTGGTTTATGAGTTTTGAATTTAGGCAGATGATTAAATTTCTATAGGATTCTACCCACATTTCTCTGTAGAAATGGAGACCATCACATTAGGCCTTTGAAAACTGAGAATGGATGCACTAAAGTTAAAAGACTCTTGGAACAAAAAATGGAATTATCTATCCTGATGGCAAGTTGAATATGAGTCAACAGTATGCCCTGGCAGCCAAAAGGGCCAACTGTTTCCTGGGGTGCATCAAGCACAGCATAGCTGACCAGTCAAGACAGGTGATTGTCCCATTCTGCACTGGTGTGGCCCCACCTTGAGTACTATGTGCAGTTTTGGGCACCTCAATACAAGGGCATCAAACTATTTGAGTCTGTCCAGAGGAGGGCAACCAAGGTGGTGAAAGGTCTCAAGTGCAACACTTATAAGGAGCATCTGAGGTCACTTGGTTTGTTCAGCTTAAAGAAGAGAACGCTGAGGGGTGACCTCATCGCAGTCTACAACTTTAAGAGGACCAGTGAAGGGGGAAGTGTTGATCTCCCTCTGGTGACCAGTGATAGGACACGAGGAAATGGGGTGAAGCTGCGTCAGCGGAAGTTCAAACTGGACCTTAGGAAAAGGTTCTTCACTGAGAGGGTGGCTGGTCACTAGAACAGGCTCCCCAGGGAAGTGGTCATGGCACCAAGCCTGTCAGAGTCCAAGGATCATCTGGACGGTCTTAGTCATATGATTTAGTTTTAGGTAGTCCTGTGAGAAGAGGGGAGTTAAACTTGATGATCCTTATGGGTTCCTTCCAACTTGAGGTATTCTATGATTCTACCTCCAATGGCCAGCAAGTTTAGTGCTAGAAACGATGTCTGTAAACTGAAGAAAAGGAGGTCAATGTCAGACATGAAGAAAGTTGTAACTGTTGATTTAGTTGAATGCAGGAACAGGAAAGTTGGGACCTCTACCAGTGAAGACATCTCTACCAGTGAATAGATACGAGTCAAATAACAACCTATCAGAGATGTTCAATGAACACTAGAGTCTGTCTTAGGTATAGAGGGACAACTTGATCTCCCAAGGGCACCACACTCGTCCTCTCCATGATGTTCTATCAAGTGTAAGAGTAGTTCTGAATTCAGAGGATTTCCTCTGTTTTGCAGGTCAGCTCCCTAATCAAAAGAAAAGGGCAAGATACGAATTTAAGATGTGTCAGGGAATTATGAAAATCTTTATGCAGGGAACTGTATGAGCCATTATTATTATGTAGCTTGGGTTATCACGGGTTTCATGACCAGTGGGTTTCATAAGGCAGAAAGGCAAATAGCACACCAACAGACTTTACCTGCAGGTGACTTGTATACACCACCATTTAGTAACTAGAACAAAGATCCGTATTCTAGAACCTTTTGAGTTACTTTTCCATCCATTAATATCTGTGATTTTATCCACATCTATGGCCAGACCAAATCTAACTGATCATTACCGTAAGGAAACTGTACAAATGGAATGCACTTTATATTCCATTTTCTGTACTTTCAGAAATTAACATAATTGAAAGCAACGTCCAGCCCATCATCAGAAAGGAAGGTAAATGAGGCCTTTAGTATATATATTTCTGTATATGTTCATGTACATATACAGAATATATATTGTATGTATTTCTTCAATAGCAAATCGTACCAAATAACTCCAGGACATTCAGCACTTTGCTGAAAAAGCAAAGATACAAATATTGCAATTAGAACTGGCTGAAATATTTTGCATAAAAAGATTTCCCAGTTTTTCTCCCCAAGTGGATTTTCTCCTTTTTCTATGGGCATTTAAAAATGCTTTTCAAATAATCTTTTTTCAAACCATTTCTTTTATGTGCCTGAAATAGTACTATATTTTTAATAAAAACATTTCTTTTTTTTTAATTAAAAGTGTTATTTTAAAAAATTAAGTAGATTTTTTTTCTGATAATCTGAAGGAAAAAAAAAAATCAGTTCATTTTTCTGTAGTGTTCAATCAGTTCTAAATACCAATATCTGTCAGATGCCTGGAAAGGGCAGTTAGCCAAACTTACTGATTTAATTTCTCAAGGCAAAAGCATGACTTGAAGATTAGTGGTGGGACTGAAAAGAACAAAAAGTGGGGATGGGACTGTCAAAATCTCATGTGATTCATAACTTAATTAAAACATCCATTGGTTTCACTAGACCACTACTAACGAGCTCCAGTTTCTCATTGAAACAAAAATGCTCAAAGGGAATCTGGTTGAGCTCAACTAAGGAGGAAAGCAGTTGAAAATGTCTTGCAAAAATTTTATCCAGCCTGTTTAATCATTGTTTCTGGGAGGACTTCCTCCCAGCAGAAGTGACATGAGCTTGCTTTTTCTGCGGGTTGTCTGTGCTTCAATCCTGTTTAGGATTAGACACCATCTAACATATATACTGATCTTTGTTGCCTAGTCTCCATCATTAAAACAGATCCACAGAGCAATATAAATGGATAAATGATTCCATACTGTAATTCATCCAAGATATTTTAGAAATTTTCCTGTGATGAAGGTGAATCACTCTCTGAAAGTACTTGTTCTGTTAAATCCAGAAACAGGGCATATAATTTAGGTGATTTACATGTTGTTCAGAAATTGAAAGTTAACGGAAACAAAGACCCTCTTTTAAGGAAAAAGTGAAATGTCTGAGCACTTCTACAGTTATATATACAGCTAAGTTTTATTCACCACAGAGAGAAAAAATATCTTTGTGCGTATTGAAGAGTTACTCCTTTCCATTGCCAGTACAGTATTTCTGCTTTGGGACATACTCCAGGGAATGATTTCTGGCCAATACAGCCTTTCTGCTAATGATTCAGAAATAGACCCAATAAAGTAATTTCTGGTCCTTCCGAGCTTGCTAATAGTACCAGTAGTAAGCAGTAGCTTGCATCAAAACCATATAAGCTCACAATTATCTGTAGAAAAAAGCTGGCGACGTTGCACGTTAATTTTTGCAGCATATGTCAGGAAGTTCTAGCAGATCGTAATGGAAAGGAGATTTCAGTAAAAAACCAGAACCATCACCACCCCCACGTTTAGAAGGTGATGCCTGCCCCTTCCTGTCTCAATGTTTTGTACTTTAGTTGAGCTTCCATTGTACATACATAGGCAAGTTAAAGGGATCTAAAGAGTTAAATCTGATTGAAACCCAAATCTTAACGGATTACATGTTCAAAAGATTGATCCTAGACTAGGCAGTACAGCAAACTATGGCTTTGCCTTTTGTTTTGCATACATCTGCTGTACCAACCACATAGGAAGGTACAGTAATTTAGAAATATAAAAAAAAATATAAAACAATTGATAAATATTCATACATATACCTTTGACGTTTTCAGTAATGTTCATCACTTGCATCAATGTATATTGATATTTAATGGATTCTCAACACACAAAAATGCCTCTAAATTTAAAACAGAAGCAAATGAATGAATCTTGTAAGAATGCTTCTTTAAAATACTTATGAATGTTTTTCAGCCAGACTTGTTAGAAAATAAAAGGAAAAGCAATGGGTTATTCGGCTGTTTAAAACTCAGAGCAGATGAATAGAGCTCTATAATAACAGGGCATCATTATGATCCTATCATATCATCTCATCTGCAGCAAATGAATTATTCAGCTGTACAGCTAATTTATGCAATAACCTGCTGCAAAAACAAACAAAAATGTATGCTTGGATTTGTTACTATTGAAGGACACTAGTTAGCCTGAATTGTATTGTTTTCAACAATTAACACCAGGCACACATATTAAAAAGCTATTGTTAAATCCTGATCAGTAATGGGAAAAATAAAAATATACAGTATCTACTTCTACATAAATTTATACGAGGAAAGATTTTTAAGGGATTTTTAAGGAAAGTGAGGGAGATGAACTTTGTTAAGTTTCTAACTCTGAATAGGGAATAAGGGAAGCGTGTGCTACAGCAGCTTCTTAAGTAGATGTT
The DNA here is from genome assembly GCA_035590275.1 of Ibycter americanus. Lineage (NCBI taxonomy): Eukaryota > Metazoa > Chordata > Aves > Falconiformes > Falconidae > Ibycter > Ibycter americanus. Next base: position 27,169,293 of record JAVJGI010000014.1, on the reverse strand, counting down.
GCTGTAATGTTTGTTACAGAAGAACTGTTATTCCTATTAATTGACCACATCAATAGTATATTCCTAATTTGTTTATTATCTGCTGCTCCAGCCTGTCAGACAGAGATACATTTGGATCAGTGTGGTCTATAGGGATTGCACAATATTAAGAGGTTTGTTTTGGCATTGAAATCAAGATGACCAATCCCATGCAACTCAAAAGAATAATAACCATTGATGCTGACAAATATCCTTACAGCCGTTCCAGTTGATATCTGAAGCTTTTTTTTTTTTTTTTTTCTTTAAGCTGGGTGACAACTGGCCAAGTCTTGGTAGCCTAAAAAAAAAGCACCAAATAAAAAAAAAACCAAAAAACATGTAAAAATAACCCAAAACAATATAAGGGAATTCTGATTAAAAGTCCTAGTTTCCTCTTGGATATCTATACAGTTAGTAGGAAACAACATGACAGACATTCCTCTCTCTAGTTCTTTTCTAAGCTTTCACAAAATAGTTTGCATGCTGATCACTAATGGAACGATAACTATAAGATTCCAACAGTGCCTCAGAGTACGCTTCTTACCCACGTATATAGAGGAATACTTCCTTTCAGCTGCTAAGGATCTGTTTTTTGCCTGAGACTTGTCAACAGATGTTAAAACTATCAGATACACAAAAGTTAAAAAACAAAAAAAAGGTAAATAGTAAGTGTGCAATAGGATCTAAATTTAAGATGGCATGGGAGGAAGTACAAGACTGTATAGCATTGCTGCAAATGGTTTTGCAGATGTAGAAAATCCTCCCTTACAGTCATCTGGTTTCTTAAGGATAGGGGGGGATAATGCTAGCTTCATCTCAGCCCCATGGAACACCATAAATATTTTTATGACTATTTGTAATGTGTTGTTTTTTTCCTGTGTCACAGACCCATCTATCACACAGATCACTAAATTAATTGAAGGGGAACCTGAGTTCAAAATAGTCAGGGAAGGGGAGACAATAACTAAAGTGATTCATGGAGGTTGGTATGCTTTCAGCAACTCAATTTCTATTAGTTAAAATTTGAAACATTCATTATTCCCAGTTTGTTTCTCATTTATGTAGGTGATTCATGTGTTACGTTAAACAACTGTTCTGTTTTTAACAAGACCTGGAAGTGTTGTAATTGTATTGCACCATTTCATTCTTACTTCTTATGCATTTAAAAATTTAGGGTTTTTGTCTAGTTGTGTCCCATAGTTACAGTCAAGACAGTGTTGGAAATGCTCTGCATGCTGACATAACATCTGTCCCTGTTAAGAATTATTTGCTGGTGGTTGTCCTGCATCAAAAATGCAGTAGATGATTCTGTGACAGGCAATTTTATCAGACAGAGAGATAAACTTTGCCTTCTGCTTTGCTAGGGACATTAAGAAGTTCACATCTAGGGTGCTTTTAAGGGAAAAACAGCATGTAGCCATCCTAAGTTTTGAGGAAACTTAGTTTCTGGTCTCCTCTGACCATTTTTATTTTTCATAAAATATGCTACAGTATTTCCTTGTGTAAGCTTCAGTAAGTTTCCATCTCAAAACCAGCATTTGTAACACTATTCACTGCTTGATTAATGTCTTCAATTTAAAAATCCTTGTAGAACCAATTATTAAAACATACACCAAAATCATTGATGGGCGACCTGTGGAAGTGACAGAGAAAAAAGTAACAGAAGAAAGAATTATTCAAGGTAAATTACGCTGAGCTATTCACACTTAGTAAAGTTCACCATTACATACAGAAGTAATGCATCTTAAATTCTGTCCTAATGGCTGAACTGCGTTGCCTGGAGAGAAATGCCAAAATTGCATTTCTTAGAGAGCTGCCTATGTATGGCTCAAATTCTGGCTGTGGGTGCTACATAAACATATATGGAAATAGCAACAATATTTTAACAGCATGCAAAACAATGAAAACTTGCTTTATATATATATATGTATTTGTGGAGTGTCTGCTTCTGAAAGCTTCTCACTACCATTTCAGGATGAGACTGCTTTTACTGATTTTTTTTAGTCTGGCTTGCTTTAGAAAGACGAGTTGTCCATTCCGCCCCACGCCCCCCCACCCCCACCCCCGCCCCGTGCATGTGAACTTTTGGGTTTTATATCTCCAGGTAGGTTTCATTTGACCAAAGGTAGACCTTTGGTGTGTAGATACCTACTTTTGCATGTAATCCCAGGCCAGGGTCCCTTGGCAACCATTTCAGAAAAAAAAAACCTTCTCTGTTTCTCTCTAAGGATAGGCCTTGACTGATCTGACATCCACAAGTCAGAAATTTGTATTCAGCTAATATAAGATAAAATTTACGTGGATCTGTGTCCCTTGATCTTCTCCCACAGTAACTTTAAAACTCTTTGTCCAATTTCAATTATATTTGACCTACTACAGAGATATTTCTTTAAGAAACCTAGAAACTTCACAGAAATTGGGAAGTGGAGTAAGGCATATTTAAGCAGTTGCAAATTCTGTAACGTATTTTGATCCTCTTGGTTAAAATACCACTTGGAATGCTGACATTAAAATTCTGTTTGGCAGGGCAGTTGTAAAGAAAAGACGGTGTTACAGGAACATTCTGACTTAGCAGAAAGTCTTAATATTATTTAGAAAATCTTAAAATTCAGTTTAAGTAGTCATTCAAGGAAAAGAGAAATAACAAACCAGACTTAAGTTATTCTCACTCAACTATTTACTACAATGAAAATAATTGAATGGAAAACAGTGGTGTTTTATGAATAAACCTAGGACTATTTTTCAACTCAAAATTTCTTGGTGAGAAAAAAACTCCAACCATATTCTTATTTCTCAAATTCCAGTTTCACTATTATCCCACATAAAATGCTCAATATAATGTAGAATGTCAGTGTTTCAGACCTGATATTTCCTTCTTTTCCCTCTGTAGTAGAAACTGATAAAGAATCTCAAATGTTAAGTTCTGAAATGACTCATAGCAGTAATAAAAGCAACAATGTATATCTACACCAGTGGATCCAAACTCTTTTTGCACTTAGGAAATATCTGATCTATGACCTAATACAACAAAGTGTTGAAAACTGTGTCTTACTTTAAGAATGTGAGCAGATATTTACTATAAGTATGTTAAATTTGTCTAAGTACTTTCCAGAATAGCTCTAAATACTATTTGTAACCCTCTTTCAGTTTAGTTTGGAACACAGTGAAAGATAAAATTATCATAAAAGCAGATTAAAGCATATTAACCATGAAACCATCCTAAGTGTTAAATAGGAAAAAAATAATTTAAAAGACAATCCTGTTATATCTGATTAAAGTTACTGTCTTACATATATTTTTTGCAGGTCCTGAAATAAAATATACCAGAATTACTGCAGGTGGTTCAGACAATGAAGAAAAGTTAAAGAAATTGCTTGAAGAAGGTTAGTATCCTTATTATCTTTCCTTCCTTTAATAAAAAATAATATATATATATAACTTAAATAATTACTGAATGGATAGTTCATGTTTTCAGCAAAGGTGCTCGTACTGCACAATCATACCTAGAGATTAAACCTCAGGACTTGACAAATGTCCAAATCTAACATTCTGTTTTGAGAGTCTGATCTTCACATTCCAGTCAGCAAAAGAGTTGAGACTGCCTGAGTCTAACATATAGTATGCTATGTTTGTCATAAAATATGGTGGGTTTAGTGTTTACATGGAATTTAATATAGTAACAGATGAACTTTTTAATTCAGCAAAATACTATGACAGGATTAATTCAGTAATATGCTGTTACAGGATTGTCAAATGTTTTCTGTAAATCAATTTTACCATAACCTGTATCCTATCAGAGGTTACCAAGGTGACCAAATTTATTGAAGGTGATGGTCATTTACTTGAAGATGAAGAAATCAAAAGACTTCTGCAGGGAGGTAATTCAGTGTATAACAACTAACCTTTTTGCAGTAGGTTATGATATCTGAAACCCCTCTCAGATATGTTGACCACAACATTTTAAAGACTGACCTAGCAGAAGTGTAATTTTAATGGCAGAAAAAGTAGAATGCCATATATGAAGTGCCAGATGTCTGTGAAATGAAAATAAGTACCAAAGTTTGATTAATCAATTTTCTATGATATTGGTCATGAAAAAAAATATCATTTTTTTCAGTCTTTAAAAAGTTATCTAATTAAAACTCAGAGGAGCAATGAAGATTTATTCCACTAGCTGTGAACTCTTTTTTTTCAGCAAATTTGAATCTGTGAAAAACACTAATGAAGTGGAAAGTATTGTAATAGGCCAAATTCATCTTATCAGTTCTTCAGAAATGAATATTCATTGCCCTCAACTTAATAATTAAAGGCATGTTTAGCATCCTTCTTTCAATGCTTACAGGTGATGGATATCAAGGTATTAACTTTAATTCTCTTCAAATACAGCATTCCAAGGAATGGTTTTCTTTCCTTCTTGCTCTCTTAATTCTAACAGTTTTGGCAATATATAACCAGTAGCTGTAGAAAACTGGCAAAAGAACTTCTGCTTATGAAATTAATCTTTATCTATGAGTTTTGAATGTCCTTTGCTTCATGTAGATTAGAAAAACTATCTGTAATAGCAATGGGGAATAAAAAAAGAGAATTCAAGTGTTGTGGTTTTAGTACATGTTAGTGTAAACCTGAGTCAGAAGCTCAAAAATATGTATGGATGTTTCTTTCGGCATAAATTAAGTGAATCCACTTCGTTTTATATTCACTTTTTAGTAATTTACAGACCTGAATACTTATGAAGTACCTCACAGCCAGCTGTGCGTTCACTGAACTGTCTCGTAGTCCTTTAACAGCACTATTCTGTGGATATGGCTGATACCAACATTTACTTTGGTTAAGTAAAAAATTTAGTGATGGTTGGATGGCTGAACAGCTTTCCACCAAACAAAACCATGCTAGTTGAGAATACAGCCAGTCTTAGAGAAACGCCAAGGTATAGCTATGAATACTGTCGACTATATTTCTTTCTTCTGCTTTAAACACCTAAGTCTTAGTTTTACCGATCTAAGTCAGGATTTACCTATAATAATTGGAGAGAAATAGGAACTTCCAGAGAGTTTTCATGTTTTCCTATCTTGTGTCCCATCTATGTGAAAAGACTTGCTCTCTGGAGATGCCTATTTCAGTGTTGAATATTTGAAAGGAAAGTTGAAAATGAAAGAAATTATAGCAAGTAAATCCCTCCATGTACTGGATTGTGTTCTATTGGTGTCAACCAGGCAATAAAGAGCAGGATCAAACTTCATCTTTAGAATTGTTCAAAATCCTGGTGACAGGTCTAATGCCAGAATCTAACAATTACCATTGTAATTGTAACCATCTTCAGTTAGAGAGGTATACAATTAAACAGATGTAATCTGTAGAGATGCATCTTACAGTGATCCTATAGGTGTATGGAAAGGTGATGAACAGTTTCTTTGTAGTAAATTTGGAAAAGACAATACTGTCTCTTGAATTCTTGCTATTTTTCCTTGCTATTATATGTTAGTTTGCATAAGCATCCTACTTTACAGAATGGACCAAATAGGCAGATTTGTCTCTTGTTTTAATTTGATTTTTCTCTATCTTTTCCATGATTTATTCAGTCAGCTACCCTTGGCTGCCATGATAATACCTTACCATACGTTTAGCCAATAAAAGCAGATACACATGCTGCTTTATGGCTGTTGGTGTTAATGATGATTATGCTTTATGGCCCTCTTGTCTACACCAAATTACTTCTGTTTTACTGAAATTTCCTAAGCACTTAAATCTGAGTCCAGTCACAAACAAATGTATTACCACTGTCTGAAGTAAGAGAACGATTTCATATGGGCTGTAATTCTACTCATACAATATCCAGCACTGTTTATTACAACTGGCAGTCTTTGTTGAAACAAAACTTCAAGCCAAGATTGCAATGAATGAGTCTCAGCCCTAGAGAAGGAATCACCTGTGGCAGGGCTGAGGAAATCAGCAGGACCTTACAGCATGAATAACATGGTGGCCTGCAAAAACCTACACCTGCAAAATGACATTGCTTCCACTGAAGGCTCTTCACATATGGAGAAATGCTCTGCCAGATTTAACTCATCTGTTTTTGATGCTTATCGTAGCTGGAACTGAGTACACCAAGGTTACTAAAGTAATTGAGGGAGAGCCACAGATTATCGAGAGAGAAATCAAGAAAGTCCATCTGGAAGGTTAGTTTGTCTAAAAATCCAGTATCACTAAGACCTGCTTTGTCTGAAGTGATCTTTCCAGGTGCGGTTTTATAGTATCTATTCACAAAAATTACTTAGGTCTGAAGCCAGTATTTTAGCAAGAAGAGTTTTTAAATTATTTTGGAAAAGAATTCTTTCCCTGACGTTGCAGACAAAAATGTTGAGGCTTATCTTGTGGCTAAAAAAGATTTGGCAAGCATAGTGGACAAGAGGAAATGTCTAACCACAAAGTTTAGGTAAAACATTTGAAGGAACACGCACCATAAGAAATGCCTTTTCTCTAAGCAGCTTATTCAGAAGAAGACCACGTGAGTTGTTTTTAACTTGAATTATTTCTTGTCAGTGTTAATGCAATCTGTTGACGTGACGGTTTCTCAACTTGGTGAAGGGAAGGTGGGGTGGAGGGAGTATAACCTCTGGGGTTGAGTAAATATCTCACAGGGTCTTGGAATTTCTTTACCTTTATCCTGTGCTTAAATGAGGAAAGCTCTTGAGTATGAAAAAACTGAAAGGTGTCGAGGTCCAAAATGAATGTCTTAAAGCACCCAAATACAATTCATCCTGGCTTTATACCAGAAATTTGTTGTTCAAGTTTCTTTTGTTTCATTTATATTTGTATGTATGTCCTTTTCCAATTCTAATTCTAATAATGCAGAATAAGTTGTTCTGTCAGACTTCGAACTAAATTCATAGGAAAAAATATTATGGCTTGTAAAGAAAGAAGTTAAATAAGTATGTTTCTACTTTTAAATTTTGAAGTCTGTGCTAAATACTGAAGGTATACCATAGTGTTTGGGGAAGTCAACTATTTCCTGAAAATGACAGACAGGTGTGATCTTTGACCATGAGGTTTACCTGAAAGCATGATTGTTGGAGAGCATGTAAGTAGAGAAAGCATACTTTGGATGGCATGTTCTGTCCTTGTCAGAGCAGTGCAGAGCTTGAAATTTTCTATCACATCAGTGCAGATACCCAGTGTTTAGTCTCAGCTGCAATGACATAAAGCCTGTATCTCAGGGCTATGCATTTATATAAGCTGTACCTTAGGATGAAAAGACAACTGATGGCAGCTGGTTAAGCGAAGATGCAATCACTTCATGGTTGTAAAGAAGGAAAAATACCTCAGTAACATTTCTGTGATAGTAACAGAAGAGTTATCTCTTATGCTTGTGAAATGTTTTTCCTTCCAATGAGGAGACATCAGGTTTAGAAAATTTCTCAAGGTTTGATGAGAAAGAGGAAAAAGTGTCTGTAGTTTCACTCAGTCAGTAGTTTGGAAAACAGATGTATCTGCTAATGAGAGTGATACCTATTCAATAGCCCTTGCTCTACTCTACCCTTCAAAACAGAAATCTCTGAGAAAATTAACTGAACTCTAAATGTTGAATCATACTGTGGGCTCACAATGCAGTTACACATCAGGCCCCAAAGTCAGCTGGAAACGTGGCCAACATCTTGCAATGGTTGAGTTTCAAGCATATCACTTATAGTTCCTGAAGTAATGTCTATATGGCAGCCCTGGCCATCTTCTGCCAAAAGCTGAGGCTGAGTCCTGGCCTGTACATTAACTTGAGCTTATATGTCACTGACAGTGTCAGGTGGTATTTGCTGCATGAAGAGCATGGGCAAAACATCCCGGCACCTGCCTACTTCATCTAACCATCTGTTAGGAGATCAGTGTGAATAATGAGTTCATACTGTTAAAATGTAAAAGTACTTTTGAAATGCTGCTAATTTTTGATGGATGACTGCACATGACAGAAATGCATTAGTTGTGTTATAAGCATTCATGTTTCAGGTGATCAAGTCAACATGCTAATGGGACAAAATTCTAAATCTACTGAAAACCATAAAGAACAAAGTTCGCAAATCAGCAATGGGTTTCCAACATTTCTAATGAGTTTTAATTCAAAGGCTCTTACAAATAAACTCTGACTGCAACATTTCTGTTTTCTAGAAGCACCTGTACGGAAAGTACAACCAACCAGGAAGACACAAGGTAGAAGCAAAACATATATTTAAACATTTCAACATGCATCAAATGTCACTCTCTGTTACGGTAAAAGTCAGGAGGGAAAAAAGTACCCTTAAGAATTCTTATTGACTTTGAAAGAGTTTCATTTATGTTTTCACAAAAAGAAATTGTAACAAAGCTTGATATTGTTAATTACTGGGTTTGTAGATTTTTTTCTTACTTATATTTCTCTCTGAAAAAACTTAATTGTGTTCTTTGGTCAAACAGTGTTTCAGATTGGAATAAAGCCATCAAAGTAAGTTCTGACTCTGAAGTCTAACACTGAAAATGGCACTGTGGAATTCCCCACAATGGGATTTCTAACTCACTGCTTCTACATATTTTGATCAATTAAGAAGATGAGAGATGATTGTAATTTCCTAGCCGCCAGCACAAGAGTGAAAGATTCAGCATCAGGCTTCGCCTTTCCTCTTCACATGTCTGTTTCACAACTAAATACAGTATATAGTGTAACTATATCATATAGAGCTATAGGTAATAATTATGGTTCTTTTTCCATTTTTCCCAGGGGGAACAGCAAGAAGGAGGACAAGACTAGCTTATCCCTAAAAGCTTTCTGAGACAGAATCCACAGAATTACAAATTAACACCATGGTGTTTGAGAGGAAGAGAAACTGTTTTTAAAAAATGAGAACATGAGAAAACAATGTTGTTTTGATAACATAATGTAAACTGAACCACAAATGCACAAAAAGATGTGAAGCTGCAGATACTGCTAGCACAGTGCTCACTAGGAGTAATCCACTGGGGTGCTTTAACTACTCTTGATAGTAAGCACTATGCAGGGTGGAGTCCTGGAACAACTGAAGGCCATCAACTTCTGTAGAACCAGGATTCCTTCTTATGCTGGCTAGTAAGTGTTTGCAGGATTGGATTTAAAAAGAGCAGGGAACAATACAGAGTGTATTTTTTTATTATTATTATTTCCACTAAATAAGAAATATAAATGAAATTAGATCATTTCTAGAAAAAAAAATCACTTCATGTGACTTTTAGAGTAATCTAAGGAAATATGAGATTTTAACATAGCACTTTTGGTTCAGTAGTATTGTATACTTTTTATAAGACAAAATTCATCATGTGTTTAATGTCGTAATGACACCAGTAAAGCTACCTTTTCTAAACAAGCAAATATGCCTTATACTAAATGTATCTTTTTTTGTTGTTCTATGTTGCATATCCAAATGCCTTCTAGTATCATGGCTAATGGAAGCTCTTAAAAAGAAAAAAAGCAAACATTATGAGCTTCTTGAAATGTATTTGAGATCATGTTGACTTTATTTATAAGAAAAAATCATTCCCATTAAAGGAATCCTGTAGCAATACATATACTGAGATTCCTAAGTGTTTTTCCACTTTTCCCTAAATGTGTCTTTTGATTATTAAAGTGGATTATAAAAGGGATAAATAAAATGCATGCAAACAGTTAATTCAGCATGGAAAACGGTTTTACAAAAATGAGGCTAGGTCTGAAAGCTTTTATATCAAACATGCTTTGCTAATGTGTGGTACTAATGTGGAGTTGTTGGTAAATTACGTCAATTTTGTAACTCTAGTTTTTTACTCATAAAAATTGTTTGCCTTTCTCAAGAAAAGTTGTAAAACAGTTACTCATGGAGCAGCGAAAACATGTTCAAAGTGCCTTAATTCTGCAGACCAAAGTTTCAGAGGAGTTATCTAATGTGCTTTTATACTTCTGTTTTGAAACAAATACTCAATAAAGAATTTGGCTGAACTGTGCTTGCTTTCATCTGTAAATACTTTTTTGGACAGTAAAGCAAATTCTAAATATTCTTAAGCTTTCAGTGTAGTTTTTAATTTTAAAATACATTTTCACAGAAACAAACTGATGCTTCCCTTTCTTACTTAACATGTGCTAATGCACTTAAACTGCATCACTCTCCTTAAACACAATTAAAAACCTTCCCTAATGTCATAAGCACGTATCATGAGCACTACTCCTTGAATAGTAAAGCTATCTGAGCATTGGATTGATATATTGTGTAGCTTTAGTGGGCTGTCAGACTCTCTCAAAAAGGTGACCTCAGTATCTACTATCGTCGTGCTTGGGTGGAAGGACAGCTTTTAACCCTGGTAAGAGCTAGATAGCTTTTAGGTGAGAATGAGATCTCTTAGGACTGCCTAGAGGGTGAACTGAAGCTGTCACCTTTCCCCAGGGCCTTTGACTGTCATTAAAGCATTGACTTTCTTTTGCTCTCCCCACTTTAGAGTGTATGAAATATGGTGCTTTTGAGGATGCTGTGTTAGCGTGTCACAGAAGTTTTTCATTGTATGCACTGCGATAAAGCATACAGGAATTAACTTTGAGTGCAAAGCCTGCTGAGGCAGGGTTGGAGGAAGAAAGAAAGCAAAATCTGTGCAGCCTTGTCTATGCTATCTGTTCGAACGTTTCCTGGAATCTGTTATTCGCAGATTAATGCATGGGACTTGCTCAAAAAGTGCAAGCTGGTGTGGGCCAAAACCATGCTATGGAGTGCTATATCAGCAGAGTACTCTGTCCAGTATTTAATCTTGTTCCCATATACTATTTATATTATAGATGTAGCTATAGGCTAGGATAGTTGTAATTCCCTCTTTTTATGTACTGTACCTCAAGTTTAACTTCATCTGAGCTGGTGTAAATTAGGTGCTGTAATATTTGTATAGGTCTGACGTACTCAAATGTGGAGGTGGGGTGGGGGGGAAACAAAAAAGAAAAAATTAACATTTTCAAACATCCTTTTATCAACTGCCCTACTGTCTTTCTCTTTAATTTCCAATAATTAATTCATGTCTGGTAACAAATGTGTGAGATTCACCTGTGAGAGAGGTTATTACTTTTATCTACAAACCACATACTTTAGGCTATTTGTAGGAAAAAATACAAACTTTATGCTTTCCCCTGGACATCACAGTATTAAAGAACAGTTGAAGCTGGGAGGCACCCCTGGAGATCATCTGGTTCAACCCCCCTGCCTAAGCAAGTGCAGCTAGAGCAAGTTGCTTGGGCCTGTGTCCAAATAAGTGCTGAGAATCTTCAGGGGTGGAGACTCCATAATCTCTCTGGACAACCTCTGGCAGTGATTGACCACCTTCAGAATAAAGAAGTTTTTTCTTATGTTTAAATGGCATTTCTTCTGTTTCAGTTTTTGCCCATTGCCCCTTGTCCTGGCATTGCTAACCTCTGGGAAGAGCCTGGCTCCATCTTTGTTACACTTTTCCTACAGGTATTTATGAACTTTGCTGAAACCCCTCTGAGCCTTCTGTTCTCCAGCCTGAACAGTCCCAACTCCCTCATCCTCTCCTTATATGTCAGATGCTCCAGCCCCTTCATCATCTTAGAGACCATTTGCTGTACTCACTCCAGTAGCTCCATTTCTTTCTTGTACTGGGAAACCTAAAGCTGGTCACAGCACTCCAGGTGTGGCCTAACCAACGCTGAGTAGAGGGGAAGGATCAGCTCCCTTAACATGCTGACAGTGTTTTCCCTAGTGCAGCCAGGAGGCCGTTGGCCCTCTTTTCCATGAGGGCACATTGCTGACCCACGGTTGATGTGTTGTCCAACAGGACCCAATGCCTTCCTCTGCAGAGCTGCCTTCCAGCCAGTTAGCCCGCAGCCTGTACTGGTGTCTGGGATTACTCTTCCCTAGGGGCATGACTTGGCTTTTGTCTTTGTTGAACTTGATGGGATCCCTGTCGGTCAATTCCTCCAGCCTGCCTTCTGAATGGCAGAACAGCCATCTGGTATACCAATCTCTCCTCATTTTGTAGTCTCTGCAAACTTGCTGCGGTTACATTCTGTCCCATTGCCCAGGTCATTAATGTAGATGTTAAATAGTTTTGGGCCCAGTACTGACCCCTGAGAAATACCACTGTGAAATGAAAAGTGCTGCTGATCATGGTGTGTTGGATGTTTAATCTGTGAGGAGTGCTGCTTGCTGCATGCCTGCTTTATAACCATCCATTTCATTGTAACTCCTGCTGATACTTTTTAGGGTTGTTTTAATCATGTCTGTGTTGAATCACAGGCATTTATCCCTCTAATTGCTAGTCCAATTACCTTTTATTTTTTTTTCTCAGCAAAATATTTAACAGTTTTTTCAATAGCTGTATTTCCCACAGAGGAACATGTGGCCTGAGTCAGGGCCACATTGAAGCCACGTGATGTGAATGTGATGCTAAACAGAATTAAAACAGTGTGTTTATTAATTGAGAAAAAACATCAGTGCAAAAACTACTGGCAAGAGAGGGGGGAAATTTCCAGGGGCAGAGACAGGAGTGATATGAGGTATGATTTGCAGTTTACCCCAGGGTCTTCAGGCTGTTGACTGTGCTGCAAATGAGGTCTCAGAAACCTCTTAAGGTCATCAGTGTCCCTGCAGTCCCCCAGAGCTCAGGTGTCTGTCTGTCACTGTCAGCCTGTCACCATGATCAACAGCAAATCCGGACCCCACAGTTCTCATTGGCAAGTACAGATCCATCTGTCTACGGACACCTAGATCCATTTGTCTGGAGGATTTAGCAGGACTTGTTTCTGTCTTTTACAAAGATCTTGATTACAAAGTGCCCATATGGGGGTAGAAGATATAGATAAAGTGGTGAGTGAGACTGCTGAGCTTCCTTGTTCCATCTCTAGAAAAAAGCAGCTATGATTTAATTGGGAAAGACTGTTCTTTCCAGGGAGGTTCATTTCTGGATCCCAGCTGGTCACAGACAGAAAACAGAGTAAGTACAATTTTTAAAGAGGAATTCTGGCAAAGAGCTTCTTAAAATAAAATGTATGTTGCTTTTTTTTTTTCTTTCTTTTGCATTTTCATATGAAATTGGGTATGGATGAGGTTGTCTTTGAAAGGCTTATTCTGTAGTGCCAGGACCTTAGCAAAATTGTGTGTGACTGCTGCAAGGTGTAAACCTCCTGTACAAGTCTGCAGAATCCACAGGAGCATTTCCAAGACAGTGGATCTTCATGTGAGTCCCAAATATGCCCTAACTCTGATGGGACAATACCTGAATGTGTACTTTCCTCCATCTCCAGCCCCCACAAAGGACTCCGAAAACATAAGCCAGGGAGATGTCATACCACAATCCAAACAGAAGCAAGTCTGGAACAAAACAGATGTACATCAAATATGTATTTATTATTTCTCCAGCTGCAGATCAGAGACATTACAAATGGAAAAGTCTTATTAGATCATGTTATCGATCTCCTTGCCAAAGCTGGATTGTTCTCCACTTTTACGGTCTGTAATGCTTTGCCCAGGCGAATGGTACCTTCCCACAGTCATTCTCTCACACCCTCTTCAAAGCCACTTTCCCATATTCTGCTCCCCTTCCTGGCTTAGCTGCCATCAGACTAGGCAGACATATTCCATGAAGTACTCCTTCAGCAGAAATGACAACTGTTTTAGCTATAACAAAGATGAACATCCCTGTTAATCTCACAGTTACGAACTTGCTCATACTTTCCTGAAAAATCTGTACAATTGGAGATCTATTTTGCAGTTGAACAAATTATTGACTTTGATTTAGTTTGTGGATGGCCTCATAGGTCTGCCACTTTTTTTTTTTTTCTTTTTTTTTTTTTTTTCCTTCTTAATGATGCCGTATTAGTTCAGGATATGTGGTGGTTCAGGAAATCACAGTCACAGAATGTTTAAGATTGGAAGGGACCTCTGGAGGGCATCTGGTCCAAATGCCCTACTCCAGCAGGGTCAGCTAGAGTTCTAAAAAATAATTAAAGACTCAGTTGCATTTGTGAAATATTTCTTATGAGCTGGAAATACCCCTGTGTATTTCCCCCCTTGTCCCAAAATCAAATGCATTTTTCAAACACCAGTGCAATGAAAAAGTATTTAATGTAATTTTTAGCACTCCTCAAGAATCAAGTAGAGTTATGTCAGTAGAAGTGTGGCAGTGAATGGCTATAAAATTCAGCATTCTGTTTAGTTTCATCATTGAAAATCTTACTGGTCTGAAAGTCTTCATCCGCAGGCAGCCAGGAAACCAGGGCTGCCCCGAAAGTCAGGCAGCAAAAAAACATTTCAAGTCATTTGGCTCTTGGCATCCAGATCCTGAGATTCAGAGTTAGGAAAGCCCCCAGGTTTCGGGGTTTGCAGCCTGAATTGCCTGTGAGTAGGAGCACAGCTGACTGAAATAACGAGAGAAGATCAGGTTGTATTGGTCGATCCTAAAGAGAAATAAGTCATGTGTGCAAAGTATACGCATCTGCAGTTTGTTCACTAGGAATCTTTAGATTGCATCTGCCTCATCTATCCATACAGACTGTGTACACAGTCATCATGGATTTACCATGTGGATGATTTTGTGCATTTTGTAACTGTGTACACAACTGCAAATGTCAAAATTTGCAGCCTAGTTCCACAGTACGATTTAAATGAGCTTAGGGCAGCAACCAGACACTCGGAAGCGTTAAGTGAAAAAAACCTCTACATTTTATATAAGCAACCAGAGTCAGATGCTACCTATGTGGCTGTGGCTTAGAAATGCTAAAGAATCCAACCAAGACATTAGCCACAGTCTGACCTCTTTTTGCTCAAGGATAGTTCAGTGGTAGATTCTGATTTAATTGTTAAAACAAACTACACTAACCACAATGACACCTTCTGCACTAAGATCCTAGGCCCAGTGCTAAACAGTTATTTTGGGTCTTCTGTTTTCTCTCTATCAAAAATTCCACACTGCCATCTAATCAGATTATGAGGCTATGATCTAAGTCTTTGTGGTTTCTGTATGAATGCTATTAAAATTATTTCTGCAGTGGAAAATTATCACATAAGGAGTAACAAATGTTGAAGATACAAACCAGACTTTTTGTATGTCTTCTATTCCTGGATGCTCTTTTATTTGTTCATGGGTGATGAGGCACTATCAGAAGCTGACCTGGCTCCACTCTCCCCCTTGGTCATGACATCCCCCTCAGGGAAACCACAGTGTGGGGAGGAAATTCCTGCATGACCCAGGCTCACCTGAACAGGAGGGTGATGACATGACATGCACAAACCCAGCACCTTAGAAGTAGTCTCTGGTCACAGAAGAACATGATGATCAGGTTAACCGACCTGCTCCCTAGTACACAGCAGAGATCCCCCCATGCTTGTTTCTCTGCACTATTCAATGAGGCAAACATTTACTTCTGTAATTTAGTCATTTAGGTTTCCTGCTATGATACCATTATTGCTTTTTTATTCTCTTTGTCACTTTCAACAATCCACAGGAAAGCAAGAGATTTTTCCTTGGGCAATGGCTATAGCTGCAAGTAACAGACAAGCTGTCAGGTACACAAGCCCTTCATCAGGGCTGAAGGGGAATCATTCATTACCTGGCCCACGCAGTACCAGAAGGACAGGTCACTTCATAAGCTAAATTTGGGAGATGCAAAAAGTACGGCTTGGACAAAGATTTTTCCAGCTGTTTGATTAGAGACAGCAGGTTGATATTATCTGGGAGGAGACATCCTACCCCTGCAGACAGCAGTGGGAGTTTTGTCACTAATTTTAGCAGAGGCAGGATCACATCATAGTCTTTTCCCTTTCTTTTTGTACTGCCTCTCAAATCTTAATTTACTATGTTACCTAAAAAGGAGGAGCTATGACTCTAAATCTGAATAAAACTTTTGAACACATCGTGTCAGTGGGTTGATACATGAGATAGTCTTGTTCCCAGCACTTGCTAACTCCAACAAAGGAAGCTGTGGGTAGGAGGTCCTGAAGGGTGAGTGATCTGGGTCAATATCATTCTGCTCTTGAACTTAGAAACTGAGTTAGATTCCTATGGAGGTCATCTGCTCTGCAGTAAGCAGAGTTTATGGTTCTTGATCTTTACAGTATCCAGGAAAAAGGAAGGTCTGCAGTTATGACTGTCACCCATACAGAGCTGCAGAAGTGACTGGCCTTCAAATACCAGTGTGAGAAATGGAACATTTGGTTTATCATCTAAGATCTGGTTAGTTAAAACACAGCTTGGTGTAAATTACTCATGTTTGGGTTTTTTTTCAAGGGAATGAGTTCCTGAAAGAGCAGCGTAACTGGGGAATTTGATTTGCTGATGTTGCTTCTAACAAAGGGTGTCTGTTTTGGATAATGGCGCTCCAGATTTCCCTTGAATACACCCAAATAACCCACTCAGGATTTTTTTTTCCTCCGGACACAATCATCAGTTTCATCATGTCAGATACCCTTAGCAGCTTGGCAGTATGTCACTTTTATGTTTTCAAAACTACTGTAAGAGGTTAAGGTGAACATACTGGATTTCGATCAGGTGAGAGACATGAAACTGTAACAATTTATGAATACTGGATACAACCTCATCATGGGTATTGTTATGGTAGGGTTATGTAGGTTGAATGAATGGTATTACTGGGGAAAAAAAGCAAGCAAAAAATACTTCAGAAGAAGGCAAACATATAAGAATCATTACAGGATGACCGGAGAGTCACTGGCAAGCAGACTATGGACAGACTGTTTTGTATTTCTATGCAACCAAAAACTTATCTCAGCAGATCTCTCTGAGTTCCCTGGTTGTTCATTGCATAGAAGTGTTAGTCTACCTCTACACTTTCTTTTGGCGCTCCCTCTAAGATAAAATTTGCTGTCACCAACTGATAGCTCACTCTGGGTCCTCAGTCCATAGGGACTACTGAGCTTGGCATGCAGGGTGTGCTCTCTCTGCACTACGTACAGATGTCCAGAGAGTTTTCCATCCTTCATCCCTCTTACATGATTACATATCATACCCCATGACATTCAGCACCTGCTCTCAGTTTCACAACACCTTGTTCTGCTGGGTTGCAACACAGACTTCACATCGGTTTTGACACTGGACTGAAAGGCGCAGACTGAAGAATTGCAAGGTTGAGAGAAACCTTGGATTCACTCACTGTGTGCGTGAGCCAATCCACTGTAACGGAAGCTGCCTCTGAACAACATGGATACAACCACTGTCCTCACATGGCATGGCATCCCTGAAGCAGAACCATTCACTTGTGTATAACTGCTAGCTAACAGTGTAGTCAGAAAGCCTACAAGCTGCAAAAACACAGGTGCTCAGGGCTGATCAGCAAGCAGCACCAGGCTGTTCAGGCAATCACACACGGCCACACAGAGCTTCCTGCGGAGACCTGCCTGGTTAAGTGTTTCTATCTACTAGAGTTTTCAACACAATTGATGTTTGTCCAGCTATTTTTAACATTTTTCTCTTACACTAGACTTCCTTTATGCTGTTTAAAAAAAAAAATAAAATTCTGCTGCTTTGATTTGGAGAACATCATACATATACGTGAACAGGAGAACATGGGAGAGCTTTCTCTTTCCACACCTGAGGGCATATTTGTGATGCTGTTACTGAAACTGGGACAAAACCTGAATAGATACGATTGTCTCACAAGCCCAGTTTTTCCAATAGAAGGAAACACAAGGACATGTGCACAAGAATGGTGATGTGCTGTATCAGGTAAGCTGGTGTGGACAAGCAGGGGACCAAGACTTTGAGAAGAACACAAATCCCACCCACACAGTTAAAATCGACACAAAAGCAGGAAAGGAAGAGTCTCAGGGGTGAAACGCAGCTGAGGAAGATAGGTGACCAGAGCCTGATCTAAAGATATGTGAATCCTACCAGGCTGCATCAAAAGAGGTGAAGACGTGATGTTCTCTTGATTACAGGGGTACTTTCATGCACAGCATAATGTAGTCAGCCAGACATGCAGTAAAGAGACCAAACATCCCAGACCATCCAATACAATCTTCACATGCAGGAACAGTTCCAACACAATGGTAGAAAACTCTGGGTTCATACTTTGCCTTATTTCTGTTTGGTTTTTTTTCCAGGAAAAATTTTTAATATCACAGCTAAAGAGAAGGCGGCAGAAACCATGGCCCTGATCACATCCCTCATGGCAGGCTATATTATATGATATATGTCCCCATCAGTAAAGTTGTGTATTTTTCCCCAGGTTTCGCTTGGGAAAGATTTCTGTTCCCATTAATGCAGCTCAATCTCAATATTGCTAGATTGCACGTGTCATTATATTTTTTGTTTGTAGTTAGGTTAGACTCCATGCACAAGTTGGTCTCAGCTGAAAAATGCACCATACATGGTGTTAGCTGAAATGGCAGTTTTGAGTGATTTGCAGCCTGGCATGAATGTATTCATGTAAACATTCTCCAACACTTTCTATTTCCACAAACCAGTGGAAGTGCAGCTGCTGGTGTGATCCCCCTGTGTGTACTCTGCCTGCAGATACAGACAGCCTGCACCACAAGACAGCCTTTGGCACACTAACTTTTGGTAATAAGGCTTTCTGCCATACATAAATCTGCACAAGAGTGGAGCTCTCTGTAGTGAATTCAATGTCCTTTTCAGTAAGGAACAAAACCACTCCAGTTATTCAGGGGATATTTCATGTTTCTAAATTGGGAATATGCTTTGTCTCACTTGGCCTGAGTGAGTGTTCTTCACCCAAAAAAGGAAGAAACATTGTATTGAACGTAAGCCTGATGCACAGAGTGTGCAGTATTCAGCTATCTATCTTCATTAAAGTCTTTTAAGGTATCCAGTGTCAGAATTAATCTTTAGTATTTAGACTTCATTGCCAAAACATTTAGGCAGTCTCAGTTTTTAACTAGCTGTAAAAATGCAAAAATGTTTGAGGGAGTGTTTATAATTTGAAATCGTATGAAGTAAGGTAGCCAACAAATCCTATACACATACTATTAATAAAAAATCACTGTTTCTGTAGTTTCTGGTAAAGAGTATTATTTTCTGTGTAATAATAATAATAAATCCTCATGGCCTCAAAAAATACTTAGAGGTCCTAACTTGTTAAAGAGGAAAACTATAAAAGATACTGCTTGCCTTCTTATTTAAAGGAAATGCTGAACCATTTACAAAACATGGTCTTCATATTGAGTAAGAAAGTATATGCCACACGCAGAGTAAGAGGGGAAAGAAAAGAAATCTCTTTGCTGCTCTGGGGAGAGAGGTCAGGAAGTTTCTGTTATATTTTTTCAATTGACAGCTGTGCCATAAAGAATATTAGTTTCTACAAAAATGTGAAAAAAACTCCCAAGACTGTATGTAGAAACTTTAATCTAAAGCAGATACCGTAATGGACCTGTTCAGGAAACGTGCAATATCGTGCTTTTCACAATATTATTTGTGGATATCAGCATTTTCCAGAGAGGGAAAACCTATTCACAGCAAAATTCTTAATTTTTGCTCATGAACACAGGATTGTAGTCAATATAAAAGGAAGATTCTCACATTTGGCATTTCAGGATATAAATTTTGAAGGACTGCAGAAAATTTAGGCACTTAGCTCTCACTGACTTTCGAGTGACAGTCAAACCCCAAGAGGTGTCTGTACCTTTAAGGATAAAAAAAGGAAGAAAAAGACTACACAGGACAAGCTTAAATTTAGTTAAGATAAAAATATCAGTATCAAATTTTCTTCAGGTAGAAGTCTTAAACACTGCCATCTGCAGACAGAAAAAGCATGAGGCTCTCCGTGATGGGACTTTCTTTGCCATATGTAACAACTGTTTAGTTTATGTGCTGTAGATATGTCTGACTATTCACCAGGACATCTTTCCCCTCTCTCAGCTCCTCCAGTCCTTTGGTCCTCACATCAAGTGACAAAGAGTGCCAGTGGAGCCTGAGAGCCCAGGTTCTCTGTGAGAGACGATTTTTTTTTGAAGGTAATTTTTTTCTTGAGCACTCTGAGAATTCATATCAAAACAGCTGCAGTGACAGTCAATGGAGTGATTTCAATAGTCAGGGATTCTTCTAGTGGGGAGCTTTTTAGTCATGGTACTAATTAATTGTGTAATACTCAATATACAGACTTCAACAAAAGCGCAGACACCCACAGTGTCTTGATCATAGTACTTTCCTTTGCTATCAATCTTTCTGTAAAGAAAAACGGCTACAAAAGATGAAATTTGATTCACATGTTTTGTAATTTTGATTTGCGTATTTTACAAGTTGTTCAAGCTCTTAACCTAGGCAGTAATCACAGGAAGGTTTAAAATAAGTCACGACTTACTTGGTCTAGAACTGGGAATAAAGACGTCAGAGTTGATATGTTCATAGAATAAGTCTGAAAATTTCTGTTTCAGTATAAAGTCTGTAATTTTAAATTCTGCTGTTTTATTCATTTAAACAACTAGTGGTGATTTCTTACACTTTCACCTTCAGCCAGATATTCTCCTTCTTTTTTTTTGAAGTGCACTGTTTGCTGCAAACTGATTTCATTTGCTGCATGACATTGAAGCCATTTCTCCAAGACACAGGACAATTGTGCTGAACAAGTGATATATTTTTTAATATTAATACCTTGCTTTTTAGCCTCGATTGTGCATTTAACTTGTATAGTTCTCATTTATAGTCACCCATCCTGTCTGACTTGAGACAACACCTCTGTAAACTTAACTGGCCTCACTGATATTTTGCAATGCCTGAATAGTGTTTGATAATGGAAAAGGATCTGTACTTACTCTCATCCAAGAAAGTTCTTACCATGTCTGTATAAAAACAAGCTATTTTTTGTCCTCTTTCATAAGTTCATAATCTTTAAACAAGTCTTTTTCTGGTTAAGAGATCAGTTCTTTTGAATTACATTTTTTCCTGTCATGAACTATAACTATTTAGCAAGAAAATTAATATTTCTTACAAAATCACAAGATAAAATTGAATAATAATAATAATAACAACAACAACAACTCTCAGAAAAGATGCCAGCCAGATGGGATCCCAGGAGCTTCGTGGGACCATTGTGTAGCTTGGAGTGTCCTGTTTCTATATTTGCCCACAACTGTCCGTTATCTTGTCCCTAAGATGTGCAAAAAATACTGGTCCTCCAGGGCTGTTTGTTCTTGTCAGTGCAGAAGACAGTAAAGTCTGCAGCAGGCAGAATCATTAATTATAGATGACTACGCATAGACTCCCCATAGGAGTGAATTACACAGTAAAGGAGTCAACAAGCAGAGGTCAAAAATTGCTGGTGGTTTTGTTGTGATGCTTCATGGGTTGCATGAGTCTGTGTTCCTGGCTATGGCTCAGGAGGACAGTCGTGTGAGGTACCTATACTCGGTTTCCAGGAGACATGACCATGGGAGTTTCTCAGCCAACAAATTTTGTGCCTGTGCAGAATTATTCCATTTCTCCTCTCAAAGAAATTGAAACTTTCTATGAGAAAATGTGTTTGCACAGCTTGATTTTTTTCCCTGCATTTTAGACAGATTGTCACCACATGTTGCAATCTTACTCTTCCACTTCGGTAGAACTTTTCTGTGTAATGGTTCCTTTTCCATCTCTAGGGACTTTTGGGAAATCAATAACTGTGTTTTATGTTTTTACTTGCCACAAAAATAATTTCAAAGCAATGATTTCTAGTTAATGGTTT
The DNA here is from genome assembly GCA_035590275.1 of Ibycter americanus. Classification (NCBI taxonomy): domain Eukaryota; kingdom Metazoa; phylum Chordata; class Aves; order Falconiformes; family Falconidae; genus Ibycter; species Ibycter americanus. The sequence continues at coordinate 27,147,623 of JAVJGI010000014.1, read as the reverse complement.
CATACTTTAAATCAGTAATATACCTTATAAAACACTGCATTGAACTGCACTGAAGATTTTTTGTAATCATTTATATATTGACAAAGAACACATCAGAACTAAAAAGTATCTGGTTAAATATTTCTCTGCTCAAAACCTGGGATTCATCAAGTCATTATGAGGTGTATATTTGTTTTGGTGTGATTCCCCCCTCCCCCTCAAATTTTTAGCATGATTTACATGGATTTTACTGCCTGAAATTTAATTATGCAGTTCACGGAAATACACAGAAATCTGTCAGTGCACTAAAAGATGCTTAGTGCTTTAAACTTTTGCATGATAACTTCTTATCTAGTACTTTTTCCAAAATCAAGCATTAAGTCTTCCTCAGCCAGAGTTCTCATCACAGGAGCTCAAGGAGAAAGAGAACATGTATTAACTACTTTAACCATAAAGGCGTATGATTAAAAATACCCAGTTTACTTCTGCAGACAGGCCTACAACAGTGTGATTCCTCTGTTATGAATTCAAATATTTCATTATACAGATAGAAAGAACATGGGGGAAAGCCACAGGCATTAGGACTTGTAAGTCATACATTCACAGTACTGGTTGTATATATAAGTGATATACCACATTTGCACACATCTTTGTCAGAAGTGCACTCTTCTGCTGTGCGGTGTGATGGGTACCTTCAGCTGCTGTTAAAACACCATCCAGGTCCTTTAAAAAATTTCTCATTATTTCATATACCTTCATCATCATCTTCAACTTCTTGAATAGCCAAATCTTGTAGTTTTCAGCAGTTTTTGGTTTACAGTGTGTGTGCGTTTGCTGGCTTAAAGATACATCATGAATATGTTGTAGTATATAATAACAGTGTAATTTAATGCTTTGTTTTATTTGTTCTTCTGCCTGGTTTGGGTCGTATGGTTCACTAAGTGATAACAATTGCTTACTGAGAAATGGTTTTGGTTTTTTTTTCCCATATCCATTTTTTGCATTTAATCTCATTTTCCCTGTTTGTTGCCATGTGTTACTTCATACCAGTAAAATCCTTCCTTGATTAGGAATTTCACTTTTACTCTTAAAGTGCTTATCAATTATTTTTTTTTTTTTTTTATCCCTTGGATTTCTATTCTTTTCTCAAATTAAGCAATGACAAAACCCACTTTATTTCAACAGACCATATGAGCTTCAGGTGTAATTTTAATAACGGGAAAGTACTGTCTTTGCTTTCATCATTTGGATAGTGACAAGTTACAGTATTGATACACAAAATATAAAGGTGTGAAAATATGGCACTTCCATAGAAAGAAATAAAGGGAACACAAGTACAAGTTATGCCTAAGCTTAAAAAAATAGAAAATGCAGTAAAACAGTAACTTGACTTGCATACAAGTTCTTCGTTCCCCTTCAGCACAAGAAACAGACAGTGGAAACAAGATGAAATTGGTATCAAGTACTAAAAAACAATCCAGCCATGCAGAGTGAATATCAGAAAAGGCAAGGCAAAATGTAAATAAGAGTAACACCGTGAGACTACCAGGATGTAATTTCTGGGCTCCTAAGCAGCAGAGTGATGGAAATGTTGGTCTACCTCCACACTGAAAGGAAAAACTTCCCGCCAGCCTGATGCTTTTTTTAATGCTTTGAAATAGTGCTCCCTGGGTAAGTCAGACTCGTTGCTGTCAAAATTACCTCCGGTCACAAAGAACAAACATCTTTCTCTAGAGCAGAATGAAAAAAATACTTTGAGAATTGAATGTCTTTAAACTGGCTGGACTTGATTAATTTCATTCTAAGAGATAAAAGAAACTGACATAAACTCAGAAGAAAAAGACATTATCTTGAAGAATTTGTGGAGAAGGGTGAAGTACCAGAACACTTGGAGAAATGTTTCTAAAAAGACAGGAAACAAAAAATACAAATTTTCAGTCCTATTGATTGGACAGAGTATAACTCAATCCTGGAAAAGGAATAGAATCCTGGAAAAGTTCTGGAAAAAGCAATATTTTAGCACATGGTAAAAACCAGAGACAACAGTAACTGAGAGCATGTTCAATTACAACTCACGTTACAAAAATGCAGTTTTCTTCTAGGTAACAGACTTTCTGGATACAAGGAGAGGGCACATTAAAAATAGCATTGCCACTAGTCTCTTGTAAGCTCTCTAAATATTCCTAAAACAATTTGCCTATGTTACATATTTAGAGAACAAAAAAATGTAACGTGGTGTGTTATGTAGAAGAAGTTTTTATTGACATGCCTTCGAAATGGTCTGCACTGATGCAGCCTCAGACTTCTTGTTTTGCTTCCACAATCAGGTATTACATGGGCAGCTTATGGACCATGTGAAAATACATTCTTTTCTCAAAAGCTAGTCTTGGCACAGACCCATTAGATCATACACATCCCTAGTACAGGCCGTTTAATTGTTTATTCTAAAACAAAAGCTCATCCAAATGTTATATTTATCCAAGTGTCTATTCGTTTACAGAAGTAGGTTGTAAATTTCACCAAGTACAATATTTCTTACACGTTTTCTGGCACTTTTACTTCTATTCTCAGCTGGGAAAAAGCTAAATAGAACACCTCATGGTAGTCAAGTTGTGCTGGTTTAACCCCGGCCGGCAGCCAAGCACCACGCAGCCACCCGCTCACTCCCCCTCACCCAGAGGGATGGGGAGGAGGATCGGAAAAGAATGTAAAACTCAAGGGTTGAGATAAGAACAATTTAATA